>JAIUSX010000058.1:4800000-5535718 GCA_026573805.1 Hesperophylax magnus | reverse complement strand
AAAAAAAACATTAATGTGCAGGCTTGGGGCAAGTTGTAACAGGTTACTACTTGCCCCTTAAATTTTGCTACAACTAGCCCCAAGCCGAAATTACTGAAATTTTTATTTATAAAAAAAAAATGATTGGCTTTGGTTATGTGAAAGTACCATAATACGATGGCTTAATAAATGCTTAACAAAATTTAATAGAATTATTTTTCAATTTGACACAGTGTGATCTTGAAATCAAAATTTACGAAATAATATTTTTTAGGTTACCTGGTAAAAAATGCACTCCTGCAGACAACCGGTCACGGCGCTCTCCCGCACTATACTGACTGCGCTTACGTCGTTAGCCGTGTCTTAAAGGGCATGTTGAGTTCAAAATCGAAACAAAATATTTGAAACCGGCTGAGTTATTAAGCTGTTACTACTTACCCCCGTTACAACAAGCCCCTGGCTCCCCTACATTATTAACACTCTTTCACACATTTACATAGCTAAATCAGAAGTTAAATATTACGCGGCAAAATATTGGAGGAAATTAATCGATTGACCAGTCATGGCAGAACAACGCAAAACGCAATGGCCTGGTCAATAGGCACACAAACGCCGATTCGTCTATTGCTCACGTCTTCGGTGTGGCTTATAATATTATTATTATTATTATGATTTAAGTTCCTACACAACTGATTGAAAAATGTGCAATGTCTTGGTGGAACAATCGGCCCAAATTTGCCATAAATGTGGCACTACACACAAACAAATGAATAATTTAACTCTTAAGTTTCCACATATAGAGCAAATTTTGCGCTTGATAACTATATGAAATTTTGTTTTGCTTTATAGTTAGATTTTTTTCTAATTTAACCGTAGTTTTATTGCCAAATCACCACGAAAACAGGCTAGAGATAGATAGCTTTAGTTTATTAAACATAAAGGTTTATACAACATTTCAAATCGAAATAAGCACAAAACTCCTTGCTCGGGCGTATCTGCAAATCTTATAATGCCTTAAGCGATATTGTTATTTTCCACTGTACCTTTAAATCGTTTAAAATCAAATTAACCTTACTATATACCTAAGTTAAAAATATTACTTCTGTATTGTTCAGTATTCTCTTTTTAATCATTTTTCACACACACTATGTACTTTATTACTTTTAATTAATTTCTAGCTTTTATAAATATTATAAATGGAACTTAACTGGTTTAAATCATGTTCTATATTTTAGGTTCAATTTTTTTTTTGTAAAACTGTATGTTTCCTAAATAAACTAAAATAAAATAAATTAAAAAATATATTTCTAAGTCAAAAATATTATGAGTATAGTTCTTAGTAGTGATGATAACAATTTATGAAAAACTTTGAAAAACATATTGAAATTTTATTTCACTAGCGCCCAAATACAAAAGGAACGATAATTTTCTTATTTTTGTGTGGTTTACAAATTGTTCGTATACACACGCCTTTATAATGATTATTTCTTCCCACTCGGTCAGTTGTTCTATTTGTAATGTGAGGATGACCATTTTGTTGTCCAAACACTTGCATTACTCACAAAAGTATAGCCAAGTTTACAACAGCCGGTTTTTTGCAATTAGAATTGCTTAAAAAAACTTTTGAATTTTTATCTCAGAAAATCAAAATGGCGTGGTATGAGCATGTAAAACGGTGTATATGTATATTTTTTCCTGTCATTATAATGCTTTTATTTTCTTTGTATGCATAATTAAAAAAAATATGTATATAAATCCATTAGGCATATACCATTTTATTTACTTTTACATCTATAAATAAATCAAGTTACGCCATTTTATAAAGTCGTAAAAATGTACTTAATTTAATAATTATTGTATAAAAATCTTTTTTATGACATAAGGAATGCTGGATTTTAATGGTGTATTAGATTTATTGTAATGTGATGATTTTTATTGATATGTATCTAAACATTTAAAAGGAATCATAAATTTTAATTCATGCGTCCGGTTATTTTCACTTCATCATCATTTTTACTGGTAAGCAACAATACAAATATTAAAAAATGTTATTTTTATATATTAAATGTATGATAATTTACTTATAATATTGTGAAATACATGAATGGATTACTCACTAAACACAAATATCGTAACATAAAAACGTTCTGTTGTGTACACCGAAGTCTTCCGAATCGTCAAGTGGACCCCGTGATCAGATCGATTGTACATTAGGGCATTGTTCATCTTTAGTTGTTTTGATTATTGAATATTGACCCACGTCAATATTCTTACTTACGGTGGAGAGATCCTGGGGCTTCTTGACAACCTGACTGCATCCTGGAGCGAGGTCATCGGTGATGGGTTCAATATAGGTAATATTATGTAAAACCTATCAACAAGTGTTATATATACAGGATGCAGCAAAACAGACAGTGCAGTTTTGAAGGGCCGGTAAATCACGTGTTGTGGGGGTAGGAAACTGGGAGGGGTCTCTTTGTGTCGGGAGGGTCGTGCCATTTTCAGTCGCTCCGGACAATACGGGTGCTTGGCCGTCCGCACGTTTCTTGCAAATAGCCGTTCTTTAGTTACCACCCAGCGGTCCTTGCGACTTTTTCTTGTGGGGCTTCATGAAGAAAAATGTTTTTAAATATTGGTCTCACACATTGGAAGAACTCAAAGATCAAATTCGAGAGGAAATCGCCGCTGTGCCCGTCGAGATGCGCAAAAAATGACGCCAAAATGCGGCCGAAAACTTCAGAAATCGCTTTCTTGGTGAAATTCGAAAATTTGATTAATAAGATATGTTATCGATGTTTAAAACATCTTATTTGTTATATATAAATTGAGATATTCACGGTCCAAAGTATAATACTGAATTATTTTTGGGGTATTGGGCCGTGTTGTGCTACCTCTTTCTTTAGCCAATGATTACACACTTGCCCTGACGATTAATACAGTAACGCTGTCTGAAACGTTGGATAACGCATTTCTTTGTGTTCAATAAGAACAAAATGTTTTCGGAGAAGGACTGTTCAAACTTGAGAAATCGGACTGTAAAAGTCTTATCTTGTAAACGTTACCATCATTTTTTACTTTGACTGAGCACACACACTTATTTGTAAAGATTATTTTCCCACCTGTTCTACTTTTCAAAACGATTTTTTTCCCATTTGCTTCCTGACCTGGTGTCACAGTTTAATAGCTGCAATGAGACTCCAGTGCGTTTAACAATTTTGCGCAGTGACTGATACCATTGCGTTAAAGATCTAATCCTAATATCATATTATGTCTACAGAACTCATACGGGATAAATCTAAATAAACAACGCGCGCTCCGCACGAGCTTGGCTGGTCGGTTCCAAATCAATTTCCAGTTTGGAAAAGGAATTCTCGGCATGTTAAAATGTCAGAGGGGCTCGCTGAATTTTTATCGTAAACTCGTTTATTACAAAAGGCTGATGGCACAAATCTCGGTACCTAGTACCTAGCCAGTATTAAATTATTCCCGTCATTGTTCGCAATGGGATCCTTTTTATGCCTTCGGAAGAAGAAGACACCAATCAGATATTGTATGGACAAACTTAGGAACTTGGAGATATTATGTGTTTTTTTAAAGCCAACACCAACAAGATGTTCTCTCCAACCTATCACCTTAATCCTAACCTACAGAAGCTTTTAATGTTAATACCGCACCCAAAGTCTACAAATTCAGTAATATTGCTGATTGACTGAGCGTAGCGAACTCGACGGTTTTTAATTTCGTCTGTCCGTCTCAGTTTCGATAATAATAATATTTGGATGATTTGTCTAGCGCTGTTTTTGTATAAAATCGCCTCAAGGGCGCTGTACAAATATATAATACATTTCTACAATTATCTATGTTATTACTAACTATATATATGGAGATAATATACAGTACCATACTTACCTGGTAGGTAACTTAAGATTAACACTTAATTAACATTAACTAATTGTTTATTAGCGAAATTTAGAGACAGGATTTAGGACATAATTGGAAAATTGGACATAGTTGGATTTTCTCTCAGGAATGATTTATTTAATTTATGAGTATGACAGTTTAAAAATGTAAGTTTTCAGTTTTGACCTGAATTCTGTTGGACTTATAATAATAATAATTATTATATTTGGATGATTTTTAAAGCGCCGTTTTTGTGCAAAATCACCTCAAGGGCGCTGTACAAATATGTAATACATTTCTACTATGTTAATACTAACTATATATGGAGATAATATACAGTACAATACTTACCTGGTAGGTCACGTGAGATTAACACTTAATTAACATTAACTAACTGTTTATTAGCGAATTTGTTATCGATCTTAGTTCCTGAGGAAGTTTATTCCAAGCCTTCGGCCAAGATGCTTCGAAAGTATTTAGTATTTGGCTTGCGCTTATGTTAGTTTTGCGATATTGTGTCCGTTTTAATGGTTCAGTATTTTTTTTAAATTTGAAAACTTCGTGTTTATTTGTACGTTCTTATTCGAATTTTATCATTTTTTACTTACGAATAGGAAGGTACATACATACCTGAAAAAAGTTTGAAAAAATAATTGTCATTGAGATAATGACGTTTCTTTTGATATTTGGTTAAACCTTATTTGAAATACAAAAAAAGTTACACAAATCGTTTGTAATTATTTTGTGGCAGATATTTAATTACCTACTTACAAACAAATTTTAGTTTTGTTTTATTGACTAAGAGAAAATTAGAAACATATGTTTTAGGACGCGAGGTATACTGCACAAAGTTCACAGAACTGCAAGTTTTAAACGTTTGTTACTTCAGAAGAATAAATCTTTAATATTTTCCGAGTTTCCACCGCCCAATTAGATGTGGACAAAGTGGAAGTGAAGAATACGTTGGAACAGGAAGGTTTATGACTAAACAAAGCAACGGTAACAATTCTTCGTCCCTCAAAGGCCATAGGAATGGTTAAAATTACTTACTGCAACACATGAACCCAAAGTCAACGATTTTACCGCTCTGCTACAGAAGTGTACTCACGTTGCTATTTTTAAAACAAATTTTAATTTATTCTACCTTAACTCCACATCGTGGTTCGTAAAAACCATTTTTCACGTCTTGTGACAATCATTAATTAATTAATAAATTTTCTTATTAATCCATGTAAAATAGTCGGCGTATTCATTAGAATCAAGCTACGAACGATATCGGAACAATAAACGTTTCAAGAATGTTTTATAATCAGTTGTAAAAAAAATAATAGTCTATATTAAAAAGTTTCTTGAGGACCTTGGCCTTTGGGTAAATTGATTAATTCTTATTTATAAAGATATCGTTCAGTATTTAGAATTCCATCGAATAAAAAAGCACCTAATCTAAAGTTCTTGCCTACATATTTCGATTAATTGGCTCGATACCGACTAATTGTTTCAATTATTCATTAATTGTAATCGTTTTGAGAAATCATCGAGAATAATACAGACCATTTGTCTAGTGTGTAATGAGTGCTAGATAAAGTATTAAATATTGTTATTAGAGGAGGTTGTTGATTACATATTTGTTCCCGACTTCTCGACATTTAATCGAACTGAAAATCGGCAGGTAGACTCGCTGTCGATGAAAATGCGTCCTATCAACCTGTCTCTCAGTTTGGCTCAGTTGTTAGCGCGGTTGACTCCAGTATTGGGGAAGAAGGTTAAATCCTCGGTCAAACCAAGAGAATTGTGTTTATACATCTTTTTAAATACATAGATTTATTATTGTAAGAAAAACTGTGTTTTTTTTATTATTTAACAACTTATATTGTATAAGTGTATCTGTTATCTATAGACACACACGAGCTCATATGTAAGTGCTTTTTTGGTACTTATCTTAAGAGTCTTAAAATTAAGTGTCAGCATATGATTTTCATAAAAATATTTTATTAGTATTATGCATTTTACCATTTTTTAATAAATACACATATGATCTGTAATTTTTTAATAAATACACATAAAAGAATATTCGCATAAATATCGTCAATTTACTTGCTTTCTAACTGTATCAAAATTTGTGATAATTTTTCAGCATAATCTAAAAAAATATATTTTTTAATTTAAATATATAGTTTACAATTATATAATTAATATAGTTAACAATATATGTAAATATCATTAACCATTTATGTTAATCATCAGTTATTGCGCTAAGATTTTTTTTAAATAAAGTAATTTAAGTTTCAATGTGGCAAATAATTAACAACAATACTACATTTCAATTTTTGAAGTATTGTGTTATTTATTGTAATATATTATTTATAGTAAATATATTTTAGATTATATTTTAATAAAACATATAAAATAAACTATTTTTTACTTTACGTAGATTTACTTATATACAAGTACACTCGAGTAATGTAAAAACAAACTAATTAAGAATCCTTCAATCTTATCCTAAATATACTATATAAAAATATAATATACTAGCTGACTTGACCCGGCGTTGCCCGAAGACTTTTTCTCTACTTTCCATCAATATAAATACTTCCTTCTATATATGCAAACCTTCCGGAAGAAATCTAAATGATAGTGAAAACTCTATCAAAATCCGTTACGTAGCTTAGAAGAACTAAGCGCACAAACAGACAGAGATTCACGAAACTCGTATCAGAAAGACTTATAAATAATTGGTTGCTATTATTTACCGAAAACGAAACTTTTTAAAACCCATTCATCTAAATATTAAATACAAAATTACCATTTGTCATCTCGCGAGCAGGAAATGACGAGGCCGTGTGGTCTTTTCTCCACACCGCTCGCCCCCACTTTACCCGCTCTTACCGTGAACCCAGACAATGGACAAGTTTTTTTGTATAATTTTCACAACACAATACATCCGAGATACATTTTAAATTATACATTTAGCTGGTATGATAGATACAACTCACTAGTTTACAGAGGTGTCTCGTGAAATTATTCTACAATTTTTATATTTTTCTAAAATACTTATAGACTGTGTTTTAAACTGCCCCTATGCAGATACTAACATTTTTTATTTACTATCAATAAAAAACGCTCTTTATATTTTATCAAAATTTATGCAGATTTTGAAAAAACGATTCAAAAGTAAAAAAAAACCTTTTAAAATCCCCTGAACCGAAAAAAATCATCGCGCTCACTAAAAATTAAAAATATCAAACTTTCCTTTCCGTAAAACGTTTTTTTTTGTTGTAAATATGGCACTACATATCGCTGCTAATGGGTTCTATGTACCTACAAATACTTGTTAATGTTTGGCATACTCATACCTACATACTCAATATGAATACCTTCCTTATGTTTGGCGGTGGCATGTACCTATAAGATACAGGTTAATTTTATGCAATCGAAGGAACTAACACTTGAGTGTTTCATTGCATGTTTAGTTAATTTATTAATTAATTTAACATGTCTACGATTAATTTCTGTTAAAATGCAATTATTGTATTCGTACTGAACTGACGATCACACCACGGAAACCACAAGGTAACTGATTAAACTATATGATTGTATATACCTATTAGGTACCTAAGAAACTTGTTAACCATACTAAATAGTGGTTCTTCCATTATATTATATTATGAAATACCGGTTTCATTTCACATTCTATTTTTGTGCTTACGATAATTACTTTCAAAGTGAGTCGATACCACCAAGGAAGTAAAAATGATCCATGGCTGGATCGGAGACCTACAATTGAATAGGATTCTCATTTTCCGGCTGTCAGTGAGTCCGCACACAGCACAGCCTCATGCTCGTCTCTCAATAAAGCAGAAAAGGAAATATCAGTACGGCAGACATTCTGAGATTCCGCTGTCTGTAGTGCAATGTGTCACATAACATGACCGCATGTCCCTTTCTCTTGGGCCCCATCTCGGAAGCGCCGAGATCTGAATCAAGCGTGTGAATAAAACAATAAAACGCATCTTTATCACGGCCCCCACGAAAGTGCACGGTGCTTTTGGCTAGATACTTTGCGCAAGGTGGCTGTCTTTACGCGGCTTCGCGGGCGGTGGAGTCCAAAAGAGGTTTTATAGTAAAACTGGTTTGTAGGCGAGCGGGACGGTGGCCGGCTAGAGAGAGAAGGAGGCTCCCGCGCCGGATCATGAATGAAGCTGGGTACATTGATGAGAATGGTCTGTAAATCAGCGCTGTACAGTTAGAGGATACCGTTCTGGCCGTTAGCGGCCGGACACGAGGGAATCTCTACGCGCGCCGACGACCGGTACGAAACTCGCATCGCGTGAAAAAATAAACAATGAGGCTGTAACTTGAATGGGGCTCACTGTGCCATCATGCCGGAAAAGAAAAGTGGCAAGATCGGTCATCACTGCATCCATCGTGTACCGAGGGGCACCTACTGCTGATATTTATTACATTACTTTTACAATCACTGAGTCTGGCCGTTATTGGCCAACAACCCATCCGGCTACGGCTTTGATAGTAAAAGCTTATGTAGTTCTACGTTAAACAAACCCAAAGAAAGAAAAAATATGTCTGTAGATACGCACCTATATCTGGAGAGCCAAAGATCATCAGTTCTGATTTTTAAATACTTTTCAACATAAGTATTTTCTACGTGCATTCGGCAATGTCTACGTTCCTACTCACAGACATGAAAGTTGTTAAGTTAAAAGAAACCCGTGACACTTGAGCAAAATATATACAAGCGTATTCCATTTCCAAAGTGATAAATCGTCATTCGTTTGCCTACGGACATGTGCAGGTGTACCTACGGCCCGACGAGATGTGTCTTTAGTATATCTGTAGGTATTCCCATGTGCGTGGGCATTCTCAAAACTCGCGTGCTTTAAACATTATTGCTTTCGAATAAAATCAATAATCTGACAAAGGAACACGAAAAAGAATTGGCCTACAACCCAGAAGATCACGCTATAATATTAGAGAAACTTTCTAGCTTACTTCGTTCTTTGTTTTATTATGCTTTACCAATTAAACTTCAAGATAAAGCAGGCAATATGAAAGATGTATTCATTTCACGTTTAGTTATTGGTAAATTTTTGCGATGTTACGAGATTACTGCCCATTGTTTTATCAACTTTTATCTATCCAATCAAATGTATTATCTACCCATATTAAGTTTAAGGTTATATTATTTCCTGTCTTTGATACAAAGCTTTGAAATCTGGTGGGAAATTTTTGATTTAAATCTAGTATATTTTATAAAAAAGAATAAAACCAGTCTCAACATAGCTCATTTTTAAATTTTCTTATATAAACTATCTAACTATGACGCCGCAAAGTTTCCCAGCAGGGGAAGTCAGAGAAGATAGACCGCCCCACAACTCTGTCAAGACACACACTTCTTGTTTCATTGACATTCGCTTATCGTCTCGTGCGTTCTTTTACACATTTTAAAAAGATATGTATAATTTTTTTTCAATTTAAATAAATCAAATTTCATTATTGTTATTCTTAAGTTCTGTAAGTACGTTAATAACAGCATGAATGAACTCGATTTATTTAAATTTAAGAAAAAATAAAATAAATAGTACAGGAGTCATAAAATATATATTAAAAAAATTTAAAATTTTTTTGTTGTCAATTTTATAAATTTATTTGCTTTGATAACAACTCTGTAAGGAATATTTTAAATTGAAAAATAAAAGCGCCGCAGGCGAAAAATTCGAAGGGTGAACCAATAAATACTTTCGATTTCTAGTTTTCGGCGAGCCAGCATCTCAACAAAATCTAGACGAAATTCTATAGTATTTTGTTGAACGGAAATATTTTGGTAATGTTTAAAACGAATATCTGAAAAGATATGTTAAACAAACCTCCCAAGTTAAAATGCTCAAATTATCAGTAGGTATGATAAAAAACATTTAAAATCTTCTTTGTAAAATAAATAAGATCGTTTTAGAAGATGCATTAATAACCAAGTGAGGAATTTTACATACTGGTTAAAGAATGATGTTAAAGACCGCATCTTCGGTATCTTTGGGGTCTGCTGGAATTCAATTGCCACAAATTCTGGCTTCGTCTAATCCTTTGACCGCACATTCGGCACATATTGGGTCATCATCACAGACATATGAATTTCATATGTCTATGGTCATCATCTACAAAAACGAAACCGGGCGGGTTTCTGGAGATCAAAACATTTCTCAAATGTTCCGTATTTACTGAAAGCCGCACACGAGGGAAGAGAGAAAATGCCACCTGGTGTTTTGTTACTTTCACGAAAATCTGTAACGATGATTATTTCGTTTATTACAGTTTCTTTTTTGAGAATTTGTCAATAATTTATTTTAAAAATGAAACTCATCATCACCACACAACTCTGCCTTGGCTTGCACTCCTTACTTCATTCACAATTATACATCGTCTCATACATAGCCTTCAAATGTTATTCTCAATAAAGTAAATACGCCAACAGGCATGTATTTACCAAACAGCGCCACTCGACGATCGCGATATTTTTTGGAAACATAGTTAAGCTATAAAAAGCGAACTAGATGATATTGAGTAACTAGTTTGGTGGAATATATTCGGACGGCAGGTTTCATCTCCCCACCCCCACCCACCCCCTTCCTCTTTAAATTTAATTGGCCACCGTTTGCGATGAACACAACGTGTCGGTATAATAATTATTAGTATAGACGGGGCCACGACATCGTGGATGGTCCAACCTCAGAGTATTTCTATTTATTTTGAGATGAAAATTGCTCCGACATGAGAAGGCCCCAGAAGAAGAAGAAAAAGTAGCGGCATGCCATTAATTTTTTAATTGTTTAATTCCGATAAAATGTTGATGAAATTTTGCACACCTGACCTCCAAAACAGGGGTAAGTTCTACATATGATTTAGAAAAACCACCCTCACCTCTCTTTTCACCCTTTAAAGCAGATTTTTGATATTTGCTGGTCTGAGCATAAAAATGAAACGAAAAAGCGGAATCTTAACTGAAATGAAAGTTATTTCTAGAACAAATAATCATCAAGCGCTGGTTGCTCGCTTACATACTTTGACAAACGAATGTACAAATTACAACTAAATTTTGAAAAACATTTAATCAATTTATAATGTCAAAATATGACGCCTGAAATTATGACTTATTTTGTTTGGATATCTACATTGTAATTAGTACCCATTAGTATTTTTATATACTTTAATTCATTGTTATTGTCAACCTAATTAATTAAAGTACATATATAAAAATAACCATCTCAGTAAATTTAAAAGCTCCATTATTTTATTTTTTTAATTTTTTTTATAGTGAATACCTCACAAGAGTCCCAACTGCTCCCGTCTGGAGTCTGGAGCCAGTGAGACTATGGCATCCCCAATTGGGGGATGTTGTGAGGCTGAAGGTAAGTGGGGAAGGGAAAGAGGAAGGTGGGGAAGTACCTTGCTATTCAGATCTAGTCACTAAACACGGCTAAAGCCATTTGGAGCAACGTTTCAATTCTGAATGGTGGTCTTACACCAGGGCGATACTGGTAGTATCTTCCACTCTGAAAAAATTACACTCGGACAAAATTATTTCGCCGATTTGCATCCACTTTCGTTCTCAAATCCCCGTTTGCATGTATTCGTATCGCTTAGGTAAATCTGGCCCGGTCGGGTATCAAGATCAGTACAATTTGAGGTTGAAGTTAAATGAAAGTTGAAGATTGGAATGTATATCTGACTAATCGCCTGTCGTGATCTGCTACTGCTACCTGTCGCCTGCAGCTACAGCCTGTGACGTCACTACACCCGTACCAACAATACACACATGTCATATTGCCGGCAATGTCCAAACAAACATATTGCATAAGCAAAACAGCGACTGCTAGATAGTCTCAGAAAGACCAATATTCATCATTGAAATATTGCTTGAAATGGCTTTTGGTGTGTTTAGTGACTTAGGCCAAAACCACCTCCAACCAAGCCAAGAAACTGCATGAGTAAGATCTGCTAAATATAACATAAGATTCTCCTACATAATTATGTTATTAGTTCTAGCTTTTATAATTTATACTAGTTGTTCTGTAGACAGTAGACTCCGCGTATTGTTGATTATAACATTACGACATCGCAAAGCTCAAGCGCTAGGGCGGAATAAAAAGTGACCATAATACACGGCTACCATCTTGACAAGATTATCCGGACACGGAACACACAAACAAATTTACAGACAGACAAAGTGGTTGAGTCAGAACAAAACTCAGTCAATAACTACTTCATTAAAATATTTATTATTTTAAATATTCTTCTGAAGGTGGAAAGCTACTTCATTGATTATCTTTGAAAAAGTTGTTTAAAACATATTAGCTATTACATAATACTGTAATTAGATATGGCAAGCGACATAGTAAATGCTTTTACCGAATAAGCTAACTTTTTTAGTGATTTATTTTTGGGGTACTATGCCGTGTTGCGCTACCTCCTTTTTAGCCAAAATTTCAGGCTCCATCATCGGGGCAGATGTGTAAAGATTGTGATGAAGTCATTTTCAGTATATTTTAAAATAGCATTCTGCCCATAGTTTTGGTGTAACCGACAATTACCGGATAGCAAGAACTATTGAGCTTAGCCCCGTTGTCTTTATCAATATCAAACGGATTTTTATGAATTTCAATTGCCTCCTTAATTAGGCGAGCTCAATGTGTTTTGGGTCTTCCCAGGACTTAAGAAACAAATCAAAAGTCCCGATTTCCATTGAATGCTCGCCAATAACCGATTTTCAGGGTGGCCGAGTTTACATTCTATACTAAACGTAATATTTTATTTATTTAGCTTACGAAAAACGGTCATGTACATTAGGTATTAGGATCTACCTACCTAGTGTGCGGATAGTGGGTGAATGTTAAGTAGGTACGTTTTGTAGAAGCGATTTCTCTCACTAAACTGACCCTTAGGAAGGTAAATTAAAAATAGTATACTATCGACACGCCTTCCACAAGACTGCACTAGTGAGATGAGTGGCTTATGTTTTAATTTTGTTGTTTATTTCAGCCACTCGAGCGTATGGTTATATATTTAACACATGAAAAATAAAAATTCCGTTGATTTGTTCTTCAAAAATTAGAATTACCATTGATTTCCCCTCTGTTGTTCAAAATCTTGAAATATTGAATAGTCCCTTTGCGCCACTGTGAGAACGGTGCCCCGGAATAAAAAGGTTCACTAGGATTGTGTGCATATTTGTGGAGAGCTTTAGCATAATTTAGATGTATTGACATACCTCTACATAAGTTTACCTAACCTTCGCAAATTGTGCAATTTGTAAAGCCATTAGCCCATATTTAATAGCTTTGTTTAACGGTCAGTTCCGTCGATTAGTTTTAGTGTTAGGCATACTTCCATAATGCACATTAACTTACGCAATTAAAGTTTCTCGTTGATTTACTCTACACATGTAATAATCTCTTCCTCCAGTTAATATTTCATATTTTATAAGGAATTTTATATAATTATTTTTAAACTTGGAAAATAAATGGTGATTGACTAAAAAAATTAATGTAAATTTTTGATAGTTTAAAACAAGGGTTATACTCGTACTTCAAGGGAAGTGCGAGTATATTTCGGAAGAAATTAGGAGTCTTATGGAAACAGTATTAATTTATTAAATTTCGTTAACGTTTTGGAAGGAAAATGATTTAGTAAATATGAAGAATTGTATTTATATTGATAATTGAAACAACGGTTGTGCAGAAATATGACGCGGAAATAACTTACGAATACATTCCGAAAATGTTCATATTTCAGATATTTATCGCATTACAGATCTCACGCAAGACTCAGCTGCGAACCAAAGTATCATTCCCAGATTCTCACAGCCATAACTTCAACTGGGCGAAGACCGGCCTCTCAGAAATGATGTCAACAATATCAAATATCATATTATGCACTTCTTTATAAACAACTCCCTTTACTATGAATATGATGCAGTGGAATTTTATCTCTGCAAAGTTGTCGGAGAAATAATTTGAAGAAATAAAATTTAAGAAAAAGTTAAAAGTGTCCACGCACGCACTGTCCAAAGGAACCTGCAGTTCTGTATTCTGCGCTCTGTGTTCCGTAGGTAGTGTCGGTGAGGCAGTACGTACTATTAGTTGGGAATATTTTACGATCGCCTATGTTGTTTAAACGGGTATCTCAGATCTAATGATTCCGGTATTTTCGAATCGCATTCTAGAATTAAATTCTAACACCTGCTAAATTACGTTTTGTGAACAAGGCAGAAGTCGAATATTATCTCGAGCCAGAGAAATTTTGTATTTATTGATGCCCATTGGAACATTTTCTCTTTCTCTGCAGGTGTCAGAAAATCGTTGTTAATGCTAAGCTCAGGAATACTGGTCACTGGTTTTTCGCATGTTTATGTAATTTTTAAGCTGAAGCTATTAAAATTGTGCCACACAGATGTATATATATATAAAACGAAAATTTTCTCCCATAAATCAATGCATGTTGTGTTGGGGTTGACTAAAATAGATTTATCACGATTACATAGACCAGCGTGACATTAATCCTTTATTGTGTCAGCCGAATGGAATGGACTGAAATGGTAGATTACCGGTTAGTGTATACCAACTTACTCATGGAGGACAATAAATGGTTATATTACATGTACTTACATGTCCTACACTACATACTTACAAACTAATTAGGTTTATTCCTTGCAAATTGAAATTCAGCACATAAATATAGCTAACAAATTGCTAAATATCCACGAGTCTTACATTTTACAGAATAATTACGAAAAAATTCTTAAAACTCATATAATTTTTACTTCTTTATTCGTTAACAATAGTGGCAAGTTTGCATTAAAAACGACAACTCGTTGAAAGCCAACGACTGTAGATGAATTAAAACAATTAAACACTTAGCAAAACCGATAAAAAGTTATTGAATTCAAGGCATGTGAGATAAACAGAACACCATTTCGCGCGCGATACTGAAAGTCACCGGCCGATCTAGTTTTCTCAATGCTGACGAAATAGCAACACGAGCTCGCGCTGCCAACAGATTCCGTGGCATTTATCCACTGTACTCAGCTCAGTACCCGATCATAGTGTATGATCGTACCCAATGCTCTGCTTTACTCTATCTCTGTAGTCTCTGTACCCTGCGCCTGTACCTCTGGTAGCGGCTAGCGGCTCGCAGATCGATTATCCTTGAGCACTCCGACCGATACATTCTACCAAACATGGCGGCACTACACAAGAAGCTGCTCTCTCTCTTCTCTCCGTCAAAAGTTACCGTACAGAATCGTCCTTTCTTTTTGTGGAGTATTTCTCTCAGATATTTTATATTAAGTCTTCTTGATTGCACGTTTGCCGACAAAGCTCTGACTCGGTAAACATTTTAATGCCCTGAAATTCCATTACGAGTGATGGTCGCGCGGAACTGTTTTTATAAACTGTCCCGTTCCAGTTTTATTAAAATTACCGCGATGTGGTAAAGTTGTGTACCTACCTTATAAAATACGACAGCCATTGCGTCGTTTATTGCAAGTAAGGGGCTAATTTTCGGTCCAATATTTTAATGAAGGTTGTAAGCGTGTGCTGGTTGGAGTTCCGTCACAAGGACGTTACTAAAAATTTAAATGAACTGTGTCATATTTGATGAATTCTTATTAAAGTTATTAAATACTTGGACTGCACGCTCAAAAATTGTCACGTTACATCGAACCTTATCGAACAATATTTTTACAAAAGGAAAATATAGATAATGCAGATGAGAATATGATTAAAACATCTTTCATTTTGACTGTTCGTCAATATTGAATAGAAGAAACGTACCTACTTTTGAAAGGCGAAGATGAATGAAGTACCCAGGCACCTACATAGATTATTTGATTAAAAGTATGGTCAGGTAATAAGTAATATTACTTACAGGGGATATATACAAATATCTTCGTAGGGAAATGTTGATAAAGTTTTCGGGCCGGTAATATATGTGTATCTGACTCGAATAGAATTGTTGTTTTTATCGTCTTTAAGTTTTCATCGGGCTCGTGCCTACGTTTGTATGCATATATTATAATATTTGCGTCACCGATTGTATCAAAGAATTTTAGCACAGTATTTTATCAATGATAAAAATTTAAAAAATGTTACGTAGATATTAAATACAAGCGGAAACATTAATCAGGGAGAAGGAGTAATTAATTAATGGCAGTATCATTAAGAAACTACTGAAGTAGAGGTTAGATATCCTTAATTTGGGCTGAGAGAAGGGGGAAGTAAAAAAGGGTGGTCTATAAACACATGCTTTTTAAATGATTTATTTTATTTGCCCACTGCAGGAATCAACCCTGCGTCAAGAGCCAAGGAGCTAACCGCGGTTGTCGACGGTAACAATACGATAGCACGCGGTACGTCCGCAGAATGACGCGTACAGCAGGTTGCAGGGTGTCGTAACATTAAGACTAATCCAGTCGGAGAATGTTGCAGCGTAATCTGTATCTACCGCTGGAGAAATAATGTTAAGCAACGGCAACAGTGTTTCTTCGGTATTTCATAAATGTCAATAAAGGGAACGCCACAGCCTTTACTGTGCTAACGAAGGATTGTGCACTTTGCATTTGGCACCGTGTTTGCTTTGGCATTAGCCGTTCCCAAAGGCTTTCTTTAACTTTCCACTTAAGCTAACGCTTCAAATCAAAATATTCCTTGCAATAAAAATATAATGACAGTTTGTGTGTGGGTGTCGAGGCTTCTTATTCTTTGTCCATACATTTATATGGAAGTAAATATTATTGTTTTTTTTGTTTGATAGTAACTAAACTTCAATACGTAATACTTCTAGATGCCACCGAATATTTTCTGATTTATTTCATTCGAGAGTTGCTAATATTGTATTGAATGCTTAAATTTTATTGAATCAAAGAAATATTCTGAAAAAATCATTATTATGAAAAGAGTCTCAAAAATTGTATTCTAGAAGTGACCAGCAAAAGCGAGATTTGTAATGAGCGATTATATAATAAAAATGTAGGAATCTTTTAATTTCTAAAACAAATGATGAAAATTCACTCGAAATCTTCAATTTTTATATTATATCGAAACCCTTACGCCATTAATAGAATCATTCCTCTGATACGGTTTGAGACAAAATAATTTACGCGACGATGTAGAATAATTGTTGAGAATCGTTGTTTTAGTAAGTTATGATTATTATGCTGAAATTGCTCATCGATAGCTGCTTGTTTAATACAAGTTATTATTTACCAAAATGGAAAGTGAGACTAGCCGTCAAGCCATGCAGCTAATCCAAATATAAACTTAAATAAGATATCAGTTAGGTGAAATAAAAACACGATCTACCTTGTAACCGTTGACCTTTTGAATAGTGAACATTAAAAAAGAGTCTTGTCATCATGAACGATTCGCGTCCGAGATGTTCCGAGCGTGTGCAACAAAAAACGAGCACACTTCAATTATCTGTGATACAAGGGTCCCCATCTCGGGGAGAACGAGCATTGTAAAAAAAGATGCGTCATTGTGTTACTGCTGAGGAAATAAGCCAATAAGCAAGGCAAGTACCCTAAGAATCTCAGCAGGGGTCCCAATTGTATGGATGGCTATAGCCTACAGCGACTACCAAAGGCACAGGTGATGAGGACTATCAGATGAAGAAACCACTTACCTCCTAAGGTTCGCTCGTTGCTGGACCTAATGTGGAAATTATGCAGACACTTAAACGTCGAACTGAGCTTCCGTTGGTACTAAATTGTTCTAAGAAGCGAGGAATTTTAACTAATAACATTCTGACAAATGGACGGATATTTTGTTCAAACAACTCAAACCTTTCGGGAGGTAGCAGCACACAGGCTGTTTGATTGATGGTCGCTTCTCAGCTTGTGACACCTATGCTTAGATAAAAACCGTGTTGTGTTGTTGTAAAAATCGTGCTGGTGTAATTGGTAGGTAATTTTTTTTTATTAAGGAAAAATCTTTAAAATCAGTTAATAGAAAACCTTATTTATCATTTCAATAAGTGGGAAACGTACGTACACTAACTTAGGTTTGTTCAAAGACCAAATCCAAATAGTCAGATACTTCCCAACTCTCGTCTACCTCATCTCCTTCCCTTGCCCATTCACACCAGTCTCACAAATCATTACAATTAGGGATGCCTACATCCCACTGGCTACGGACAACAGGGAGCATTTGATAGTTGGTACTCTCATGCGATATTTACATAAAAATGGTTAACACCCTTTTAAAATATTATATCTAGTATTATTATTTTTAAGTAGGTAGGTACCTACCGTAACCTGCCTATATATTTTCAAAAGCTTGCACATTAACTTCCATTGTTGCCAGATGTTAAGATAATATACGAGTAGATTGCTCGCCACGATAAGCAAAAGATTTAAAATGGTTTCATTCACGGTGATATTAGGATTATTGTCACGGCTAGTATATTTATTTTGACGACTCATTCCGAGGGGAACAAACGTAGAAGAAGACGATCTCGGAACCATCTCGTGGCTGCGGATGGACAGAGGCACAATGGCCCTACAGAGGAGCGATGCTTATCTCGGGCATAATAGGATTACACGGTAGCAGTCAATATTGGTAGCGACCATTCATAAGCTACACTTGGGAGATTAACTCGCTACTACCTTGCGGCAGGGAGGCATTAGTCAAAAATACGTATAAATAATTTATTTTTTAGAAACAATGTGCATAATTTTAAACTAAGTAGGAGAAGACACAGAAAAAAATCAAAACTTGAACTACGAATAAAAATATATCTCATTTGGTTATATTTGCCAATTGAGGATATATTCTTCCCTCGCCTTTAGGTCAGAATTAAGAATCTCTTCTGCTACTTTATAGGTTTTTACTTGGGTTGTGACGGCGATGTCATAGATAGATCAATTTTCTGCCTTCATGTAACGAAGGAAAAACCTAAAAAACGTTCCCGTTGGTAAGCATCGTAAATAAGTTGATAATCCTGTGCTGACGAATAATCGGTGATTTGCTCTCCAGCTTTATCGATCGTCAAGTAGCCCAACAGAAAGTAGTGACTGTTGAAATCTCCCACATACACCGTCGGGTGATGGTGTGGCGAAAGTGTTGGTGACTGCCATACTTAATTTGAAGGTTTGCAGATTCTAAATACAGCAAATTGTAAATAATATAATAATCCCCTAAAAACATTAACTTCTATTAATTAATATCATTCAATTTCAGAGAAATGCGTCTATGTCGGGAAGTGAGTTTATTTCATTTTCCAAGATTTGAATCCATTCATTCTTGAAAACAAAAGCTAAATTCAAATAGACGTACATAAAAACTACTAATCATGTTAGTTACAACTCAGAAGTGGGACATACTGATTGACTAATTTAAATATATTAAAAAAACTGTATTTGGTAGCAAAGCTTATAGGATGTTTTCCAGGTGTGCTAGTGCGGGCCTGTAGTATTGGAAGAGGTTTGTTATAATTCCCAAGAAGCTGAAAACCTTACCATACCGGTCTAAGGTGGTTCGATTGTGCTCACTAGATTCTCAGAACTCTTATTTTTCTATTATATTAAATTATTATTCAATTTAATATCATATCGATAGTGGAATAATACAAAATTACGTGATATTATTGTATTGTAAAAAGCATCTCTGCTAAACGGCGGAAACATCAAACATTTTGCCATACTCTGTAACGAACATTCGGCGAAGGGCGTATCAAAATGTGTAAGGTTATAAAAGCTTTTTCATGTTTTTTCGCATATATTTATAATAATGCGTATATTCTCATTGTTCTATTTCCTCATTGTTCACATTTCTCATTTTTCTATTTTCTCATTGTTCTATTTTCTCATTGTTCTCATTGAAGTCGGGGATCAATCAGGTGAATCACATTTTAGATATATTTATTCTTTTAAGAATAAAAATAGCATAGCGGATTATGTATGAGACTATGCAAGAATGTGAATGAAACAAAAACGTGTAACAAGTGTGGCGGTGCGGCGTGTTGTGTGGCGGTCCACCATATCCGTCTACCCGTGGGGAAAAATGGCGTGGTGGTTAGTTACGATGTTAGTAAATTGAGGATGGAAGTCAAGGGTTCAAATCCATGCAAAAGCGCTATTAAATTTAATTTGAATGTATTTCTATATTTAACAATTTCAGTATCATCCAACCAAGTTTCTTGAAATGTCTTTAGCCATGTTTGGTGACCAAATCTTAATAGTCAGGTACTTCCCCACCCTTCCCCAACCGACTTCGGGTTAGCCTGAACATCAGGGTTGTATTAGGTAGGCACTAAAATAAAACAGAATTGAAATAAAAATACAATGTTTTTGGAACAATTCTTAAATTATTTTATTAAATTCAAGACTAATTCAAACTATGAAATCACGAAAATTGTTTGTTTGTAAAATAGAATATAACCTGTATTTTAAATATTAAATTATAATAGCGTTTTACCACATAGTAAGTTGTTGCTTACTATGGAAGTTCAATAAATTAGACTTCATTTTAATTTTAATAATTGGTACAAGACGCTACATATTGTATAAAGAATTTAAAAAACATCCGAAATGTGAGAAAATAATTTATTAGTTACAAAAATACAATGGTTTACGTGCAATAGAAATTGGTACGAATATCTAGAATCTACCTCAGTTGACCTCTTTTTCTATAATTCGCTCTTTGACCCAAATTTTGATAATATAGGTCATCGCCATTTTTGACGGATAAAATACAGTGGGTATATTATAAACACGTCGTTTAACGGGTAGGTAGGTATATAATATCATCATATTCTTCCGGAAACTAAGCTATAAATTACACATTTATAATTTCAATGAACCTTAGATGAACTTTGGGATAGGACTCACATTGTTTGATTTGACCATAGTGCTTAAAGTTTGAACCCACTCCATACTTAATAGATTGACATTTACGATAAATATTTTATGGCGTTTACATATATTTCTTATATAAATCACCTAAATTATTAGACATATTTGTGTTGTCTTTTGTGTGCAGTTAATATTTAATCACACTCCTGTGAGGAGTTATTTATAACTGGGCCACTGTCATCTACGGGGATGAGGAAAGGATATATAAAGGAAGATGGCAAAGTGTAATGAGTAAGATTAAGAAAGGGACGCTTGAATGGTTTGTGCATGTAGAGCTAATGAACGAATTAAGTAGTGTAAGGAAAATATATAATGCACATGTGAATAGTAGCAGAAGTCGGGGACGCCCGAGGAAGACATGGCACGACCAAGTGAATCAGGTACTTGAGTCGGGCCATGCCATGCCAAGAGTCAGAATAATATAAGAGTATGTATGAATGTGAATGAGGCTAAGAGTGTGTGCCAAGACTGAGTTGTTTAGCGATCCGTCCTCTCTGCCTACCCTGCGGGGATACGGCGTGGTGGTTAGTTAGTGTTAGTTAAGATGGTAGAGGGTGGATAGGAATCCGGGGGTCAGTGTTTTTGGGAGTGATGGACGTATGAATCCACTCCCACTGCATTGCAAGGTGATGGGTCCAGAGCGTCCGGCTGGAGAGGTCAAAGGGTCTCCCTTAACCGGCATCTCCCGATCCGATCGTGGTAGCGTACCACGTGGCGTGACTATTGACTAATGGCAGAGGTGTTGGTTGTCTTACAGATGGAACCCATACCTGCCTCTCAAATTGGTCTATCGAATCCAAATTATTATCGTATTATTCATCAATTACGTATTATAACCAAGTTGTTATAATCGGGTTGTTATCAATCAAGTCAATTTGATCGGGAATCGGTTCAATCATGGAATGTTTAGAAACGATGCTACATATCATATTTGTTTAAGTAGGTAGATATTTTACGGCTGTACATCATCTAACAAACCTGAGAAATACATACTTTGTTCAATTCCGCGTTATCGCCTATTACTTCACGCTAAAATGATTTCATGTTAATGTCATCAATATAAATATCTCCATCGCCTTAAATTGCATATTTGCAATCAACTTGAAATGTTATCTACAGTTATACGACGGTTTTTAGTGAAAAACGGAAACATGACGAATTACCGAAAACACAAAAATAAGAGGAATAACTTATGATAACGGAAAGAAAACTTTTGTTTACTCTAACAAAATGATAATTTTAAGTTAAGCCACAGAAATGTCACCTGTCGACGCTCTTGATGGAAAAAACGCTGTGAGACAAATTTCCGTAAACACACGTGTTACATCACGTTAATTAATAAAACAACTTATTCTGACATTGGGGTACACTTTTTAGGTAAATTATTATTACTTATCACCTAATACGAACGTATGATTAATAACATTGAGGCATGTATTTCAAAAAGAAGAAATGTCGTTAATTTTGGATGATTATTATAACGAACCGATACCGACATAGAAATGGTTCACTTTCCGGTGTTGGCACACGAATCAATATTTACCAGACAATTTTAGTTAAAAGTTTAAAGATATGTGTCATTATACAAACATTACGTTATGGAGATAACGCCGACAACGTACCTGAAGAATTTAATGCTCAGGTTTCATTATCGACTACTCACAAGAAGTACCTATATTATTTAGTGTTTAGTGTATCAACACGCTCGTTGCCTGAGCTTACGACGCTTACAACAACGGAGCTTAGTTGTTAAATAGGCACTTTGTTTTTGTAGCAGTTACGAGAAGATCTTATTCCAAATTACAAGTAAAAACACCGATAATCTTATTGTCAAATCTCCCTTGACTTCATTTCAGTGTGAATATTAAGTAGGCAGTTCCCAAAAAGAATATTTTTTGGTATATTGTAGGCAATCGGTGTAGATATTGGTGCCCGAGCTTACAACGCTTACAACAATGGAGCTTAGTTGTTAAATAGGCACTTTGTTTTTGTAGCAGTTACGAGAAGATCTTATTCCAAATAACAAGTAAAAACACCGATAATCTTATTGTCAAATCTCCCTTTACTCATTTCAGTGTGAATATTAAGTAGGCAGTTCCCAAAAATAATATTTTTTGGTATATTGTAGGCAATCGGTGTAGATATTGGTGTCCGAGCTTACAACGCTTACAATAACAGAGCCTATTTTTTAAATAGACAGTATGTTTTTGTAATAGTTACGAGAAGATATTATTCCAAATTACAAGTAAAAACATCAATAATCTCGTTTTCAAAACTCTCTCGACTTCATTTCAGTGTCAATATTAAGTTGGCAGTTCCCAAAAAGAATATTGTTTGGTATATTCTAGGCAATCGGTGTAGATATCGGTGCCTGAGCTTACAAAGCTTACAACAACAAAGCCTAGTTTTAAATAGACAGTATGTTTTTGTAACAGTTACGAGAAGATATTATTCCAAATTACAAGTAAAAACATCAGTAATCTCGTTTTCAAAACTCTCTTGACTTCATTTCAGTGTGAATATTAAGTAGGCAGTTCCCAAAAAGTATATTGTTGGTATATTGTAGGCAACTCCTTGAAATTAAAGGTTTACCATTATACAAAAATCGTATTAATATTTTACTACGATTTTCTGTAAAATCTACAAATTCATCCTAAAATATCAACATAGCGAAAATGAGATATAAATGAACTAGCTTTACTAAGGAGAACCCATATTTTTATGTATTAATATATGACATCTTTACATTTCAAAGTTTACGCTTTTCAATAGGTAAAAATCAAGTTTTCTAAGAGATTCAAGCTGTCCACAATAATTTAAAAATTATTTAAAGCCGTTTTCATCAATATTCCCCATTTAGGGGGATAACAAATTTACTTATATTGTACTTTGTGCCCAATTAATCTAAGATTTAAAGGTCCTATAATAAAATTTGCAATTGCGCGGTCATTGTAATTCAAATAAAATTATTAGGGTTAAAAAGAAAATAATGTAAATACAACAGGTTTTACTATGGACTTTGGAGTAGGAAAATTTATTTATATTTGAGCCCCGTACATAAGGTGTTGTCAGATTACAATATAAATTTGTCCACAAAATGAAACTCATAAATACCTTCGCGTGTGTATTTAAATATTTTCTCAAGCATTCGGCAAATAAGATTATCGCAATTTTTTTATTTACCCAAACGTTTTAAAGATACACTATCGATACTCCGTTGAAACGGCTAATCGCTTTCTTATCGTTTGCTTTAACCTCTAAGAATATGGTTTGGTGTTTGAAAAAGAATTGACATGGGTATTGTGAGAATTGCGAAATAATTTATGTTGTTTTTTTATAAATGGAATGCAATTTTATAGGGAATAGCAAAACACAGAATAAATAAATTCTAATTATTTAATGGTTATAAAGGGTCATGGAACGGAAGAGTTTTTTCATTTGAGGAAGGGAAACCCATTCTTATAGTCATTCAATTCAATGTCATACAAAAGATTTTTTCTTTGAATTAAAATAACTAACTTTGTTTATACCACCATTTTTAACTAAAATATAACTGACCTATATTTTTTTTATTTAAAAAAAACTCTTATAACCTACACCTAATCAAAAATACTAATTTCTGTTGTTTCGCGTTAAAATAAATCGATTTTGCTTTGAATTTAAGTATCGAAAAAAGTTTTCAGAATTATAACTGATTGTTCAGATATGCGATGAAGTAGGTACCTACTAATAAAAAAATAATATATTTTTATTCCATTTTTGAAATGTGTATTTCTTTTGTTTCAGTATTTGACAGATTTGGTGATTTGTCAAGTGTGCTAACGGTGTTCATTCGAAAGGTAAATTTTTGATTGTCTATCAAAAGACAAAGATCGTGGAACAAATATTTCACATCTTTCACTTCACAAATCCTACTTTTACAATATCCCGTGATTTTTCACTGATCTGTGCTAGTATATGTATGAAAGTTTTCAACTAGATGTCACTAAAAAAATCACGGAATGTTACTTGGAATGTTACTAGCCAAGATAAAAAAAAAGAGAAACTCGAAAAAAAATCTAAAAATAAAATAATATCAATTACGATGTACATATACATACATACGAGTAGGTACATCATCGCTTGTCTCGAAAAGATTCTCTTACATTATTGATACATATTGCTGATTATTCTTATTTCAGAATCTTTTTCTTCCAAACAGTTTAACACGTGGTACGAGTTAATCTACAATCACTATAAGTCCTATAATTAATCACCCTTTTAAATTGTTATTCATTGGTCAACATTGACACATTATTTTTAGATTCAAATCTTTCTATAAGCCATATACCTAATATGAAAATAATCCAAACGATGTCTTAGACAGCGAGGATTCGCTTTAACAAGATATCAAATGTAAACAAACACATGAAAGATAAGATTATGATTGTATTTGAGGAACTAGTGAATATATTTTCCCATATGGGCTATTTTCATGTGTTGATGATTCGCGATAAAAAAATGTGTTTTAAGTGAAACAACCCTATTATTGCAACGCAATGTTATTAATTGACAATTTCATCAAAATAAAGCAAGTAATGTGTTACATTTGATGATATATTTATTACTTAGTTTATTGTGTAAACGTGCCACTGAAATCTTGCGTGAGAGAGACGGTAAGAAAGCCATACCATTTTAGGTATTTAAAGAGTTTGCACGGTTGTCCGATCGCTTTTCAATACAGCAAGTAATACGTTACATTTTATGATATATTTATTACTTAGTTTATTGTGTAAACGTGCCACTGAAATCTTGCGTGAGAGAGACGGTAAGAAAGCCATACCATTTTAGGTATTTAAAGAGTTTGCACGGTTGTCCGATCGCTTTTCAATACAGCAAGTAATACGTTACATTTTATGATATATTTATTACTTAGTTTATTGTGTAAACGTGCCACTGAAATCTTGCGTGAGAGAGACGGTAAGAAAGCCATACGATTTAAGGTATTTAAAGAGTTTGCACGGTTGTCCGGTCGCTCTTCAATATAACAACTAATACGTTACATTTGATGATATATTTATTACTTACTTTATTGTATAAACGTGTCACTGAATTCTTGCATGAGACAGACGATAAGAAAGCTGTACGATTTCAGGTACTTAAAGAGTTTGCACAGTTGTCCGGTCGCGTATTAATATTGCCATTAATAGTGATTTAACGAAAATCAGAATAAAGTATCATGCCAAAATTATAAACGTAAGGCAACCACATTACATAAATTTATACAACCTAAATAATATTGCATCATTTATCGAAACAAGCTTTAGGAAAATCAACTAGAATTGATAAAAAAATTACAGCCCACAAAACAACAAAGAACAATTTTTTTCATTAATTTTTCCTGATAATATGTCTGATGATTATCGAAACGTTTTAATAAGCGACTGATATTTTGTTTTTTGTAACTGAATATTATGTATCCCCTCATTAAAACTCATGTTAAAATGAAAGGTTAGGTTAGGTTAGGTGTGTTTTTGTGTTATTTGTCTCTGTTTTTATTTAATTTTATTCAACGTTCCATTTTGTCATAGAACTGCCCCCCATTAAGTGAAATATTAAGCCAAATGTTTTTTTCCAAATTTTCGATTAATGAAATAATCGATCATTTCGAAATGTATATCTTTGATTACGTCCATCTCAGAACAGGTTGATACTATTTATACAGACTTCTCTAAGGCTTTCGATCGCGTAGTACACTCAATTTTTTTGAAAAAGCTCGTCCTACTTGGTATACACGGTGACCTGTTTAGATGGATTAAATCTTACATTAGTAGCCGTAATCAGGTAATTTTAATAAACGGTGTCGTCTCAAAATCTTTCGAGGTAAAATCTGGTGTCCCCCAAGGGTCCCACCTAGTTCCGCTATGTTCAACATTTATATAAATGACATTGGATCATGTTTTAAAAATTCCAAATATGAACTTTATTCCGATGACATGAAAATATTCAAAGTTATTCGTTCTCTTCCTGACTGCGAAGCGTTAAAGAGTAACCAAGATAGGCTTTGCAAATATTGCAAAGTTAACTGTCTAGATATAAACGTTTCTGAATGTCACACTATGACATTCACCAGAAATAAACACGTAATTAAGTACTCATATTCACTCAACAATGAACCTGCCATCTCTAAAACGGAATGTAAAGACTTCAGCGTTTACCTTGATAGCAAACTTATATTTAATAAGCACATTAACTCAATCGTTAATAGGTCGTATAAAGTATTTGTTTTCGTGCCACGTGTAAGTAAAGTATTCAGTAATCCGCGTACAATTGTAATGTTATATTTCGCATTAGTCAGAAGTAAACTGCAATATGCATCACTGATTTGGAATCCACAATATAAACTTTACGTAGATAGTATAGAACGTATCCAAAACAAATTTATAAAATATATTACCTACAAATTCAACAATAACTTTGAATAATAATAATAACTCAGACAAGCTGGCATGTGACAGCTTTGTTGGTCTACCTATTTTGTTAAATAAAAAAAAAATAATAAAAAAATAAAAATAAAATAAAACAAAAAAATGTACATTTGAAACTTTGCAGCAAAGACGAGCAGTAGCTGACTCAGTATTTATACACAGAATTTTAAACAATGACATCGACTGTACCGAACTTCTGTCCTTTATTTACTTTAACATACCTTTGAGACGTACAAGACATACAATGCTATTCCACACGCTAATTGTAAACAAATTCAGCATCTAATTCGCCAATTAACCGAGCTCTTTATACTCTAAATAATATTTGTCTTAACTCTAACATTGACATTTTTTCGAATTCACTGCCCAAATTCAAACGTGGCATCATGTCAATAATTTAAATTGGACAATGTGCTTATATACAGACACACACACACAAACACTCATACATACATTAAACACGTCACACACACACACACCTATACTACCCATGTCACCTGGTAATTAAGGAATAAACATACCACTTAGAACTGTTATTACAAGGAAACATATCATAGGTAGCCAACATGAAGTATCTTATTCCTGTATATTGTTTCATCTCTGTAAATCATGTACTGTTTGTTTCTATAATATAAAATAAAAAATAAAATAAATAAAATTCTCTACTCCTCTTGCGAGCGGTGACTCAATTCCGCTACACGTCAAGTTCTGATCACCTCTTGAACCAACGTCAACACGATTTGAACTTTTATTCAAATTGTTATCAGCCACCACGCAGTTTTCCAGAGGCGTGCTGTCGCTTTAATTTTATATTCATTATTTTCTAGTTTACGATTACATACCCAAACAAATTATGAATTTATTTAAAACCGGATATACAAATGTTAATTCTTAATAGAAAATAAAAAAATACATACCTTTTCCAGAATGATATATATGACACAATTATTGAAGGCTTTTGCTAAATATGATTAGTAGTCATTTTCACCATATAAAAGTTTTATGTGGCGGTATTGCTTTGTTTTTTATACAAATTTGCAGTTTTATTCCGAGATTGGTGAAATTTTGTAAACTAGGCCTTAACATAAGAGAAACTTTCTTCACAAGATTTCAAGGAGAACCCTATCCCCCTTTCCCACCCTTTAAAGCAGAATGTTGGTGAAATTATGTACACTTTACGTTCAAAGTAAGATGAAAATTACTGCTACCTACGATTAAAAAAACTGCGCAAAACCCGGACAACGCCAGGAACTTCAGCTAGTAATACATATTTACGAAATACAATGTAGACATGAACCGATAGAAGTGCGCTGTGGGCGTGTCCGTGTGCTGTAAGTTAAAACTTTCCTTATTTTAGGCAAAATTGACCAAACTAAAAATAGTCAATTTCTTTACTTTGCTTGTTTTAGGCCTAGAAGTCAAAAGATATTATAATCTTTGAATTGGCGACGACTGTTTTCTTTAAAATATTTTATTAAAAATATCAGTTTTTTTCTTTTTTAAGGTGCAAAAAAAGATAGTGTTTATAGATAGTGTATTATATTTAAAGATATTTATTTTCGTAACGCAACATTTAAAAGCAACAAAATATTATGTAAGACATTCATCCCAGAACTTTATTATAGAGATTGTAACGTTGTCTTATTTGTCGGCTTTTGAAAGGAAAATTGTTTTGATAAAAATGCTTTTTTCAATGATATGAAGTCAGTGCGCGCCACTGGGGTATAAAGGCTCAATAAGGTATGCACATCGCGCATCCACAATTTATTATGCCTCGTACCGATCATGGCTCTGAATGTTCTCTTAAGAATACGAATGTCCGTGACATTGTGTGCGAATTTGCAGGGATTTTAAAATATCTTTTGCCAAAAAATCATCTCTCTTCATCATATCGTCGATCGATATCGATTACTATGAAAAGAAATAGGTAGGTAGATATAGTACAGGTAGACTAATAATCTCAGTACAACATAAAATTAACTTTTAAAACATTCAAATCTCGCAAATCACATTGAACAACCTAACACAAAATAACAGCATGCGTTACCAATATATTTATAAAGAAATTACTCTAATTAAACAACAGCTTCAAAAAACTTGGATCATTATAAATTGGATTTCAAATAGTAATGAAAAGGATCGCAAAACTCCTCAAAGAATTGTATTTGAAAATAATATTTATAATCGTTACGAACGCTGATGATATTGCAAAAAACTTTAACCACATTTTTCACAAACATCGCTTCAACCCTAATAGAACATAATCTCCCTCTTATACTCACAGCAAATACCGTCTGACATTTTAGAGACTTATGTTACATTTGAATTAACTGATTTCGACGAAGTTACAGTACTTGAAATCTCAAAAAACATTGATAATCTAAACGTTAGGTCTGCAAACGGCAGAGATAACTTAAGTGACGGTATAATCAAATCCATTAAAAATACATATTCAGCCAATTAGACCATAGATTTAATACATGCGTCAGAAATAAAAAAAATTCCGAATAAATTTCAAAAACAAGACATCTCACAATTATCTGAGATCTTTGAAAATTTGTTTTCTATTTCAAATACACTCATTATGCACTAACCAATATGGTTTTTGAAATAAACTAGGTACTGATGGTGCCATATATAATAAAACCAAGAATATATATTCTAACCTTGATGCAAACACCAAAACTCCAATATTTTTTCTAGATTTAAAAAGAGTCTTTGACACCGTTAACCATATAACTCTTTAAAAGAAACTATCCAACATTGGAATTAAAGATATGTTTAAAAAGCCACTACAAAACTACAGACTAAATCTTCAGAAATGCACAAAAGTTGGAGAATGCTAAAGTAATTTTGATCTTGTTCACATGGTGTCCTATAAGGAAGTGTATTGGGACCTCTACTCTTCCAAGTATATAAATAACCTCTGTAATGTTGATATACCTGGTATAATTTTACCGACATACTTCAATGAAAATTGTAGAAAATTTTAACATTTTTAATTGCATAATCTCTCCTGTGGCCATAGCAGAGGATTTAGGGGTTAAGTAGTTAGATGTAAAATATAAGTATATATTGTGTGGAAAAAACTGTACATAAATTCAGATACTTTATAAATTGAGTAACATAGTAAATATAAAAAAAACATGAAACTTGTCTACGATGCACTAGTGTATTATCGCTTGCCTAAAGAATAATTGGGTGAGGAGGAACCTACGATAAACACTTAAAACAACTGGAAATTGTACAACAATCATTTATCAAGATTATGTATTATAAGATCAAAACTTACCCCTCCTAATAATTGTTCCGAAAGTGATATTTTGAAGCTAAGACAAACCTACAGCAATCAATGTCTAAAAGATAATTTACACACGACCAAACAAATTGTTGACAAACAAAGACATGGCTTTTGCGCATATGCAATACCCCATTGCAAAATCAGATTAGACCGAAGGCATTTTAATTTGATTGCCCCTAAAATGTACAACATACTACTTACAATATCTGAAGAGACCGTGTTGTCTCAAAACATTAACACTGAAACAAATGTATTTTTCTTGCAAGTGATGAAGACTGTGCCAGACCAAGCTCTAAGCGCGCTATATTCTCGTGGCTTGGCCTATTTTGGCATATCGACATACATTCCCACTGGGATGGTATGGCGAGCGATATTCTGAAATAGGAAAAGTCATGATGCGTATATAGTCACCTGTCAGCCCCATAACAGTCTTTATCGTAAAGTATTTTCTCCTAGACAGAATTTTACCGTTTTTCTTTTTATTTTAATTCTTCCTCGCTTTTAAATAATTTTATATAATTTTTCGTACAAACTAAGACTTTGTGCAATTCTTAATATTGTATGCAAACTTTTAAGGTCTTAAATCATAGAATAATGTTAAAATGATTATATAACCAAAACATGCTATTTCTTTACACTTATTTTTTTGTTGTATTTCCTTGTGTTTTTGTATTTTTTGTAATTTCATTTTATAACCCTACACTTTATAATTATTCCAACGTAATGTAACACATATTTTCAAAAAAAAAAAAATACTTAATAAAAAACTGTGATTCTCTTATTGTTCTTTCAAAAGAGCAAATGGCAAAAACTATGAAAGTACCCTATAACGATAAATTAACCACTATAAATAAAACCACCATAAAGATAAATTTACCCACAGAAGAAGGTTTTTTTTTTTTAAATTGAGAGATTACATTTATACCCTTTCTGAATATTTAATAGCATATTGTAAGACAAGTATATTGGGTCCTCATTTCCATCACGAGTTACGGAGTTACGGAAGAACAAAACTAGGACAAAACTTAAACTAAAGCGGATAGTAGGTATTATTAAAATCTGAGTATTTTGAAGAACCTAATTATAATGACACTTTATTAAAATTTTATGATATTCTTGAAAATTAAATTGTCAGGCCATTTTGTTATGATTCGAATCTAATTATTTTGTAAGTTAATAAACCACTTGTCAATAATTGGTGCTTCACACTTATCAAAGTGTATGGGCACTCGAGGATACACTATTTTCACACTGTTCGCCCCGTTTCCTCCGAGGACCGAAATAACATAATGAACTAATATTATAATCGTAGGACTGATAATTGCGTGTTAGCTTAAATGCGCAGACCACTGAAAAATAACGGAATAAAATGACATAAGGAATTTATACAAAAGAAAAACACATTTCGAAAATTTGATAAAATTAATTTCCTAAATATCTCTTGTCTGAATTCTACACACACGAGTTCCAATATTTAAAATGAACATTAAAATACTTTTCCGTTGAGATATACAAACAAAGAAGCAAGTTGGAGAGTTATAGTCAAAAGCCCAATCAGCGTCATTTTGCTTTTTTTACATTTGAAAGGTCCCCGTTAAACGCCGATTCAACGTTTATTTAAGCTTTCTATCAAATTGTTTTCGTGTTGTTACAATTTTAACGGGTCCGTTAAAATGTTAAATAAATGGCCATATTTCATTTGAGTTCCTGTGAAACACCATATCTTAAGTGTTTTATTAACGATGTAATGTAATCAATTATTATCGATTGGTTATTCCTGCAAGTACCAGAGATACATCGGAATGCTGTGAAAACATAAAAATGCATTTGCAATTGTTTGAACGTGCCATTGCAAACAATCTGTCCAGTATTCAAGGTAAATCATAACTGCCGTGATCAAGTGCCTCCGTAGGTAATTAAGTGGCCATTGTTTGTGGCAATATAACGCTACTTGCGGTAATATGTTACCGTGTTAAATTTTTATCAATTTACATTTTATTATTGTTATTAATTAATTAGACTTATAGATTATTACTACTTGATTTGCTGCCCGGCTTTGCGTGATTTAGCCCTTAAGTGGCGTGGTAAAAATAGTTACTCTCATAATATGACTTTCGCAGATGTTCTTTTGTGAGCTGTCTCAGTCAGAATGTAGGAAGGTACCTACTGTGACGGGGCCAACTGTGAACAGTATGATCGAGATAGAAAGAGAGTCCGGGTAGAAGATTTAAACTGGGTCCAGCTGACCCAAGCCGCCACTTAAGGTTTAAACAATGTTTTTTTCTATTTTTTGCTCACTAAACAAATTACTAAATTATTGATTTAAATGAGAGATAAATACATATTACAAAGCTCTATAGCTCATAATGGAAATGACGCTGCGAGCCGAAAACATTTTCAGCTTTAAAGCATAGATGTTACCTACTTAAATTTTCAGTTATACAGGGCGTTCGGGGGTAAAGTGCGCTAACTTCGGGAGGTGATTCTAGACGATAGTACAGAAGTAAAAACAATAAATAACTTTTTTAGAAATTCTTACGTTTTAAGGTAGTTTTTAGGTAAAAAATTTAATTGTTTTAATTGAATATAAATATTCTTTTACTCAAAAATATTTTATGGGAAAATAAATATTTAAAGTTATTTTTCTTTTTAACTTCTACCATCATGTAGAATCCACCTTCCAAAAATAGCGCACTTTACCTTTCCACACCCGTAGATATTGCATTAATAATAATTTATCTATGATTTTATTTTTTAAAGTTGTGTTTTTTTTTTTTTTTTTTTTTATTGTTGATACATTTTTTTTTACAATATTTCATATTTCAATTCAGTAATGTTGGCCTCACTGGGTTGTTTACCCGTGCTGAGGCCCCCATTTTATAATTTAAGAATTTATACATTTAAAAAAAAAAGAAAAACAACGTTAAAATAAAGATAAATTTAAAATAAAAATAAAGATTAAAATTTAAAATATAATTATAACACTAAAAGAAAAATATCAAAAGAGAATGTAAATCGGCATTTATAATGATATATGTGTTTGTGCGTGTTGCGTGTTTTATATATTTTTTTGTGTTGCGTGTATATGTTTTATTCTTTTATGTTATAGAATTTTGGTAATATTGTCTTTTTGTTCTTTAATCCATTTTTTTATTTTGTGTTTGAATTTATTTTTATTTTCCTCAATTTTTGTTTCAAGTGGAAGACTGTTGAATGCTTTAATAGCGTGGTATTTATGGTGTCTTTGTCCAAAGGTAGTGTTTACCGTCGGAGTTTTTATGTTTTCTTTGTATGCTTGTCTGACCGGTCTATTAGTGATATTTTGTGTTTGTTGGGGTTTGTTTTTTTGGTCGAAAATGTAGTTTAGTAGTGTTTTAACATATAATTGGCGTATATCAAGTACGTCACAGCTTTTAAATATTTGGTCTGTGTCGGTTAGTTTATGTTTTTTGAGTATTACCTTTAATATCGTTTTCTGTGCGATTTCTATTTGAGCGATAGCTGCGTTTGTTGCTCCTCCCCAAGCAATTATTCCATATTCTATTATTGATTGGCATAGTGCATAATATATTGTTTTCAATTGTTTTATTTTATATATGTTTCTTATGTTTAGGAAAATGTGTATTGTTCTGAGGAGTCTATTTGTGATTTGTTTGATGTGATGTGCCCATCTAAGATTATGGTCAATTACGATTCCTAGATACTTTATTTGTTCTGTTTTTTCTATAGGGGGGCAATCGCAGATGTTGGTGTTTATGCATTCGTGTATTTTTATGGTGTTTGTATTGTTTTTTGGCTGTCCTGTGTTAGTTATGCTGTACGTTGTGAATTTTGTTTTCGATATGTTTAGTGTGAGTGTATTTGAGTCCAACCATTTTTTCACTTGCGTGATTCCTAGATTCGCTATGTTATAAGCCTTATTCAAATCCTTAATCCTTAGTTTTAAAGACACACTTATGCTGATTACGACTAAAATTTAACGAAATGACAATCTGCTTCGACGGAAACAATCTACACGTAAAACCTTCCATTTAAATGCTTGATATAATAAGTGACGAGCTCAAGCAGAATTGCTTCATCTAATACAGAAACAATATAGTCTTTCAGAATCTGTAACGTATCGCACAGGGCCCGCAGATTCTTCAATTGTTCTGCTGACCAAATGTAAACCGCTAGTGAGCTTAACTGTTGATTTTGACAGTCAGCATCACTACCAGTATATGTATCAGTATTTTATAAAGCTTCCATTGAAAAATATCAGGTTCAACTCCTGTAGAACTTATATCAGTATCACAGTCTCCGGCACAACTTCTAGATTAATTATATATAGATCTTCCACACGTAGATACTCACTAATCAATCTAGTCACCTAGAAAACGTACTAAAATGGTATTACTATTGAGTATATACAACAAACGAGTACCTACCGATGTACTCGTTTGTTTGTGTGACTCAATCAATAAGAGATTGGCCACGAGATATCAAAATATTCCAGATCAGTTTGACAGATAACATCCACTCTGCAACTATCAATAACTACGAATTGTATAACTAATTATAAAACAGTAAATTATCGTTGAAAATTTCAAACCACGAATGTCTTTGGTATTTGTGAAAGACAGAGCAGAATTGTGATATCAAAAATAATTACTTTCTCACAATTTTGTTCAATTTTATACCACTTAATAAAAATATATGTGGATAATAGCTTTTTGCTTTTGCGTAAGGTTGAGGGAAAATTAATAAAATGTAGGTATGTTGTATGTTGTTGTGCCATTAGGCACGTATACCACAGACCGAAGATATTTTCTCTGCGAATACACACAAACACAGGTAGGTTCCTACAAAGTTTAATTCCAGTAGACTTCTAGAAAGACTTTCCACGTAGGTTTATCAGTCAATGTAACACTTTAAATGAAAAAATTTGAAGTTTAGCTGAGAACAATTTTATTTGTCTCATTATTTCATAGCCGATTAGAATATAATTTCGTTGTTTGGCCACATTAAAAAATGTCGAAAGAATTCAGTGAAAGTTTTAACGATTTATCAATTTTAGGTTGCATATTCATTTAGAACAATTAAACTGCACTTTTTATTCAATATCTTAAATATACACATACTTGAGGAATGATGAAGGATAAACGAATTATATTTATTTAATTAATTGTAAATTCGAAGCTCCACTGTTCTGAACGTAGTTAATATAAGAGTACCTACTCGACACTCTAGGCATAAGGACATATTTCATTGTCACTGTTCGTAAACAAATTATGAAGCAAATTCGCCAAAACTAGTTTAGCAAACGAGTACATAAATAATATCGACTCTAAAATAACAAATTCCATTCAATTTAAAACATACTCAAACAAATCTTCCACGTCAAAATATTATTTTTGAAAATGTTTGGATTATTTTATTTTTATTTTTATTTTTTTTACTACTAAACTTTGTTTTAATTTTAACCATATGTATCCAATATAAAAGACCCATGGGCGTATAAAGAAAAATAAACATTAAAAAAATTGAAAAATAAAAATAAGCGTTTAATTTCAACCATTTTTATTTATTCCTGAATTTTAAAAAGTGTACAAAAACGAAAAGCTTATATTAACGAATGGAATTTTATCGTTGCAAGAAATAATAAGGTACCTATATTGGAAGTTCAATTGATAAATAACCTGTAAAATGTTTACATTTAAGTTCACGTAAATGATCATGATAACACGGTAAACGAAAAAAAACAGAACAGTTACAAAACGGAACAGTTTCAAAACGGAACAAGATAAAATAATAGGTTTTGAAACAATAAGGTTAGCTGCAAGGTTTTATTTGTTAATTTTATTTTAGTAAACTGTACATTTAAGGTTACAAATTAATTGTTCCATGCATAAATGCTAGATTTTCTCCAGCTTGATGTGGCTCCTACACAACATAGAGAATCTTCCAATTGGTGCAGACTTTAAGATTTCTGGCAGTTTTTTGGTTTTACAACTATTCTATTTTGTCAGTGTACTTATTTTTAACGGTTCTTTTTGTAACTGTTATATTTTAGGACTGTTACGTTTTATCCCTGTTCTATTTTTTGTACTTTTCCGTTTTGTTACTGTTCTGTTTTGCCACTGATATATTGTATCTCTGTTCTATTTGGCACTGTATGTTCAACTCCACGCTATAGTGCACAATCAATCAAATGGGAACAAAATCCCTCCCTGGATACGCCTACCTACCGATATTAACGGAGTTTTGGCAAAGAAAGGATGGCGGAAACAATTTAAGTAACCGTAAGTTCAAACAATGTAAGTAACCGGTAGAATGTTTGTATTTATGTAGGTCCACAAATTATCATAACAATATGATTAAGTTAAAACGTTTACGGATAAAAAAAATACGTTTAAAGAAAAGCTTAAGTTAGGTTCGTTTGTTTTTTTAGCACTTTTCTTTAATATTCTGTTTTGTCACGGAACCTAATAAATCCTTAAATGAAATCTGTAAAATGTTTAACCAAATCAGGACAAAATCCATCCCTGGAAAGCGGCCTACCGATATGAATGTAATTTTGGCAAAGGAGAGAAGGCGGCTGCCCGCCTCAGCCAGCCACAGCACAGGTGCGCGAGAGAAAGTTCTGCGCTCCTGAGCCAGAGACGGCGGATCTTTAATACTTGGAACTGGAATGCAGAATCAGACGGCTATTACGATTATATAAAACTACAAGAAACACATACCTATATAATATGTACATTATCTGAACTAGCACGCATTTAAACAATGCATGTCTTGTTTTTATTGAAAGAAAAGCTTCCACAAATCTGGTTTAGGGGAGAACTTGCCCAATACCTAATGCAATTTTTTTACGTTACTCGTGAACTGATTATCCCAAACAACTTCTACCCAAGCCATAGCTGTGAATCAAGTTGGCCTTGTGGATAGTTTTTCAAGTATATTCACTAATATTTACAATAATTTTATATTAGACTTTATGAAATCAAAGCAAGTTGGTGTTCATGTTACGAGCCGTTAAACAATAATTTTATGACACTAGGCATGTCCATGTCACATGTTGATACACGAAGAAAAATGCGCATTGCTGATTTGTTAAAATCCTGTTGTAAACGGGTTAGCATACCGATAACTAATATTTTTTTAGTACATTCGTAATGTATAGGAAAACGTGTTCAAGCACCATTCGAAAATATTATATCTTTAATAAACACGCGTAACAACATCGCCTTAACACATTCGTGTTTTACTAATAGTTTATTAAGAAACCTACTAATTCATTCGCTAACTGCCTACTTTTCCATTTTTAACCGGATGAAGACTAATTTGGAGACATTCTTAATTAATAAGCAATATTTTATATCGGTTAATTTTCTTCTTGTATGACCTGTAATATACTGATGTTGCAAGAAAATTACTTATATTATATATAATTTAATTATGTAGGAAGATCTAATATAAATAGCAGGCCAACTAGCTTCAGTATCCTGGCCTGGGTTGAGGTGGTTTTGGATTAACGCCGATGACAAGCAACGAAATCGGATACGAAACATCAAAGAGTCGGGTATTTCTTACTCGAGTCTTGTAATTAATGTTATGCTAAGTGTAGAATTTTCAGATTATGTTCACTATTGTTTACAATAATTATGATATTAGACCTTATGAAATCTAAGCATGTTACGAGCTGTTAAACAATGATTTTATAACCCTAGGCATAACACTGTCACATATTCTGTTTTATAATTCGGTGATACAACAATTGATAATGGTCGTGAAAATTAGGAAAACAAGGAGTAAGTTTGTTTTTTTTTTCACTTTACATTACCTCAGATTCTAGTTAACGTTTGCACATGTCATTTATTCAAGCCTCGTTACTAATGAAATACAAAATGTGTTCTTCGTCAATGAACGCTTAACACATAATTTAAAGAGAATGCACATAACTTTTTGTACAATAGAATAACTGTTCCAGCATTAATCTATAATAATTCATCTTCCATCAAAAGGTGGTCCCTTCAAAGAGTACAAGGTATATCAAACATGTTATTAGAGTCAAGTATTATAATAGAGTTGAATGTAATGCCAATTGCCATTACCAAACAGTAACTGACCGTTTTGTTGTGAAACTGAGGCACCGATCTCGTGAATTCCATCTCTTATATAGGGGAAAGTTCATTTATCGATAAGGCGGACTGGTATTTTGTCTTCTCCACAAAGCGCATTAGACCATTCAATAGGCATAATAATATAGTGCTCCTTCGCAATTATGTAGGTATAATATTGCGTAGTAAGATTGAGTTTAGGTCCCTAAGTTTTTAATATTATTATTGCAACAAGTTCGTATTGTGTTCACGACTTGTCGACGTGTAAATGCGACATACGTATGTCTGTATGTTTGTGCGCTTAGTTCTTCTAAACAACGCAACTGATTTTGATAGGGTTTTCAGTATAATTTAGAAAATTCCTTCCGGAAGGTACATAATACATGAATGTCATATTGATAGATAATACAGAAAACATAATGTACTACGGAATTGTATATCTCGAACAGGCCCACAGAAAAGTAAGAGATGGTATATGTCTATCTCCTTAGGAAAACCCACAGCAACGCCGGGTACACGTCAGCTAGCTATCTATACGTACAGATTGTTATTTCACGACAATTTATAATTTTTTTAACTTTGTTTGGGAAACAAACCATTTAATGCACATATTTTATACAAGGAGGTTACAATGAAATTAGGCTACTAAAAAGGACAAAGCCAACACGTAACTGTTAATTCTACAAAAGGATGGCTTATTATGGTTCCATGACAACTCCTCAAAATGACCATTCAACACACCTATAACAAGTGCTATAAAGTTATGAAAAGTAAAGAAACAAAAACTAGGTTAAATAGTAATATACATATGTAACCTATTTAACCTAGTTTGTATTTCATCACTTTTCATAATTTTATTATCCGGAGTTATCGGGTCACCGTTTATTATATTAAGTGGAGAATATTTTAAAATGTATACACTACTATTTACAATAATCGTGATATTCGACTTTATGAAATCTATGCACGTTGTTGTTCATGTAACGAGCCGTTAAACAATGATTTTACAACCCTACACAGTCTACACACACCAAATAAACATTCCAGGTAAAAAAATGATCAGGGAGACTTTGTTGAAGAAGATGTTTCTTTTGTAAAATGGAAATATAAAAAATGGATTTTATTGTCATCTTCATTTGGTAAAAATATGTTGCTTATTTTATTGTATTAAAAAACGCTCATGCGACAAATAATATATAATATAACAACATTTTGGTTTATATTAATTTTAATAAAGTTATTTTTATTTTACGGTATGTTAGCTTTAGTATATTGTTAAAGTATACTAGGTTTTAATATTAAATATGATTTCAGTAATATTGTTGTTCATTTTTGAGTTATTGTGCCGTGTTGTGCTATCTCACACTTTTACCAACGATTCAGACAGTGATATAGGCTCCATCATCAATGCACACGTGTAATAATGACGGACACTGTACCACTGTTCGAAACGTTGGCTTAGTAAAGAGGTAACGCAACACGGCCTAGTATCCCAAAAATAAATCACCGTAAGGTTTTAAGATGATTTTGTTGACGAGACAACTGCCATGTCAGATTTATTTTGTATAATTTTATTTCTTATTAAGGGGTTATCCTTAGGAGATAGACATATACCATGGCGAAGTTTTCTGTAGGACTTTTTTATATATACAATTCCGTAGTACATTATTTTGATGTTTCCCATAAGGTTGCCAGCGTTAGAAATGTAAGCGTCCGAAATTTTTTTTTTAAAGATTGGATTACATATGTAAATACATATTCCATATATATAAAATTTCCAGAAGAAATTTTCTAAAAGATGGTGAAAATCCGTTGCGTAGTTTAGAAGAACTAAGTGCACAAACAGACAGACGTGGATAGCGACTTTGTTTTATACTATTTAACTAGCTGATATGTACGCGGCGTAGCTCGATTTTTATCTACTTTTAATAAATATAGTATCCATGTATTGTATATATATAAACCTTCCGGAAGAAATTATCTAAATGATAGTGAAAACCCTATCAAACTCCATTGCATAGTTTGGAAGAACTAAGCGCACAAACAGACAGAAGCGTTAGTGACTTTGTTTTATACTATTTAGAGATAATTCGCTACTAATTCATAATCTGGTTCTCATGGAATCAACATTCATTTAATATGATGTAATTACATGCATATGAATATGTTATAATAGCGATCAGTTCGGCTCATCGGAGGCGGAACGTCCTGAGATATTAGAGTACAGAATGGGCCATTTAGTTCTCCACACTTCAGCGATTCCTATGAATCGACATCCGGATGATTCTTCATTAACCAGGTAGGTAGGTGGGTAGGTAGGTTGATACGGTAGTAGCGCCGGTCGAGATCGATAATTCACGGGGGTTAATTGCCGGCGATAAAGCGCCGATTGCTTTCCAAAATCGGCGTAATACGCGGCCGGCTACACTAGGGCTAAATTTAATCAGGAAATATTTATTTATTTGAAATTATAGAAACATGTGTTACAGTGATGAAACAATATACAGGAATTAGATATTTCATGTTGGGTACCTAAGAAATGTTTCCTTGTAATGTCTGCTAAGTGATATGTTCATTACTTAATTACCAGGTGACGTGTGTATGTATATATGTGAGTGTGTGTGTATATGTATGCGCATTGAAAAGTTTATATTATTGACATGATGCCACGTTTGAATTTGGGCAGTGAATCCGATCCGAAAATGTTGCACTCAAACACAAAAACACAAGCACTCGAGGGGTGTCGTGACCACCCCACGCAAAGTTTGACACGTCCTCACCAGGGGGGTATAACTCCGAGAAAAAGTGGGTCAGAAAAAAAGACACGGTAAATCTCTATGGCTATGTGACGTATATTTTCCACATACCAGTGCGCACTTCATGCATGTTTATAGGCCACTGTCATTGGCCGATTTTAGGCTAGTGAATGGGGTTGGCTCCGAATGAGAATTATATTGTCTATGGTTACGCCTTTTTTATAGTTTCTATCCTAGTCGATGATGAGTATGTCGTGTAGTGACGTATATTTTTCAGGAGCAGACTTTTATCTATGGCAAAATTTAGGACCCATGTGCTCAGTACGAAAAACCCGAAGATATTGATCTAGTGAGTGGTTCATTTATGGTCCTCACGTTGCGAGCGCTCGCGCCACACTGCCCTCCCTCCCCGTGTCGACTGGTTTAAAGGTCACTTGAAGGTACTGAGACGCGCAAACTCGTAACTAGACAAATTATTATTCATTTTTACATTAAAAAATTCTTGGGGTGCTGACATCACCCCGCGCGAGTGATGGCGGGTTAAAAACAAATCCGAAATCAGAACCAGAGTTACAATCATAAAAGAGCCATATCCGAAATCAGTATGTTCGAAGATTAAAATTGATAATTAAAGAGGTAGGTATTTGAATTTAATTAATATCTTGAAAGAGTGTGGGAAAACAGTAAATTATTAGTTTATATAATATAATACTCAATAAAGTGGTGTTTATTTGAAAAATATTTTGATTTGAATTATAAGTTGTAAGTAAGGATGGAATTACATGTTCAAAATGGTAAGTTAATAAATAGTGACGATTGCATGATGAAACATACCGCGGATTTTAACTACTTCAACGTAGTTTATCAGTGATTATTAATTGATGTATCTAACCAACCACGTTGTGTAGAAACTTAGTCACTAAAAACTGAAAAGATTTTCACAAAATTAGTAAGTGATAATAACAAGTAATTTACCGAATTAACTTACTAACCTAATTCAAATTACCGTGGATCTAATCGGTGCATTAAAAAATATCCAGATGGTACAACAGTGATAAAAACAATTAATTTACCTACCTAACTAACAAACAAAACATCACGCCATTTCCCGCAAGGTAGGCAGATTGGTTGGACCACCAACCATCTCGGTCATGGCACATACTCCTTGCCTGATTAACATTCATACATACTCTTCTATTATTCTGACTCTTGACATTACCCGACTCAAGTATATGATTCACTTGATGGTGTCATGTGTTCCTCGGGCGTCCCCGACTTCTGCTACCATTCACATTTGCGTCCCTAAGTTATGTAAAAAAAAAATAATAATACTTGGATGATTTCTTAGTATGTTATTTTTGTATAAAATCACCTCAAGGGCGCTGTACAAATATAAAGTACCTATGTGTCTATAGTGATCATTCTTGTTGTAGGTATTAACATATGGAGAATGAGCTTGTCTCCTTCATTGAAATTTCTAGTTTTTTTTTAATCATCATATTACAGCGTACTGAGAACAAAACTTTGGTTCCTTGAAAATACTATTATATATTTAAGCGGTCGATTTTGCGGCCATCCGAATAGACTGTGACTTTAAACACAGGTTCTCTTATGGCTTATATCGTAGTTTGTTGTGGTATTTATCTTATTTCAATGTCGTTAATAACTGTTTAAAAATAGATAAAGAAATTTACAAAGACTGTCGATTTATGTGCCTCATATATATATTAACTTTATTGGAATATTTGTACCTATTTGTGTATTAACTGAGTTTTTATAACACGACTGTTCTCACGTAAGTGAGATCCTCTGTAAAAAAACAGTATAAATAAATATTCGGTAAAAATAGCCTTTTCGGAAAGGTGCACGGAGAAAAGTGAATATTGCTAATTTATTGTAAATATCTAATAGTATTTTCCAAAAACCAAAGTTTTGTTCTCAGCACGCTGTAATATGATACTTTAAAAAAAACTGAACTTTGGTTGTAGGAGACAAGCTCAAGGAGACAAAAAAGATAACTTCATTGACACGTCATAAAGTTAAGGTATTCTTTTAAAACAATAGAATGAATTCGTTAAAATATTATTTGGAAATAAAACTTATTTGGAAAAACGTTGAAGAAATAAAGTAGGTTGACTTAAATTTAGTAGGTACTATGATTTCGATATCACTGTGCAGAACGGTATGTATTAATTTATAAATCGACGTTGAACGTAAATACCTACATGTAAAATATTTTAAATATGTAAAATGGAGGAACACTGCGCCTGCGTATAATTCAAAGGCAATAAAGTGGCCGGAATCACGGTTCATACAAGAATAACAATAAGCACTCGGCATAACATGGGCCGTATGCATTAGTAGTTTATGAGCAATTATTAATTGTAAGAGTGGATACGGTTTGTAACTGTTTACCATTCCCGATCATTACAAATCTCCTTGACACTAAATTCCAAAGTATTTTTAACTTACCTTCTCCCTTACCGTCAATCTATTAGTAGATATTATAATATACCATTATTAAATCGAATTATGCTGAACAAACAGCCAGTGGAATAGCTCTAAATACACATAATTCTTAACCAATTTAGAAAACGACTTTATAAAGTAGTATTGTTGTTTACATTAGGTAAAATGTGAAACATTAACTATTATTAACTAATTCATTAAATGAATACTGTTTTTAACTGTGGTTCGGATGACCCGTAAAAAATAGATTTTTTTACTATTTTTATTACTAGATGCATTTAGAATTTTTTTTTTTTTTTTGACTGAGGATTGAGCCTCCTCCCCAACTGCGCTAACAGAGCCAATTTAAAATTAAATGTCTAGGTCCGACATTTATTTCATATATTAACTATTGTAATGTCATCAAATTAATGTAATCAAAGATATGCGTGCGTATGCGTGATTGCCACCAAAAAATGACAAAATACATTGTCATCGACAACGAGTCTATCTGCAGAATTTCAGCTGGATCAGATCAGAAAGTGGGTTAATTTTCGTTTTCAAGAAAACGTAAGTAAAATTCAAAAAAACCTCTCAACATTAAGTGTATGAAATATAATATAAAAACCTACACATAGCGGGGGAGTCAGATAGTGGGGTAGAGGAATGTTGAAAATTCTTACTAGTACAAATCATTAAAGATTATTTAAGCTCTGCTATATATTTTGTTTATTTATACGAATGACAGAATTTTTCTTTCACTATTTTATATATATATTCTCATTTTTAAGTAACACGCATGCACTGTTGCCCGCAACAGAGGGACAATTTTTTTTTTAAATTATGAATCCTGCATTCCCTTAGAGATAAGAATAACTTACCCTATTAACACGTGTGGATACTTTACACTTTTTGCCCAATAATAGAGAAGCAACTGGCCCGATAGTTGGTCACCTCCTGGTCAGTTAGTTGTCCGACGACGTTCATTGTTGATTGTTTCATTCGCAAATCTTTACTCAAGTTACCCTAAAGAGAAAACCGGCAATTTACAGTCGATGTCACTGGCGTCAGCGTTCAGTGCAATATCTTTCTTTAGTTGTCCGACGACGTTCACGATTGTTTCATTCTCAAATTACTCACCCTAAGGAGGAAACCGGCAATTTACAGTCGATGTCACTGGCGTCAGCGTTCAGTGCAATATCTTTCTTTAGTTGTCCGACGACGTTCACGATTGTTTCATTCTCAAATTACCCACCCTAAGGAGGAAACCGGCAATTTACAGTCGATGTCACTGGCGTCAACGTTCAGTGCAATATCTTTCTTTAGTTGTCCGACGACGTTCACGATTGTTTCATTCTCAAATTACCCACCCTAAGGAGGAAACCGGCAATTTACAGTCGATGTCACTGGCGTCAACGTTCAGTGCAATATCTTTCTTTAGTTGTCCGACGACGTTCACGATTGTTTCATTCTCAAATTACCCACCCTAAGGAGGAAACCGGCAATTTACAGTCGATGTCACTGGCGTCAACGTTCAGTGCAATATCTTTCTTTAGTTGTCCGACGACGTTCACGATTGTTTCATTCGCAAATCCTTACTCAAGTTACCCTAAACTGTTAACACTTTCATTTAATATCATACTATTACATTTAAATTAATGCATTTAGTAATTTTCAATGATCATTATTAAATAAAAACCAAAACAAACAATATTCGATAATCATACCTAGCTACTTTAAGTCGCAATGAAAATCCTTCAAATACCTATTTACAGATAAATCGTTTTAAAGACACCGTTGCTTGTGCAGTGGTGTATGAATGGATGAATAAAAAACAATTTAACAGTCATATGTATTTGTTTTTGTTAGGAAGCCGAAGCACGAAAAACATTGTCGCCACGCACCCAGTACCTTTGGGCATTTTAAGGGTAAGAGGGGACTGCGGGCGGGTGTTCCAAACTAGTTCAAAACATTTTCGATACGTATAAATAATAAATAAATATATTCTAACGTGTCATTTTTAAAGTGTTTTGACTATATTGACTATTTTATTATACAGATTTTATGATCACCAGCTATGAGCATGTAGTTAAATAATTGTATGGTGGTGGTCGAGTCACAAAATTTTTACAATTTTTAAAACTTTGAAATAATTAAATATTGATCCATAAAGTAATTTTCAATAACCATTATTAACCATTTCAGTATGATAAACGCTGCATCCGTTTCCCACGGCCTGGGTAAATAATAACTCATTGGTGCATACAATGCGAGCATAGGTATGTAAATGTTTTAAATCGGGCAAACACTTTATCGCTCGAGTGACTCCCCCAATAAGTTGTCAGCCTTTGTGACGCCAATAAACAGTTTGCCATCTCGTATGTAAAATATAAGCAATACCTTCCTCAATTAGGAATAATACATTGGTTTGTTTTAACATTAACTCCGCACTCTACAGGAAAAATAATTGCACTCATGGCCTATGTCATCTTTGGAGATGCTGTGTGGAGAGTATTTTTAAGGAGTGAAGTTGTAAATATGGATCTTGAAGAGAATCAGAAACCGGCAAACCATTCCACGACTGAGTCGTAGAAACGGCCCGTTCTCATGTGACAAATTTCAACTGTGTACATATTATATTGGGCGCATTTGGCGTATTTCCCAACTGTGCACCGGTGCCGAAGGGATCAATGATGCGAGTTCCTTGGAGCATCTTCCATTGTGATACTGGTAGAACAAATACAGCATTACTTGACGCCTTTGCTCTAAATATATCAATTCGTTTGTTAAGATAGTGTAATCTATCAAACAAACCGCCCGTTTCTAAACAGAGTTACGGATTTTTCCAGGTATTTTAGGGCTCCAGACTAGAGGTGACTGCCAAATTCAACAGTAGGGCACACTTGCGAATTTTTCAAAACAGTTGTGGGCTATTAAAGTATCTGCGGTATCTGTACAGTGCGCCCAGCTTCTGAGAGGTTAACATGACCACGACTTCGATGGCATAGATAATGTTTTATCGCGATAAAAATTTATAGTGGCGATATAGATAACTTGGAATAATTTGCATTATTTAATCTTTTAAAAATTGCTTTCAAAAGATAGCCATTCCTATGTAGGTACAGACAAATCATTTTAAAGAGGACACGTTTGAAAGTATTTGTGCACACCGATAGTATCAAAAGTTTCAAAAAAGTTTTTCGAATGTGTCAATCATTTGTGATACCCACCCGCAGTCCCCTCCTGCCCCGAAAATGCCCAAAGATACTGGCTGCATAACGATGTTAGGTTATCAATGTTGTTTAAATTAAAATTAAAATTTTCTTCCTTAGACTTCCTAACAAAAACATAATTAATATTGAACAAAATTATTTTTTATCCGTTCGGTAGGTTCCTACATCTCAATGTAGGAACAATACCGTCCGTCTATATAACCGAAAACCTTTTGCAGAAAAGCCCCACAATGGTACTGGTAATGGTAATTTACCTGTACGCACATTTCAAGTAAAGATTTAAATTAATAAGATCATCTCCAACATCAAAGTAATATATTTTCTTTAAAATGTACGATATTAATTAGAGCATGCTGTGGATAGAAATTTATGAAAATACCGAATAGTAGTTACCAAAGATGTTGATTTTCAGGTTAATAAATTCAATTAAAAATGATAATACTCCGTGATTTTTGACAGCTCTGAGCTGGCATGTACTAATTGATAAGAGTATTATTTATTGTAACAAACTTACCTGCATCTGAATCCAAGCGTCGGCAAATGGACTGTTACTTTGATAAGGTGGGTGGGACCCAGACCAATTTTCCGAAGCTCCCGGTACGATCTAAAAACAGAAAGCTGTCAATTATGTCCAAGTCTTGTAAAGTTTTTAAAATTTGGTTGAATGAAAATAACAGAACGGTTTAAACATTACTATGTGCATAAAACAGTTATATATCACTCAAATACTTTGTCGATTTTTTATCAATATTACATTTGCTGAAAGAACACAACAAACGCGGACAACTAGAATTAGCTCTACATTGAACTTTGTGGCGTTACATACTAAAACTTCTTTTGGTCAAAGAAATTATTTATATCAGGCACCACTTATGTTTAATATTCTTTCAAATCATATTAAGTGTACCAATTCCTTAGTTTAATTTTAAAAGTTAATTAAGGTTTTTGTATTGACAGAAGATTGTCTTAATATTTTTTCATCCTTGTCCTTTCTTAAATAATAAGATTTTATATAAGTCTAATTTGCTAAAAACTGAATGTCACCCTATTTGTCTTTATTATCTACTTTGCTTCTTCTTTTAAATAATGATTAACGATTAGTTATGGTTAAAATATTGTTACAATATACTGTCAAATTACCCATCTGGTAACGCATCTAATACTTATTTTTTCTTTAATTTTGTGTTTGTATGTAGAATTACTTTATGTTTGTAATTACTCTTATGTTTGCTTCACTCAAATGTAAATTATTAACCTCGATACAGGCTTAGTCCTAGTGAGTTTGATTTTTATGTGAAAAAAAATTGTTTTATGTATAGTGAGATGCAATAAATAGATAAAATCCTTAGAGCAATTTTGGAAGATATTTCTCCAAGACGTCAAACACAAATACAGTCTGTTTAGGAGATATTTCTTTCAACCTGATACGGACTCATAATAGCGATACTATCACGTTTTATATTGCGTTCAAATAAATTATTTAAACAGTGTAAGAATGAGAGAACACCACGATTTGTATTTGTATATGAATGTTTACCATAGATGCTCCAGAAAATTCTATGAAAAAGCTTTTTTACAATTACAGTTTACACGATAAAAACATCGGTAAGTGATTTTAAAATCTTTATCTATGTTTGTGTTCAAATTTTTAATATTCTTAATTACATAATGTCTATTTATCCCTGATTCTAAAATTTAAAAGACTCTTTTTTAAGGATGATATTTTATTTTAAAATACGTCCAAAAACGTCGAACTTATCTGGAATCGAATATTTTTTCACTTAGATTTTACTGCTATTGGTTATGTAAAATTAATATACACTGAATAATGCAAGAATGCTCTAAAATGCAATAAATATATGATAACTGGTGCCGATATTATTATAATAATGGTTTTATAATAGTTTTAACATGAATGCAATTTGATAATGTCATTTTATGTAATAAGTATAAAAAAATAAAGTATATTATTACATTAAACTACATTTTTTTATGAATATTTGTGCAATGTTCTAGCAAAGTGTTCCTGCAGGTAAGTAAATACCTATTATAGTAAGGTTAAATCCACTTCATTTTTACTTAGCTCAGTTTTTTTAAATACAGATATAATAAACTAAAACTAAAAACGAAATACAAAAATATAATATAATATGCAATCGAAATATTGCAGCTAAAAGTTTGTTGCCGTGACGGGGATTTTTTGACCAACGTAACATTCCGATAAGCTAAAAATCAAAAATTGAAATGAAGTTTATTTTTATTATTATTTATTAATTGAACACGAATATTTATCGACGTGAAAATACTGCCAGATGGTGTCGTTGAATTAAATTTCCACTTTGTTGCAGATTATCGGCTTGTCTAATATATAATTCATAAACTTTATTATGTGTGAATAATATACTAGGTAGGTAATTAGGCAATTCTTGAAAGTTCTGGTCTCAGCACCTTTTTGTGTTTCTTCGGTGCGTATAATTTTATGATAGGTATAAGGTATACGGTCTCCGGGGGTAAAGCGCGACTTCGAGAGATGATTCTAGATGATTTTAGAAGAAAAAAAATATTAATGAATTTTTTTTCAAAAATTCTCTTTATCTTTTTTACTTCTACCATCACGTAAAGAATCACCTCCCGAAGTTAGCGCACTTTACCCCCGGACACCCTATATAGGTAACTACCTATGTTTTCGTATTAGGTTAGATCGTGGTGTCTACTCAGTAATTGTTATTGTAAATATTATCTTATAATCCTACTGTTAAATCCCTCACTATAAAGATTAAAAAAATTGAATGAGTAAACATTTTGAAGATAAATATTGTTGCTTTGATGTTGATTTGGTAAACGGTGATAGAATAGTTATAAGACGTAAAATTTAAAAAAAAAATGTTTATAGGATAAATAATTATTGAGGTTGTTACGGAAAGTTCAGCACTATAGAAACCCCGCTTTTATCTGAGGGAAGCATTTTAAAAGATGGGTCAGGGCATATGTTATCACTTACGCGAAGAATAAGCCAATAAGTATTAGATTAGATGTTAAAACATTACATTAATATGTAAGTTGGTTTTGTTTAAAAATTTATAGGATGAAAATAATGCGTAGATTGTAAATTGCAAAGTTTTTTGATGGGAGAACACAAAGTGGAAAGTACTCAAAATTATATTTAGAAGGTTATAAATAGTAATTAATTTTATAATACATTATTTTGAAATAGCTCCATTTTTGTCCAATATTCCCATTGTTTTTGCGTAGATAAGGTTTTTTTAAGTACCCATGAAAATTTAATATGTATACAGGGTGTATCAGCACTTATGTACCCGAAATGCTTTAGCCAGCGATTTTGAACATATTTGGAGTAAAAAACTAAGATGTCATTTTGCTGTCCGATGATAGTTTTTAAATAAAAAAATGAAGTATCGCACGTTGCCACTAGCCACAGTGCCACACATAACAATGGATCACGCGGTACGCGCTCTGCCTCGTCTGTACGGTGCAGATGGAACGTGCAGGCGGAAAATAAAGTTGTTAATTAAAAAAAAAAATTATTGTACAGCAAACTTAATTAATCCAAATGACTTCAAGAATCGCTTGTTAAAGTCTTTGGGTTACGTGCTGCTAGAACATGTATAAAATTCATATAAAACAAGTAATTCAAGTAAAAGGAAGCAACTACGGTGCTGTGTGTTTATGTAATAGGTTAAATTAAGGTTTTAATATTCAATTCTACATAGTTATATTTATGAGTAGAGTTCAGCTTAGCAAAAATACAAAATGCATGATTTTTGATATTTTCTATCTAGGTGCGTGGAATTCATGATTTGATGTAATAAAACCAACAAACAATTATGTAATGGAAATTTTCGCATTTCGGCATGTATGTGTACGCAATAAAAAGTAATGTAGTTAAGTAAACAAACATGTGTGATTTACCTACAATGGCAGGAAACACAATAATCGATAGTGCGGAGAAGCAGTAGAAATTTTTGGAAGGAAATCAATAAATTGTCGGAAAAATGTAACTAATTTCAATAATTTGTTAAAAGATATGTTCTATTGAAAAACTGTCACTGTAGCCTACTGTAGATGTGAACGCCCATCCCTTGGTATATATCTACCTCTGATAAAGAGATACTTTTTCCGAAACTATCAATTTCGATAAACGAGCTACTTATGTAAAGCGGAGATTATAATAGCGACTTCATTAACCCTTGCCAAAATAACACAAAGGAAAAGCAATTAGATATTAGTTTCAGACGCTAACAGGGTTTTTAAATATTATCCTAAAAGGCATGGGACTTCAGCGAAAAATATTTTCAAAACATTCGAAAAAACAAATACATTGGGTTGGGGCCACAACTTTTTATTGTTTTCCATCGGCCATGGAAAAGAAAAGCGTAAAAAGGTCCTGCCCCCAATGTTTCATAATTCAATTTAATTCAATGTTAAAACAGCTATATATCACTCAAATACTTTGTCGATTTTTTATCAATATTAAATTTGCTGAAAGAACACAACAAATGCGGACAAGTAGAATTAGCTCTACATTGAACTTTGTGGCTGTACATACTAAAACTTCTTTTGGTCAAAGAAATTATTTATATCAGGCACCACTTATGTTTAATATTCTTCCAAATCATATTAAATCTACCAATTCCTTAGTTAAATTTAAAAAGTTAATTAAGATTATTGTATTGACAGACTTAATATTTTTTCATCCTTGTCCTTTCTTAAATAATAAGATTTTATATAAGTCCCATTTACTAAAAACTGAATGTCACCCTATCTGTCTTTGCTATTTAGTTTCCCTATTTACTTTGCTTTTTCTTTTGAATAATGATTAATGATTAGTTATGGTTCAAATATTGTTACAATATACTGTCAAATTACCCATCTGGTAACACATCTAATACTTATTTTTTCTTTAATTTTGAAATATTTTGTGTTTGTATGTAGAATTACTTTATGCTTGTGATTACTCTTATGTTTGCTTCACTCTAATATAAATTGTTAACCTCGATACAGGCTCAGTCCTAGTGAGGATGATTTTTATGAGAAAAAAAAGTGTTTTATATATAGTGAGATGCAATAAATAAAATAAAATAAAATGTTTGTGTTGTCGCTGGAAACCCACATTTAGATAGGTATTTTATGTTGCAATAAATTGTACACATTTGATTCTTATTTCTAATATGCATACCTACCTACATACTTAACTCCCTATCTCCCATATTAAATATAGATATAATGATTTATTGACAGATTTAAAAAAATAAAAGATTGTTAATAATTTAAATTTTTTTTTTTTTTGCATAATTAGCATTATTTAAATTAAATGAATGAAACGAAAAATGTTGTAAGTGCAATATAAATAAGATATCAAGCTAAACCATATATTTTACTATTAGTGTATTTCCGGGAAGTTTATCTGATAACGAATATAAAATTTTATCATTTAAAAAAAAAAAATGTTACGTATATCGTAATTATTATTATTACTTTATAGTACCGGTGCCCATTAGAAAGAATAAGTTTGCCGTAAGTTAAATATATGTACTTTTCCACATCATTACATACAAGGATTTGATAACATATATTATCTAATACATAAAATAAATAAACCTTTGATAAAATTAAATTAGTGTTTGGTATATATAAGTTTAATGCTTTTCTAAAAGAATTTACAAAATAAATTCTCCTTTCCAACATTCTTATTTATTAATAGGTATATTTATTACCGAAGCTTGAAAATTAAACATGTTGTGAATTCGCATTAAACAATAATAAGTGTTATTTGAAGACAGTGCAGCTAGGTATGTACATGAAATTTGCACGTTTTCAGGACAATGTACTGAAAACTCTTAATTTTTTAGCTGGTGATAAATTGCATTACATTTTCTACTAATAATATACTGTGTAATATCAGTGGACATGATAATGATTTACAAATTAATAAATAAGTTCGTTTCAATAGGTATTCGCAGTGTCATAATATTTAGTCTTAAATGTATAAATAAACAACAAAATTTCACCTGTACATTTAATATTGTCATCATTTTGTCAGTCCAGGCAATAAGATGGTGTAAAACATTGGTTCAAATAAGATTCTAACAAGAAAATCATCAGAATCAGGAATTAACATAATATACCTACATGTATTAAAAAATTAATATTGTCCATCAACATTCATATAGAATAATTGTATATATTAATTGAAATATAATACATAGATATACCTCTGGAAAACACTAGGTATGCATCTGTCGCGAAGAATGTACCTGTACAATATAATTTAGCAATCAATAATTGAGTTGCAATAAGCTCGCTGGGAAATGCGGGAGTAGAGTGAGGGTGGTGGGTGGTAGGTTTGTTAAAAGGGCACAGGGTATTGGTATTACCTGGTCCCCCAACAGGTCTCCGGAGGGTCCTCGCACGCAGCAGGCCACCTCCATGCCCCCGGACGGGGGCCCGGGCTCCGTCCCGGTCTCGGGCAGGCAGATGCGAGGCGGGGCCCTCGGCAGTGGCAGTATCCCGGTTGTCCCGCGCGCTCAGCACCCCGCTAGGCGCGCTACCGAGCCATTCATGAAGATACTTATTTTCAGACACTTTTCAGGACCTCAATTTGTTTATCTTAAATATTTAAACGCACTCTTTAAATCATTCGTTTTTCACATATTTTCTCTAACATATATTTGTATGCTAATTGATTTTTTTTACACTTTCTCAAAATAGTTTTTAATATTTTTTTATTGATTTGTTCTATTATTTTCGCGCTGACAGCGAAAAATTCCGTTGTCAAAAGTTTTTACGCGTGATGTATCTTTGACTGTGATAATATGGTTCGCAATGGACAACGTTGAAAGGATTTGTTTGAAAGCATTTATTTGTGTTTGAGGGTAAAACACTCGAAGAGTCGCTCGTGTTGTCAATGGTGATCGCAAGTGACAGAGTGCGCACGATGCGTGCTTATTGCGCGGCGGTCACCACCGGACTAACTCGCATCCTCCGCCGAGCAAAACGGAGGCACCACCTGGCGCGCGCCCCGACGCAACACAGCCTTTTTGCTAAGTGCCCGCTTCGCTCTGCGCGGTATCGCATTGGTTCATCGGTTGGAGTCTTGTTGGAGCCACACTATACTTAAATTACTTAAATGGACTCTTTCAAAAAATATACTTAGACAGCTAAATTCATCTTCCATTCAAGGATATAGATTCACAATAAGTACTCAATTAAAATATTATTTATTGTGTTAAACATGATTAGGTATATTTATAAAATTGGCATTGGGATATGGGCATTTTCGCCAAAATTTTAAATTTTTTATCATTTTCAAACTTTCCATTCTGTTACATCTACTATTTTTCAGTGCACAAATTCTAGGACCAACTACCATAATACGTACTATTCATTGAACTAATTTAGGGTAATAATGTATATTTTTCAGTGGACATCTTTATTTATAAACACAATTTATCACTTAATACATTCAAAATTTATAATAAATAAACATTAATAATAAAAAAAATAGTAAAAAAACATTTTTACACAAGTAAAAAATAAATTTAACGTTTTAAGGTAGTTTTCAGGTACAAAAGTCGAATTGTTTGTATGGAGAAAATAATATTCTAAGATTTAAAAAAAAACCTTTTTCTAATTGTCTATAATTTTATAACTGTATAAATCAATAACTATTCCTATGTAAATGCATCTAAAAAGGGCGTTAAAAATAAATAGAAGTGGTTACGGGGTAGATTTAATGGGTTCAACAAATGTAAAACTTGACTTTTTTCAATGTTGGTCCAAATTGGTGTAAAAATTGAATACGTAAAAAATATACCATGCAACCTTTTTAAGACACTTCAAAATTAGACAATGTACCCATATTGGCTCAGCGTATCAATGTCTTCTATTAACTCAACCGTTTTACATTTCATCTGTCTGTAAATTTCAATGCACATTTCGTTTCCTTTCAAGATGGTGGCCGATTTAATATTTCATTTAATATTATTTTTAGAAAATTTGAAATTTTCGTGTTTATTTTTGGATTCCTTTTCAATATTACCGTACCTATTTACCTGCCTGAAGCCGACGTAGCTTAGTGGTCCAGAGCACCTGACGGGACATCAGAAGGTGCGGGTTCAATTCCCGTCGGCGGCATTTATTTTTACTCGGGAGATATTTTCAATTTGTATTGATATTTCAGGCGACTAATTATTGCTTATAATAATTTGTTATCTTTTGTGTAATGCATATTAAACCCTGTCTTATAAACATTAGTTTTTCATTTAAAATTTGACTGTTAATCACTAATCACTATTCAATCATTTAATACTTAATCACTATTCAAAAATTTTTGAGGCTTTTCTGATTTTTAACTTTAATCACTTTAAATTTTAATACTTTTCTATTTTTAATCAATTTTAATCACCATTCAAAAGTTTTTGTATCTATTCTGATTTGTCACTTTAATCACTTTTATCACTATCACTGTAATCACTTTAAATTGTAATAACTTTTCGATATTTAATCAATTTTAATCACCATTCAAAGTTTATTGACTGAACCTGAAATGTGTCTAGGTAGGATTTTGGAATGTCGAAGTATTAATCACTAAAAACATTTTTTAATACAAATGTCATTACACCTCAAACGAATATTTCACATTAATTAAGTTTGTGCCTGTATTTCTATTTGTACATTTAACACTGTATTATTATATATGTGCTTGACTTCTTCTGATTTGGGTTATCTGTAAGCAATAGGATTTACGTATAAGCCCTTTCTGCTTTGTGTAAACTTGTACAATAAATGTTTTTGAATTTTGATCCTGATTTGATGATGATTGAAGTAAATCGAGTGAAAAATTTGATGAACTTGATGAACACAATATGATTCATTAATTTAACAAATAATAAAATAAAAAATAAAAAAAAAACCTTGTGTTCACAACATTCCAAACGTGACGTCATTTACATCATATAGTACGAAAATGTAATTTAAAAAAAAAAATAAGTCAGACAGTGTTAATTATTGAAAAAATAACTACTTAAGTATGTAGGTATTTTGAATGTTTATTTTAAATTGTATTAGGTGGGAAATAAGATACCTACCTATAGTTGATTGACATTTAAAATTAATAATCAAAAATAAAGTTAGTTTTAATATGTTGACCGCTGAAAAAATGCAATATATTTTGTTCCCCGATTCTAAAGTCTGGAGTCCAGGTTGTGAGTGAGTTAATGCATTTGTTGAAACAATAGAATGTGGTAGTTGACCTAGTTAGGCGATTTGTAACGATAACAAACAACAATAACCAAACAGGCCACTCGGTAATTATGAGGAATGGACCAAGTCAGTGAATATCCCTCAGATACTGTGTAATCAGTCAATATTTTAGTAAAGATTACTACAAAGTTTTCAATTTAAATGATACAAAATTTTATTTTGAGGTCTTTGACAATCTTGACTTTTTAAAATTATTTTATAATTTGATGACCTATGTGACGGAGGCACAAGATGCAGCGACCACCTTGAACAACGCTCTATTTTATTTATTTTTTAGAAGTAGAACATGAGTTGAAAATTATCAGACAGGATTATAATAGTAGAAAAACAAGTTGATCGAGGATTGAAGTGTATAAAGGATTAGAACAAGTAAATCGTGGGTTGAAGTGTAGAAAGGATAAGACCAAGTTGATAGAGGGTTAAGTGTAGAAAGGAGAAAAACAAGTTGATCGAGGGTTGAAGTGTGGAAAGGATAAGAACAAGTTGATTGAGGATTAAGTGTAGAAAGGAGAAGAACAAGTTGATCGAGGGTTGAAGTGTAGAAAGGATAAGAAGAAGTTGATCGAGGGTTATAGAAAAGAAAAAAACAATTTGGTCGAGGGTTGAAGTGTAGAAAGGATAAGAACAAGTTGATCGAGGGTTAAGTGTAGAAAGGAGAAGAACAAGTTGATCGAGGGTTATGTGTAGAAAGGAGAAGAAAAAGTTGATAGAGGGTTATGTGTAGAACGGAGAAGAACAAGTTGATCTAGGGTTGAAGTGTAGAAAGGAGAAAAACAAGTGATCGAGGGTTAAGTGTAGAACGGAGAAGAACAAGTTGATCTAGGGTTGAAGTGTAGAAAGGAGAAAAACAAGTGATCGAGGGTTAAGTGTAGAAAGGAGAAGAACAAATTGATCGAGGGTTGAAGTGTACAAAGGATTTAATAATAGAAGTTTAAACCCTTAATGTTTAATCGTTAGTATTTTTTATTGTAATTAGTTTTTATTATATGTTATTTTTATGCGTAAACGAATGTAATATGGCAAATTTCACCATCCACCAAGGTAATACTTTTTTTATTTTAAATATGTTTTGTTTTTAGTTTAGGAATTAACTCCCGTTTGAAATTTAGAAAAAATATAATTAAAGTGCCTACAGTTCAAAGCATTACCTTGAACCAATAAGGTTTTTCAATGTTTTGCTAAATTTCCGGTGTATTTTTATGAACTGTACTAATTTATCTTTTAGTTGGATGTAATTAAAAAAATTGATACTTCTAAATAAGTAAATTTTAATATCAAACTTTTTTACTTCATTTTTTACTCCTATTAATTTGATAATAAAACACTTTTTTTTAGGTATTTTGTTAGAACAATTTTAATTTAATTTTTAATTTTTATTAATTTCAACCCCCTGGTGGGCTTTTACATAACAAGTTTTTTTACATAACAAGCTTTTACATAACATAACATACAGAAACATTTTTAAATGGAAAAAGACTATAAAAATAAAAGTAAACATAATATGAAAGGTGGGTAGGTGAATAGATAAGTTAAGGTAGAGTTAATTCATTGCAATAAAAGAGAAATAAACTAATAGGTATGTTAACAATTACAAAATTACATGTGAATGGCTAAATGTGATACATGACAAAATTTATTTATTTGTTTGTTCACGCCTTGACGGCTTTTACATGCAAGGTAAATCATACAGGAGCATTATAACAAGTATATAGCATCATAAGAAGTATAACATAGTAAATAAAATAATAAGCTGAGCATGAAAGACATAAGTAGGCACAACACAGGTAGGTATTAGTATACGATAAGTAAATTGTATATTGTATAAAGGAGTTCAACCAGCAAATACTTATTTGGGCTCAGGCTACATTACATTCAGAAATTATAATTGTCACAATATTACACAAAACATAATTACAAACATACTCGAAGCATACCGGTTGGCAGTGGTGTAAAATATTTTCTAGCGATTTATAAAAGTAAGTAATATTCTTGTAATTTAAAATATATAATTTGTTTTTTTTTTGCTATTATAAATGTACGTAAGTTTGTAATTATTATGACAAAAATAAAAGGTACACAACAATTACATACAAAAAGAAGTAGGTATTATAAAAATAGTTACAAAGTATTGAGTTTGTTATTGTTAACAATCAACAGGATTTTTGCTTAATATCTGCATACATATACGCTTTTTAAAGGAAGCGATGTTTTTATTAAAAAATATATCAACAGAGCATGTTTCATTCCCCACACGATGCAATCTCTGAAGACAAGAGTTGAACATAAAATTAGTGCGAGAAGCAACTATATTGAATTGTCACTTAAAGTTTTTCTCTCATTCATACGATAAAATGATATAAAATATTTTTTAAAGTGTAAGGGAGAGTATCTCTAAGCGTATGAAAGAGACAGCATGATAGTGAATATGAGAATAAAGGGGGATGACTATTGTATTGTTCGTCCTTCCGAACATGTAACTTCTGATATTCAAATTATGCCAGTTGAATTCTGCATACAAATATTTTATTATTCACTACTTATCATGAAATTTTTCTTGTTGTTGTTCTGCAATATTCAAAACCAGCAATCGCCAAATAAAGTTATACCGAGTGTTATAATGGGGGGATTTCTTTTCTGTGCTCTATTTTAAGGATTTTACTAATGGTTTTCTGTGTATACATTTTAGGCAAACTGAGAAGAAGATTATGGAGACATTGAAACAATGTTTAAATTTTTTACCAGTTATTTGAAAAAAGTGAGGATCCGCAAAGAATGCAAGAATGAATGAAGTAAGCGTAATGACCAAGATTAAGAAAGGGACCCTTACATGGTTTGGGTATGTAGTGCGAATATATGATGCAAATGTGAATGGTAGCAGAAGTCGGGGACACCCAAGGAAGACATGGCTCGATCAAGTAAATAAATTACTTTAGTCGGGTCATGACAAGAGTTACAATAATAGAAGAGTGTGTTTGAGACGTTGTATGAATGTGAATGAGGCAAGGAGTGTGTGCCAAGACCGAATTTATTTTATTTTTTTACCATTACCGGCTTCAGTCTATAATGCCCATCGTCAGACTGGTATATTTATTCCTTAAACAATGGTTTATGTACACAACATTTGGGGGAGGAGGATTAGCTTGTGTTGTGGAAAAGAATGTCTTACGATTACCATTACGTGGATTTTTCCATACACACCATGAAAAATAGTTCTTACTTATCTACTCAGTACACCAATCTATTCTGATACAATATCTGAGCAGGTCAAATAATAATTATCAATTTGAATTTATTGGAAATTTTAAGATTTTACTAAAATAAAAACATTTTTGAAAATTGAGATTTAAATTATCTTATTTTTTTAATTAGAATTTTTTGTTTAAATTTGAAATTTTTTAATTTGTGATTTGCATGTTGCTTGGATGTGCATGAAGCAAGGAATATTTGTCAATTTTCATATTTATGATTTTTTAATGCCTTCCGTCATCAAAATAAGTTAATTGCTTTATTATTAATATTTTACTTAATTGAAAATCTTAACTTTTCTAATCTATATATCCATTCTATCAACGAGTAAAATATTTATTTATTTTAATTTAGGGAAATCGAAAAGTTTACAATAAGGTTGGTTTATGCTCGTGCTTAACTTTTATTTAACTGAGAAACCAATCATAGAATTTCTCAGTATACTTATACATTGTATTTAATCAAACAGTGTATATAATTATAATATATAATCTTCGGATCTACCGGATCTGCCCTGATGATGGACACTGCAACGCTGTCCGAAACGTCGGCTAAAGAAGGAGTTAGCGCAACACGGCATAACACCCCAAAAACAAACAACAAAAATGCTTTTGGCCGTGAGAATCTAAAAACAGTGTATATAATTATATACACAAATTTCGACTACCATATTACGATATGCTTAGTATGATAGTCATCGAAAAACAAGTAAAAAAAACTTATAATATGAATAAAGAAGAAAAACAATATTTCGAACGCTGAAAAATCTGTTTATTTTCCCACGATAGACAAAAAGACAATGAAATGGACGCCGCACATTGGGCCGAAAATCGACTTTCATATACATAGAGACTTGAATTTTCAAGGGTATTTTTTTGGCTAGAAATGGATTCTGTTGATCATTGCTATGACTATGCTATAAAATTTCGTACGAAGCAATTGCGTTTACAAATGAAGGAGTTATCATTTTTTTAAGAAAAATTTGTATGGCACTGACATTAAAAATGAAGCTATCTCTGGAATCATAAGGTTGGCCATTCTATCCTTACACACAGATATACTACTATTTATTTGTATTTTTTGACATACTGCGTATTGTGGCGCAACTTGCGATTTTTTTTTTTTTAAATCCTCAAGTTGAAAAAAAAACTTTTTTATGTTGATGATTCATTTTAATGCTTAAATGCTTTAACCCTTGAAAATTCAAGTCTCTATGTCTATGAACGGCGATTTTCAGCCCACTGTGCGCCGGGTCATATTAATTTGGCCATAATAGACTCGTTGGGTTAAGGTCACAGTGAGGTTGTTTTCCACAATAGAATTTTGCTATAGTCAGTACGGCTATATTTTATAATTATATTTATTTTAAATAAATTAAAGTTAATTATCTTATTACTAAATTTCGTTAGCATTTAAGTTATTTTAGTTGTGAAAGCTGTTTCAAGTGCCACACAGAATAAGTAATTCAATTATCGCGATTGACTTTCTATCGGTAATAAATTGACATTTTAAACGGCGTACAAATTAATAATAGAGAAAGGGTAAATAAAAATTACAATAAAATGAGTCTTCTTTAGGTGGCCTTACTTTGACTACTTTGCATTTGTTCGCCGAAACAGCTGTCACAATATGAAAATACTTGCAGAACTATTACTAAAATTGATTTTCTTTAAATAAGAATAAAATTAATTAATCAAATGGATTTATACTTCACGAGTTTTTCTTCTCGTTCTTATGTACATGTTCCTACAAAAGCGTTTTAAAATTTATTTATGACAACAGGGGTAACTAGTAGGTACATACGGATCCAGTTATTATTGCCATTGACCAAGTTACATAACTTTTGGTTTCTGAAATTAATTATATTGGTTATTTTTTTATGATTGGACTCGAATCATTTGAAAGTATTATTTGTTGGTTTGATAATTATTTTTTTTTATTCCAGATCTCGGGGAGGCAGAGAATCGATAAAAGTTTTATCGATAATGTCGGTAACTTGTCATCGTTTCTGAGCTTGACTGCACATCGTCAACGAACAAACAGCAATTCACAACAACTAAGTGTTCTTAATTTATTCGACGTGAACTGTTGTTTGCAAGTTAGATATCTGAAATCGTGCTCGGGAACAATGACAAGTTATCGACATTATCGAGAAATCTTTTATCCATCGATTATGCTAGATACTCTGGTGCAATCCCGAGATCCATACATCAAAATAAAATTAAAATAATATTAGTTTAAAATAAAACTTTTAGTAATTAAGACATCAATAATTGGCTACATTGCTTGTAAATGGGGTTAATGCTACAAGTGATTGCGATGCGATGTTGCTATCACAAATAATAAAAGTGTTTTCGCTTGTGGCTAGTCTCGTTCGGTACTACTGATCCATTTTCTTAGTAGGGCACAAAATCCAGGAACGCGCCCTTCTGCAAACATTTCAGTTGCGCTGTAATTAAAACAGGACAGTTAGAAAAGCATCAAATGTTGATTTGTTAAGAAACGTCCAGCTCCGATGTATGGGGTTACTTTTAATATTATTATTTTTGGACTACTCTAGTTCCAGAGTTTCAGAGTGTTATAATTCAGAAATAACTGCTTTAGGAAAATTCGCAATAATTAAGATGCTGGTGAAAGTTTGAACTTTAACTGCCTACTTTTCTATCGCACATTGACGATTTTAGGAACTGATAAATGTATACATTCTGAACTCAATACTGCCAAATTCTGACTTGTTAAAATCTGGCACTTGTGTACCGATTATGTGTGATCTTTTCTGCCGCTCAATATACGCATCACATACAGGGTTTTCCAATAAGAGGTGTTATTTTAAAAATTCAATCGTAAAAGATCAATGGTTTCGTTGCTTGTGTGAAAATAAGAAAACGTTGTACAGATCAATACCATCCAATTCCGGCCATAAAAAATCATTAATCATCTCTCGATAGCGATCCATTCACCGTAACTGTTGCTCCAGCCTAATTTTCGACAAAGTAAGGTCCAATGACTCCGCCGGACCATAAACCGCACCAAACAGTCACACGTTGAGGATAGAAAGGCTTTCAACAATAACTCTTGGGTTTTCCGAGCCCCAGATGCGACAATTTGCTTGTTGACGAAGCCACCGAGGTGGAAATGGGCCTCATCACTCAAGATGATTTGCATTTGATTCACTCAAGTCAATTTTAATAATTTCAATGCGTTGTTGAAGCGTGTATTGTTCCATTTTTATTAATGGCCTAGTTTCTACTTGTCAAATGTCAAAAAAAGACAGCTTCCAAAGTAACATCTGCCGAAATAGCGGGCTATTCAAATTAACACCTCTTATTTCTTATTTATTTTTGTACTAAGTAACTTCGGATCTTTATGCTGTATTAGTTCCGTTTATGTTGAGTAGTAGGTAACGATTTACTAACACAGATTTACTTAAGTTATAGATCGTATACAGTTGTCCCAAAAGTCAACGTTATTCATTGGAGGGCTAATAGGTCAAATCATTACGGACCAGATTATTAAAATATCACAATATCTTGGATCAGTGCCTCATCTACAAAATTTCATGTCATGCGATTCTAATTTTATGCAACCCTAAATAACTACTCTATATATCTTAGTTCAAAATAACACTAACGGTGCTTGTACGTATGGAAAATACATTTTAACCTGATTAATGAGTAAAAAATGTTATTTGCAATTTTTTAAGATTTGTTACAGTAGGATGAACTGAAATTAGCTGTAGATGGATGAACTCGATAATATATTTTCCTGTCTGAATGGCTTACTATCATTTTATTTTTATCGTTCGTAAGAATTTCCTTGGTATGTGCATATGTCTTGCATATGGTTTGTTCTTACTTTTTGCCAATGACCTAAAATTTATAGAACTATTCAAAATATTTACCATTGTAACATTCTTCTATAGAGGATCTATATCGCAGCGCTTGTCGGGAAGGTACCATCGTATGGGATCCATCCAACCCTGCATAGTTGAATTACGGACTTTCACAAAGGAAGAATAATTCAGATCGTAGTTGACAGCTCTTTTTCCACTCCGCACCAAATCAATGCGGGGGTGCCACAAGGATCACCGACGCTCTTTTTGTTTCACATCAAGGATCTCGTTGAATGTGCAATATTTCATTATTACTCTCGGCTGGTTTAAAATGTAATCCATTCGACGGGTTTAAACCGTCATAAAGTCAAGTTGCGTCGAAATCTACTAAAGACCTATTTTTTTAAACAGCATAGAACCCTCGTTAAAACCCGTTAAAAAGGTTCAAAAACGCCAAATAACGTCATAATGGTGAAATTAATATCACAAACATGTCAGAACCTCAAACAGGATATGTTGTGAGGCTGAAGGTTTTGGGGAGGGGAATGATATGGGGAAGGTTGGGGAAGCATCTGGCTATTCGGATCTGATCCCTAAACATAGCTAAAGCCAATTCAAGCAACGTTTCCTTTCTGAATTGTGATCTTTCACCAGGGCGATATTGAGAGTATCTTCCACTCTGGAACGATGCCGAAAATATACAAAGTTCCTGTATATTATAGTGAAATAAAAAAAAATCAATTGAAAATTAAACATTTTCTTGTAAAGGCCTAGAAATAAAAATTCGAGACCTCTGGATTCGCAGTCGAAAGCCTTGCCCATCATATTATTGTATTGGGTAGGTAAGTAGGTATCTACCTACTTATGCAAATAAATGTGATTTTTAAATAAATAAATAATTTTTATTATTAGAAACAAATATATTGTACATTTCCCTCGATGATAAGAGTTCATCTGTGTTGTGGAGACAGTGGACAGTTAGAATATCTGTGTAAAAAGGCGGACTTAGTATGTAAGAAAAATAAAATTTTTTAATATAATACGTTAAATCAACTTTTACATAGTTTTAACAAAATAAATTAATCTTATGAGAAAGGAACAAAATTATAACTTATTAAAAAAAACCAAAAAAAAAACAGAAATAAATTTAAAAAAATATTATACACCTAGTTATTACTCTAAAAATGCTAGTGATAGAATATGAATATCAATAAGGTAGGCGACACATTACGCTAAACGCAACATGGCTTGGTCTATTTTAACACATCGCTCCCCATACACTACCAATGTGTATGTATGGATAGCGATACGCTGAAATATGCCAAGCCACGGAAATATAGACACCTGTCCACAGGCTTCATATATAATAGAAAAAATTCAACTTCGTCGCTACTCGATAAAATATCCTCTGAAAAAGTTTTCTTTTAGCTTTCAAAATAATATTTTCACCAATGGTACAGAGACATCTATTGACAATATTGTTTTTTTTTTATTTTGTAAAACATTTTGTATGTAGGTTTTTGCACTTCTTTTCCATAGATGTCTCTCATCACTAAAGTGTGGTTTATTTCTTCCAGTCAATATACTTCTACAAAAATTTCATAGATGTCACTAATTAAGACAAAAAATCAGTACCGTCGTTCTCCAGATAAACCGTGCTTCTGCTCATGTTGAGGGGTTAGATTTCAAATATTTTTTCAAAATATTTTTTATATTACCTATACTTCTCACCATGATAAAAACGTTTTTAAATACATTTTTTCAATTTCGATATTGTTTTAGTAAATTAATGAATGCTAATCTTGGAAGTGGAAATTAACCTATTTCCCGACATCCGATCGAGCTGAAACTCGGCAGATAGACTCATTATCGATGACAATGCATCATTCCAACTGTTGGTGGCAATCACGCATTCACTCGCACATATTCGTATCTATCTGAAATTGGATGACATTACAGCAGTTTATATAGGAATTACTTAAATATTAATGTTTATTAATATTATATTCGTCTATTCGTCTTAAATAATTTTCATAACTAAAACTGAAACTGAAACTTTCAACAGTTTAATTGATTTACGACTTCTTTTTTATATTAAAGAAAAAAAAATTAAAGATAAGTTTAAAGCTAGACAATTTATTCAAAAATTATTTAAAAAAATTGTTTAATTTTATTGAGAATTCTTACAATAATCGAACAAATAAGAATATTTATTCTGGATTTACCTTTTTACAAGATAGGTAAATTGTAGATAAGAAATAAAAATATGTTTTGTTATAATAGTCATAGAAACAGATGTAAAACCATATAAATATTTTGCTAGTGTGTTTGAACTAAGGTCAAATTTATCTTACTTTTTTATACAAATATAATACAGATATGTATATAGATAAAAATATATTTATAACATTATCTGTTAAAGTCCACTATTGTTTAAAATGATGGCCATGATGTAATAAATGTTATAGAAAACTAACAAAATCATGAGGCGGAGTACAGTTTATGTTAGCGACCATTTATGTATATATGTATATTTATGTATATGTATATATGATGATTGAGTTATATGTTGTGTTCTTGATCGCTTCCCGTTCCTTATTCGTTTTCAATTGAGAAGTGGACGTCGGCTACGTTCATCTGTTCTGATTGATTCAGGTCTGGAAGAGATTCATCTATTATCCGGTCCGTTTCCGGATCGCATCGGACTGATCCGTGGCTGCGAAGACTCTCTTTACGTCGGCGAACGCGTTTGCCTTTTAATTTGACCGACATTTTTTAAAATATTTTTGCTGTTTTATATGTTTATTACATTATTTGACGTATTTTACATGTTATTAGAACGTTTTGCATGTTATTTGACTAATTTCATGGGTTTTGAAATAATATTAAAGATTTTGACGTTATTTGTCACATTTCACGTAACTTAGCGTAATTTCACGAAATTTTACGTTGTTTCGGGATTTTTTATTCAACTCTTTATACGTATTTAAAAAGTGAAATATTTTAATATCAAACATGAAAAAGTGTGAAAAATAAGCTTATCACAAACATTTTTTTGTTAAAACGTCGCATTATTTCAGAGAAATCAAAATTCGAAAAACATAGACTCTTTACTTAAGGAGTTTGCAAGAAACCTGTCACTTCACTTTTTATCTTGCTCGTATAATTAAAAATTATTTAAGATTATAAACTAAAAAATCTGACGTACTGGATCCATTTTAGCACAGTAAAAAGTTGATTTATTTTAAATTTGTATTTACCTTCATATGCATAAAGAATTCATGTTTTTAAAAAATCACTTTCATGGAAGTTTAATGAAATGCATGCCGTATAAGTCAATTCTTCTTACAATAACATGAAACTAAATTCACGACATCACATTGTTAATGGATTAAAACTGACTAAAAATAACACAAATAATAGTAAATATATTGGATTCTACTAATATGATAGTCTATTCAACATTATAATAGATATAATGAACAAAAACCTATTTTATTTATTATTTTATGTTCCTTTTGTTCATTACATATCACAGCTGTCATATTACTCATATTGCCGTGAAAATGAGCCAGTCTAACCAAATTCAATGTTGCGACGCATTTTTTATTAGTAATAATTCGAAATTGAAATTGTACAGGTTTTGTACAAAGTGTAACAACATAAAGTGTTTTTTTTTTAGTAAAGCTGTTGGTACCTAGTTTACCCTGAGAAAGCACAGTGGTTCCGAAACCGATGGTGATTCAATAAAGTAGTTCTAAAACAAACAAAAAAGTTTTTTATTTTCGTCTAAATTTAAAAAAAGTGTTCATATTATTGGTTAGTTTTTGCTGGTTGGTATGACCTTTATTGACTGAAAAATTTTTTACATTTTTTTTTTTTTTTAGACAATGTGTAGATAGTCCCACGAAGCTGCCACATGGCTGCTTGTCTGCAGGTTCTATCTCAATATACAATTATAATACAATATTTATATCTTAAATTCAATATCTCCCGTTATATAAAATAAATACAGACTCTTTCATACAATCATAGAACTCACTAAAGCGTCCCAAGTACACTAACACTTTGAATGACAATACGATAACGTACATTCAAAAGTACAAGACAATATAGCACACAGATAACACACATTCAAAAGTAATACATATACGATAACACACATTGAAAGTGAATAACATCGTACTGTAGCAATTTGCAATAGAATTAAAATTCTAGTTAACTAAGTGAAAAATGTTTTTTTTTTTTTCTGGAAATAAAAAGCTTGTTAGTGAAAGGAAAAAAAAATAAATACATTCATTTATAATAGAATTAAAACTTAAGAGTTAATATTTTGCAATGCAGATAATATTATGAAGAAGTGAAAAAAAAACATTTTTACAAGGTGCCATCCCTCTTACCTGAGTAACTTTTTGAGTGTCACTTTAAGAGAAGGCACGTTTCGATTCAGTGCCGTCAACTGAATTTTACCTGAGCAGCCCTAAGCGTGACCGCCACCTGCCGCCCGGCAGCTGCGAGCGCTGCGATCCGGCATCTGTTGCGCCGCGCGCCGGCGCCCCATCTGGGCCTGTACGGGCTATCCGGGCCTTCTTCCAGTCTTCCCAGCTTTCCTGTGTTCCAGTCTCACCACTTAGCAAGGTATGTAAATCAAATGTTGTACATATATATCTATAAATTATTGACAGCAAAAAAACAAGAAAAACATTTTACAGCAGCTGTGCTTGTTGTACCAGCATTCCACCTATAAATCCGCGTCATTGATCCTTTTGGCGTACGCTCCGGTGCAAAGCCAGAGGACACCTTAAACGCGTGTCTAGCATTTGACCGTTCAACTGTGAGAAGATTTGCCGGCTTCTGCGTTTGGCCGGTCCTGTGCAGACGCAATTGGAGCCGCCAATGAGCCAAGGCGTTTATAATACCTAACACCTAATGCTACGTATAAACAGGACAAAAAAGGGAGCGTATAAATATTAGTTTATTTCTTTATTGTTTCACTTTGGATGCTGAACCATTAGGCGAACATAGCTCTGATGTGTCTTCATTTAGAGTTACTATAAATTCAACTATACAAACATGTTTCTTTCTTACTAATCTGTCCTGTCGTATGAGGCTAACAATCAGAATTCTCACACAGCCGTTGGAAAAGTGGTGGGTCCCTTCCAGTGCTTGCGTGCAACAAATCGGAGACGTCCGAAGAAGACAAATACGTATGTTTGATTAATTGAGGCTTGTGTAATGAACGGGGTGTAAGGAGAATGCATGAAGTGGAAGTGTAACAGAAGTGAAGATTAAACAGAACTTGATTACGAATTTCATATTAAAATTTTATCTACTATTCAATAAAAAAAACTGGCATAGTTCTCGCTATGCTATTGTGGTAGATAATTATAAATGATCAAAATTATATATATTATCATAATTATACATATATTATCAATATTATATTATATAGCAGTTTGTTAGAGTGGCATTTTCAAATATTGAGAGCGAGGTGACAAAGCAGAGAAAAACATCATGAACCTAATTCTGAGAAAAGAATGAGCCAGTACGGAAGTAATATCCACCTACCATTTTAGAAATCAAACCGGTTGAAGGGTTCCACAATGGAACAAAGATAAAATGTACCGCGAATTTGGTAGGTAGGTACTCATAATGAATACAATTTCAACCCCATTCATTATGCCAGCTGTAGGTACTTTAACTTTTCAATCAACGTAACTAAAACCAGACTGTTATCGCAAATGTTTATGATCATATTGAGTCGTACCCCATTCAGAGGATTGTGACCACCACTACAATGAGGAACTACAGAACCTTCTAACGTACCTACAATACAAACATTTTTATAGTTTGTTTTAATAGTTAAAATAATTTTCAAAGTTTCCGATGCCCGCTAAAAAGCCCGAGATATTACGAGGAAACTTGTGACGATACAAGAAGCTTACTTTTGTATCAACAGGGTCACCTCAGTGCCAATCTGAGGCGGACAATGCAGGCCACGTGCAAGCGCAATTGGAGCAGTCCACCCCGGGCGCCGACTTGCCAAGGCATCAAGGAGCCAAGTCGCTGATAACACCTAATACAACGACGGGCGCCGTAAGGCTCAGGGCCGGCCATAGAAATGGTCTCATATGGAAAAAATAAAGTACAGAAAAACCAGACAGCAGAACTTGTTTAAAAATAAACAGTTTTTATAAACCCAATAACAATATTATTGAATATATAAAAAATTAAAATGGAGTTCTACAAATTAAACTTAATAATAATAAATATACAGAAAAACCTCTTGTATTACGGTGAGGTGTATGATTATAGTGTTAGGAATAAATATAACAGCACACTTGGTATTATTACCTTCTAAAACTTACCACACCCGTAATATATTCCATAAAGTCATTTGTTTGCGAAAGATTTGTAAATGTTTAAATTTTTTTATAAATTATTATTATACCTTTATAACACTTCAATGTAATTAAATATATATTTTTAGTTTCATAAAATCAGTATTTCTACATTTGATATGTAAAGTTATATAGTCATCGTGTTAGGTGACAAATTGATAAGTAGAATTAAATTAGATTGACGTGGAGTGAGGGTGTACAGTAAATCTCTAATAGGTACTGAAGTAGAAAGTCGTAAAAGTGCGTATATATTTAAAAAAACAGGTTTTTTTCCGCGACTAGGCTTGGTTTTTTGTAAATACCTTGTTTCCAGTACAATTTTGTGTAAAATTTATAGATACTAATTTTGTAGAAAATAAAATTTCATAAAGAAATAGGTATATAATTTATGTTTTTTATCTGTATTAGATATCCTTCTCTAATCCACCAAAACCAGGCCAAAAATTGAAAGAGAGGTAAAGTGTTTTATACTTGGCATTCCTTGATTTTATTTTTCTTTAACAATTATTATTGTAATAACATATACGTTGACAACAATCGTCATGCCTGTATCAGACCTAGCTATAAATGTAGTAGATGGCCTATTTCAGCATATCAGTCGCCATACATTCCCAATGGGAAGACCACTAAAATAGGCCAAGCCACTACATTTATGCTCGCAGCTAGGTTTGACATGCCTCTCAACGTAATCACAACATAAATTTAAGATTATTAATATAATTAAGATGATAAGGTATATAAAAAAAGAGATAAATTGGTATTTTCGTAAAATTTACTGTTATTGACATTCTTTTCTTTTTTACCTAAGTTGTCAGCATAACAAAAATTAAAATTAATGGTAGATCAGTTAAGACAGAAGTACGCGCCCTTGACTATAGTTTATTACTTCTGAATAATAAATATAATAATAAAATGAATAGTTTATTCATCTGCCTCAGCACCCAAATTTGTGGCGATTGGGTCATCAACTTCATCAGGCTTCTACAGCATTCTCGCAGGAGTTGCCATTGCAATGAATGCAGAGTAGGGAGCATTTCAAACCCAACTTTCTGCAGGTGCACTTTTCAACGCAACCTTTTTTGCATTGATATGATATAAAGTTCAGCAAGGCCTGAAGTGCAACTTCCTTCAACATTGATACTGGAGTTAGTAACACAACAGCATCCTTTTTCCACCTCCATTCAGTCGGATCTTTATCGTGGCCAAGTCTGCAATTGCAAGGATGTTCTCGAAGCGTGTTGCTGGACTGCATCTTTGGTGGGTGGTAGCCTGGATAAATTGAATTTGTTCTTTTTTACTCCTTTGACAAAAAAAGACCTTAAATTTTGCAAATTTTATTTCTCATTGCCGCCATACAAAAGTGCAAATAATTGTTCGGCAACCAAAGTGATTGTTTCTGGCTTTGCTATTGGGTCTTGAAATACACGGACAAGTTCGTTCACTGAGTGGTTTTTGAGAAGAATATTACAAAATGTGTGTTTGCCTTGACTGAACGGAGCTCCAGTTGTATCGCAACCACTAATGGCATGAAGGAATAAAATGTTTTCAATTATTTCAATGTGTTTAAAACATTTGTTCGAGTACAACGCGTTAGGTGATTTACCTTTCCCAACTTTTTGGTAATATACGCTGGGACGTAAAAGAGCTGTGATGCGTACCAGCAGGTCAATATCCTGACCAACGATTATGACTGCATCATGTTGAGATGACAACAATTTTGCTGTGGTTACTATAAGAACGTCAGCATCCTCTTCAGCTTGTACTGTCGTTATGTGGGATCGTGCAAATGAATTTCTGAGTAGGGAAATAAAACGAGACTTGTTCTTCCCATTTCCCAGAAATTTTTTCCTGTGGCATTTGTGGGTGCATACTTTCAAAAAACAAAACTTCAGCAGAAGTTTTAACTCTGGCACGCCGTGCTCTTTCCACCCCTTTATTGCTTTGAGCAGTAGACCACTACTGCATTGGATCCATAATGATTTTGTACACACCTGACATATTGCTGGAAAATCACTGAAAAAAGTTGAACATGACCCCATACAACTTTGTGCAGTAAATATCCTCCATTAATTACGTGTATTTTACTGCTTCCCAGTTCTGTATTATTTGGTAGAGATTGAGTGAAGAGTAAAATATAGACTTCTTTCCTTTGCGCATGCCTTCCTCTGAGAAAAGAGTCAATGGGAAAGCAGAGAGTACATATTGGAAATATTCTTTAAATTCACTTTCAGACCTTTTGGCAATACACATACGATGGAAGGCCTCAGCACGGGCAAGCCACCCAGTGAGGCCTACATTACTGAAAACCTTGAATTGTAAAAAATATTGTACCTAATAAAAAAAAATAAAAAAAAATAGCATTAATGGATATATTGCCATAGTCACACCCTGATTTTTGACACTGCTGGTCACCGCCGCAAGAGAAACAAAAATTAGTTGTAATATGCAAACAGACATTACATGCAATAGTGTTTAAAAAATGGCATTATTCAATTATTTCGATAATACCCAAAACTTTTAGGTAATTTATTTAGCCAAATGCGCCGCCCGTACGTAAGGGCCTGTAAGGAGGATTGTGCACCCCTGTTGTGCGGCCATTAGGATAACGTGGTCTGAACGTTTTAATGGATTGGCAAGCAAAAACATCAAGATGTTTTTTCTGCAATGTTTTTAGAGTTTTATTTATTTATTTATGTTAAAGTTAAAGCAACAATAATAATATTTGAGACAAAAGGCACTGGATCAAAAACTTTGGTTCGCTTTCGTCCAATGTTGTTTTCCTTCTCGCTCAGGGGCCCCCTATGTTCGGGGCCCCAGGGCACTTATCAGCTTACCCCGGCGGTAGTTACGGCCCTGAAAATAAACAACATAACAGGTTTGTAATAACCACCAGTATTTTGGTAGCCGATGCAGGACTTGTAGGTAGGTAAGCTAGTTTTTTTAACATGACTCAATATTTCGGTGAAGGTTCTTTTTTAAGTGTTTACGCAAGAGATAAAGCTTTTTTTAACAATTTTTAATTAAGTGCATTTTATACATCATTGAGGTACAATAAAATCAAACAACTACCCAATCTATTCAATGTTTCTTTAAAATTGGATTATTGCCACTGGAAAACTTACCATCACGCCGTTTCTACGCAAAAGTAGGCATTTAACTTTAGCAATACCCCTTCATAGGATATTCTGAATCTAAGGCATAATCCGACTCAACTTCTGGATGCACATGATTGTGTTATTTCTTCCTTGGACGATCTCGACTTATTTTACCATTATTATTAGATATTGGGGTCATGTACTCCACTTACACTCATTTCTTCGTTCAACCATGAATACGTCTCTTTCTTGATCTTGTTCATTACGCTTACATAAGCCTTGGATTATTTTGTTCCAGTAGTAGTTTTGTTGGCTACTCTGTTTAGGCTCCTTAAAATATTGTATGCAAGTCACCCTTCAATTGGCGCCAGTTGTTTGTCGACCAATTAGGTTACATGTTAACTTTCTGCGATAGAACTCTGTTAAGAATGAAAAAATCTTACATAATTTAGTTAATTTTCAGAAACAAACTAACTCTAAACCATGACAAGTTCTGCGCGCAAAATATTCCGAAACCGGGCTAAACCGAGGGTGTAAACTTGCCATGAATCCAAATAATTACTGTGGCGATCCCAATGCAAAGTTTTGGCTAGCTGTCGAATCATAATACCTAACAACTGACAGGAATAGTTTAATTTAATGTCATTTTTCCTTGTGAATCAGCACGTATTATGTCTATATATTATAAAATGAAGGCCTCAGCACGGGCAAGCCACCCAGTGAGGCCTACATTACTGGAAAACTTAAAATGTAAAAAATATTGTACCAAATAAAAAAAAATAAAAATATATATATATATATATAGCATACGTGTACGAATATCTGCATTAATTACAGTGGAATGGTTTTTTCCGCTGTGATTCCGAATAGGCCTTTGTTATCACGACAATAACTTCAGTCAAAATACGATAATTTTTTTCTCCACTGTGAGTCGGGCATGTTTGTCGAAATATGACTTTTGTACTGGTACGAGAATAGCTGCAATTTTTTCAGTAGGTGGTTGGTTTCGAATATGCTTTCGCAAACACTGCAGTCAGATAAAAGCAATTGTTTTTATTATCTGTGAACACGAATGTTTATTTTTATTATTATATTACATTATATAATCTTGATAAAAGATGTTAAAATGGTTTTTGCTGCAAAATTTTTAAAAATTTTAGTCGCCACTTTGGCAATTATTTGCGAGTTAATTATAATATATTAAAATATAAATAATTCACATCGAAATACAAAGACGTCGAATGTCAGCTAATATTTAAAACAGATTATCATTTTTGCACAGTAGGCAGGGCAAGATTATTTTTATAATAATTACAATTAACTCCAAAAAAATCGGAAAATCGCCTAAAATCATGTAAAATTTAATTTTTTAATATTATATATCTTAAATTAAAACACAAATATATAAAGTAGCACATATCCGTACTAGATTTTAGCTTTACACTTTGACTAAACAAATATTGTTCAGTTTGGTTGGGTACGGTTTGGTTTGGTTTGGTTTGGTTTGGTTTGGTTTGGGTACGGTTTGGTTTGGTTTGGTTGGCTTGTATGAAAAAGACAGAGCGGCCGTTCTTCTTTTGGTACAATACAATACAGAGTTCGATAAATAGTATTATATAATTACAATACATTTAAGTAAAATAACATTACTGGTACGCCGGTTAGAAACGAAAGAGTAACGTAAATTTGTAAAACGTTAAATTTGTGTATCAAGTATTTTAGACGTTTTTAATTTTGAAATGCTTTGGTATACCGTTGGTGATAAATGGTTTCAAAGCACTGTCTCTAATCCTCACCTCACAATACATTTATTTTAAACACCGATGTGTCAAAGCAGAGATGTGGGCACTCAAGCTCAATGAAAAGGGGGTAATACTTGGCAGGCTTCTTGTGGTATAATATGTTATATTATACAAGGCGCTCGGCAATATGGTCGAGTTGTTTGACAAACACGTAACGATAAATATGTCAATATGCCAGGATTAGCCTTGTGTATTGCTAATTTCAACGATAACACCGATTTGTACAAGTTGTTGGAAAAATAGATAACAAGAAAGGTATCTATAAACATATATAGGGCCGGCCTGAAGCAATAGGTACCTGGTGCTAGTAAAAACCTAAAGGGTGCTATTAGGGTGGTATTAGGTGTTCGGTATTGTCGGCGCCTTGGCAAGTAGGCGCTCGAATCGGGCTGCTCCAATTGCGCATGCACAAGATTGGCTTTGTGTATTGATACCTTCAATGGTAACATCGATGTGTCATGTATGAGCACTCTGGCTCAATGACAATATGCAGGGAGTTAGTCTCATGGTAAGATACTCGTATATTAAATTCAAGGCGCTCGTCAATGTGTACAAATCGTTGGTCGGCCAATTAGGAGCGGACCGTGACTTTCTCTCTTGGGGACTCCGACCACCTCCGCCGGTCACCTGCTCGCCAGCTCACCTGGTAATTAAACAACTCTTGATCAATTGATTGGACGATACCTTCTCAATACCAGTATACTTATATATAAAAACTCGGGGACTACGAAAACTTTCCGGGCAGGTGGAAGCTTTTCGGAGATATTTCAGAAATCAACGCCGTGAATAAAGAACAGTGAAAAAACAGAACATAATCAAAGGTTAAGAAAGGTAGGTTTAGATAAGGTTAGGTTAGGTTTTAAAAGGTGTTCTATTTTGTCACCGTTCTGTTTGTAATGGAACCTTTAAATACATTATTGCATATTTATAGTTTATACTCCCTCTTAGACACAATATCATGGTACCAGGATGATCGACTCTACCAGCATTTCCCTGGTGAGAGATTACCTTCTAGAATCGAAAAGATGCTGGGGAATAAAAGGAAACGAGAAAAATGAGATAAGGGAGAGGTAGGTTGGGAAATCTTAAACTTTCCACTTCCGCATGTTTTTTTCCTTTCCTTATTTCCTACTTTCTACAACATACCCCTAGCTGGGGATGCTGTTATTCCGTTGGCTACGAAGACAAAAAATGATAAAAAAGGAAAAGGAACCGGCCAAGTTTTATACCTTTGATATACATATTTAGCGCAATATGAAATATTGTTTTTACGGATATCCCTTAAATCTAAGTAAGTAACTAATTACAAACGATACGATTTATTGTATATCGATAAACATACATAACGTATATCAACCTACATGCAGACCAAATTAAACAAACACAAGTTAAATTGAATCCAAACCGTAGTATCATTATTATTCCGAATACAAGCGAACTATATCTCCGACAATATCAATCAAAAGCAATCACAAGTGACAATATTTATTTATATAATAAATAATAAATAAATATTTATATACATAGAAGTAGAATATAGACGAGTTCCACGAGAATGTTAAAAGCCAATATCTTTAATTTAATTAAATTTAAAATTGACCAGCTGACGTGTACCCGACGTTGAAAGATGTTATGAATGGTTTTTACCTTGCACCAAACTTATGCGTCCATGAAGGAAATAACTCCAATTGTTGGCTTTATATCCGATTATATTTGATATACATTAAACAAGGTTTTTAAAAAATCACAGCAATCCTTTGTTTGGAGTAACGATTTGGTTTAGCACTAATAATAATATTTGATAGATGGACGCTTATTACAATAAAAACAACCAAAAAGCTTTAAAATAATTGCTATAATTGCAAAAACGTGTTTATGGCTTTTTGTGGCCAACTGTTTTTGATAACGAGGTTGTTAGGTTTGTTTGTGGCAATTAAGATTTCAGTAATGTTTGAGTCTATTTGGCATTAATATTTAGTGACGGTTAGGCTTCTGTGGCAATCACAATTTGATATTATGATTCTTAGCTCAAAGGCCACCTTTTGTCATGAAAAATCATGCCAAATGAACTCATGTAACAATCACAACAAATTTGACCATTTCTCAGTGTAACATAATAAAAAAACCTGTTTTTAAACACTTAAAACACACACACAAAAAAAAATTTTAAAAGACTTAATTTTTTTTTAAGTTGTCATATATTAAGTTTATAAATGATAATGCCACAGAAGCATATGTACCAAAATAAGTAGCAAGAAGAATTTTTTTTAAATATTTCTATGTGCCAAAGGGGCTCAACAGTTCAACACCCCTGCTTTTGGAAACCAATAGATATTTTAAGTAAAAAAATTTCCAAATAAAACTATTTTTTAAGTTTGCTTTGTTCAGAAAATAGTTGACATTTTCAATATTGAAGTTCAAAATTAAAATAATAAATTAGTTAAAAACTTACTACTACATTTTTTGCATTTTCGTAAAATGGTGCTTGAGCTACTTTGGCGCTCAACGTCTCATATACATTCGCCTTCTTCTTTTATCACACACACATAATTTTAACATGTCTTTCATTAAATTACTACACACATTATCCTTACACATCTTTCTCCGTTCATCACGTACGCCTTACTTTGCATAAATAAAAATATGATTCATGTCTTCCTCGGGCATCCCTGACATTTTCCACCCTTCACTTTACGTAGTATCATGAAATATACATTGTTATTGTTAAAAAAAAACTATATTATTACTCGCCTACGTATCTCACTCCAGTGCTAAAATTATATGTAAGGCCTTCCTTGGGCGTCCCCGAAGACTTTTTTCTCTAAACTATTCTCTGAACAAACTTTAAAAAAATCATCAAATCGGCCCACAATTTTTGATTTGTCTATGTCATCCATCTCTTCATGACTTCTTAATATACGCGACTGATACGAGAATAATTGTTCCAGGTTGCACCCCGCCAGGTGAAAATTTGCCACGACTTTAGCCAACTTCCGACAGGTGAGGGAGAAAGAATAAGTCATCATTCTCAACTGTATGATATGCCAATATGTATTAGATTGCATTGAAAAACCCCTGCACGTAGCCCGGAATAAAAAATAATTATTATTTTTAAGTATAGTTGGTTACTTGTACTCGGTGGTACTAAGCAGGTAATATTCCGATGTCGTAAATGAAATTCACAATGGCGGCTGAACACGCCTGAACTGTAATCCGTAATCCCGCACATCGAATCCATCTCGATCCGGAACACGTGTTTATGAAAAAAGAAAATGCAGCTTCATGAACACGTGTTCCGATATATTACTAATTGCCTATAAGTTTATCAGTAAACGGAACGCAATCCCGTTTATAACTGCATTACAACACAATCACCATACTCATTTTTCTGAAGTTGAAAATGAAAATAATGTGATTTTGTATGTAAATATTGATATGTCTCTTTACGACAGTTTCTGTTTAACTATTTCTTCAGGTAAGAATCTAATTGAGCGCATTTAAAGTTTAAATCTCAAAATTAACCCTTTCCAGATGAAACAAAACTGATATTAAAAATTACCCTAAGTACAACAGTATCAATTCAAAGGGTTAAAGGTTAACCAGAAAAAATACCTTCATGCAAGTATTATGTACCTGCATAAATTATTTGCAAAAAACATTGTTTTAAGTCCAAATATTTTTAAATACTGTTATTATGTTTAAAAGCGTGTGTGTTTTTTTTAATTTAACCGTTATGGAGCTTTTAAAAAATAGCTAGATGTATTGGCCGATACTTATCACAGAAGTATAGAGTCGCTTAACCAATCTCCGGTTCTTTTCACCTGCTCTCTGATTTACACCTGTTTCAAGGGGCATATAATTTTATGTACGTACCAACAGATACGCGTATATGTTACTCTCTTGAATATATCAATACATCCACAGTTTGCTGCGTGTAATGATGTTATGCAAAGGTATGCAAACATCAATTTAAAAAAAATATTAATGCCTCTAAATTGTTGTAAATTACTGCAAGTTTTTATCACTTTAAAAGATTTCAATTAAAATTTTACATTGTTTCTAGTATTTATATTTTTTAATCAATTTCAATTTAAAAGCATACCTTATTAAAGTTTTTTTAATCAAGTAGTGGAATATTTTAATAAAGGTATTTGATTTGACTAACACATAATAATTTTGTCGACAAAGGAAAAAAAAAATGTTTTGCTTTTTTGATGTTTAGTGCCTGCATTTTGTGTGGATCAAGTTCAGTGATATTTTGTCTTTCGATTTATTTTTGTGCAATTAATTTAAATAGTCGTTTCTTGCACTATTTGCGTGTACAGTTTCGTAAATATTTTTATATATATGTATGTAAAAGCCTTAATAGGCGTGAAATAAATAAATAAAAAATAATATTTTTTTTATCAAAAAACCGTAGTATTTAAATTATACAGATATAAATCGTAATATTTTAAGCTTGATTTTGAAAATTAAGATGATATTTTATGGTGAATGGTAATCCTCAGTTGGGTAGTAAAATATAGGTGCTGTAAAAATAAATTGTATAAATAAAGGGAAATGCTGTATATTTTTTTACGCGTAATTTCATAATAAGGCTTATTATGTATACATAACCGGTTTCCTATGAAGTCTGTCTTTAGAAGGTTTTTTCCATTGAAAGGCCACGGCTAGCAGATGTTTTTACCGAGGTCCGGAGGAAAGCTCTGATTATGAAAGGGCTGTGGAAGGGGGACCTTCTTGAGATTGCGTTAAAGTATAAAAACTTTTTAAATATTAAAATTCGATCAACTAATACACCTGTTATTCCTTTCTCGCTGCAATCAGGCGTAAACAAGACAAAAGCTGTTTCTCAGTGACGTTCGGCAAGGACATCACAGTCGGAAGTTAATACAATTGCACTAATGCACACTATTCTAAAAATGACGTTGCTATAGGTATAAAAAAAAACTTTAAAGTTCGATCTCAAAAGTCATGGACATCAGAAGCCGAGGATATATGGATCTCACTATTTCTAAGACATTCAAAACATCGCGCTACAAATATTCATATTTGTTGGTCTTACTTACCAGGAGTTAGTCCTAAGTTGTCTAATGCACAGCGTTTCTCTATTATCAATAGTCATACAACTGCCATATCTGTCTTAACTACTGAATTTACAAATAACATTTTTCTAGTAATAGGCGATTATAATATGCCAAATGTGAGCTGGAACTATACGTATCAGCCACGTAGTATTGACTTCTGTGCCTCTACCCTCCTTAGCTGCCTTTCGTTCTCCAATTTAATAAAGTAAAACGAAATTTATAATACTCACGGAAGAATTTTAGATCTCGTGCTTTGTAATAACTACAGTCATCGTATCCGCGGCTGACTCGCCACTAGTAATCGAAGATGCACATCATAAATCTATTATAGTTGAACTAAATATTCCCCTACCTGCTACCATCCTAAAACCCCAGATAGTCAAAATGTTCAATAAAGTTAACTATGAGGTAGTTAATGATGCTCTCCGAAACAGTGATTGGTCCTCTGTCGTTAATGCACAGGACGTGGATGCTGCGGTACATCCTTTTTATGGTATTATTGATGCCCCGATAGATGATCTGGTTACAAAGAATGTAACCAAATCAACCAAATTCCCAATATGTTATTCGGCGGCTTTAATTAATATAACTAAAGAAAAATTAAAGTTTTTTCGTGGAAACGGTACAAGAATCCCCTAGATTAACAATCTTTCTCAATACTTCGCCAAAGACAAAAGAAAATTTCTAGTTATACTCATAACGCATACATTGCTCGATTGGAATCAGATATAAAAAAATATGTTAAAAAAATATGGAATTATGTTAAGAAGCAAAGAAAATCTCTCACTATACTGGAACATATGACCTTTCACTTCAATACTTCATAAATATAAAAGTAGGCACACACCTCTCGCTCCATCATTCATTCCTTTTGTTTTTACACTTTAATTTACTAAAATATTTTTTACCCATTAGTTGCCTGCATCGGGCAAAAAGCTAATTTTAGGCACATACATTCAAACATACATATATTTTAATACATCTGTGGTCACACACTTATTGCTTCATCCACACTCAAACATCACATCATAAATATAAAAGTAGGCACACACCTCTCGCTCCATCATCCATTCCTTTTGTTTTTACACTTTAATTTACTAAAATATTTTTTACCCATTAGTTGCCTGCAACGGGCAAAAAGCTAATTTTAGGCACATACATTCAAACATACATATATTTTAATACATCTGTGGTCACACACTTATTGCTTCATCCACACTCAAACATCACATCATAAATATAAAAGTAGGCACACACCTCTCGCTGCATCCATATTCAAACATTACACCACATTTTTAACCATTAGTTGCCTGCAACGGGCAAAAAGATAGTTTTATATTATTATCAATTCTCAATAAACATACGAATGTTAAAACTCGGGATGTACATAGAACGAATGTAACTAACAAAACGGCAATACCTATAAATGTGAGTCTTATTTATGTTCAAGATTCTGTAAATCGTTAGGGTTGGTTTTCCTCTATCAGCGTATATTTTTATAAGTACTAAAAAGTTAACAAAATATAATAAATGGTGAGAATCCTTAGAAACTCTTTTGAAATGGATGAATTACTCAAACCTACCTTACCCATCTTTAACCCGTAAACACATTATCTCGTTAAAATCACTTTCACGTTCAACAACCACCTGACCGGAAGGTCGCACTTTTGACTTCAAAAGAGACAAATCTCGTGTATTACATAACAAAGGCAAGAACAGTTGAGATAATTGCTAAAATGAGTGATTACGTATGTACCTACTTGCCTACTTAATATTTTGATTCTGATTACACTCGCGAAGGATGGCTTTTATTAGTCATTTTCCGCGGAAGGTTGCAAAAATATGGTAATTCCATGTCCAAATCTTTGATTTACCAAAATATTTTTTACCCATTAGTTGCCATTAGTTGGTGGGTAATTTATATTCATGACAATATGATTTGAGAATGCGGAGAACAAGAAGCGCGAGTTCTCCTCTGGCACTGGCCATGGAGCTCTAAGTGAATTTCGGAATTATCCATGAACGTATCAACTCTGAGTGGATACGCTCATGGTCTATATGGTTGCGGGTTCAAAGCTGCCAAAAAAAACACACCTATGACCTGCTAATGAATAAAAGAGCCTCAGAAAGAACCACCTTATATATATATAAAGGATTTTCCAATAAGAGGTGTTATTTTGATATTCAATCGTAAAAGATCAATGGTTTTGTTGCTTGTGTTGCACGTAGCGCCGTTTTGTTGAATGTAAACGTTGTCCAAATCAATACTATACAATTCCAGCCATAAAAAATCATTAATCATCTCTCGATAGCGCAATCCATTCACCGTAACTATTGCTCCAGCCTCATTTTCGAAAAAGTATGGTCCAATGACTCCGCCGGACCATAAACCGCACCAAACAGTCACACGTTGAGGATAGAGAGGCTTTTCAACAATAACTCTTGGGTTTTCCGAGAACCAGATGCGACGATTTTGCTTGCTGACGAAGCCATTGAGGTGGAAATGGGCCTCATCACTCAAGATGATTTGCATTTGATTCACTCAAGTGAATTTTAATCATTTAAATGCATTGATAAAGCGTGCATCGTTCCATTTTTATTAATGACGTAGTTTCAACTTGTCAAATGTTAAAAAATAACAACTTCAAAAGTAACATCTACCGAAATAGCGGGCTATTCAAAATAACACCTCTTATTGGAAAACCCTGTATATACGAGTATCCTTGCAAGGTAGAAAATCGAATAAACGGATAAGTATCAAGTCTAAGGTAGCTGAAATTACTATCAATATCTCAAGCTTCAACAATCTTGGGTTTGATTATGTTTTTAAAAAAAATATTTTTAAAAATTCACAGGTTTGATTATGCACAATGTGTTGTGAAATGTGTATAATTGGTGAACCAATAAGTGTTTTTCACTGACGTATTTTATTTTTTGTGAATATACAAGGCAAAACAGTTTAACTAGCCTACGGGGTTGAATGAACTAATGAACAAACATATGTTTCTTTGGTTAATTGGCATAAATTCAAATAAACTTTTGTGCACATATGTTTTTATCCGTAATTCCAACTTACTAAATAAATTAACCTAGTGTGTTGTGGACGAAGAAAACTTACTGATATAAAATAGAATTATGGATCACTTAGAGACTACGGTGCAAGAATGTACCTCGTCATCGAAACCACTGTTTACAAATAAATTAAATACAAAATGACAAATATAAACATTATATAGGTTGTATAATTGTTGCACACATTTTGCAAATTTCCAAATTAGTAGACGGTGTATTAGTGGGTTGCAGATAAACGGATGGTAAATATGATTTGAGTGACCTTACAGAACATGATAAAAGAATATGTTAGGTAAACTTTATTTATTAGTTTTATTATAAAACATTGATATTACTAAAATTCTGTATTATAAAACATTGATATTACAAAAATTGTTTGTTTGTTTTGTATCACAAGTTTTCTTCAATGTTTTTGTTTTTCACCAAATTAAAACCCATACAATAATTTGTATGGATTTTAATATTGTAATTCTTTTTACTTTGTAACATAGTTATATTATTTTTTTCTCAAATGTACACTCCTCTTCCATCCACAAGCAAATGCTTTTAATGGACGTGTAGTATAAATTAAACAGTATGACTTGTAAACATTGTATATTTATTGTAAAAAACACAAATATTGAACAAATAAAATTCAATTATAATAAGAATACATTTTCGATCGTCGGCCTGCCATGCTAACATTGGAAATGCTAATACCTCATTGACCGAATGGCAAACAAATACCGGAGCCAAAGTTTAAAGACTTGAAATCTTTACTACCTCTCATTCCAAAAGATGCACAAGATCTACATATAAAATATATTCGAAAAAAACTCTATTAAAAATGACGCTGATGGATTTTCGGGCAGTTCACAATTTGATATCGAGGGTGAAGGTGATGTTGTTATTCTGTTTTGTCGTCGAACCGTTGTTTTAACCGTAGATCCATCTTGTATAATTTGATTAATTTAGAAACGTTATACTGCATGTTTTACTACACCGACGCAACGTTCTCGTTTCAGAGGGTGGAAATTTTAATAAACTTTTCTCAGTGGTACGGGATTCTTGTGGGCGTTTTGGCAAATTAATTGTTGACGAAATTTCGGAACCTTCGTGTATTATCCAACACACAGTCTACAATCGTTGTCAACAGATAGACAAAGCCATCCCAAGAATAACCCTCCAAACAGGAGTCGTTATAATTTAAGACCGCGTGATTCTTCAAGGAATATTATAAAACCGAAGTTGAAACGAAAGGCAGGTTGTTAAGGTTGCCTTAAGGTTACTTAAGGTTACCTTAACAACCTGCCTTTCGTTTCGACTTCGGTTTTATAATCTTCCCTGAAGAATCACGGGGTCTTAAATTACAACGACTCCTATTTGGAGGGTTATTCTTGGGATGGCTGTGTCTATCTGTTGACCTCGATTGTAGACTGTGTGTTGGATAATTTCGCATAAAATTAATTCTAAATCTCTTTGCCACCTCGGTTGCTTCTGACAACTCTCTTAACAGTTCTTCAGTGTTTTCCTTCATATTGGTTTGCCTTAATTATAACAACAAACAAACAAATGCATTCCTAGGTAACGAAAACAAAAATATAAAATGTTCTAATTAGGAAACAAAAAAAATATGACTGCCAAAAATACAAAATGACATATCTACGTACTTACTTATTTACCCAGTCGGAGTAGTCTCTACCGTAAGTTATTGAAACTTTGCAGCAAAGACGAGTAGTAGCTGACTTGATATTTATTCACAGAATTTTAAACAATAACATCGACTGCACTGAACTTCTGTCCCTTATTAATTTTAACATACCTTTGAGACGTACACGACATACAGTGCTATTCCACACGCTTAATTATAAAACAAATGCAGCATCTAATTCGCCAATTAACCGAGCTCTTCATACTCTAAATAATATTTGTCTAAACTCTAACATTGACATTTTTTCAGATTTATCGCCAGAATTCAAACGTGGCATCATGTCAAAAATTTAAACTGTTCAATGTGTTCACACACACACAAACACACACACAAACCCACACACAAACACTCACATATACAATACACACACACCTATATACTACACACGTCACCTGGTAATTAAGAAATAAACAAACCACCTAGCAGACATTACAAGGAAACATCATAGGTACCCAACATGAAGTATCTTATTCCTGTGTATTATTACATCTCAGTAAATCATGTACTGTTTGTTTTTATGATTTAAAATAAAATAAAAAATGTGTATTTTGGGTCAATTCTAATTGCATCGCCTATATTATTTTTGAAATTTTGTTTGTAGCAACAGTAATAATGCCTTTGTTGGGCTGTTTGTCTTGGCCAGAAGTTTTGTTAGTCTTCGGCGAAGGTAGGAGAGTTCCGGTTAATATCACAGGGGCAGGACACAACTTCGGAGGTCATAGGAGTTGCTTGCAGGCGGAGGTTGTCAGTTGTCACCTGCCTTCGACTAGTCATCATATTATGTTGCTTGGTATTGCGTCCAAAAATTAAATATTTGAAAGACTAAAGCGGGCAGTTTCTAAATGAAGAAAAAAAACAACAACTTTGTCAAAGTACTCACTAGTTAGTCCTATTGTGGTCTTCTTTGCACATTAGCCGGATTTTCGCAATTTTTTCCACTCGTTCTATGTACTGAATATTTTATTGGAGTTTGTATAGAAATTACCCACACGTAACTCCATTTATCAGCACAGTTAATATTCACCTATTTGTCCACGGATGACAACGAGGAGGTCCGGCGAACGAGCAGATACGGTGTATTGTGCACCAGTGATTGAATAATTACCTTTGCATTTTTCCATTACAATGGCATCCGGTAATTTTGCCACAAACTGTAGGCACGTCATATATATTTTTGTGTGACACCCATTCTCCATTCCTGTAATAACGGCTTCAATTCTGCATATTTTTCGCAGTTGCGTAATGTTGTGTTATCGTAATTGGGTACAGTTTTAATTTATTCCAGAAAGTGTTATTAGCTACTCTGTACAATTCGACGGCGGTTATATGAATACGGGTATACAAAATAGCGGCAGGGTGGCAACACACGCACGGCAGGAGAAATATTCGTAGAGGTCAAGGAAGTGGGTAATCTCAGATGGATAGTTATAAATATTATACTCTTCACGTTTTAAATAGGTAGTCTCTTTTATAATCGGTTGGATAACTGCTTTCCATTATGCTCATTTGAACGAAGTTTTGCATGCTATCAGTTGTTAGTAATATAAATTATTGTCTGCGCATGAAAAGAGATTTAAAAGATTGGAAGTGTTTCACAAATAAAATATAACTTACCAAAGTTACAATGAATATAAACAAATAGTATTTACTAAGAAGATCAATGCTACCATACACAATTTATTATTATACTGGTACAGACTCGAGAAAAAAAGCTTGTATTCTTCACAAATCAGGAATCCAATTTTTAAAATGACATTGTAGGTAGGTACATTATCGCTTTTCTAAACTCTCACACAATCAGTTCTAATTTTGAAAATGACATTTAATTTCAAATAAATTTGTGTTCATTGAACCAAAGTTACATACACAGATATTTTTTTAGTATTTTTGTTTAGTAACTACTCACTCGAGCACGTGTTTTTTTTTTTTGGAAAAATATATACATAAGAATATTATTATACAAATAGAGATATGAAAGAAATGCGCAATATCCTTATAAGAATTTACAAATTATATTTGAAAAAATTTAGAGGGTAAAACAAAAAAAAAAAATATATATTTAAACGAAGTATTTCTAAGTTGTTAACTTTGAACTTTGTAGGAAAACAGTCTTCATTTTTGTACTACAAGTAGTGCGTGTATCAAAAAATAAGTCAGAGTCCTTGAGGTTTTGATTCTGATTAATTGATTCGCACATTCTTCTGATTGGATCCCTGAAACCAGCATTTGTACGCGTCCTGCTAATGTGGAATAAGTCGTTAAGCCTTGTTACTCTGGGTGGTACTTTGAAGTTTATTAATTTCAGTAAGTCGGGACAGTCAATAACGTTGTTACAGATTCTATACAGAGTCATGAGATCAAGGTATGTTCGCCGGTTAGATAGAGTGGAGACGTTATAACTCGAGAGCATATTTATGTACCCGCTTTTGGGTGCGCTCATTCTGTAATTGCGGCATCGCAGAAATTACTTTTGAATACTTTCAATATTTTCTTTATAGATATGGTAAAGTGGATTCCATATGGAGGTGCAGTATTCAAGTTGAGAACGGACCAGAGTGTGGTAAAGAAGAAGATATGTTTCAGGTTTTCGAAATTCACGGCTGTTTCTGATGACAAATCCTAGCATGCTGTAAGCTTTATTCACAATATTATCAATGTGCGCATCGAAGTGGAGTTTGGAATCAAAAAGTACGCCTAGATCTCTTAAACAGTAAACGCGCTCGAGTAAATAATTACCAATACAATAATTGTGTTTGATAGCGTTGTGGTTTTTAGTAAAACTTATTTGTTTACATTTATTGTAACTTAGGTAAATTTTGTTTTCATTGCAAAACGTTTCGAACCTTACTACGTCGCTTTGTATGAGCAGACAATCGTTTAAATTTCGAACAATGGCAAATATTTTTATGTCATCAGCGTACAAAAGATATAAACAATGTACGAAACATTTAGTAACAGTGTTAATAAAAAGAATAAACAACAGCGGACCCAGGATTGACCCCTGTGGTACGCCAGAAGTAACTGGTTCCCATGTAGAAGTGTGTCCTCGTAATGATACGGCTTGTTGTCTTTTTATTAAATATGAGATAAACCAACGTTATAAATTTCCTCTAATTCCGTTGTACATAATTTTTTTAATAAGAATAAGGTAGTGGTCAACCATGCCGAAAGCTTTTTTGAAATCGCAATATATTGCATCTACCTGGTGGCCTCGATCCATGCTAGTAAATAAGAAATTTGAGTAAATAAGTAAATTATTCATGGTAGATTTGCCTTTTACAAACCCGTGTTGTTGTTCAGTAATTTTGGCAGCAAGCTGGGGATATATATTGTCATGGACAAGTCTTTCCAATAGTTTAGGGATCGCCGAGAGAATGGATATTGGCCTATAGTTTTCCACTCTTTGACGCGAGTCACCCTTACCCTTGTGGACCGGTATAATATTGGGCAACTTCCACCTATAAGGGAAAACCCCATCACTCAGGAATTTATTAAATATTATGGTAAGCGGCACACACAGTGACGACGCAGCAGATCTAATGAAAAACGCCGGTATTCCATCGTGACCCGCACCCTTGTTTATGTCTATCGATTTTAAACTCGATTGCACTTCTTTTTCCGTTAGCTTAATTGTGTGAATGTGCGCAAGTCCAGAATCCTGAACTACCTCAAGTTGGTCAATGTTAATAATTGGGTCATTGATAGAGGAAGGTCCAAATGTTGACTTAAAGAATTCAAAGAACATATCACAAATTTCCTGGGCATCGTTAGATTTGCGCCTTTCGAAGGACATTGCAGCAGGGTATCCATCAGACGATTTTAATGAGGATATGTATGACCAAAAGCTTTTTATATTATTTTGCAATGAACTTTCGATGTTGTCAAAAAATAACCTTCGGGTTTCATAAGTCAATTTTTTGTATGTAGCACGTAAGAAGGAAAATTCACGATAATCAGAAAGACCTTTATATGTCTTCCATTTGAGCCAGACTTTATCTTTTTTCCTTGATAACCTAATAAGTTCTGGAGTAAACCATATGGGGAATTTGTCATTTCGTCGTGCCAATACTGGAATAAGCTTATCAATTACATTGTTTATTTTTAAATAGAATCGATCTACTGCTTTTTCGGCTGATAAATTTGCGATTTCAGATAACCAATCAATACAATTAATGTCCTCCTTAATCTGAGCATAATTAGCTCTCCTGAAATTGCGCCTACGCTGTATTTTGTTTTTGATTTTTGGTTGAATTACGAAGGATATATCAAATTCAAGGGCTCGGTGGTGTCTATCCTCTGAGAGGAGAGGGTTGTTGCTACGTGTAACATTTGTTTCGCGACTGTAGAATACGAAGTCTAAGTATTTTTCATTATGGTTAGGTATACAGTTATATTGGAGTAAGTCCATCAATGACATTGCTTGAAGCAAAGTTTTCGATGCAGCCCTATCTGAGGAGGCGAGACCTTGACTGCTGTCTTCGGAAAATGACCAAGTCAGAGTTGGTAGATTCATATCTCCTAGTACACAAAAAGTATTATTTGGTTGTGATGAATATACAGATTCCAGGTTTTTGGAGAACGTATCATAGACCTTAGGTTGTGAAGCAGGAGGTATGTATACTGCACATATGATGAGATTGAAAGACCTTACCGGAATAGAAATGAAGATTTGTTCGATTTGATCATTTTCCCAGTCATCGAGCCGGGAAGATGCAAGCTCCTTGCGCACTGCTACCAACACACCGCCTCCGTCCATTTTACCAGTGAGTGTACGGTCCCTATCACGTCGGAACGCCCGTGTAATGCGAATCTATGAATTCAGCCGTATTTATACTTGCTAAAAGCCATGTTTCAACTAGAACTATAACGTCGTAGTTATTCGATAATACATTAATTAGTAGCTCCTGGGTTTTGGTTCTAATACCACCACAGTTCTGGTAATAAACGGATATAGATGATGATGAGATCATTTCACCAGAGTAGGAGTGCCGTTTGACATATTCCACAATCGCACGAGTGATAAATTATGCAGGGCATATGAGGCTTCGAAATAACATAAAAAACATAGACTACTTAAATACTACTTAAAAAACATAGACTACTCAAGGAATGTGAAATATGTTGACATTTTAGAATGTGAATGAATATGTGAGAAACATGGTATTGGTTTAAAGTTATAGGGATATTGCGCGGTAAACAAAAATATAAAGTAGCTTTACGTCACATGTTTTGCTGATCATGTGTGATTATCTTTTGAAGGTCTCCCTCACGGCGAATGGTGAAAACCCGAGAGAGATGTGTTATTATAATTAGAGATCTGTGCAAACTTTTTGATTCCTGACTCATGGTGAATAACGCTAACTGCATGCTCGGATTTGTTAACGGAAAAAGTCCTGTATTTCTAAAACCGGAAACCTACCTTCTATGTTATTCTACAGCGAACGCTGGTACGTTCTCCACTTGAATACTGCGCCCCCGTAATATGGACTCCACTTTACGATGTCTTTTATACATTGTGTACAAAGTATTTAGAGGAAATTTCTGTCATTATTTGTTTATTTATCATGATGTCAATAAGTCGGCCATTCACCTAGTTTTTAAATAGATTGCAAGTGTACAGCATCAAGCACAGAAGAGAAGAAATTGTGTATTATAGGAGAAAATGGGGCGTGTTGTGACAGTTACAAAACCGATTGTACTAGAAAAATCTCTAATGAAATCACAGGTTTAAAATTATAATGCAAATAAATAACCCTTTGGCTACATTATTTTGGTATTATTGACCATGTCAACAAAGGAAAAAACGCGAAAAATATGGGAACTGTCCCAACCTGCACCACTCCTGGAGTCAGTTGTGAAAAAGGGTGGGGTAGATTGCGATGAACAAAATAACAATCAATTAAAATCAACCTCAGCCAGTCAAGGAAAATTAGCAGATGAAGTTAGGCACATAATTTATGTCACCATTTTATGCACCTCACCCACCTTTCATACTTCCACCTTTGGCATGATTAAAACTCATGGCTTCTGGTGCACGGAGAGATAAAGAGATAGAGAGATTTTCGTAAAGCTGATCATCCAATCTTTTATAGCGCCTTGAATTTCCTTCCAGTTTTCCGGATTTTTTGACATTTTTGCACTTTTGATATTTTATCATTTACACATATCAGTTGTTGTTAGCCAATAATAGACTGCTACATTTTACAATATAATCTCCAAGTTCTTTTTCCTGCTCATAAAAACCTGCCATGGGCTGGCATAGCCCACATTAAAACTTATCTCTATCCTATCGATGAACCGCTGTATTGTAATATGATTAATACCAAAAGAGACTGCAACTTTTTGAAGCGACACGTTTGTAGTAACGATTTCAGCAGCAGCGCCTTCTTGTTGATGATCAATTAAAATGAATTCATTCCGAACATAACATGACCACGAAAGTAAATTTGTTAGACGTGTAGGGTAAATTACAGGGAGTTTACATCTCCCGAAAATAATGACAACATTATTTTTACCCACATTCTTGTCAGGCTGGCATCATTGTCTCGGGCGGAAAATATTTTATTCTGTTTCCAGCGCGATAGCCGTCGGGTTAGCCCTAAATCTCCTCTAGCGTACGAGATCTGTTTGTTCATAAAATTATTGTAATGTGAGTTTTGTTAAAATAAAAAGTAAATTGGAAATATCCGAATTCTCATTATCACACACCGAGAGTAATCATGCAACCTTGGATTCTGCGGATTGGAGAACCACAGAATCATTCAGCAAACATCCCATTTAATTTGGCGATTAAATTTTCGTTTATCATTAATAATACAATCAAAAGAAACAGTGCTTGATGAAAAATATAACAAATAACAACTTAACGAGTGCTAGCAGGCTTGCAGGTGACTTCGAAAAACTGCAGAACAAGTACGTTTAGCGCCTCAAAATCCCACTTTACAGTATAACTTTTACAGTACCATCGCATTGTTTTGACTGAAACTAACCGTACGGGATTCACACGAAAAGGCGCGTCGCAAGTCAAATAGCGGGTATTTTAAACGCGAAGTCACAAACTGCTCCCATCCCAACATGCACCACTCTCCCAGGGATCCAACCAGAAGAATGTACCAACTATTTAATCAACCACTCAATCAACGAAATACTCCAAAGGATTACGAAATATTATTATCTGAAACACGCCCACGAGGCACTTCTTGTGTTTTTATCTACATTATGATTTTTATTTTACTTTCAGACATTCCTCTTCCCCATCCCATTTCACACTTCCTTAAACCTCTCCGCCCAATTTGGGAGTTTCACGCGGTTGGGACTCTATTGTGGTATTAATAAAAAACTAGGGTTACAGTACAGGAGCCTGGTGATAGTATATACACTTGTGTGGAAATCACAAATGTTAATACCTATTAATTTTTTATAGTTATTTTCACGCAAATTCGTACATGAAAGGTTTCACCACATGACGTTACTAACTGCCTTCACCTTTAACATTCCTGGAATATCTTATGTGAATCAGGCTTTATCACAGCCCAAACATGAACTTACTCTCAGTGGCTTGATTTTGTATCGTTCTAGTGGTAAAATACCTGACTTTTTCAACTTAAAATGGTGTCTTATAAATGAGGTGAGATATTTTTTTTATTAATTAACATCTTTTTGCATATGAATAGTAAAATTATATAGTATTTACTATACATAACTAAACTGCCTCACTAAAAATCTTTCATATTGATAAATTAAACATCACGTCCACTGACTTGGTATAATTATTTCCCTCCGTAAGTATTCTGAGCAATGAGAAATACATATGGTAGTTAGTCCCACAATTTCAGCACTTAAATTGATCCCGGCTTCTAGTATTATGCAATCTGAAAGATTATCAATGCAAAGAGTTCTGGACTATCAAATGCATAATTTAGATTTGTTTATAAAATACAAAGTCGTTGAAAATCCTTCTGTGTGACAATTTAAGTATATTAAGTTCATTTAAAGAAGCGTTGTTGTTCAACAAAATTGTTTGAATACCCATTTTAAAACTTACGGCATGTAAGAAATAATTTTCTATTCTTTGAATAGCTTGTACATACATAATATTGTACGTACATGTGGGTTCCAGATGAGAGAATCGTAGGTACTCAAACTACTTCGTAATGAACCAACACAAACCGAGTAAACTATAATATCGACAATTTAACGACAGCAAATATACTGAAATCTACAGACCCGTGTGCGAGTCCATGCAGCGATCCGATTATCCGCATTTTGCAGTCAATCAAGTAAACAAGTCAATTTTTCAAGAATTGACAATATCCACTCGAATTACCACCTCGAAGAGACACTATCATTATTCACCATTGCTCAAAATGGTTTTAGCTATGTTTAGTGCTCAGAACTAAATAGATAGCTAGGAGGTATTTTCCAACCATTTTATTTCACTTTTCCTTCTTCTACTCACATTTGCTTCTTAATAATATTACCATAGTTCCTCAATCAGACAAGGTACCCAGTTTTTACCGCTTAGCCCTTACGCTTACCGCGATTCGATAAAATAGAAAAAAAAGTATTATTTCTTTCTTCCTACAAAATAAAACAATTTATTTGTGTAAATAGATAAATATTTTTTAATAAATTATTTAGTCACGACAAACGCAAAATACTTTTCCGCAAATAAACTCATCCGCTCAGACGGTAAACGGTAGGTGTAATTAAATAATCTTAGAGCGGTCGCATCGGGGCGCATGCGCTGCCATCTGCCCCAGGTGCGCGCGCACCTTGGCACCGAGGAGCAGCCTTCCCGAAGCGGTGAAAACATCCACCGTATAAGGGCACTTTATACAACAATAAATCAGGGAAGGTGCAATCTGGATTTTGGAAATATTCAAAGGCCACTGCGGAAGGAGCCGGTAATGAAAGATATTTTAATATTATATCGATGTTAATGAATTTATAATTTTTTTATAGCACTTCATGTGGAAATTTTCAACAAAAAATTCCTACTGTCAATCTGTCTATGACACCCCTATTATGGTATGTCATGAAGCAAAAGGAACGGCTAGACGACATGAACCAGATGAGTAAGAGGAAGGTTGTGAAGTACTTGTAATCTATCCACTAAATGCACGGCTAAAGCCATTTCAAGCAAACCTTTTTTTTCTGAATGGTGGTTTTTGTACCAGGGCGATACTGAAAGTATTAGAAGTGTAGGTTGTTAATACATACTTCTTCATCAGTTACGTGTATTATTTAGTATGTGAGGAGAATGTATGACTTGAAAGTGAATGGTAGAAAAACTCAAGGACGCCTGAGGAAGACATGGCATGATCAAGTGAAACAAATAATTGACTTTCAATTATTTACAGTAATTTATTTCCAACTTAAAAATGTACCCAGTTTTCAGGTACACTAGAATTCACAACCTCAAAACTTTACTTCATATCCCCGAGCGACGCTGTGTAAACGTCAACTAGTTTATATTAACTTTAACTGTGTGATGAAAAAATCTAAAATTAATAAAGCTGATGGAAGGTCGGTATCTAATTTCATATTTATTTTTTATATCATTATTTTCTTTATTGACAGCCCTACATTTTTGCAATTGATTTCATTCCATGTTCCTAATAGAGTCACACGAACTAAAAATATCTTTAGCTGTAACAATAATATCAATATTCGTTTACAAACTTCCTTATATCTTGCATACACAGCATAAGTAACCAATACGCAGAAGTAGCAGATATTTTTAATAGCACCGAAAGAACTCACAAAAAATAGTTACACATGTTTTTGTAAACATTTATTAAGATTTTCACGGCCAAAAGTATTTTTGTTATTTTTTTTGGGGTGTTATGCTGTGTTGCGCTAACTCCTTTTTTAGCCAAATAAATAACAAAAATTTATTAGTTTACATGATTTCTTATCATCTGGTTATAAATTTCACAAAATTTCAATCATATAACTGTTTATATTTTTATTTTTTTTTTATTTTAAATATTTTTTTAAACTTTTATATTATTACACATCAATGTAATATATCGTTGAAGAAGAAGATAGTAATAATAAATCTGAATGAAATACGAAACCAACCCAGGATCTCTGTGGACAACACCTCTAACCAATCAGCCATTGGGAACTAATTATGTAATATAATTTTTGACGATCTCATAATTCAAATTTAGAATTTACAAAAGTATCCTCAACTAAATTTTCCCGTACTTCTTTGGCTTCTGTCTTTTTGAATGATTTCAAATTTCTAAAGAATTGGTTTGTAACCTAGATAGTGAGTTAGATAAATATATACGATTTTTATTTATATGGGCCAAATATCTGGAAACATAGGTTTCACGCTCTATATTTTAAATTATGTCGTTAAGTATAAGATCATCTATTTTATGCAACGCTTCTATTTATCTGAATAATATTTATTGTGGAGAAAACGGAATAATTCGAGTACTTGTACTTTTATTTTTGATACTGACAATTTGTGGTGGAATTTAATTATGGTGATGAATATTATACCAGCTCCTAGAGTTGCTACATATATTTTTTGAAATTTTTTTAAAATTTTATAACATTTTTTGAGAAGTTCAGTTTTGAGTCAATAATCTTTATATAAAATTATAATTATAACAACTATCTTCAACTTTATAAGGTTTTACCCATGAATGTAATATATCATTGAAGAAGATAATAATAATGATATCAAAACGAAATGTGAAACAGAACACACAGAAAAATATAATGATCGAACCCAGGACCCTCGGTAAGACGGATTCTAGGTTCAATTCCCAGTTGAGACCGTTAACTTTTTTTTTTCTGTGTCTTGTTCTGTTTCAGTTGTTAAAAAAATCAAAATAAAGTAGTTTCGTTTAGGGTTCGATGTGTTTTCGTCATACGATTTTTTTAGGTGCAAGGAGACAATGCAGTATCTAGTGTCAGTCAATCTTTCGGTAGTTAAAATCTACTTTAAATCTCACAACACCGGTGATTTTTCTGAACCAACCAAGTCAGCTGTAGTTACACCAATACTAAAAAAGTCACAGCTTTTCGCCGCTAAGTTAGGTTATTATCGACCCGTTACAAACTTAACTTTCAAATCAAAAATCTTGGAGAAAATTACTGGGGCACAAATAATCACTTGAACTCAAACAAATTATTCAAAAATCGTCAATCTGCATACATAAAGTTCCATTCAACAGAAACCGGACTACTTCGAAGACCATAGAGTCGTAGGTACGTTAGCACTTATCTCACTCCTAGACATTTCTTCAGGGGTACCCCGGGTATCCGTTTTGGGTCCACTTCTCTTCATACTTTTTACAAATGATATCGCCAAAATAATCGAGTCGTTTGGTCTCTTGTCTCACACTACGCTGAAGATCAGAAAGTTTATTTTACTGCACTCCAAACGAAATCAATAATCTCAAAATCCGTATAGCTAAATGTGTAGAAGCATTAACTTATTGGATGTCTTCAAACAATCTGAATGTGAGGTAAGTTTTTAGATTCTCACGGCCAAAAGCATTTTTGTTGTTTGTTTTTGGGGTGTTATGCCGTGTTGCGCTAACTCCTTCTTTAGCCGACGTTTCGGACAGCGTTGCAGTGTCCATCATCAGGGCAGATCCGGTAGATCCGAAGATGTGTGTGGATCAATATCTTCGGATCTACCGGATCTGCCCTGATGATGGACACTGCAACGCTGTCCGAAACGTCGGCTAAAGAAGGAGTTAGCGCAACACGGCATAACACCCCAAAAACAAACAACAAAAATCTGAATGTGAGTTTATTTAAGACTAAGTTTTTCTGGGCGGCCACAAACAAACGTCAACATTTCATAGATGATTCACCTATTTCTATTTCATCCCAAATAATCAGTTAAACTTCTCGGTGTCAATCTAGATTCAGACTATACGCTTAAAAGTCAAATAAATAGGTAAGCACAGGTTTTTTTCACCAGACAACTCAAGTCTGTTATGTCATGATATACATATCCCTCGGGGTGAATTACACATTTAGAAGGATAAATTTTGATAAAATGGCATTTTCAACTACATGTATTACAATTATGTCCTCTGCACATGTAATATTTTCATGATCCTCATGGCAATCTTTAACATCATGGGACTTGTCAAATTTTGAACATGATTTCTCATTTTTGCAACTTTTTGCTTTGTGTTTTGAAGCCATTGCAATTAAAGCAACTCATAATGCCGATATTTTCATATATTCGACATCTATCCCAAAAATCTGTTTTTTTTTAAAATATATCTGGGTGCGAACTGTGTCTAAATTTCTCTAATAAACAATAAACAGCGTTAATCTCAAGTGACCTCCCAGGTAAGTATGGTCCTGTATGGTATCTGCCCGTACAAAATATAAATAAATAATAATAAAACGTAATTATTCTAACGCACATCACGTTCATTAATCAAATGCATTGTACATCAACAAACCGGTCGATGCAATAGGTTGATAATAAGTTCATACTAGTTTGACTTTCTGTAGTTAGTAATAGGAAGGATCATTGTAGACATATTCTACATACCTATATGTATAGCGCCATTAATGTATTTAGTCCATGTACAGCGCCCTTGAGGTGATTTTGCGCAAATATAGCGCTATACAAATCATCTAAATATTAATATTATTATTACATTATACCTTCAAGTTTCAGCATTTTTTTCAGTATTCAAATTTTATTGTCATATTTTTAGACCCATTGAAAACTATTTGTGAAATACCATTCTTTAGTGGTTACATCGTAATAGCCAGGTCGTCTCTGCTTTATATAATCCATTACTTTGCCCAATCTCTTCCATTATATTCAGCGAATTTCGAATATTGTTGATTTTAATCTTAAAATTTTTCTGTTACGTACATGTTATAAATGTAAAATTTAAATAATATATAAAACTCATTGAAGTAGTTAAGTACAATCCACTCATCTACTCCCTGGGTATATTTTGATTGCGTTGATCGCGATTGCACCTGTCGACATCAATACAACCCCCTCTCCTCCTGACCTAGTGAGTGAAAAGTCTGCTGTGTTATCCCCATTGATTATTATATTTATATTACTCGTAGATATCTTTTAAAATTTATCATTTTGATTTTTGACAGCTGGTACAGGGGCAGATGTAAACAGGAAATTATTGCCTGGCTAAAATGCTATGCATGATATAGGCTTGCGAAAACGAAAACAATTATAGGACATGTAAAACATCCTTTAAGACAATTTAAAAAAATACTTTAAAGGATGTAGAAATTAGAAGCATTAATGATAAAATACAAATATTGAACTATCTGAAAAATAATTTTAGAGAAATCATTAAACCCTGACATACCGGTTTAAAACAAATTTCTGGTTTAGTCTTTAAGTTTTTAAGTACCAAAAAAAGTTATTTTTGAACATATGTTATGCCGAAATGTAAATTATATGAAATTCTCTCGATAGAAAAAAATCGCAAAGTAAGCTCCAAAAATTATTAAAAACACGTTTAGTCCTGTTATTTAATATTTTGTAAACTTGAAGAAATCACAGTGTATCTTTAAAAGGAACTAAAGCATTTGTCGAGAGATTTTTGCTCTATTTCAAACGAGATTTATTCAATTATTATCGAATTTAACATTCAAAATTCGTATTTACATATCTCCGTTTCAAACAAACTGGTTCCCCTATTCCCACCTGAAAATGGTACAAACAATCCTGTGACAATTTTATTTACTCTGAATGATATTTTCATTCTTTATGAATACATAAAGATTTTTTTTTTCAAAATTTCATAATCATGATTACGATGTAACCTTAACTAAACATACTTAAAAAATCCTTAATTCCAGGAGAAATTTTCACTAAAAGTATTGTTTCACAAAATTATGCTTATACCACATCGTAGTATAAGATATTTTTTCCATATGTACCTAAACTCCTCTTCCACCCACAAGCAAATGTTTTAATGGAAGAGCAGTACAAATTGTAAGATAAAAAAATAACCCGTTATAAACCTAATTACTATGTTTTGTACAAAAGTTTTATTAATAAAATAATAAATGTATAATATAATTGACTCCCGTGTTAAAGTAAGTTTATGTAAGTGGTTGCTCGTATTTAAGAAAGAATTCAAAATTCCAATACGTGTAACTACTTTAATAAACTTACCGTGTTAAAGTAAGCATGAAGCATTGCAAATTTATAATATAATTTAAACTCCTGTGTTAAAGTAAGCTTATTCGTAAGTTGTACGTATTTGAAATCGGAATTCATTCTTAAATACTGCAACTACTTTAAAACCTTACAGTGTTAAAGTGAGAATTAAGCATTAAAATTTTATAATATAATTTAGACTCCCGCATTACTTTCATAAGCTTACCGTGTTAAAGTAAGCATTAAACATTGAAATTCATAATATAATTTAGACTCTCGTGTTAAAGTAAGCTTATTAAAGTGGCTGCACGTATTTAAGATAGAATTCAGATTTTAAATACGTGCCACCACTTTCATAAGCTTACTGTGTTAAAGTAAGCACTAAGCATTAAAAATATATAATCTAATTTAGACTCCCTTGTTAAAGTAAGCATTAAGTATAAAAAATGTACAGTATAATTTAGTCACCCATGTTATAGTGAGCTTAGTAAAATGGTTGCATGTATTTAAGAAAGAATCCAATTTTTATGAAAACTGGATCAATTTCACCAGAATGAGAAATAAACGAGCTGCTCAAGATATTTGTCAAAAATCAAACAACTACAATGTGCTGGTTTATCTCAGCTGACAAAAAGATACGATTTGCGTTACTAAGAAATATGTAAGCAGGTTCATAATATTATGTTTTTATTATCTACCTTAACAAAGTTTGTTAAATCCGAAGGTAATTTCATACCTGTTGGCACTGAACATTTTATTATAATCTTCCGTCCTATTCCATGTTTTAATTTTTGTGCCAGCCTGTCGATAGTAAACGTTCTTATTGAGGCAATCTACGACATTCGAGAAGTAGGATAGTTTTTTGTCAATATTAAATTATTTATAGCAATGAAGGCAGTTGGCAACTGTGTTCCAATGGGCTGTTCCCGTCTAGCATCTGTCTGCTCGAGAGATTCAGAAAATAAGGATATAGGATAGAGGCACATTTGAAGAATATTATATGTTTATATCTTATTGTTAACGCTGCCTAACACCTGTATGCTGTGGGTTGCAGTGGTGTAGGACGGAGTATCGGACAACACATGGCAGTCTTTCAAAAAAATATTTGTTTTTTAGTATTTATTGTTGCACCTTTTGCAAAACCATTAAATTGAATGTTATCCGATGTAAGAGAAATTGGCTTTGAGAAAATAATAAAGGAACTTACTCATTCTAAATTAGTGCTCCTTTTGCAAAACCATTAAGGCCCCGTAGTAAGCGTGCAAATATAAAAAAAAACGATAGTGGTGAAAATATTTAATAAAATACCACTCGTTAGTCGTTTCAAAGAGAGAAAAAATCTCTCGACAAATGCTTAGGTTGCATTTAAAGATACACTGTGATTTTTTTCATGCCCATTACATAATACTCGTAAATAATATGGTACAAAACGTGTTTTTAATAATTTTCAGAGCTTACTTTGCGATTGTTTTCAAATAACGTTTCGGCATTACAAATGTATCTAAAAAATAACTTTTTTTAGAACTTAAAAACTTAAGGAGTTAACGAGAAACTTGTTATTAATAGGTAGAGATTAGGTATGCGGGGACATAAGAGCAACCGCTGCGAGGCCTTTTAAATTCAAATTATAAATTTGGATTTGAGCCAAAATACCTAAAAAAACTTTTTTTTCTCTCAAATAAAGTGTGGTTGAATGATTGCGAAAGAAAATTAAATTAGAAAATCTTTTTTTTTTTCCGTGTAACTTTAGTATCGAGAGTTTTAATATTGCTTCCGTGCCGAAGGGCGGAAATACACATCCCGCAAAGGAGAGTTTTGTGTGATATTTAAAGACGGGCTTTTTCACAGAACTTTTAGCACAAGACTCTAATAACGGAGATTAGCTCGAGGTTCACATTTTAATGAATTTAGATAAGTTCGTAACTACAATAACTGAGATTTGGTCGAGGCTCACATTTTAATGAATTTAGATAAGTTCGTAACTACAATAACTGAGATTTGGTCGAGGCTCACATTTTTATGAATTTAGATAAGTTCGTAACTACAATAACTGAGATTTGGTCGAGGCTCACATTTTAATGAATTTAGATAAGTTCGTAACTACAATAACTGAGATTTGGTCGAGGCTCACATTTTAATGAATTTAGATAAGTTCGTAACTACAATAACTGATATTTGGTCGAGGCTCACATTTTTATGAATTTAGATAAGTTCGTAACTACAATAACTGAGATTTGGTCGAGGCTCACATTTTAATGAATTTAGATAAGTTCGTAACTACAATAACTGAGATTTGGTCGAGGCTCACATTTTAATGAATTTAGATAAGTTCGTAACTACAATAACTGAGATTTGGTCGAGGCTCACATTTTAATGAATTTAGATAAGTTCGTAACTACAATAACTGAGATTTGGTCGAGGCTCACATTTTAATGAATTTAGATAAGTTCGTAACTACAATAACTGATATTTGGTCGAGGCTCACATTTTTATGAATTTAGATAAGTTCGTAACTACAATAACTGAGATTTGGTCGAGGCTCACATTTTAATGAATTTAGATAAGTTCGTAACTACAATAACTGAGATTTGGTCGAGGCTCACATTTTAATGAATTTAGATAAGTTCGTAACTACAATAACTGATATTTGGTCGAGGCTCACATTTTAATGAATTTAGATAAGTTCGTAACTACAATAACTGAGATTTGGTCGAGGCTCACATTTTTATGAATTTAGATAAGTTCGTAACTACAATAACTGAGATTTGGTCGAGGCTCACATTTTAATGAATTTAGATAAGTTCGTAACTACAATAACTGAGATTTGGTCGAGGCTCACATTTTAATGAATTTAGATAAGTTCGTAACTACAATAACTGAGATTTGGTCGAGGCTCACATTTTAATGAATTTAGACGAGTTCGTAACTACAATAACTTTTTTAAGACCGATACCAACGGTGCGAGTAATATATATTTAAGATACTATTTTTATATTTAAGATAAATTTATTTTATTTTAAAATTCACCAAACAAAACTAATGTGTTTTCGAAATATCGAGTACTTTTATTTTTTTTATGATTGAAGGAAAAAAATTAAATAAAATGTGATTAGCGTTTTTGACAGCAATTTTCACTTTTGAAATAAAATTTTTATTATTTAGAAATAGTAAAGTTTATTTTAAATGCACACACCGGGAAGATAATTTTATCTAGTTTCTAAAACAGTACTACTTGTTTTAACATTTGAACAGAAAACACTGCAAAGCTGAACAAAAGTGTAGTAAGTTCTGAAGGTACTGAACATGGTATGCAAGTGTTGAAAATACTGATTAAATAACTGTTATAAATTCCTAACGACTGTTATAATTTTACCTGAAAAATTTGAACGCTAACTCAAATTCGGAAATGAAAACGGAAATCAAAAAAGTTTTACAGCAAAACCGAATCCACATGCGCAGTAAATTCACCAGTTTCCCGCTTGTAGTACGAGTTTCCGAACACCGTGTATATTAAGAGCTAAGAGTTTTAATGTACTATGAGAATTCGAAGTTGTTAGATGGAGAAGAAATCTAAAGAAATCGTGGGAAATTAAGAGAATATATGAAATATTGGAAAAGAATAGTTCTAGAAGTGTTCATTGAGGCAAATATCTAAGTTCACTTTATTATTACAGCAGCCCGTTCAAAGTGCAACTGACTGTAATAGAGGAAGTTTAATGGGTTAACCCGCGATGGGATGCGCGGTGATATACAGGGGGGGAATTTTTATTGGAGGTGTGGGGCAAAACGTTAGTTGCCTATTTTATTAATGCATCTCTCTTTATATATAATTCTTATTGTTCAACAATGGTTTGTGTTATTGGTAAACGAATTCGGTGTGATTTAGGTTAGGTTAGGTTAGGAAGTTGTGGACTCGATATGAAAAAATCCCAACGAACATTGTCGGATGTACATATTGGATAAATTGCCTTTGTTTAACGTCTAAATTTTCATTGATTTTGAGAGCAATAAATAATATGATGTGCTTTGATATTGTGCGTAAGCTTTTTTCATGGAAACTTCAAATACTCTAATACAAAGTTACCAATTCGCATATCCGACAGTGTTCATTGAGAGTTGAAACATTATCACGGTCTATCGCGGGTTAGGTTGTGTAAGTTTAATAAAGGTAAGGCGTGGCTTAGTTATATTAGGTTAGGTTATGTTTAAAAAAAAGTTGCCATAATATATTTTACCCATGATTCGTTGTTGACTTGATTTGTTTGGGCTAGGGCAGGTTGGACAAGGTTAGGTTAGGTTAGGGTAGGTGAGGTTAGGTAAGGTTAATTAAAGTTACTGTGGGATGTTGTGGACACATATATACCAAGGCATATTGTTACAACATAATTATTATTTGAAATGGGAACGACCATTATCAACGGATGAGTGTCCCCTCAAGGTGTTCCCAGGATACTTTAGGATAGGTCAGGTTAGGTCAGGTTAGGCTAGGTTAGGCTAGGTTAAGTTAGGTTAGGTTAGTTTAGGTTAGGTTAGGTTATGTGAATTTAGATAAGGTTTGATTTGGAGAGGTTTGGTTAGGATAGGCTAATTAAAGTAACGTTGGGATTGTGTGGACATATATACCCCAAGGCATATCGTTATAACATAATTACTATAACGAAAAATGGATGACTGTCCTCTCAAGTTGTTTTTAGGTTAGGTTAGGTTAAGTGAGATTTGATTAGGTAAGGTTAAGTGAAATTACGTTGGGATATTGTGGACCCATACACAACCAAGGCAATAATGTTGCAAATTATTTAAAATAAATTGAAATGAGAATGTGCAGCGGATGACCGTCCCCTCAAGGTGTTCCCAGTTTGATGAACACATTGCTATTTGCCAACACACTCCGGCCCGGTACCCCTCAACTGGACCTAGCACTCCTGTCAGAGCAAATTTCAATGGCCGCTAGCCGAGCGGCGGCTGGTAATCCACACGGTACCTACCTGCCACCACCACCCACCGTGCATCACACTTAGGGCTGGCCCTGTGCAAGCGCAATTGGAGCAGTCCGCTCCAACCGAATTGCTAAGGAGCTGATTACATCTAACACAGAACACAGCGGTATTTTAATTTGCAGAACATTTCATTTTATTCTCTATAATATTATTATTAAATTTATGAAAAAAAAACAACAGATTCCGATCTCGTATGAATGAAAACGTGGTAAACGATACCTCATTCGACCTATTTTGTAAACATGTATTTTTCAAAAATTTCTCCCCTCATCCTCCTTCTAGAAGAGTGCTGATTCTGCCGATTCATTTACAATGCCAATATAAATGTATGACCAAAGTTTCATAAACATCTTTTTACTATACTATTTGCGGGATTTTAAAAATCATCAGCGTGGGTAGATATAAACGTATCCATTCAAACATAAATTACTATTAATATACTAATTTATGTCTCTGTCTTTATGGATTTAGTTATATTCCGAGGAGAGACTTCATAAACACGAATGGTTAACAATGTGCCACTTTGTATAATATTTTGTACATCATATTTATGAATTCAAAATAATTGTATATACTTGCAATGCAAAAGTTATTATTATTACAATAATTAAACAATAAGCTAAAAAAAGGTTTTTAGATCATTTTGGTCTGTAAACCCTGTCAAAATCTGTTGCGTGGCTTAGAAGAAGTAAGTACAAACATACAGATACGGATAGCGACTTTATTTTATCCGACTGTAAGATTTAATGAAATAATACATAATACACAACTGCGCTATAAGAATGTTATGTTATTATTATTAAGATGATAAAAAAAGAAGCATTAGAAAATAAGATAATTAAATAAACAATTCACTAGAAACATGATAATTATTAGTCTAACTGAAGAAGAAAATAACATCAGGGGGTTAGGATAAGTAAAGGTACATCCATTAAATATAAAAGTTGATAAAGGAATCGATAAAAAATTTATAAAACCATGAATGAGTTTAATTTATTTGCGGCTGATAATTAATAAATGATAATTTGAAAGTTAATTTTTAGATGGGAAAACAATTTAAAGTATTGTAAATAAGTGAAAATCGACTAAGTAGTTGTAGGAATTGAAAATAAGTTCGGCGGATGAAAAACAGTGTCACAACGCGGAAGAAAATATTAAGCTTTTAATCGATTTCAACCCATTTACAAGATCTTGCCACGTAAGATAATGAAATAACGGATAGTTTGAGCGTCCAGATTTAGTTGACGATAATGATACCAGGGGATAAGAAATGGTGAGGTTATACACTTATTATAATCATTAATAATGGGTGTGGTAAAAATCAATGGTCGCAAAGCCGAAGAAAATTCTAAACGGATCCATATGTATATTATAATAACATCAACCGATAAAAATTGCAAGGTAAATAAATACATGATAATCATTTAGGCGTCTAGTTCTAGTAGTCTATAATGATACCAGGGGATAAGAAGATAGGTGGAGGCATTCACTTCAATCAGGTAATCTATGGTATGGCTTTTACAAGAGGCTCCAAAACATTACTTGCCAGGCGCAGTTTGGCTCTGGGGCGGCCCTGATCACCCTCACGCCACCGCCCACAACCAGCGCATTCTACATCGGATTCGAATCGCATTGCTCCGATGATGGATTGTGCAAGGGATGCGAAATATTCTCCCTAACACTTTGCCCAACGCGAAATAATTGATATATTGTTATGGGTTTGGCTTACCTAATTACGTATATAAATTATAGCAGACTGTGGTAGGAGAAAACGACGTAAACTAAAATCACCAACCACTGGCAATATCCTATTTGCAATTAATGTTACACAATCGAAATTGACCAAAGCTACAATACTGCCATTAAAAAAGAAGATAGTACTAAAAAATCTGAACGAAACAAGAAACAGAACAAGAGACAGAAAACTAAAAAAAGATAACGATATAAATTGGGAGTCGATCCAAGAATCTCTGTCTTACATCAATTTTTTTTAACCATTCGACCAATAGGACTCAAATTAATAATTAACAAAAAAAGACAGAGATCTTGGGTTCGATTCCCAGTTATTATGGTGACTATATTATTATGGTGACAAATGATTTCATACACTTGATTTTGCTCATTTGATGGCGTACCTACTTATTTATTTGCTAGTTGGGAGTGCGCGTTGTAAGTTGTTAACTGTCTAGGCGAAGCTATTAACAAATATTTTTTAAGCTGTTCAGAGGGCAAACGAAATCATTTGTGACCTTAATAATACTGACATTGCATTAACTTTACATTAAAACTACTGCTTGATGTTTGCTCGTCCTTGACTAGGTTGTGCGTAGCACGCCTCTGGAATTGAACTATGCCCGAAATCAACTTATACATAAACAGACAAACAGTACAAGACTCACCCCATTGTGACTGACCTAGGAGGTAACTACACTATTCTGGCTGAACTAGGATATTTGCAGTACGATATCCGGCTCAAGGGACATGCGTAAAAGTAGAGGTCGTTGAGGAACGATGCAGGAATAGCCTGCGGTCGATGTCCGGCCCAAAGGATATTCGTAGAAGTAGAAGTCGTTGAGGAACGATGCAGGATCAGCCTGTGGTGAAAACAGTTTAACTTTTGTTTTAAATTTTTTAATTTGACTATTGAACATCTCTTTCAAATAGTTTTAAATTTTATGTTGATTTAAAACCTAATAAATTATAATTTCTATTAAAAATCCGTTCAAATTTATTGTTTGCAAAGGGTTTAAAAACAAAAATTTCAAACAATTCAATCTTTATTTATTTTTTTTATTTTAAAAAGAAAGACAAACATTCCCGGGCTACGAATAACCTGACAATATTTTAAAATCTACTACTACCTCCACAGTAAGCTGAAAATGTTGCTTGTGTTATGATGGAGGACTTAGCCAGCCGAGGAATTGAACACACTACGCCTGGGTGGGACCCAAACGCGATGTGAACTCGGCCACCGACCGGTCTATGAAATGTATCATTGATTTCTGAACATCAGAAAAAGATATGATCGCATTTAGGACTTGAACCCGGGACCGTATCTTTTTCTGGTTTATTTGTTTCAATTGTTCGTTTGAGAATCACTAATATTATCTTCTTATTTCTTTTAATGATAAACTTTTAATGTTTACAAAACAAGGTTTTTTATGCATAGCAAAAAATGAAGGCAACTAATTATTGCTTATAATAATTTGTTAACATTAGTTTATCATTTAAAAAAATAATATTTGACAAGTCAACAAAACAAACGTAGATATAATATGTCTTGACACCATCTAGTGGGAAATTTAGAACTAACGAAGCCTTTCCTACAAAAATAAAGTTGGTTGTTTACAGGTGAAAAAATATAGTACATATTGAATTATTTGGCGTGTTGGAAATAAGCCGACGTAGCTCAGTGGTCCAGAGCACCTGACCGGACAATTCCCGTCGGCGGAATTTATTTTTACTCGGGAGATATTTTCAATTTGTATTGATATTTCAGGCGACAAATTATTGCTCATAAGAATTTGTTTGAATATTATCTTCAATAAGTCAATATTAGAGGTATTATTCATAAGTTATACCAAAAATACAAATAAAATGTATTGACTGTTTTGTGCACAAGGTCTGTAAAGAGATGCATCAGTTTTTTCGCATATTTGGAAAATTGGACAGGAATTTATTTTGTAAAAGAACCGATGATAACATTTTTTGGTCGGGTGACGTTGAAATCGGATGTACATTTAAAAAAAATTAAAGGCATAATGTCTGCACCAGTGGATTTTTGGGACAGGAATTTTAAAATGAAATAAAGTTATTATAGTTAAATATTAAATTTATGTGTGGAATTTTAGTTTAATTCCGATTAAGATTATTTGCGAAATCGAATATATTTTGTAATGGTTACTCCATATTTCCCATTAATTTTTGTCATGGAATCGACAACTTTTTACTTTTTTTCTTCGGTTAGTTAAAATTTCTAATTGTAGAAAAAAGGATACAGCCGTTGGGATGGCGATATATTATTAATGTTTAGGAACGTTTACATGGGAGTAGTAAAATTATACTGTTTTTTCCTTATTTTATTTCCTCCATTACTATTCTGACGATGATTATCTATGGTAGATAGTCCCAGAAATTCTGCATTGAAATTAGTCCAATACATCGTTTTATTTATAATAATATGGCATTTATATATCGTAGTTTATTGTCATTTCACTTCAAGTGCGCTTTACTATTACAAACTTAAAATTTAGTATTAGTGGTCATGTGTTTAAAATTATTCCCACATTGTGCCTTACCCAATACAGATATAATATTATAACACTAAATATACTGTTTGTACAAAGTGATGACAAAACTTAGAATAACAATAACAGCAGGACAGGACAAAGCAAGAACATTAAAACTAAAACATATTATAAAACAGGAGGCAGTTTGCGTTCAGAAATGAGAGTCTTCTGAGCAGACATTTTAAAAAGGTGCAATAAGACTGAATAGTATAAATTAGCTATTCATTATAATTTATAATTAAATATCCTAATTCTATCGTGCAGTTTTATTCTTTCCAAGACAAATCTACGCTTCTTCTAAACCCTTATTACCTATTCAACTGATATTGTCCTCTTCTAAAATGCCAAGGAGCAGTGCAAAACATTAAAATAATTAGAATAAAAACTTTTCCCGGTAAAATCAAATACATAATGGTAAGATTTATATTTTATTTTGTTTGAATACAACATACCGAAGATATTTAATTTATTACCTGACACTATAAAGCAATGCAAATCTATGAATAAGGTTAAATATATGGTGAAAAATTGGCTATCGGAAAAAAAATATTTACTTTAATATGTATGAAAAATTGTATGAAAAAATTGTTCATTCTGTAGATATAAGATGTAAATTATAACTTTTAAAAATGTATATGTAGCTAAACTTTAAGCACCTGTTGACAAGCCAATTCAATTGGCTTAGCAGGACTTGTTTGTTGATATGTATTAACTATTTATTCAATAAAAAAAAAGTTCTTTGTTTATCGTCAGTACTTTTGATTTCAAAGTGGTGATTAATATTATTCAGTAGCTTAAGAGTCTTACTTAAATTTTAAGAATATAAAGCATCCTTGAGATCAGCACTTGAATACATTGTGTTTTTTTCTGATTTTTGTTGAAGGATGTACAATTCACCCTGTAGATTGCAAAATATTGTGAGGGAAAATGTTCTGAATAATCAGTGTGCCATTTTTGTTTGAATGGGATTGTTTGGACTGTATAAATAATATATGTACTATTTCGAAATGGATACCTCGACTCGCCCATCGCTAATGTAAACCACTTGTTCCAACGTTTTCAAACTCAACGGTAAATATTTATGAGCATTCAATCGGGGATAAGGGGAAGTAATAGGTTCGCCGTACTCAACGGGTTAAATGTAACGCAGTTGTAATACGTTATTCATTCATTAACAATATAACCATTTGTTTTTTTGGGGAAAATCGTAAACATTTTTTAATGTACATAGTACACATAAAACAATCCAATACAATCCAAGAGTTACTTATTAAAATTCGTAAGTTAAAAGGTAATTATCTATTAGATTTTACATATTCACACACGTATCGTAAAAAACGGATAACTTAATATGAAGATAGTTGGCAACATTATATAACATTATATGAAGATATGAATAACATCATATGAATATATTTGGCAACACTTTAATTTCCGTTATTTACATTGTTTCAGAAGGAGGCCCGAAAATTTAACAAGAACGAAAAATCATATAGTTCAAACTCAATATAACTAATCTTTATAAAAATCAATAAAATAAATTATTGTACTTAAAGTTTTCAATATACATAATCACGCTTCTCTCTAGGTGGAAGCTTTAGAGAAATTAGTGATGGAAAATCAATTACACGATTTTAACCGGTTTGCCTCCATTGCGCTCAGAAATTCTCATTTAATCCAATTATGTAAGCAAATCGATTTACAAAAAGTGTTTATAAGATGAACTTACGATCAATCAATAAGCAAAAATTTGTTTTTAGTCTTAAACTTTTTGACAGATTTTTTAAGACAAAAATCATTATTACATTGTCGCATTATTATATCGACGGGTAGCAGGATAAAGACTTACAAAAGATAAGTATTTTTAAAGTATGTGGTTGATATAAGACATATGTTTACAGCTTATATAATACTCTCATTTGATTTTTGAAATGTTGTTCCTCGCTAAATCGCAATACAACAGGAACTAACATTCAGCAGTAAATAATTGATATTTATAAAAGTATCCAAAGGATAATCCGAGGATTTAAAAGCATACAATATTTGGTTTGCTATGATTGGAATTCGTTCTAATAATTTTGATTACACTTTGATATTCCTGAAACCGGAAAAATATAATTATGTAACCCTCAAGGGTGCAATATATATGAATACATATTAAAATAATTAGTTTACATTAATCTCTCCATCAATAAAAAGTTGACGCTAACCCCAGGCTCCTAACCTATGCTATTTTTCCCCTCCAAGCCACTCCAAGCATAGTAAGTAAAATAATTTAAAAGATTAAACAAAAAACAATATTACACGGCTTTCGTATATACTTAGTCGAATGAGGTTCCGAACAAAACATATTCTCACAAATGAATTCGTTAGCATTCAAAATCGTATTTTACTGTACAGGTTTAGGCCAAAAATCGTCTGCGTGAAACACCCCCGGACATGATTATTTATAAATTTGCGTTGATAACAAGAAAGAGGTGGAGATTATCATGATGATAGCCAACTTTCGATAGGAGATGGCACCAGAAAAAAGAATCTCTCAAACGCCTTTTTTAATTGCAACCCATCTAGGAAAATACATTGCATTGGGGCAATGATTGGCAATTTATCATTTCACCGTTATTGTTACGAGCGTATGTGTACACTGGTGTTATTTGTATTGATGTAGTTGATTACAGTTACTAGTAACTATGGACGGATAGTTCTTCGAATATCGGAATAATCCAATTCACAATATAATCGGATATCCAACCATTAATAAACAATGTATTCAGATCAAACTTTCTGGTTAGAGTTGCAGAGATTCAGCAGTGAATCGAGATATAAATAGGATTCTGCTGACATTGCACAGTTTATGCATTCGAGTAGTAATACCTTCATGGTGTATTCATCAAGCTTTCCAACAATAGTAGTTCTCAATAATTCGGCTCGATAAAGTGCTACACGTACGTCGGTCTTGCGGTAATATGTAGGGGAATAAATGAAGAGCTGTAGTGCCACGCGATTCGCTACATTATGTTGTGGCATTGTTTTTAGTGTAAGTATACAATGATTCACATTGACACTTTTTGAAATTTTAATGAGGGTTCCTTATTATCTACCCTATATGAAACAGACAAGCTTTAAAAACAAAACAAAAAAATAGGGATCCGTTTCCGTTCATTTTTATATTTGAACTGTTTCCCTTTAACGTCGATTCTCGGGTCGTTTCAGCTTTTGATCAAAAAAATTTTAGCCGACAAGCATAAAGATCATGTTATCCGAAGTAAGTTCAAAACGTTTTAAAATATATATTTTTATTTCAGTATTAGTTTTAATTTGTAGTTAAAATTTAAATTTAAAAATTGTGTTACACAGAAAAAAACAAATTTGGTCAATTTTTTTAACAGGATTTAGACTTATGTTTCAAAAGGTCTAACCTAAACTGACAAAATCAGATTTCTTTCAAATCACTATAGATTACACTACATTGGAATATTTTTTTTATTAAATGGTCTTTGGATGATATTTCATTTTAAGTATTGACTTATTATTCTTTTTCTCACTTCGTGATTTGTTTATAAAATTCAAAAAATTATGATCATAAGATGTTCTGATTTCTAAATAATTATGAGAATAAAAAATACATCCATCATAATTATTATATTAGATTATTGTTTCTACTAAATAGTTGTTCGATTAATAATATATTTTTGCTTTTGTCCGATATTTTTAAAACAATTGGTTGCCGAAAATCCGGCTTAAACTTTACAAGGAAATAATGATCGAATTAATATAGTATATAATAGCGACTAATAAGTAGGTCAAGCTGTAACACAACCAGAGATGTGCTTTATTTCAAATAAATCCATTTCAAATGGAAATGCAAAATGCAAAATGGGTATTTTCCATTTTGCATTTTAAATGCTTTTCTCAGTGCATTTTACATTTTAAATGCTTTTTTGCAACATTCTTCCTACTATCTCCACTCATCTTTTTTTCATAAGCCCCAAATATCAGTCGGTCCTCAACCTCGCTATGAGAGATAATTTACATTTGTCAAGTTGCTCCCTGGTAGGAGCCCTGGCAATTCAGTGATACCATTACAAAAAATACTGATTCAAATACTGAACATGGGGCCATGACGCTGTTATATTAAATGTTAGATAGCAGTTTATATGTTTTTACGTTGGCAACATTAGTCCCGCGCAAATTTTTTGTGGTTTCATAATCTGTAGTCGTGGTGTTTTTGGATTTAACATCATGTAAATGATTTACCATCATAATATGTTTGTTCTACATTGATGTCCATTATTAAATGACAAAATTGTTTAAAAATTCTATAATTATTTTAATTGTTTGAATGAGAAACCATTTTGCATTTTCAATGCATTTTGAAAATAGGTATTTTGCATTTTGCATTTGAAATGCTTTTCTAAAAACCATTTTGCATTTTGCATTTTCAAATGGAAAAGTTTTGACCCATTTCCATTTTACATTTGAAATGGTTTTGGGTACCCATTTTGCACATCTCTGAACACAACACAAAAGTTTTACATGCTTTTTACGTAAATTACAATATGAAGATAATTATTAGTCATAATTTTTTTTTAAATACCTTTTTTAACTTTTAAAGGTTATACCCCATCGACATGGCTGAGAAAACAAAGTGATATTCAACTTACAAACATTATGAAGACGATGTAAAGACAAGTTGAAAATAAATACAAAAGTTTAAAAACTACAGGCCGCCTCGGAACAGGAAACCCTAGTGAGAGGGACTGTGATATTTTAAAATTAATACTTGTACAGTATTACCTACATCACTATTTATTATGCTTTATACCCACATCATGTAAAAAAATGTAAATATCATAAGTAGAAGAAAATACTAAAAAATGAAATGCATCGTGAGACAGAACAATCATTGGGACCTAATTATTACTTAGTATTATCATCTTCAATTATATATTACAATGATGGGTATAACCTTAACAAGTTAAAGAAAAGTTGTCCCAATTTGACTAGAATAGTCAATATGTATTCAATCATAATTCTTTAGAAATTTGTGATCATTCAAAAAATGGCTGCCAAAGTGTGGGAAAAATTTGTTGCATGATAATGTTGTTAATTTTGAATTAGAAATCACATATCGACAAATATGACGTACGATAATTAGGTCGAGTGAATACATCCGTTGTCCCGGTAAGACAGAGATCTTGAGTTCGATCCAATGGAGACCGTTATCTATTTAAAAAATATATGTCTTATTCTCTTTCATGTTTCGTTTAGATTTATTATTATTATCATCGTCCACAATATTATCCATTCAAATTAATTCAGTTTTTGGACAAACATTGCATTTAGTGGACATGTAGATACCGCTTTGGCTTGTTTTTGATCAGAAAATGTTATTTGATTGATAAATTTATTCCACTTTCACAAGAAGCAATCGCTTTTCGGTTATACATAACAAAAATTTGTTTAATTACATAAACCGACCGGTTTAGGTTTTGCCCGAACCTTCCTCGGGGTTTCATTAAAACATTTTAAAGAGTTTATTTTTATTAATTAGGACTTATTGGTCATTTAAAAATAAAACATGTAAAATCTCGTTATTTAATACAATACTGTGAGGTTACAAACTAGAAATACGCATTTGCTTAATGTAATTGATATTTTTATTATCGCCGTATACGCTGCCGAAAAATCAATTCACACGACTTTTTTAAAAGCCAATTAAAAAAGAATGCATGCAAGTGGCAATACGTATTTTCAATAAAAATGTGAAATGATTCAATCTGTACACGACGAATTTTTGTTGAGTCTACGTGTAACAGTTCGCTAAAGGCTTCGGTTAGCATGAAAAGTGATTGCTGCGCCCGAGTACACATTGTACATTTTCGTCCGCAACAACACAGGGACATCCCTTATGCGCTGAACGGTGGGTTAGAAAATACACCAAAGTTCAACAACCATAACTGCATTTAATAAAAAATTACAATCTATTGGCTATTATTCCGTCATACCAACATAACATTAAATCTAATGAAAGACCACCATACACATATTTGGCAATTTATTTTTCCGAATAACTTAATGAATAAACCCTCAAATTGTAATATTTAATCATTGAAGACAATATTAGCGATTCTCAACCGAAAATTCAAACTGAAAAATCAGATATAATCGCATCTAAGAATTGAAACCAGTATCAAAACCAATTATATCATCTTCGACCAAGAACTACCAACATTGTCCTAATATTTTCTTAACGCATATTTTTATGGACTGCTATCTTTATGTATGACCATAAGATTCTTCACGAACTAAATGCAATTTAGATGTCTTGGATAAATTTATCCATTTTTATTTTAATGTGCTACATCTATTGACTTTTCCACAAGTCTTTTGAAAAAATATGGATATAAGTGGGTACAGTGGTGTTATATAAATTACATATCGGTACAAAATATATTTATAATCGCAATCTCACTAGGGAAGAAACTGGTTCTTGAGCGAGTTACACTAATTACAAGGAAAATAGAATTACATTATGCAACAAGTAAGTATATATAATATGAACAATTGACACTTCTGGATCATCTATATGTGTAAATGTACATACATAGGATTCTGTTACGTACTAAATATTGAGCAATTCGTATAGACTGATAATAAATATAAAGAAAGGGAAAAACACTTACTAGGATGAGTATTTTATTTTTGGAGTAACTTAATGAGTAAAACCTCAAATTGTAATATTTAATCATTGAAGACAATAGTGGCAAATCTCACGCGAAAATATGAAATCGAAGAATTAGAAAAAGATACTGTCACGTCTAGGAACTGAATCCAAGACCTTAGTCTTGCCGGGGTTCTGCTATAGAGCAGATGTTGCAAATTGTCGTTTTGGAGTCGCTAATATTGTCGTTAATTATTAAATTTTATTTTAATTTTAATATGTATCAGCGAAAGCCCACCTCAACCCACGTAACTGGACTTGAGCGAACTGAATGCTAACTGTATCATCCAAAGTAATGAATATGCAGCAACAATGTATCAATGTATGGAACAAACTTCCACAAAGTATTGACCAAGCTTCTGCGTGAACCATTCGTGAAAAAAAGGATGAACGCTGGGAAGATATATATTGAACTGCGGATGAAAATCTCTGGTATTCTTAAAGCGTCACTTGTACATCAACATCATCCCGAAAAAGTCCTGGATAACAATAAAAGAAAAATATTCTTCGTACAACCTTCTGGCAAGCCTGCCTATCCAGATCATCCGTTTTTGTATAAAGTGTATTAATCCCATTTGCATCACATGATCTGTCAGTAGAGAGTAGAATAGTGATAAATTCCACTTTCATCATTGTTATTTTTTTGTAGTAACTTTTGTATGAACAATTTTATTTCCTATGGCCATTCCCTATAGCATAAGAACGTGCGATTGATTTTTTTTCCCTGAAATACAGTTTTGTAGTTAAGTAAGTGTAAGTTTTGAAGACAAAATCAGAAGATATCACATTATATTTTTGTAATTACAATATTGTTTATTTTCCTAACGTATGAACTATCTCTTAATGTAAAGAAGAATACCTGTGACCTGTGGCGGGCGGGAAGCGTTGCGTTGATTTACATACAAATCTACAGTTTTACTCCGAGGTTGATGAAATTTTGCACACTTGAAATTTAATACAAAATTTTGACAACACCCCTTAAAGCAGCATTTTATTACTTCTAGCTAGATGAAAATTTGCATAGATTCAAATAAGAGGAAAATTGTCTACGTTTGATTTCGAAAATCTCTGTGTTAGACCCGGGCAATGCCGGGAACTAATACCTATATATATATATGATAAGGTCTGATGCGGCTTGGACCACAGTTCCGTAAGTTTACAACTCGACGCCAGTTAAGAGTTGGAGTAATGGTGAACAGTTTCCGAGACCTGGTCTCAGCTGTAGCGCCTTTGAGAAAGATACTAATTTCGCTGTTATTGTGTCTTGTAGTCCTCTCTGACAAAGGTGGTGCGCGAGGTTCTTTAATCTTCAAATAACCAAACCGGCAGCGTATGACAACATTCAGTAACCCGAGGTATCGTAAAAGCTTACATCATTAAAAAATATACCGCGCTTATTAAATAATGACATCAAATATTCCTATGTTAAATTCACTCTTTCTAGTATAGCCCACCTTCATCCTCCCATCACCACCCCATTCCACTCCCTTCAACCTCACAGCATGTCATGTGACATCTAGTCTGCCAGGAAATTCCCGGAGACATTTAAGTAATGATCAGAAACACATCTCAAAACGAGGAATGCACTTTGTATTTCCTTGAGGTCTCGCACGGCCGATCGATAAAGCCTTACGCCAATGCGATATTGACTAAATTTGTCATCTGGGGTAAGTTAATGATATTTGCGAGCACGGTTAAAGATTAATTAAGAATGTTCCGACAGCCGATTGATAAATTTTAGCCCGGTCTCCACGGTATCGGGTAAACTTTGGATAGCTGTTAATATACATGTCTATTTTAATAATGTCATTTGTTATGCAAAATTACTGGCTTATTATAGAAAATACCTTCAGCGTTGCCAGCGTATGTCGATTTCTTATTTATTTCGTTATCAATATCAGTCTGGATATCAACAGTCACATTTTAGTATAGCCACGATTAGTGTTCATCGTAAAAGTTAATGCCATGCCATGCCATGGTCTGTAAAATTATAGAAAATCTTCGAATTACCACTTCGTCTTCTCCAGTTATATCAGCAGTACAAACAGGATTAGCAAAATATCTTCTAGCCGTGTTTCAGTCATTACTATTTCCAGTACCTTGTCTTAGTTTATCAATAATCAAACCGAACTCTTTGCGAAATCGTTCTTGAATATATGTTTTTTTTGTTGGCCTTTCCTCTCTTGTTTTGTTCATTTGTGGCGGACCACTTCATAAATGATAAATTATATGATATGTGGAGTATCAATTCCATACAACGAATCCAAGCATGAAACGTGGATAACCCAAATCTGTAAGTTTCCTCTCGGTCAACTCTTTGCCTTACACGTTCACGATCATGCATTTCTTTGGGCTTTGCAAGGCATACAACGCACGTAGAAGAAGATGATGTGTCTGTTAAAACTTGGGAAACCTTCCCGTCAATCATCGTAATAAATAGTTGGTGTTTGACCGAAAATTCTTTCCCGTCCAGTCGAATATTAGACTCCACCAGCTCTTTATTTATCAAAATAGCTTTCGGATTATTGGAATTTTTAACATTTAGGACAATTAATAACCAATAAAATTTCCTTAAGTAGGTTCCTCACCTAAAAAAAAAACTTTTCAAATATTTTGATATTAAGCATGTCATTTAAAAAATATTCATCCTTTGTAGGTACTGCGAAAAGCTAATTTTCTGATAAAACAGAGCAGCGGCAAAACCGTTTTCTGACGCTGTTGCGCAAAAACACCGCAATTTTTTTTTTTAAACTAAAAAAAAAAAGTTTCTTTTATAAAATGGTGATTTAATATCTACAGGGGCAAACCCTGCGACCAGTTAAAATTTACCTGAACTTTGTCAAAATTCGGTTTAGGTATCATTTGCTTAAAGTGAGTTATTTAAAACAAACATATTAAAATACATATTATTAAAGCTTAAGAAAAAACCTTTTCGGTGATATATAATATGCTATACATAAACTTTGCATAAACTAGTTCAAATTCTTTAAATTTCAACCACGAAATATTCCACATTTTGTTTCAATAAAATATCTCTGTATACTCTTTTAAATATAGAAGAATTAAAAAATTATTTTCATGGGATAAAAAGCTATCAATCATTTATCTACTTAAAACCGCTATAAGTATTTGTAAAAAAAAAGTAATTTTTTTCGATTTATCAGTCGGTCTTTTTCCGGGCCCAACCATAGTGCGACGTTCCAAAATGAGAAATTATTCTTATTTATTCCATAGTAATAAGTATTCATCAATTTCCTCGGAAGTAAATGTATCGGAAACTCATTTCCTCACTCTGTTTGATGACTGTTGTGCTCGTTGTATTAGCATTCTAAGCGAAAACTTTGATGGATCGATAACTCAAAATAAAATTGCTTTCAAATTACATATACCTACCTACTGTCTATTAAGTAAAACTATAATTATGTAAAATTTACTGTTTAGTATGAAATCATTACTCCGAGATAATCAACTTTTCAGGTTGAGTATCTTTACCATGTGTGGGTAAGTAAGCAAGAGAACTATTGATAACTGAAATTTTATTTGTCTTTTTATCATATTAATAATAATAACATTTAGATGATTCGAATAGCGCCGTTTTTGTGCAAAATCATCTCAAGGGCGCTGTACAAATATATAATACTAGAATGATCTATGTTATTAATAACTATATATGGAGATAATATACAGTACAATACTTACCTGGTAGGTCCCCTGAGAATAACACTTTATTAACATAATTTAGAAATTTAGATTCAGAATTTAGGACATAATTGTAAAATTGAATATAATTGAACTTTCTCTCGGGAATGGTATTTTTAATTTTTGAGTATGACAGCTTAAAAAGCAATTTGCCGCCTGTATCTGATGATGTGGTTGACCTAAGATTTGACTGCCTCAGACCAGTGTTTTCCGGGACGAATAGTTCAGAGATGTAGTGTGGGGCCATTTCATTGATGGATTTAAACACCTTCCAGTACAATTTGCACTGGATTATTTCAGGCACTTGAGCCAGTGAAGGTTACAAAGGTGTTTTGCAATGTGTAAATATTTAGAAACCCGGTGATGAGCCGTGCTGCTGCAGTAAATAATATTAATAATGTTTATTTCAGCTGGACAGAGCGGTGTGTGCAATGCTCTGCCTGCCATAAAAGTGATTGAAATTTGATATTTTGGAAGGCTGGCATAAATATACATAATTACTAAATTATATCTGCCATATTACATAAAATTTATATTTATTCCGAAATACAATAATCTCTGCGATGTCGATTGGTTGATTGAATTTAAAAAATGCAACAATTTGTTGGGGGTCAATCGAAAACAATCCATAACAAAGTGATGTTGCGTAATTAGTTTATCGAAATATACACTATGAAATTACTATTGTACTTGTTACTCTGGGACCCTGTACTGCCAAAGTTTCAAGGCAATTTTTACCCAGCTGTTTTAAACTCAGCGGAACTATACTAGTAAGAACTCTGTACTAGCACTGCAAACATAATATGCTACAATCTATTATGTATGATTTTAACAAGATTCTAGTAGGTAAACTCAGCACCTTTGAGAAATGTGTAACAATATCTCTAGAAAGAGCTGCATGCTTTATGAAACTCCATACCCCATTATACTTGTGCACATAGTAAAAGCGTGGTTTTGCCAAGAAAAATTCCGTATCCCACTTCTGAGCTTCCGACGTATAAAGTTGGTTACCGATGTAACCTATTTTATGAATTGCTTTTCGCCGATAGTGACCTTCAACAAATGGATTCCGCACTTCATGTTTTCTATGGAAGATAATTTGTTAAAATCTTCTTGTCTAATTTTAATCATAAATCATTTTTAAACACAACTTTTTAATTTTGTCTTTTTTTCGTGACTAAATGAATGCAAATCTCGGAAGTGGAAAATAACCCACCTAAATAACTACATACTGAGCAAATATATTCGTTGTCGATGACAATGCATTCTATCAACATTTGTTGGCAATCGCGCATACACAAGCTGATATACAAGCATTTCTCAGAAATTGGATGACATTACAGAAGTAATGCAATAAAAAAATAAAATAAATATCGGTACTAAATAATAAGAATTTAAAGTTTTAAAAGAGTTTTTTTTAAAGTTCACAGCAGTTAAGAGCCAGTTCCTGGGGAGGAAGGTTCAATCCTTAGTCAAATAAACAACAACAAATAAGGTTTATTTTATATTCACCTTTTAATACAACTAGTTGTATTGTTTTAAAAAGCTTTGTTTTTCAGGGGTTGACTTTAAACTTCCAAGATTTCCGAAAATTTCCATTTAATTCATTTGTTCATTAATTTATTCTATCGAGATAACGAAATCTAAATTCAGATATACGTACTTAATAATAATCAGTTGAATAAAACTTAATTAACACCACACTACAGTGCATTTACAGGTCCAGCAGCAATCTCCAGAACTAAAGGAGGGCAGGATTTTTTATTGGTCGATTCACCTGGTGGACCACCTGTAGTGGGGTGCTCTGCGAGGTACCCCCCTCCCCCTACCAACTCCCCCTCCTCCTCAGCTTACGGCAGGTTGCAAAAAACCGGACCCGCAAATCTGTCAAAGGAATGCGAGACATTGCACTTAATACGTGCCTCCTTACTTACATTTCTGTAAAAATTTAAATAATTCGTGTGCTCGGGAATATTGTACCAATAATTAAGTACTAATTCATTTGTGTAATGTGTTTACGTATGAACCATACTTATCGTAATGGAAGGACTTTATACTGCAACTTCGTACAGATAATTAGATTCTTTCTTGTTTAACACGTCTGGCATTTCTGGATAGAGGACTTTTCGGTTGCTTCCGGGTTTATTTCTCAAATTTGAAACATTTTGCCTGCTACTTTGTGCCTCTGCAACATTGTATTTATTTAAAATCTATTACTAAACACTTATAAATAATTAAGACATAAAGAAACAACTGTTGTAGCGAAAGATGCGCTTTGGTTGCTCTAAAAAAAAATTACAAATTAGAAGTTATTAAGGCGATTCACTACGTCGTGTAATATTTTAAATTGAGCCGCTATCAATAACAACTTACCCTTACGTAGATGGCGATAAGGTTTAAATTCCCGCTTAACACCATCCGCCTGTCTTGATTTATGCAAGAAAAAAACATGGCCAAAAAGTGCCTTTTATTTTATTTTGTGGATGTTCAGGCAAAAATATTTAATTTTTTTTCGATCATTTTATAAATAACTTAATTTGCCACATTATAAAATAAAATCATAACCGAAAATGGGTTCGTAAGTAGGAGATTTTGAACTTTAAAGCAGTTTTCATAGGCCTTATATATAATTTTTTTCTGGGCTTATAAAAAGACTTATCGAAAAAATACTCGATTTTTTTAAAGGCCAAGATGTATTCTACTCGCAGTATTTAATTAAAACATCTGAAATATTTCTAGGCGACCAAAATTTCAAACCAAAAACACATGATTTTGCATTACTAAGTATGGCATCGCCTTAAATAAAAAAAATTGATACACATCTTAGAGGAGCTGCTCGGAGAAAAATGAATACAGTTTTTTTATTAGGAAACTGTTAATGTTACTGCTGGACCATTTCCTAATAGAACATTAGTCATTCCTAACATATCTGAACACGTGGTCACGCAGGTTGCCTTGTCTGATTACATTTAATGGACTAGACGCAAAAATATTATTATTTTGAAGAACACGTGTTCCGACTTCCTCATAACACATTCGTGCTTTACTGATGGTATTTTATGAAATATTTCAAGTCATCCGTTATGGCCGCCAGTCACGTTGTTTATGGTATATTCGGATAATGAAAACAAATAATATGACTATATCTTTAATAAATTAACAATATTTCATAAAAGTAAATTCTCCGTGTGTCCATTTGGCATATTTTCATCTTATATAAATGTTGAAAAATTTATTTGTTGGACAAATATCATATCAAAGGATCCTTTCTCTGCCTATAAATTCATCACATTAATGCCTGTGACAGACTACTATATACGCTATAGGTGTGCTATATTTTAGGTACTACCTATTCAAGATAAGAGAAAATATTTAGGGAGCTGGTAATTTTTGTATTTCACAATAAGTTGATGAAGATATCCATCTCTGCAGAAAAATCTAATATCGAAGGATTTTTATAGTACGCATAAACATTCATGAAGTAAAACTGATGAATAGGTATGTACTAAAACATATAGAGAATATATCTATCAATATATCTCTGGGACTCTTCATATGGTTTCAAAATAAAAAAAATCTCAAAAATATATTTCAATTGAAAATAGGCATTTGTTACTTTATCCCCCAATAAAATTTATCACAGGTTTTAAATTTGATATCACTCTCCTGAAATGTTGTTGCTTTTTAATTATGCTTTGCATAATATTACACGGAAGTGGATGATAGAAGAAGTCGTGGACGTCCGAGGAAGACATATCACGATAAGTGAATCAAATTCTTGAGTCGGGCCGGGTCAAGAGTCGGATAAATAAAAGAGTATGTATGGGATGTATGAATGTGAATGAAACAAGGAGTGCTTGCCAAGATAGAGTTGTTTGGGGGTCCGTCCTCTCTGCCTACCTCTGCGGGTAGCGGCGTGATGGTTAGTTAATTAGTGGTAGTGATTTTGTGCCTGTGAATAAAAACAATGTCACTGAATAAAATATAGTTTTTTTTTGCAGATACTTTTCTACCTTAAGTAATAATAATTCGATAACAACTGTGGTTTTTATCCACTTCACACAACACACCTCCCTCAACCGAGAGTTTAACCAAGGTAAAACCACGTGATGATTGGTTTTTCACAGTCATGCCAAGCGATACGTATGAAAGCAGAATATGAATAATTCTTGATCCAAAATGGTGTAAAAAAATAAGAATTTTATAAAAAAGCTTTTACTTATTTTTTTCATGCTTCGAATTGTGAAATCCACTTTAATATTGTTCACTAGATAGAATTTGAACTATCGCACTTGCATGAAGAAGGTGAAATATCGCAAAAATTTTGCGAAAATTCAACGGGCAAATCAATTTGTTCAGGAAAATTCACCCGGGGCAAGCTGTGTGAAATGCACTTTAATGCGTTGATTTGTCATCTCCGCGCTACAATTGGCCAGGCGCTCGTTCGCACACCCGCCACCCGCACCACCTGGCGAGCTATATAAGGGCCGGCTCCTACCCCGCAACCTTATTAGTTTCCGAACTCCCGGCGGAGCATCAACTGTCTGCAGTGTCGGAACTCGGTTCTCTCAGCCTTTCCTTTCCGTGATATTTTAATTCGAAGTGCTACAATGGATATCTTCGCGGTGCTCTTATTAAGTTTAGGACTAATTGTGTTTGTGGTGGCAGCTGGCATTCGGGACAGCGACGCCGCTGCCATGGAGGAGACCATGAAACTCCTGTCCATCAAGCAGAACGCGCTATCAGCTCGGCATGTTCTGGAGATGACCGCTGTGAAGAAAGATATCGAACTGCTAAGGTAAGGAGAAAAACAATCACATGTTTGTTTTATATTTTATTGCATTTTTTGTTTTGACTTAAGCAGCTTTCACAAAAAAATGATTCGATTCGTTCGAATGTTCAAAATGTATTTGAAAACTGCAAAATGCTTTTATTTTATTAGTTGTATTGATTCATTTCTAGGAAGTGACTAATTTAGTACGGAAGCGAAATATGTAATAAGTGTTTGCTATTTAAATGTGTAATTTGAACAACGTTCGAATCCCTAAACATTAAAATATAGTGTTTATTTTTAAAATGATACATTTTTGCGACATTTAAAAATGTTTCAATTCATGAAAAAACACCATTCATAAACGCTGGTTTTGGGAAACTGTTTATTAGGTTCCTGCTGATCTACCTGTTTTCGGGGAATTCCAGATGCTGTTCGCTGGCAGCTTGGTAAAAAGAATTGCGTCTGTTTTATTTACATGTTTTGCGGATGAATTCCTGAAGATTCGGATGAATTTGAACATTTCGTCAAATTTCAAGGTTTATTTTCAAGTTCTGTCAAGGTTCTATTCAAGTTCTATTCTGATTTAAGTTATGTGAAGCAACTTACTAATAATGATATAGTGATGGAATTTTAATAGAACCTTTACAGAACTTGAAAAATTAACTTTGAAATTTGATGACTTGTTAAAATTCCGCGAAACAACCCGCCCATAATGATTTAATTTATTTTTTGTTAAATGCGTATATTACTTGCAAATGATTTCTATATGCGTTTTGTCTCATATTTCAATTAAAATCTTGTCAACTATTGTTATCTTATAAACTTATGTATCCAATCCTGGTTATGTCTAAAAACGTTTATGCGTAATATGTAATGAGTATAACATACTATTATTCTATTGAACGACATTTATCAAGAAGCCGGCATGTTCATAATTTTGCGTACGAGTTGGTAATGTTATTGAAATGTATTCATCCATTAACTGAGAAACATAATCCACCTGCCTCCTAGAATAATAATATCCTCCTATAAGATCTTCTGAAACTACCAAAATTTGTACATATACAGTTTGAAAACCACTGCAAAGGGAAGAAATTTTACGAAGAGGATTTCTTGAAAATTTTGTTTTAAATTATTCCTTTTTACCGTCAAAGCATTCAGGTTGCATTTTTCTAAGCAAAACAGCGTGGTTCTTTGCTAGTTTGCCGATTGAATGGTATGTTCAGGAAGCATTAAAATTGTGTGTAAATCTTTTGAATGATATTGCATGAAAGAATTTCTATGTACGGCATTATAAAGGAAAGAATTTAAATTGCCACAGACCCTCTATAACTTATCGATACCTATCTATTCATGTTTCATACGTACCTAAACATTTTTTGTCCCAAAAATCAAACGAGATGTCCTATGTGATTTAGTAACAGTTCTTCTTTGTTCGATTCCAATTCTTTTGAAATTGTTCAGAAATGATTAATGCGAAGATTACTTGCTTGGATTACTATAATTAGAATGAATGACACTTTTATTAATATCTACCTCTAGAAAAACTTCGCCCCATTATTTAAAAAAAAACTATATATCAAGAAAAATTTATTTTTTGTTATGAATTCATCACATTGAGTTCAAAACTTTGCGAGCAAAAAACATTGTTTTGCGTTTGAATTTCCCATTTGTAAAACTTGGGGATATTTCGAAGGCGAATTAAATAAAAGGAGATGTGATTATTTTCATTTACCGCAGAAGACAGCGTGGAATTTAACTGTTATTGTAGCTCGTCATTCGTCGGTCCTTCAACTAAGTACTTTAAATTAAAAAAACGATTTATTTTGATCTGAATTATTTTTCATTAGAAAAAGATCCTTTTTAAAATACTTCGTTAGATGAAAAAATTTCTAATACAATTTTTTTTTACTACTACATGTTTCATTTGAGAATCTTCGTTTCGTTTCGTCGTTTTTTCTAAATAATAAAAAAATAAAAATAGTGTTGTTGAATGAACTTTTATCAGCTCGAAAAATATTTTTTTATATAATTTGGTGTAATGAAGGCAAATAGGAAGATAGTTACGAATTACCTGGCTAATCCGATCCAGTCACTAACTATTGCTATAATTTGAACAATTAGAAAGCTATGGCGGTATTCAATCTGCATAGAATGTTCACTTGGCAGGTTTTATGTGCTCCGGGAGTCTGTTTGGCCAACTTGTATTGCGCGACCAAAATAGGAACACCTGCCAGAGGCGGTGAGATGCCTCGAAGTAAGTGATTACATTATTTAGTGGCAGGTGCATAAGACTACCTGGTCGTACGGACCTCCGGCTGTCTATTACATTTAGTTTTAATTATGTATCGTTATCGATGTGAAGCCATGTTTGGGTGCATTTACAACCTAACCTAACGAAACATAACCTAACCTTACCTAAGCTAATCTAACTCAAACTTACATATTATCTGTCTAATAAGACCTAAAATAATCTCAATCTCGCCTTGGTGAAAGACCAACATTCAGAATCAAAATAATACTTGAATTGGCTTTTTTCGTTTATTGACCAAATTTGAATAGCCAAGTTCTTCTGCAAACTTCCTCTTCCTCTTCCCCATTCCCTTCTGCCACACAACCTACCCCAATAATTGGGGATATTATAGTTCCATTGGCTCCGAGCAGTTAGAACTCTTGTTCGGTATTCAGAAGAAATATAAAATTAGTGAATGTTCTGAAATGTCTTTGAATTCGGTGTTGTATTAAAATTTGTTGTAAAATATGCAAATGCTCAGGGTACTAATTTGCCTATCTGTAATTATATTGCTAGTTCTAATGCAGACAAAAATAACGGGATGTTTAAATTCTCGACAAATCTGTCTCAACTTTGAAAATGGCAATTAAAATTATTTTCTGTAAAAATATTATATTATAGGCATCTTTTTCGCTTGTCTGAATTCTCCAAACAAACTTACAATTTTGAAAATGGCACTTCAATTCAAAGCAATTTTAAGTTGTAGAGTTCATTGAACCGGAGTTACAGACAGACGAAATCACAACCGAAATTAATATTTTGGGTTAGCTTCGGTTTATGGGCGAAATTCCTAAAAAATAAAACTAGTTATTTTTATACTAACTTTGGGCCGGGGAATCCGAATCTGGAAGAATTAGGTTGCGGCAAGCAATATTAACTGAATTACACGACTTTAAAATTTTAGATGCAAACAATATACAATGACATTTTCGATGCGCGTTTTGATCCATAGAATTTTTTCCAAAATATTATATAAGGTATTACTTGTCAGAATTTTTCACACAATATAAAACTTAAATTAGAAATTTGAATATACATTTTTATTTTTGTGCACATATTTGCTTATTCTGTCAAAATAGCATGTCTGAAGTAATAATTATGTATATTTAGAAATCTTAAAATGTTTTGAATCAAATAAAATGAAATTAGTTACAATTTACAAATAATGACATTTTCACAAAAAGAAAACAAGAGACGATACACATATTTTTTAAAGTGTTCTAAAAATACCAATGTTAAAAATTCGGTAGTCACTTTACCATTTAATTATTTTGACATTTAGATAAGGAACGAAGCAACAACAAATGCTGATTGCGGTTGATTCGTTCCTTTCTCATAAATCGAGGCTCGGCTAGCGTTTCGGCTCGCAAATGTATTTCCAGCATTACAAATCTAGATATACGTCTTATCACACAAGAACAAAAACAAATTTCATAACTTTAAAACGATAAAATCAAACATAATCAAGTTATTTCATATATCTCTTTTAAGAACGAAAATATTCTGCAATACAAATTACTTTAAAAAATATATAAAAAACACTTAGGAATTAAATTATTGTCATATTCATGATAAACTCATTTTAAATAAAAATGTAATGCATTACATATAGCAGGGCATATTATTATTTTACCTGCAAAAGTGTATCGCTATTATTGCGGCGTGGCATTAATAATGTGCGTGGTTCGCCGTGGAATTCCCGTTCCCATTTTGTTGTTTTCTTTTGTGGGGAGCCTTCGGCGCGGGCGGCAAGTGCGCTGGGCATTGTGCAGCGGGCTGAGGGATATTTCAATAGCTATTCAATATTTCACAGAAAGGAGGGCTGCTTTGCTACAAAACCGAAATCAATTCGTATGGCCAGGTGCGCGTTTCCGTCAGACGTCGAGAATGCCAATGGCCACATATTTAATGAACGAGATGATACAGAATCTAAACTATATAAGGCAGGGTTATTTTATTCAACGCTACACGAGACAAACTATTTGCTTGCATAAGTGATACTTAGACTAATACCGTTTAAGGAATACCGCGGATAAAGGAGTTTCGAATTTGTATGATATCATTTCACACATTGGTATTTGTTTCTTACTAAACTGTGAAGTGCGAATAGATTGTTAACAGGAGTTTATTAACAACTACCGTATATTAGAACCGTCATAAAATTTGGGTCCTAAATATATATCAGAAACTTTGTTTTAATATGCAGACATATAATAGAAAAGATGAGGTCAAAAAACAACCTGCAAAAGAATTTCTTTTTTTTAATATGATGCATCTGTTTTCATTTGTATTTATAAACATTTTGTTTTTTGTTTTGACTTATATTGAATCTTGCTCTCCAAGGACTGGCACTTAACCGCGGCGAATTTAAAAAAATGTCTTTTATAACTTTAAAAATGGATTGACTTGGGATCGAACCTTCTCCCAGGTACAGGAGTCAACCGCGTTAACTAATCCAAATCCCCATTGGGCAGGACCGGCATTTATTTCGTATATTAACTGCTGTATGTGCTTTTGTACAAAAGTTTATAGAAGTGAAAAGAGTCTATGTGCAGAGTTTAATTTTCTCGTTCATTGAAATCGGGTGTCAGAGTGGGTTAATTTCCACTTCAAAGATTCCATTTCATATATATTCATTCATTCAATTATTAATTCATTCATTCAAGAAAACAAAATCGAATTTCAAATAAATTGATTTTTCAAATTACAAGTTGTTTTTTTCCTTTTAATAAATCGGTATTGGCTGAACACGCTGAATCGATTTCATAGGTTAATAATAATAATTTTGTTTGGATAATTTGTACAGCGTCTTTTTTGTGCAAAATTACCTCAAGGGCGAAACGCAACAGTAAATATATTACGAAAATGTAATTAATATAACAAAAACCATTCACAGTCAATCTTTCGGAAATCTATGCAATTTTACCTTCGCATGATGAACACGCTTATTAAATTCATTTAGGTTTAAAACTCTTTTAATTAATTTCTTTTAATGAAGTTTTCATTAACTTTTAATGAACGTACAGATCAATTGCTGCTCTCTCGTTTAGTAACGGCGATGAATTCTGCAAGTTTTGCATTTCACATTTGGTAGTACCTATGACGCGTCAAACAGTATTGACGGGCTGGAGTCTGCCGCGGATATTTCTGCAGGACGAGCGGAGTGATTGTTCAGTTCGCCGTGCGTCGCGTCGGTCCTGGTTTTTGCTGTTCCGTTCCGTTCGCCTCGGGCCGCTTCCGCCGCGGGCGCGCGCTTCCTGCGGGGTGGCCACCATTCAGAATCGGTTCACCGGATAACTCACAAACATGCTCATTTCCATTCAAAGCGATTGCACGGCGGCCATTGTTGTTGATATTATTAGACGCCGGCTTTTTAACAGACCGTTGGCCGACCCAAAGCAAAACGGACAAATACCCTCGAAGCCCCAACAATTGCCAGGACAACCACTTTTGTCGAAAGCATTTGGTCAAATAAAAATTCAAAAACGGTTACGATTGGTGGCCGGAACTTAACCTAAGGGTTTTGATTCCACTTTTCTGTGGACTAATTGTTGTATTATGGCTATAGCACACACGCCACTTCTTCCATATAAGTCCAAATATGTGAAACTGGGATAAATAGAACTCTGCTAAACTGTCTTAGCGTAAATTTATTTAGGATTAAAATATTATTTTAAAAACTTATAATTTAACGCACATATGAAACCAAAAGGCTTGAAACCTAAATATTGAGTATACTATGAGTCACTTACACTTTTTTAATTAAATACCTTAAAAATACGTATACTTGAGGATCAGCCTACGATAAACTACCTGCTCTTCTATTTTAAAATTGTAAAAACCGTTAAATAAAATGCCATGTAGATGGTGGAAAAGCACAAGTTCCCAGCTTATGAAGTTTTAGTTCCCACTCCTACTATGGTATGCAAAAGACGGTTAGTCCGCCGACACGGTCAATGGGCCACCAGTTGCTCTCAGAGGGTTAACCCGAGCCCGTGCCGCTCTAGTGTAAAACTGGAACACGCTCAGTCACGCAGGGAAAACGCCACCTCACTAGTTCGTATCCTTTGGAATAGTGTTTCTAAAACTTCAAGGATTCCAGAGCAAATGAAAGAACTTGAAATATACCAACCAATTTAACAAGAAAATATGTACAAACCAATTTAACAAGAAAAATTTGTAGATATGCGCCACCTATGAAGATTCGTCCTTTAATTTTTTGGTAAACTTGCAAGCAAAGACTCTTAAAAAATAACACTTGATTTCAACTCAAATATCTAATGGAGACAATTATTTAAGTCGGGGGTTTAAGTAACTATGCACAAATTAGGGTATTAGTTTGGGTTATTTCAATAATTTATACGTATTTCAGTAACTTTCAACTTAAATTTGATTAATTAAAAATGGAATTTTAATGTATCTTTTCCCATCTCCCACGACATAAATAGTTATTTCTTTAAGTAATTAAGTTGAAACCAAGTGATTTTTGAAGCGGAATTCTAAAGTTGATCAATTTAAAAAAATATATTATTTTGTGAACAATAAAAATACAGATTATTTTATAACAAAACAATTCAAACTAATTTAATGGTAACTAGTAATTAAAGAACCATGTCATGCAAGTTTAAAGCTTCCGCTGCATTGAAAAATACAAGTCTTTCACTAACGACATTTAAGCGGCATAAGTAAATATTAGGATTTTAACTAAAAATAGCAAATGTGATCAAATTATATAGAAAAGGTGAACGTCCACTTCTTTCGTTGCAATTTTCCTTAAGATTGGATAATATGTTAGTGTTTTTAGCAAAATTTCTAACAAAAATGCCATTATATATCCAGTCGGGTACAGAAACAACACAAATTTGTGTGAGTAAAACTTCAACAAAAAAATACTGAATATCATTTCTAGTTTCTCTGTAAAATAATTCAAAGCTGGGAATTAAATACGAAGTATCCTCTTTAAAAACCTCAAACGTTATGTTCCGTCGATGTTGGATCTTAAGAAATTTATTGCAAAAGCACGAGTCTAATCGGATTTGATATCGAAGTTAGTCTGAAAGTCGACAGTGTGCAAAATAATAACATTCCCCACTCGGAGTTTCAAATACAAAAAAAAAAGAATTGATGAAATCGATGTACTCGGTAGTAAATAATACGAACTTTAAATCTAAAGTGATAAGTACCTTAATATAATCGTTACAAACCTGAACAAATTAGCAATCCTTTCGAATACCGGGCAACCAACAAGTTTGAACTTATGGAAGTTTTACAGACGTGTCCTGGAAATTGATTTCGAAATATCGCTTTAAAGGGGTACAAAAACAACGAAATTTGATTTCATTTTAAATTTTGATGGCTTATTGACAATTTTCCGTTTCATCGGGTTTATATTTAACGCTCTACCAGTGCATCAGATATGCAGCCCAGCCAATATTAGGATGATGTTATTTGCGCGGCATATATGGCTTCAAGCATATAATATATACACAAAATTATGGGATCCGTAGCACAAAGGTAGATTTATTAGATATAAAGTTTTAATGTCACGGGTTCGGTTTAAAAAAAAAACAATCCGGCAAACATCAAAATTTTCATCATTCGATTTATATGGTGGTCTCTCATCAGAATAACGTAATTAATTAATAATCTACATAATTAGATAGTTTTATTACCTTTTTAATTTTCTTGCACTTCAGCTTTTAAATCCGTTACCTTCGTGTACAGATTTAAGGACTCTAGCCACTGCCACGGAGCTAGCCAATATCTATCATGCTAAGCATAAAGAGTACAAATCAAAAACAACAACTTTTCAGGAGAGCGTTTTCGAACATCTTTTCTTTGACTTTTGAAGGATATACCCATCAATGTAATATATCATTGGAGAAGAAGATAAAACTAACAAATCTAAACGAAACATAAGAACAAGACACAACTAGGGTATATTTAAGCTTTATTTTTCATTTCACAAGACGCTGCTATCGCTAGCATTCTGAATGTTGTAAAAACATTAAAATGCGTTGAACATTTCGTAAGAATACATGGTAAGAAATGAATAATATTTTCTCCATAAAAACTCTCGGTGAACTGATTTTAGATGGTAAGCGTTTGATTTGTTTGTCTACCATGTATGGGATAGATGTGGTAGTGATTTAAACTGCCCTAGCTATCTTCTTGTTATTTTCAAAATATACATATAACTTTTAACCTTTGTTTTTCGTTAGATGAGGAATAAATTATTTCAACTATTTTTTGTTTTTTTATGTACTATATATTTGTAATTGTGTGTAAATAAGTATGTGTACTAAGAAATGTTGTTTGCAGGGACACCGAATGGTCTAGAGTCGTTCATAATACTTAAAATAATAATTATATATAACTTCTTTTTTAAATTACCGCTTTAAAATAACCTCGCTAGAATGGTTAGCTGGTACGCTCTACCACTCTTCATTAGGTCACTTTTTTTAAAGTTGATGATAAATGCATATTGTGTTGACTTCGGGTGGTAAAATCACTTTTTGAATCCGTTCGGCTGAAATCGCAAAATTTTTACTGACTTTCGAAATTGCAGCACATTTTTTTAACAAATGTGAAACTTGATAGCGTCTTCTCCACCGACGCGCTTAATGGATTGGCGCTATTGATGCAATTAGCGCTTTGCTTTGGGTTGAAGTTTTTTTTGTGAATTTTCGACATTCTGTTAATAATAATAATAATAATACCTGGATGACTTTTATAGCGCCGTTTTTGTGCAAAAACACCTCAAGGGCGCTGTACAAACTTGTAATACATTTCTACAGTGTTATTACTTAACTATTTATGGAGAAAATATACAGTATAATACTTACCTGGTAGGTCACTTGAGATTAACACTTAATTAATATTATCTAATTGTTTATTGGCGAAATTTAGATACAGGGTTTAGGAATTAATTGAAAAATTGAATATAACTGGACTTTCTCTTAGGATTGGTATATTTAATTTAAGGGTACGACAACTTAAAAAGGTAAGTTTTTAGTTTAGACCTGAATTCTGTTGGACTTGTTATGGATCTTAGTTCCGGAGGGAGTTTATTCCAAGCCTTCGGCCCAGATACTCCGAAAGCGCGATCACCAAACTTAGTATTTGGCTTGCGCATAGGTTCTATCAGTCTGCCTACAGCTGCTGATGTTGCTGATCTAAGCGTTGACTGCCTCAGACCAGTGTTTTCCGGGAAGCATAGTTCAGAGATGTAGGGTGGGGCCATTTCATTGATGGATTTAAACACCATCCAGCACAGTTTGTACTGGATTCTTTCAGGGCACTTGAGCCAGTGAAGGTTACGAAGGTGTTCTGAAATGTGCGAATATTTTGAAACCCCGGTTATGAGCCGTGCTGCTGCATTAAACACTGATTGAAGTTTGTCAATTTGATATTTTGGAAGGCTGGCATAAATGCCGTTGCAGTAATCGAGACGTGAGACTACGTAAGAGTTGATAAGTAGTTTTGTTGCTTCTGAAGGAAGGTTTCTTCGGACAGACTTGAGTTGTCTTAGGTGAAAAAAACCGGTGCTTACAGTCCTATTTATTTGACTTTTAAACGAAAAGTCTGAATCTAAATTGACACCGAGAAGTTTGACTGTTGTTTTTGGGATGATATCGCTGCCGGAAATAGTAATAGGTGAATTGTCTATGAAATGTTGACGTTTGTTTGTAGCTACCCAGAGGAACTCAGTCTTAGATGGATTGAGCTTCAGCTTGTTTGAAGACATCCAACGAGTTATTGCTTCTAGACATTCAGTTATACGGATCTTGAGACTATTGATTTCATTTGGAGCGCAGTAAAAATAAACTTGCTGATCGTCAGCGTAGCAGTGAGACAAGAGATCAAATGACTCGATTATTTTGGCGACATCATTTGTAAAAAGGATGAAGAGAAGTGGACCCAAAACGGATCCCTGGGGTACCCCTGAAGAAAGTGTTGCGAAGTTGGACAATTTATTTCCAACCCTCACGGCTTGTAAGCGATTGGATAAATAGGATACCAGCCAATTTTTTACGTCGGAGTTCAAACCAAATGTTTCCTCTAATCTCCTAATGAGGAATTCATGATCAATCGTGTCAAACGCTGCACTCATGTCTAGGAGTGAGATAAGTGATAACTTACCTGACTCTACGGCCAGAGTTATGTCTGATAGCATACGAAGTAGTCCGGTTTCAGTTGAGTGGAACTTTCTGTACGCAGATTGACGTTTTGCGAATAATTTATTTGAATTCAAGTGACTGGTTATTTGTGCGGCAGCAATTTTCTCCAGGATTTTTGAAATAAATGGTAAGTTTGAAACGGGCCGATAATTACCTAAGTTATCGGCGTCTAGATGTGAATTTTTCAGGATTGGTGTAACTACAGCTGACTTGAGTGGTTCAGGAAAGTCACCCGTGCTAAGTGATTTGTTAAAAACATGAACTAGGAATGGAGCTAAAACAGTAGAACATTGTTTTAATAACCATGTCGGTATGGGATCAAGACTGCACTGTTTATTAGGCGAGCTTGAAATAATTTTTATTACTTCTTCCAGCGTTGTGGGTTTGAAGGAAGACAAAATTCCTTTAGAATTTAATGTGAATATTGGCGGAGGGGCGTGAGATGCGGAAGCACGAATGGATTCAATTTTTTCCCGAAAAAAAATTGAGAAAGCTTCCGGGGTAATATCTATTTTCGTTGGAACAGTGACTTCCGAAATTACTGTCTTTATTGAGTTCCAAAGACGTCGCGGGTTGGTTCGCTCAGAGTTAATCTTTTCTTTCCAATAGTCTGATCTTTTGGAATTAATTTTACACGTATACTGTTTTTGAGCAAGGATCCACTCGTCTCTTGTAGTTACAGAAGAGTTTTTCCTATAGGTCCTCTCTAATTTCCGCATAAGTCTCTTCTGGTTTCGACATTCATCGTCAAACCAGCCGTCAGACTTTCGAACTTTCCGTGTTTTTGATGATGTCGGGGCATATTTATTTAACAGACATGAAAGTATTTTATTATATGTCTTGACAAGTTCGGTAGGGGTCTTTGTTTCCCAAACATTGGGTGTACATAAGAGAGAGGTCTGTAACTCTTCCAGAAAATCGCTAAAGCAAAATTTACGCCATTCCCTTGATACAATTGTTTTATATGGTACTTTAGGCGGGTTAAAATCAATATCAGTGCAAACGAGCCGATGGTCTGACAGTCCTATATCACGAATATCTGCTGAAAGCGGTGGATCACTGTTCTTTGAAATTAGTACATCTAATGTACCACCAGCATCATGAGTTGGGACGTCGACCCATTGGTGGCATCCAAAGCTGGCTAATAGATCTAAGAATTTAACAGTGTTTGGTGATGTCACGCGCTCGAGACGAATATTAATGTCGCCTGTAATAATGAGTGTGTCGGAGAGTCCGACTGAAACTTCCAAAAACTGTGAAAACTCATTATAAAATTCGACAGAGATTGGTTTCGATCCGGGCCTATAAAGGGTGCACAACATGAACGACGTTCCTGAAGAAGAAACCCTGCATCCAATATACTCAAACATGTTAAATGTACCGAGAGCTACTTTGTTTAGCCGTAATCCTGGTCGGGCTATTATCGCGACACCCCCGTGATTCATGTGTGAGATATTGTTTGATGGTAGGTCCCTACTAGGTCGGGCTTGTTACATAATATCTGCTCGGGAATTGACTTGAAAAATCTGTTGCACCTTGGCATTTGTGTGGCTTGAGGAAACTATGTATTAGAACAGGAGTGGCCTTGTTGATACTGGTGTTGGGATACACTTTTTACTTCAAAATGGTCGTAAGGAAAATTCGCATTTAAGTTGAAGACATTGTAAAATTAAATTAACCATTGATGATGCCATACTTACTAATGTAGTTGTTATTGTGCTAAAAATCGAAAGAGAAACCAGGAAGTTGAAAAAATTGCATTCGGAAAAATGAATGGTAAATATTCACATTATATCATTCATATATCTATTACTTACCATTCCTTATTTCGAAATCTTACTAAATAATTATAGATTAAATTGAAAACATAGCAGAAATATAGTCGAACCATTACAATGGAAGGAATACCCAAAGAAAAGAAATACCCAAAATGTAACAATTTATCGACCAATTTCCCTCATTTCAGATATAGGCAAAATTTTGAAAAAATTGTAAAAATCAACTTATGGAATTTGTTGAAAACAACAAAATACTTCACAACAACCAATACGGATTCCGAATAGCGCGAGGCACACAAGATCCAATTGCAAATCTTACATCACGCATTTACGAAAGTCTAGACATGAGCGAAAAATGTGCTTGTATTTTCATAGATCTGATAAAAGCTTTCGACAGTATATCCCACACAAAACTTATGGAAAAATTAGATAATCTTAACATTAAAAAGAATGTAGCAAATTGGATAAAAAGCTACCTAAATAATCGCCGTCAATATGTCAAAATAAATAATGTACATAGCGATGAAGATACATCTAATTATGGAATCCCACAAGGTACGGTTCTGGGTCCAATATTATTCATCTTATATGTAAACGGGATATTTTCTCAAACACTTCATGGTAATATAACCTATACTGATGATACAGTCATCATTGAAAGTGACGATACATGGGAATTAATAAAACTAAAAGCAACAGAAGACATAAACACTCTTAAATACTGGTTTGACATAAACTTACTATCTCTAAATAGTGAAAAAACTCACGTTATACCATTTGCAATAAAATCAAATGACGTTCCACAAAATGTTGACATAATTATACATGACAATATAAAAAATAAAAAAAAACTGTACAATAAACTGTTCCACATTGAAAATTTCAAATAAAATTAAATACTAAACCATCAACAAAATAAGAAAATTATTTATATATTTTTGAAAATTTTCTCTCATTGGAAATTCTAACATCAGTCTACCACGCTTTGGTACAAACAAATCTCCAATACGCTGTAATCAGCTGGGAATCAAAAATCGAAAAGCTCAAGCGCTCTGGCGAGATAAAAAATACTATCAAATACGACTACCAACTTGACAGGATTCACCAGACACGTAATGCATAAACAAATTTACGAACAGACGAAATACAAGTGGTCGAGCCAAAACAGGACTTCTCTACGCTCAATAATGATATCACATTCCACACACTCCTTACTTTATTAAAAAATCATAATATTCGGTTGTTCGTGGTTAATACGAGCTGTTTATTGAATTTTAAAATGCGTCGTACTATAGACCCGGTTCCAATACTTTCTGAACCCTCAAGTTGCCGAAAAAAATTAAAAATGATTGTAATCAAATCGAAATCCTCAGATTAAAAAAATATATATCTCTGTGTGATGTGGAGTAGATTCATCATTGTACCACTAGTTTCTGTGTATAATATTAGTATGTAAGTAAGGATACCTAATTTACCTCGTGTCAATGACTCCGCATTTAATTTAATGTGGTTCACTTTTTAGGTCGTCTGTAACTTGTTTCTGTCTTTCGTGAAACTTTTGAGAAATTTAAGTTCATTTCCAGTAAATTATCGATTCATAAGTTTAACAAAACGTATTTAAAGTGATATTGTATGGAAAGTTTTGTATAAATCTAAGTATATTGAGAATGCTACTTCGTTATTTGAGTTTAATTTAGTAATTAAAGTCTGTTACTGAAGTTATAGCATATTCTTTGTTCAGTGCTTATGTTATTTCTGAAGCCGTTCTGGTAGATAGTAACCATTATTTTCAAGATAAAATTGAAGTGGTTCTATTGTGAAGCTGTTTTTAGAATTTTAGACAAACCGTCTTACTAATTAGTTTCTTACACACCAGTTGGGGTGGTAAAGCCTTGAACTAGGTTTAAGATCGTTTTAACCAAACAAGCGCCATGGTAATAAGTCAAGTTTTTCACTGTTCTTTAACTGTTCACTGACCTTACGCGCCGCATAATCTTTACACCGCGTTTCTAGTAAGGCTGTTTTGGTTTTAAATGCTAATAATAGGTCTGTGGGGTGCAGTTGTCGTATATCGTTTTTTAATCCTGTTTTATAGATAGGAATAATTAGTCCTTTTTTAGGCAGCTGGAAAAAATGCTTCCATTAAGGCGACGATTTATAAGTGGAAGTAGTTCATGGAGTTGGAATTGTTATAGCGTATATACCATCAGTTACGTAGCATATATATAGCTTAAATGGCACGGGAGTTTGAGTATTTAGCAGGTGATTTAGTAGGGGTTCCCGGGTTCATCGGGTGAAGTGTATTCAAGATGCGCCTGCCCACCAACTGCGTGACTGTCCAGATCCGGAATAGACCTTGGAATAAATAGATTGGGGAGACCCTTTGACCTCTCCAACTGGTCTCTTAACCCATCGCCTCGCCGCAGCGGGAGGGATATATTCATATGTCCGTCCCTAGATTCCTACCCAACAATTCCTACTACCAAAACTTATACTAAAGTTTAACAATACTTAAACATTAAAATCATCGCTAACTCAAACAACCATAAAAATGTATTTTTAGTATTATACTGCCCTGATGAGGCTACGGTTGTAGCGAAACCCGGACGGCATTAAGTATTTACCTATAAGTGATGTTTACAAAGTTACTGTTTAATTTTAAATCATAAAAATGTAGTTACCAACTTTTGGCAGTAACCCCACGATATGTAGTTATAAAACAAGTTTCCCTATGTTGTACGTTCCGGGATAAAACAATTATTTTCATTTTGTCATGATCGACCTAAAATTACTTAGCAATTTACCTGTAGGCGATACCTGTATTAGGAGGTAACATTTGTCTGGCGTGGATAGCCTTTCTTCAGGCACGATCCGAAAACATCTGCTTCTACATCTGCCGCTTGCCACTCGTCAGCAACGCAACACAATCTGCTTCTAAACCACACCACATTGTTGACAAGTCCAGGTTGTTGCTTAGCTATTCAGCTTAGATGGCTGTCGTGGAAAAGCACCTTTTGAGCGGCTTCCACTTCCTTCTCTCGGTATTGTTTTTTTCTCGCTGTAAATTAACATTGGTTTTGGTTCACCCTCATAGGTATTATTTGAAATCGTTAGTCCCCGCGGTATTCAAACATCGATCATTAAAGTAATACAATTACATTATATGGCGTTGAAAGTATTCATTTTGTAGAATATTACCTTAGAACCCCGGCTTTTTCCGAGTTTTCAAGGCTCCGAAAGCATTCCACTCATTAATTTTTTTTTTCACTTGTAGCAAACACTTTGTGGGTAAACATAATTATAATAATTAAAATAAAATAACTTTGTTTGAATACCACTTTATTGTATATATTTATAATCTTATATGTGGTTATAAATATATACAATAAAGTGGTATTCAAACAAAGTTATTTTATTTTAATTATTATATTAAAAAAATATTATGAAAATGAACAAACTATACAATGTTTTGTCTTCTTTTTCAAAAGTTATGATTTAATATATCTCAAAGTGGTTGCGTTGATATAGAAAAATCAAATATAAAGTTTTGTTCAAATTTCATTATGGCAGAGCTCACCGCTCGTAAGTTTTTTTTTCTCTCCTTCAAATCGCACAAAAAGCTTCTTCATAGTTAAGGTTTCAACACAATTTAAAAAATACCCGTCTCCATCTGAAAACTTTGATGAACATAATTCCCGCGTGTAATAATTATGGCGCACGACTCTCAGAATTGAATTAATTCGTTAAAGCAGGAACAATTGAATTATTCTTAGATAATTCCTAGAAACAGTCCGAGAGAATTACAATGGTAGCTACGCTCGACCAAATCCAATTTGAAACGATGATTTTTCCTTATCAAAACAAGATGGGCTCAGCTACAACTGCGTGAGACTTACAACAAGCAACAGCTGCTCGTCGTTAGTTAAGTTTAAAAAAATGAACTTACAATAATCAATACGGCTGACCGAAAGTTTGACAGATTGGTTATGCCAGCTTGTTGGCCACTATTAGGGTGCACGGTGCGGTTTCAGCTGCTTACCTGAACCAGGTAAGCAATAAGTAGGTTCCTACATGCACAGGTACAGCTTGGCATATTATTATAGAAATTTATTCAATTCGTACTAAAAATTTTCGTAAAGTAAAGGCAACACAATATAATTTACATTGATATAGTACATGTTATTATATTGATTTTTTGTGTATGAGCATGTACAGATGCGTATCAATTATGTTTATATGTACACAAATTTTAATCTACTTTACTAAGTATAAGTTTTTCAATGTAAAAAGCACCCATTGACAAACAACTAGACAGTTATTATTCAGACGAATCTCTTTTGTTGTATATTATTTTGGTTTGTTACAATGTTTAAGATTTAATAAAATATACAAACCGACATGAAAAGTTCTCCACTTTCTTAAAACATAATATGAATATATTATAGAATATGTATAAACATTCCGGCAAGAAATTCTCTAAATGACAGAGAAAACACTATAAAAATCCGTTCTGTTTTTCAGAAGAACTAAGCGCACGAAAATGATAGCTACTTATTTAGAAATTACAACCCGCAGTCTGCACATAACGAAATATTTATAGTTCTCTATCATTTTATCAGGAATAATAAAATGCATTTTTTTAGAGTGACTGCTTTTTTCCGTGGCAGTAGTATTTTTCCATCGCGAGCAGACACGTGCAAAAAAAATTATTTAATCAACTGCTAAAACATGAATATTGTAAAATACCTAATGCCCATTTCAGTTTTTTTCACAAAATCACTCCAATCGTCCCTTACGTACAGAAGTCTCGGCACAGCGTCAAAAAGACGAATCTGTAATAAGTGTAAATGATAAGTTTATAAATCTTATTTCTTATTACAGGTTCGTTATTGTTTATATTTCCTTGTAGGTAACTTACATCTTTTTTTATTTTTTTATAAAATTAAATAGATATGGCTAATGCGTAAGATAAACAAAATAGAGTTATAGGTACCTACGCAACCTTTGAGACCCCTGAAGGAACGGTGTAATATATATGAACAACAAAAAACCTTCATACATCAACGACCAACTTAAATAACGTACGGGGCAGGGTACAATAGCGGGTGGGCACAAAACCATCAATTTAGGGCACCGGGCCGGGCATGGCCCCATCCGCACGCATCGCCTTAATAGGGGCCTTGTTAAGGCATAACTTTTTTTCATGCGCAACAATGTGTATCTGATACTTTCTCGAACTTAAACCTGTGTCCTTTTTGAAACCGTGAATGGATTCACTGACTTCTTTCAATGTCGAAAAGGTACGAGAAACTGCGCAATCGAAAGTGCTCTGAATGTAAACTACGAGTCTACATTTTTAATCACAATATAGTTGAAAGTATAATTAATTAAATCACATAAATCTTACACACTAAAGTACTTATACATTTAAGTACTTATACATTTACATATTTAGGAAATACGAGAAAATCTCTAAGCAATTAGATTGATAATAAATCTTTGTTTTTCATGAATATCTTATTTCCTATAGCCTAACATTAAATAGTAGACAAAAATTGTTGACAACACCGGAAAGGCACGTGAAAATAGGTATGTAAGTTTTAAAAAGCAGTGCGGTTCAAGTGCGTTTTTTGTACTTTAACCAAACGTTGTTCAGAAATTAGTTGTACTTTTGAAGATATTTACAAGGGAAATCGATATTTTTTTGTATTCTGAAATGTATCTATCAAAATAGCGATCTATTAAATGTTAAATCTAAATAAAACCATATTATTTACAGATCACAATAATCAAGTTTCAATACGTTAACACGAGATGATTGATTTTTCCTTGATGATTTAAAACGAACGGTTTAACACGAAGTTAAAGACGTTTTAACGTCTAACTTTTTTTTAAAGTAAAAAACAAATTTCAAAGACAAATTGGGTGTTTGTCACAGTAGTGAAATCAATAGTAGATACAAAATGAATAATTTTCTAGAATATTATAATGTAGCCGTGCGTACATTATTACGTACTATCCACTTATACTTAGCTTCTATATAAAATACACAACTATTGCAGTTATTGATTGCAAAAGCCTTTGATATAATATGTTTTATCAAACAAATCTGGCAATGAAGAATATTTCATTTTGCGTTGCGTCCACATTTCTTCAAACTACAATTTCATTCTAAAAAAAATTGGTAAATTGCCTATTTTGTAATCACAATAAATATGCATTCCATTAAAGGTTTGTCAATTAGAATCAGTTTATACCCGGAGCGCAGAAAACCTAGCAGATTGAGTCGCATGTTCTCATAATTGCATTCCCTTTTGCAGGCAGGAGATTCGCTCTGCTTTGCGCCCCAATAAGCTGCCCATTGACAAGGACGACTCCTCCCCGCTGGACATGTCCTCGCTGGAGTGGGCGCACGACTCCATGGACTCGATCCGAGCCGAGCTGGGCTCCCTGCGCAGCGAGATGGCGGATGTGCGCGTCGAGCTGGGCGCAGCGCGCGCCGCGCAGAACGCCTCCAAGGCTGCGGAGCTGGAGGCTCATCTAGCCGAGGCTCTGCACCAGATCGAGAACACCAAGGACGCTGCCAAGTACAACGCAGAGGAAATCGACAACATGAAGAAACAGGTAGGCTTCCACCACATGCAAATGACAATTCGCAGTTTCTTTCCTATTTAGTCCATGTTCATGTTGTTACTCAATGTTGGGTTTTTTCAAACATTCGTCACATTTGACAAATATCAAATCGACGATATTTTGAATTTTTCACATTTGAATGGTCTTCGAGTCCCCGTCCATTTCAGCTTTTCATCTGAGCTATGATCAGTCTACAATATATTAGAAACACAAGTTATAAGGGTCAAAAACATTTCCAAAAAACAACAACAAATACAATATTTGGGGGAAAAGCTTTTTCTTCAGTAGTACAAAACTCTACAGTAAAATCCCACTCTCATTCAAAGCTCTCAACAATATTTAAGATAAAATAAAAATGATAATTCATCACGTCTTTAAAAAGTTATATAAAGTCATGGAAATCTTTATTAACTGGGTTAAGTAGGTTAGGTTAGGTTAATTATTTTTTTTCAGCATTTTTAATGACTTTATATCACTTTTTAAAAGTGTGTTGAATAATCACTGTGTTGAGTTATCATGGAACCAGATAAAGTACACAAGAAAATCAGAAATAGAAAATATACTTGCACCAAATACAGACTGAAACTGGAACCACTCAGCTGTAAACTAAATAATAATAATAATAATATTGGACAATTTGTATAGCGCCGCTTTTGTGAGATATCACCTCAAGGGCACCTCTTGAAAAAGTTTTATTTCCTTCGAAATCCTAAAGTTATTAGGTACACAAAATAATCATTTTTTTTAAATTAAGTACCTAATTACAAAAATTACGAAATTTATTATAACTAATTCGTATGAATAAAGTATCACGGTATTGTAAAACTCTGGTTCGCAAAATTTAAAAGCTTTCACCCGGCACACACATAGTGCATTGTGCGCTAATTTGGGATATTCATGGTAGTGGCAGCTGAACATTGGGCAGATTGTTCAGTAACCATCGACTGTGTCGATGTCAGCAATGTATCCTGAAGTTGTCTTGAATCGGTGTTCAGCAGCCTATGCAGTCTATTTACACTTTTAAAGATAGTTAGATAAGCTCCGTCTAGTCAATTTGGAATACGTCCCCATTTGTAAGGTTGTTCCATATTCTCTAACAATAACAATAAACTGATTTAGTCAGGTCCGGATCGATAATACTTTCGCGAAAGTATTTAGCCCCAGGATCACACATCTTTATAATTTGAAACAGCGACTTGCCAATATCGTGTTAATGATCATAAAGGTTCAATCGAATTAAGTACATACCTATTGTACATTTTGATATTTATACAGATATATACAGGATGTTTACTTTAACCCCATCAGGCCTTACTTTAAACCCTCAGACCTCTGGCGTATTTACAGTTATATTTCTTAAAGACGATGTCAGGTGGTCGGAGAATTTGTTTGTTTTCCGCTTTGCAATAAGAATAAAATTAATGGAATATTTTTGCACGTATATCAAAACGAAAAAATATTTTTGAAAGGTGATAAAATACGCATTCAAAATTTTTTGATAGAGGAATTAAAATTATCATATTATCGTATTAAAACACCTCACTTTTTTGTCGTTTAGTGAAAAATATATTTTTAAAAATTTCATAATATTTTCTCAAATTGCGGTCGGAACCTTTGGTTGTATAAAGGTGTTCATTTCAATTATGTTGTGCGTACTTTCTAATGCGGTTTAAATCGTATTTCTCACCATGACAGTAAGGGAGATGCGATTTTTTCTCAAAAGCGAAAAAAATGACTCAACTGATAATAGCTGTTTCTTCGCAAAACCCAAAACATAACCAGTATGGCAGTGATGGGTCGCCAGTATGATAGCGATGTGAGGAGTGTAATTTACGGTGGCTGCCGGTACCGTAAATCTGTGTTCAAGGAATTTGGATGATTGAAAGATGAAGGTCTGCGATCTTTGTTGAATTTATTTGCGACAGTGAATTTACAAGTTATGCGAACGCGGAGACGGTGGTAGTGGAGAGTAGTGGTCTGGTCGAAAGTTGAAACTAGAGGGGTGAACAAGTGATTCCTTAGTTTATTTTGAGTTAAAATAATTCAAAATGCAATTTTGGACTTTGGTGACTTTTTAAAGTGTGATGTTTATTCACCAGAAAAAAAAAGTATGTATTCACCCGAGTAACCGATGACGATATATAAAAGTGTGTATTGGACCGTTACTCACCCAAGTAACCGGTGACGATTTATAAAAGTGTGTATTGGACCGTTACTCACCCGAGTAACCGGTGACGATGTATAAAAGTGTGTATTGGACAGTTACTCGCCCGAGTAACCGGTGACGATATATAAAAGATTTTTTCAGTAATAAAAAAAAATAAGGAAAATTTAATTTTTACTTTCTTTAAATCAACACTTAATTTTTTTTTAAATAATGTCAGAAAGCCCTCGTTAAAGTTTACCAGGTACGTCATTGATTAATAAAACCATTGTAGTACGGTGATTTTTGTTTATAGATAACTATTGTACATAATGTTTTCTCTTTACTTTTTATAATAACTATAAACAAAAAAACTTTTCTACTAATGTATATTATACTTTAGGTACTTGAAATATAGTAATCGTTTTATATTACCCACACTCAGGCAGTGCCTTAGTGGGTTTTCATTTCTTGTGTATACTATTTGGTAATATATATTGTGTTATTATATACTATCTATTAATATGTATAATATGTGTAAAGAAATGAAAATAAATAAAGTATTAAAAAAAAAAAAAAAAAAAAAAAAATCGTGATTTTATGCTAATTTTGTAAATACATTAAGTGATTCAAGCGCATTTACAATTCTCGGCCCTGGTTACGGTTTACATTCTTAACTCTGCAGTCGGTGGCTAGTGTAGATTTAGTTCATACAAAAAACTATTAATCTTTAAAAAAATGTATGGAAACCAATTAGTAGTTCTTTCGTTCGTTCATCCTTCGACCCGTCGCACAGTTAAGGTACACGTTTCATCCGCACCTACGGTAGATCGGGCGCTGTTCCCCTGTCTCAAGCTATCGTGTGACGGTCAATTAAAAGCAGTTGCGCAGCAGCCCTTTAGGTTGAAACTCAATTAGTGGGAGTTTGCAAACTGCAAACAGCGAGGTCCAAATTCACCGAACTAATAACTAAACATGCGGTTAAATAAGTGCAACCTAACTTTTCTGTTAAAAGCGACCAATACAACATATCCTTTATCAAGATTTTCTCTCTAATACATACTCTCAGAATCGCCCTGGTAAAATACCACCATTCAGAAAAGAATCGTCGCTTAAAATTGCTTTATCCATGTTTGATGACCACTTTTGAATAGGCAGGTACTTTGCAACCTCCCCTCCTCCCTTCCTCTGCTGCTCAACTCCCTCCCACTCTCTTAAACTTCAAAACATTCCCTGATTTGGGTTATCATAGTCCCTCTGGCTTCTGCTAGTTGGAAGAGTTTGGACTCTTGCGGTAAACATATGGAAAAAAGTTTGTATCAACCACATTATCTCAGGAATATTACTGACACTGAAATAATTACACCAATATGAAAAATCAGTTTGATATTGGTAACTCATCCATCTCGCAAGTAGAAGGTATTGAGTATGATTCTCAGTCGCACCCATATATATATTTCTAATTCATATCGTTTTATTTTTATTAATATTGCTTCCAAATCAAAGAACTACTATTATCATTGAATATTACCTATTTTATTTACTGAAACTACTTTATGAAAACGCTGGAATCAGCTAACCGGAATTGATTTATCTCCATGTCCACATTATTATATGATTTTTACTGCAGTTCTCAAGGATCGCGATCTGCTCCAAACAAAGGTTTCGCACGGGAACCTTCGAAAATTTTCGGTGGGAATTTCTTATTTCAGCGATTTCACATCAGCCAAAAAATCATAATTCAAATTAATGCTGCAATTAGAGGAAGAAGAGAGGGAACAGGGGATGGGAAGTACCTAGCTATTCAGATAATGTAAAACGCTTGCACTGTAAAACTAATTACGTAAGATAAGCATATTTGAATGAACACCACTTTTCTTTTGGCTTAGGTTTGAACCCTTGATCCCTAGTTAGCAATCGTTCTCATTGCTTTACCACGGTGATTTCCATATGATGTTTAGTAGCTCAGTGAGTGAAAAAAAATTTTAATTTGTCAAATATTTGAATTCAGCATTGAAACGTTGCTCCAAATGGCTTTAGCCGTGTTTAGTGACTAGATCTGAATAGCCAGGTACTTCCCCACCTCCTCTTTCCCTTCCCCACTTACCTTCAGCCTCACAACATCCCCCAATTGGGGATGCCATAGTCTCACTGGCTCCAGACGGGAGCAGTTGGGACTCTTGTGAGGTATTCACTATAAAAAAAAAAAATAAAAAAAAAAATATATTGTTTGGTTATCCACGTCATGGAAAATGTGTCTTTCTTCGACATTCATTATCCAGATTTTCGAAAATAGTAAAAAATAAGATTCCATAAAAACAGTACACACAACCTTTGACTCTGTTGTGTTTTTAAATTCTTAAATAATTAATTGTGATTACACTGTCTCGCCCATAATGCCACGAAATTTATTCAATTTCAATGATCAAAAGTACAATTAGCATGTAATTTGAATGATGAAAAGTACAATTAGTATATAATTTAAATGATCAAAATTACAATTAGCATATAATTTCAATGATCAAAAGTACAATTAGCATGTTATTTCAACGATCAAAAGTATAATTAGCATGTAATTTCAATGATCAAAAGAACAATTAGCATATAATTTCAATGATCAAAATTACAGTTAGTATATAATTTCAATGAGCGTGTAATTAGAATTAGCAAATACAAATTCAAACTTCAACTTTTAATATGGAATATAATTTAACATTACCGAATTCAGAAAAACATATCATAATTTTATTTTTAATATATGACCTGACGTTTATTAACCCGCAAGTAATGAAATGAGAGGAGTTTATAGTTTGTAGTTTCAACGGCAAACTGTAGACGTTAAACTTTCAATATACGGGATATTCAACAACGCTGTTCGAATGATGATCGATGTGTTGACGAAGGTATAATATCGCAACTCGACAACCTCGTGTATGTTAGAAGATCCTTGCATTAGGTATATCAAATATACACCGTGTTTCAGGGCGGTACCGCGAACTCCAGGGGGTGATTATTCATGAAAATGTAAGGAAAAAATGTTGATAATTTCACTAAGAATCAAATATAAAATTGCGACATGTTTTCGGAAAATTAAGGTTTTTGTAACTGAACCTTTCTTATTAAACTATTGCAGAGACGTGTAAATCAAGCTGATAGTATTTATAAAATATTTGCACAGTATCATTGCCAATTGTCAATTTTCTATGTGATATAATTATATGTTTTGGTTTGCAAATAATTTAAAATATGATTAGAACAACGTAAGTAAGCTTTAAAAAAAATAATGATTCTAATTTAGATCTATCATAAACGTAAACAAGATTAAAAAAGTACGCACAAAAGTACAGTTATTAATTAGCAAAAGAAATGTTACCTCCTTTTTCATCTCTTTTCTGATACGATAAGTAGTTCAATTTTTTAAATTAAAAGTACTCTGAACTTGAATCGTGTTACGCATTACGCAGAAATATTTCACATTACCTACTCATGGGCCGACAAGTATTTTTTTATTAATTGTGCCGCCCCCTACAGACCGTTACTGACGCGCTGTACGCGAAATTTGACCTACGTAACCTAACGAATGATTGGCTATGCGCATAGACATATGAATATTAGTAGACCTGCCCTAAGTGATTAAAAGCGTATTAATCCCCACTCCCCATACCGGTTCCATTGGAGCCGGCTGTGCTCGCGTATGGCCTCAAGTGAATTTAGAAAACGTGACGTCATCATTCTTGTACGAACTAGCGTCGAGCTATGGTCGAGGCATCATCGGTTCATTTTACGAAATAACACGGCAAAATGGGGGCTTGTGCTATGAAAACTTGTAAAAATAGATGTGAAAAAGAGAATAAACCCAATTGTCGTATTACATTCCATATATAAGCATTATTTTACTTTATTTTAAGCATATTCACATCGTATAATATGGATCAGTTGTAGAAACATATACTATCACATCGAGATACGTCTGGACGCGAAACACAAAGCTGGTTGGTTGCTGGGAAGTAAATTATGAACATTTATAAAAGTGTCTTAACTAAATATGTAAACGAAATATTCGACTCTGAAAATAGAAGAAATTTATTTTGCCGAATTTGGACTTCGCAAATTTGTTCATAACGTGGCGAGTAATTTGCGCTTCCATGTAAAAATGTCTATTCATTCAATAGCAGATTTTACTTTTAAGAAGTAAATGGTGATATTATAATGCGAGATGCCTATTTACTGTCAGATTGATTTATTGACGAATCACAGTCAGCTTTCCTCTCTGCGTCCCGCAACTCTTGTTTTAACCCCTCGTCCTTAACTTCTCGTCTATTAATATTCATATGTCTGTGGCTATGCGCAACTTTGCGAAAGGGTGGGAAGTACGCGGGTATTGCAAAGCAACGATAACAAAATCTCTGTTTGAAAAACTTAGGAGCAGTATTATTTATTAAGTATATATATATATATATATATATATATATATATATATATATATATGCATGGTCTTAAAGGACGTACCTAACTTACCTATACAGGGTCTTAAAGGACGTACCTGACTTACTTTAAACAGTGATTCTCGGGTATTGGTCGAATTGGTCTCCGATGACATTTTTGAGTTTTTTTTAAACACTATGAAAATCAGTAGGTATTATTATACAGTAACACCCTCTCTCTTAACACCATGTAGAAGTATTAAATTTGACCACAGCGCTATTTTACAAGTTCAAATGAACATAATTTGCATTTGCTACCTTCAAAATAAAAGTTTTCCAAGAATCTGTGTTTGAATTTTAATAGTAACTTGTTCTTTCTTACTTCTTCTATTGGTCGCCTGTAAAGTTGAGTATGTCAAACTATACAGTAAAATTCGATTAAAAGTTTGAATTTAGAACTATGTACTTTATTGCACCGTTTCTGACACTCGAGCGTGTAAAGTGAAACTTATTCAGCCGAACTAAAATTTAAGTCGTGCTTATTTTTCATGGCGTACTTCACTTCGCGATCACAATAAAAGGCGTTGAATCGATACATAAAATATATTGACATTGAAACAATTTTATCCTTCAATAGTTTTCGATAACAGTCGTAAATTTTTCACGAGTTCATTTAAAAAAAATATATATTTAGGTACATAATACACTTAAAATCTTTCCACATATTGTACTCTTCCATGTCGAACTTTCGGTTCCAATGGTTAATCATTCGGAGTGAAAAAGTAAAATGTCAAACCTAATAATTTCCTTTCGAAAAATCACGAAAATAACTTTTTATATCTGACGACTTCGGAAAGACAGTAATGCCAATCAAACATGATAACTTTTTCTGACAATATATAAGTTAATTTAAGTAAACGCAGCTAGTTTAGCCCGCAAATCTATTTCTATCATGAGCTGAAAAGTTGCATACTCTATTTAACCGTCGATGAATGACACAAGACCACATTTTTATTTATTTAAGTATTAAAAAAGTTCTTGAGAAAATAGACTGTTAGTTGTACCGATTATACAACAGAAGCAAGAAGCCATTCAACTAAGCAGTTAGGTACTATTTGTGTTCGTAAGGTGAGGTTGGGTTAACTTTAAAACTAAAAAGTTATTCCTGTAGGTTAGGTTAACCAAAACTGGACTGGTTCTTTAGGTTAGATTAGATTGAGTTAACTATGAAACTGAGCAGCCACTATTGATGTAGATAAGATTACGTTAGCTAAGGTGAGGTTGGGTTAACTTTAAAACTGAACAGTTGTTCTTGTAGGTTATGTTAACCAAAACTGAACTGGTTCTTTAGGTTAGATTTAGTTGGGTTAGCTGTGAAACTGAGCAGCTACTCTTAATGGAGATAAGATAAAGTTTTAAGGGTTCCATGATAACTCAACACAGTGACAATTTAACACACTTTTAAAATGTGATATAAAGACATTAGAAAAGATGATTTTTTTTTAACCTAACTTACTTAACCCAGTTAATAAAGTTTTTGTTTCATCACTTTCCATGACTTTATATAACTTTTTAAAGATGTGATGAATTATCATTGTGATGATTTATCTGGTCACCAGTTTTAAGGTAAGGTAAGGTTGGGTTAACTATAAAACTGAGTAGCTAATTTTCCTGTGTGTAAGGTTAGTGATGAAACCCAGCAAATTACTAATACGATCCTCCTGCCAATTTAAAAAATAGATTCGGAGGATGACCGGGTCGAGTGCGCACATTAGAGCGTCCGTTATTAGCCGGCAGTGCACGGAACAGGACGGCAGCGGACCCTGCCGCTAGTCAGAGAGGTGTTTGCCTGGTTTATTAATTACGTTCTGCGAGGGGCGACCGGCTTCACGAGTGCACCTGTCGCACCCGGTCGACAACCGCGGCTCTATCTTTTTTTTCGACCAATTCGGCGATGAATCAAACGATAACATGTAAAAAAAATCCCAAAGCTCCCAGCTTTAATTGCCACACATGAGAATACTCGCAAGGTGAAGCCATTATTTCGGGCAGATTAAATCTACGCGGTCACCGAAAAACCGTTATTTAATATAATCCGTTTTAGAACGTTGAAATTTGAATATAAGTAAATATTCCTAACCAATTAGAACATTTACAAATAGGAACCTAAAATTTTTAAATAAGGCCAAAACACCACGAATTCCATACTACAAAATTCCAACTAAAAATGTGAAGTTACACCAACACAACCTTCCGTCAATGACAGTGTCATTAACATGGTCAACAAACGTTGACCATGACAAGACACGAAAAGACGAGAAAATAAATAAACGTGAATACGAATAAATCAACAAACATGAATATAAGAAAATCATAAAAAAAACTATGAAGTAACACCAACACAACCTACAGTCAACAAACTTAAAGATGAGGAAATCAGCAAATTTTATTATCTTTTTTTGTTTTTGTTTATTATTTGTGTTTTTCACAATAATTATGCAATGTTTACAAGTCATACTGTTTTAATTTATACTACACTTAAAAGCCTTTGCTTGTGGATCGAAGAGGAGTGTACATTTGCGAAAAAATAATATAACTAGGTTACAAAGTAAAAAAAAATACAAAATAAAATCCATACAAATTATTGTATTTGGAAGGAAGAAAAAATATATATTATGGAGGATAAATAGAATATAGTAGGATAATTTCAAGTGAAACTAGGGGAATCAGTTTTTTTGTTAACGATTTCCCTAAAAAAATTGCTTTATATAGTTCAATATTTGTTTTTTATCATTACTCTTCTAATTTCTTCTGGTAATTTATTAAGGAAATGTTTTCCTTGGTGGGTATAATGGTGCTGGGCAAAATAAATGTGTAGTTTAGGGCATGCAAATATATATTTAAGTCTGGTTCGATTTTCAGCTATGAATGAGTATTTATCTTTTTCTTTTATAATTTGTATAATTGAATTTTTCATAAAAAGTGTAATGTAGAAACTTTGAATTCTTCGAATTCGCGTTCAGTGGGGAAGTCTGGAGGTTTTTTAGTATTTTTTTTTTTTATGACTTTTTGAACAATTTAAATTGGGGGTCAGGCTAGTTTTGTAAGCTGCTCCCCAACTTATAATGGCATATTGCAGAACAGAATTATATAAATATAGTCAACAAACATGAATATGAAGACATCAGCAAACATAAGATGAGGAAATCATAAAAAAAGTATTAAGCAATACAGACTTGTGTCTGTAGTAACATGTTCAACAAACGTGAAGACGAATAAATCAAATAACATGAATATAAGGAAATCATATAAAACCATGAAGTAACACTAACACGACCCACAGTCAACAAATGTAAATATGATAAAATCAGCAAACATAGTCAACAAACATGAATATGAAGAAATCAACAAACCTGAAGATGAGGAAATCATAAAAAACTATGAATTAACACCACAAGTACACTCAACTAAAATGAAGGTGAGGAAATCAACAAACATGTAGATGAGGAAATCATGATACACCAATACCTACAGTACGCCTCGGAACAAGAATTCTTAGTGAGAAGGACTGAGAATATACTATGGATTTTAATAGTCATTACTAAAAAAAATATATATATATTTATTTTCTCCAAATGGCTTGCTGCTGAAAGTTTGCCTATTCTAGCGTTTACAATTGTTTTGATCTAGGTACTCGATTAAAACGCACACACACATAAAACCCGACATGCCCTGATGATTCCGCGCTGATCGAGTTAGTTCATTATTTCACATATATCAGAATATCAGAATTCATAAATGGTTCAAGGAAAAAAAACTCGAAACACGAGGTAAAATAAGTAGACGGACACAAGTTTTTAAAATGGGGGGATGCGCTATTTATTTTACTTATTGCTAGGCAAAGACGTTGAGAGGTTTAAAGACGACCAACGCAGTCTATAAATATAAAGCTTGGATTCTAAATATTTAAAAAAAAAACATCTTTTAAAAATATGGTAGGTACCTACCTATATGCAATATACACCCTTGTTTATTACCTACAAATATTACTTCAAAAATTACCTTCTGTTTTTGTAGCTCTTAAATAAATAGCGGTAGATGACGGTCGTGGTTGAGTGTTAAAGATCATCGGCGAGGTCGCGGGTTCAAATCCGGTGTGCGCAAGTAAATATAATTATTTATGTTATTTCAGAATCCTTAAATTAATAATAATATGTAGTATATACATTCAGTATCGCTCTGGTGAAAGACTACAGTTTAATATCGAAACGTTGCTAAATGGCTTTAGCTACGTAAAATAACCAGATCTGAATAGCCAGATTTTTCCCCACCTTTTTCTTCCCCGACTTCTTCTCCTCCTCACCACCTAGAGCCTCACAACATACCCCAATCCGGGTTGCCTTAGTGTCACTGGATCCCGTTAACCCAAAAGGAACTACTCACATAAAAAAATACATAAGTACTACAGTGAAATTTTAATAATACGGTTATTATCGTGAAGACGTAGTTTAAATTACATTAGGTATTTATGATCGAGTCCCTGTCTCACAGAACGAGGAGGCAAAAAACAGAGGCCGTACGAGATAACGCTAAAGATGATTCTACACAATTTATTTATTTTTTTTTTTTTTTTATTTATTTATTTCATTCAAAATACAGTTTTTACATAAAAAGCATACTCTGCACATCTCACTAGGGCATTCCTGTATCAAGATGTGCAGTTTTACAATAATATCATTTAAAAAAATACATATATGTAAATTTAAAATAATAACAACATTAAATTAAATTTAAACCAAAAAAGAAAAGTTTATGACACGGACGTTTCGAGACCGGTAGACAAAAATAAACAAAATTTTAGTAACAAATGTATGAAAAAAATAAAAACAAAAAAGTCAACAAAAGAAGCATTATTAAGTAAGTTGGCAACAATAATATTCTTCTGTTAACTAAAGTACAAGGTACCTGTGCTGGCTTATCAGACACAAGCATAGGGTAACCATACTAATAATTACAACATGGAAAGTATGAATAATAGATTATAAGAAAAAAATAAAAATAACTAAATAAAAAAGGTAAATAATAACCGATAGGTAAGTAGATAATATTATAATAAAAAGTAAGTAAGTAAATAATTTAGCTAGACAATAATTAAAGTAAATATTAATACGATAATTAAGTAGATAATAATAATAATAAGTAACATAATAATAAATAACCAAAAGTTATTTTAGAAGTAAATAAGTACATGCGCAGTAAGTAAATAAGGATTGTATCGAAACAGAGCTTCCACAAGGAATTATGATATAAGCGACAACATGGGTGATCTAAAATCATCACTCTCAGCTAGTACGGAGATTTTGACCATTTTCTTGAATGAATTTAACGTACCTATAGTTTTTATATTTTCTCCAAGCATATTATATAGCAACGGAGCTTTATATGAAAAACTCCTTTGTCCGAAGGATGTTCTGGTATACACCGGCTGATACATTAAAGAAGAACCCATTCTAGTGCTGCGCACTTGTTGAGATCTTTTAGCAGTAATAGTGTTGTTGAAAAATTTACAGAGAGCCTGTATTATGTACAACTGCCTTATTGTCATAATTTTGCTTTCACTATATAATAACTTTGATGGATACAAAGTTCACAACTTAAAACCTTATCGTAGTATTATATAAACTTATCTGATGAATTGTTTATTTGTTTCAGATTCGAGTCATTCAGATTGAGCTGCGCCTTAGCTTCAAGTCATTCAACGCCCTCTCCAGGAACTGGGCCAACAGGAACATGGTTTCCGCCGACCACGATCCCTCTCAAAGCGTCGCATCCCACAAGTTCAGGCACCTCCGCCTGCTGAGGAAGCAAATGCACGAGCTCAAGCGTTCTCACTGGAAACTAAACTCCATGCACGACAACATGACGGACCAGCTGATCCACTTACAGGCGAAGTTAGAATCAATGTCCGGTGAAAACTCGGAGACAGGCCCTAGCCCTCAAGTCGAACTACTCGAGAAAAATCAAAGCATCCAAAAGCAGATGATCCAAAACATCACCACCGATGTTGGCAACTTCAACAAACTCCACACCTCAATGCTGGAACTTCTTGAAAATATGGAGAGCCTGGAGCAAACTGTTGACACCACTCTTCCAGAATTCCAGAAAGAGATCTCGAAGCTCGACGTCGATATGGCGCAACTTAATTCCCACCACAGTTACATAAAAAATAATCAGGACAATATACGCCAGTCAGTGAAGGCCATCGCCGTAAGCGTTTCTAACCTCATGGACAAGGTCGACGCTGACCACGCTCTCCTGCAAGAGCACAACCAAACCATCAACCACCTGCAGCACCAGTCTAAGATGCACTTCACTCGCCTCGCTGATCACATATCGAAGGTAGAAAACTAAATTTTAAGCATGAACAACTTTTCAAGATATTTTAAAAGTTATACCCATCAATCTAATACATACATCATTGAAGATGAAGACTAATAAATATAAACGAAACATGAAACAGAACCAGACACAGACAAATAAAAAGATAACGGTCATAAATAGGAATCGAACCAAGGATCATATATATTCATCTTAACCAACTTATCCGATTTAGATCCTTAAAGAGATTCTGGGTTCCATTCCTAGTTGTAACTGTTTCGTTTAGATTTAATAGTACTATTTACTTCTTCAATGATAAATATTATTCAATTAAATGTATTAGTTAATTAATTTTATACCATCTACTACAATGAAAATCATGGCGTTATTATCGGCTGCCTACCTATACCTGGGGTAAATTTTTTAAATTTTCCAATTTCAAAATCAGTATTTTTATTTAAATTTCAAATCCCTAACTTTAATTAATGAGCCTATACTGAGAGAAAACATAAGAGTTTATTGTCCTGTGATTACACCTTCAGGTGGCGCGGTTAACCGTACATTTACAAGAAACTAATATTTTGCACGTCACCAGAGCTTCGTAAAAAGCACAATTTAAGTAACTGTTACTGTTGTCTAATCAACTTTGCGACTTTTTGTATTAAATGAAGTCACTGGAAAGAGTTTCAAGAGCGAGACATAATTGCACACCAAAAATAATAATAATAAAAGTTACATGAATTGCGCTATTTGAGGAGATCTAGTAATATGTAAATAAATAGTTTTCTGTAAATTTAAGGTTGACCGCACCACCACCTAAGGATGTCTTCGCAGTTCAATAAAATTATGTGATTTTTCTCATACGGTATGGGGTTAATCATTAAACATAAACGGATTTTGAATACCTAAAAATAAGTTTTAAAAATCACTCCAGCCTGACGTACATATTATGAAAATGTGTTTATCTTTGTAAATATTTTTTTTCAGACGGAAGCTCAACAGGCTGTAAATGACACCATGGACATTGATGACATGCCTGAACTTATCGGAGAGCTGAAAGAATTAAAGGGAGTCGAAGAAAATTATCAAAATATCGTCGACCGCCTGCCCGAAAGCTGTGAAGCTATTAAAACCTCCTCTGGAAATGCCCTTATCGCCCCTGGACCCGGAAAAGCCGTGGAAACCTACTGCGATGCCGGATGGACCCTCGTGCAAAGCCGCTACAATGGATCAGTAGACTTCAACCAAAACTACCAAACCTATATTGATGGATTCGGAAACCCCGATGGAGAGTTCTGGATCGGGAACGAAGCCCTGTACCGGCTGACTCGTGACAACTGCTCCTCCGCTCGCATCCAGATGGTGGACATCTATGGAAATGCGTGGGAAGCTAACTACGAGGACTTTAGCGTGGGCCCCGCCAGCAGCGGGTACCGCCTGTTGGTGCAGGGGTTCACGGGCAACGCCAGCGACGCGTTGTCCTACCAGAACAACATGGAGTTCTCCGCCATCGACCGCGACCGCGACATCTCCAACTCTAACTGCGCGGCCGACTACGAGGGCGGCTGGTGGTTCTCGCACTGCCAGCACGCCAACCTGAACGGCAAGTACGTGCTCGGCCTGAGCTGGTTCGACGGCGAGCACAACGAATGGATCGCCATCGCCGCGAGCCGCATTACCCTGCGCACAAAGGACGAATGCACCAACTAAATTATTACTCTATTATATTCGACATACCAAAAACAACATTATTCCTAGTTGTAAGAATACATGTTATTATTATTTACCAGTTATTTTACCAAAGATTGATTAATTAATGTTTAAACCAAATCTTTGAAAATGATTCAGTATCAAAGATTTTATTTAAGATTACGATATTATTATATTGAAATATAACCTTTATTTAAAGATAATTTTAAATGCCATCTTTGATAATAATTGTGTGGGTATCTAAAGGCATTTCCACTTTCAGGGCAGGAAATCGTGAAAGGCACTCAACGTATAATGCTCATTCAATTTTAGACTAATTCCATCTATGTCAACTTGCCGACCCCTTGTATAATGTGAAACCCTGAAAAGTGCAGGATATCGTGAAAGGCACTCAACGTATAATGCTAATTCGATTCTAGACTAATTCCATCCATTTCAACTTGCCGACCCCCTGTATAATGTGAAACCCTGAAAAGTGCAGGATATCGTGAAAGGCACTCAATGTTTTTTTCATTTTTTATTTTTTATTTTTTTATTAGTAAAAAAAAGATACATGAATTACATTACACAATATTGAATATAGTACAGTTATTGATTACATGATATAAGTATTTGATGTACCCCCATAAATAATGCTCATTCGATTCTAGACTTATTCCATCCATGTCAACTTGCCTAAGCCCTGTAAGATGTGAAACCTCTCAAAAATGTGTCATCCAACACTTAACGTAGCACCTGCAACTGATTGTGTAGGTATCTAAAGGCATTTCCACTTTCAGGGCAGGATATCGTGTAAGGAATCCAACGTGTAATACTCATTAGATTCTAGACTAATTCCATCCATTTCAACTTGCCAACGACCTGTATAATGCGAAACCTTTCAAAAATATATATCCAACTCGTAACATAGCACCTGCAACTATTTATCTCAGAGAGAAACACTAGCATTGTTGAGAGACATTGTTTCTTTGAAAGTAATAAGAAAAGGTGCTTCACATATTGACACTATCCCGTAGATATATTTTACCTGCCATATTATCTACTTAAATACTACGAATATTCAGTCAATGAAAATATTCATCAGTTCATAAATCATAAGGTAGGTGGTAGAAAGTAGAATAGGTTATTTCTTCTCTCGTACTGTAGAAAATTGCAAAGTACTAAAATGTGCATGATTAAGTTAAAGTTTTGTTGCTTGAAGCAAGAATTAAACAAATTATGATAAAATGTTTTGATTTTATTGAACTCCTTTCCTATTTGCAAAGTCCAAGATATACTTTACTATATTTCCTGGCCTGGAGGCTGAAAGAGTAACTAAACGAACGAACGAGTCGATTAAAGAGTCACTCAGGAACGAAAAAATACATTTCTGTAAACAGGAGCGACGCCCGACAGCAGTCAAATATATAAATAATAAAGAAAGCGTGTGAATTGTGAATCTCATCGTTAGTATTCGATTTTTTAAATGCCTAATTTACATGCACAGTACCTATCTGTGTATATGTTTCTACTAAAACCATGATTACGGAACACCAATACTCAACAAGATAATGAATAGATCGGAACAACTCAATAGCCTCTTCCTTATGTAAATAAAGTTCAACAACAGACCCCTATCGTTGACACATACCTGAAAACCCTGCTAATAGTATTTTGGTGATAGCAACACATTAAAAATGGCGCCAATGGTCAATTTGTGAAAATTTTAAATGTGACGGTCGGTCAAAAAACTGGCACTAAAGCTTACGTAAGTACTGAGGTCCTGAATAGTGGGATATATGTTCGAAGCCAATATAGGTAAGAAACTTATTGAATAATTCGAAATATTATAACATAAGGGCTATAGAGCCTTGGAAGAATAAAAATATTTTATTTGGTATTGTTCTTCTATGAAGCTTCTTAAATTTTAATAAATTGGTCGGGGTGGGCGGATAAAGGATTGTTTTCGAATTTGTATACCTTAGATGTATAAAGCGTGCACATTAGAATACCGATAACTGATGACGTAAAAAAACATATTCCGCTGGTTTTGCTCCTTTAACAGAAACCTATTTTCGCACTACGCCATGTGTGCATATTATTATAATGTATAACATCTTCCGCAACAGCAATTCACTATCATTAAAAACTTGGGTTTTTGAACGAAGGCAAATACACTAAAAAGAAAGGGTGGCATCTAAGATATGCGTAATAAATAAATTTGCATGTCTTTTCTACATACTTATTTTGCCCAACACCAATATACTCACCAACGAAAATGCTTATTTAATATACCATTTGAAAACAACGCATTCCTTAAAAATCTGACTTGTTTGAAAGAGGGAAAATATCTGGGAACTGATGTAGTTAAGTAAGTACCGTTTTCCACGAAAAATATTTAATAAACATTTGTACTGGTTTACACAATATTATTATACAAGGAATCGTAAACATGTGCGACGATTCTTTAAAGCTTGGTTTAGAGTGAGAAGAAGCCTTCAATGTTATAGAAACCCATAGTTGAATGGACTTTAATTTTGATTTATGAACTAGGCCATAAAATAGATAAGGTGGAAAACTCAGCATCCAAATTCAACAGCGTTAAGAACAGCGTATTAAAAAGGCCCAGCAGCCGTTTCTCTTATGTACCGTAGTTTCTTTTCTGAAAAATCCTAGATTTTTAAAATGGTTTTTATAACCTTCAAACTGTGTTTCCTAAATTTAAAAAAATTGTACCCATAAGACATGGTATTTTATTTTCGGAATATGGAAACACTGCGTAATCATCAGCCCACCAGAGTGGTTTATTTATGGAAACCACTAAAAAAACGCCTCGTTGTCTGTGGTCTAGTCAGAAATCTAGAGCGGGAGTTGGCTGTGCGTACGGCAGTGTTTTTGGTTTTATATTTGACAACTTTATTCTAAATAGTATTTTATTATGACCTGGGGATTTGTTACTTGTGGACCTAACGAAGCCCTCGTAGTTTCAGGTAAGACCGCTCGAAGTTATTTAAAACAGGTCCACTGACAACTTTGCTGTTTTTGGGCGCGTCTTGTTTGTGTGCGTTAAATATGTGTGTTCGCATTATTGATTTTTTCCTCGTGTATAACAAAATAAATTGGGACACGCACATTCATATGCTGTAAAGGCGGTGTTTCGTTTTATAAATAGACCTTTAACTCATTAAAAATGCGAAATATCTCGCATCAGGAATTAAATAATTAGGAAAAATGGTTTTAATATTTTACTCATTAATCGTCAGTATACAACTAACATGTTTTCAAATATTACTGGGTTGGTCTGCGCACTATTTGCTAAATATATTCTTGTTTATGTTATGCTGCCTCAAGAGGCCCATGTGAAAATATGCGCAGGCAATCGATAATAACTGAACAAAAATAGACAAATGTGGTTTATCTCGATTTCTCACACTGGAGACCGATAAATGCTTTTAGTTATTGATGGCTAATTCTTGTTCCCCGTCGAGATCGAAAGATCGCTTCATTAATGAAAACATCATTTTTACATGTCTACCTAAATTGAGTTGATTGGGTTGTTGTTTTCATGTTCACCAGCCATGATACATCACTATGTTGTTTTGTTATGTTTCAAGGACACCTAGATGTTGATGTAAAAAAATCATTTTGCTGTGAAAATTATAATAGTGAAAATATTTAAAATTTATTTTGTGACCCAAATTCTTATTTTTGCTAAGGTTTTTTTTTTAGATTTTTTTAATGTATAACCGGACAAGAGTCCCAACTGCTCCCAACCGTCTGGAGCCAGTGAGACTATGGCATCCCCAATCTAGGTATGTTGTGAGGATGAGGGTAGTAGGGAGGGGAAGGAGATGTGGGAGAGGAAGGTGGGGAAGTGAACCTGACTATTCAGATCTGGTCACCAAACACGGCCAAAGCCATTTCAAGCAAAGTTAATTTGTGAAATAATAATACAAATAAAATTTACTTGCGCACGCCGGGATTCGAACCCGTAACCTCCACCTTGCTAGTCGAGAGCCTTACCCCTCGACCACGGAGGCTGTCAGATTAGTCATAATATCCATCAACAAATTAAAATGTAAAGATATCCGGAGTTGGAAATCCATTGAAATATATTTAATATTCAACAACTTGCTTTGCACCACTTATTTACCTGGGTCTGGTATAACATATATAAGTGGAGCAAAATTATATAGTCATAATTTTAAAATAAACGCAGTTGTTCACGATGGTGTGTCAATTATTGATGACTCTCGCCATAACAAAGTGGTCTATGCATTATTCTTTGTGTCCGAAATTTTTGGGACAGAACCGAAATAAAACAGAACTTGAAAATTAAAGTTGAAATTTGATGAATTGTTCAAATTCTCCGAAACAACCTAGGGATGTAGTATTCATTGATTGTTTTATGAATCGCTCAACAGTGACCCTACAGTTTTTGTAGGGATGATTGATTGAAATGATGAACATTGAAATGTCACTACACCTTAAATGAATACCATACATAAATTAAATACCTCTGTTTTTTTTATTTTTTTTTTATTTACATACATTTGTTAACATGTAATTGTTGGGTTATGTAATATAATGTGTATTTGTTGGGTTAGCTGGAAGAAACAGGATGTAACCTATAAGCTATACCCTTTGTGCAATTAATATTTTTTTTGAATTTTGATAAATAAATTTTGTGATATTTGATGAACAGTTAATTAAGGTCCCCATCTGTGAACCCATTTTTAGATAATGTACCTATACTGGAAATGTAATAGGCAGACTGCCAACATTGTGTGGTTCTAACCGCTACTCGACAAAACTCGCAACAAAACTGTATGCTAAGAATAAAATATCATTTATTTATTAGATTATTGTGAAAGAAGCGGGGTATTTTATTTTGTCATTTACCCAAACGCAAAAGTTTTATTTTGCAAAACTGATAAATTTTTATTCTCACAAGCTTTTCATGAACAGACATTAGAAATTTCAGTATAAAATTATTATCTACAAGTGTAATTATATTGAACACTTATTTGAAAGCATGCTTTTAAAAAGTACAAGAAAGATAAGGCCTAAATGTGTTCCACGACAAGCAAAAATTTGTTCAGAATATTCTTTCTTTTTAATTTTATTTGAATTTCACTTTTGATTCTGTGAAAATGCAAATCTTGGAAGTGGAAATTAACCCATTTCCCGATGTCCGATCGGGCTGAAACTAGGCAGGCAGACTCGTTGTTGATGATAATGTATTCTTTGGTGACAATCCTGCAGACGTGTATGCTTTTATCTGAAATTCGATGACATTAATACATACGCAATAAATGTCGGTCTTGTCCAATCGGGTTTGGCTCCGACATTTGAAAATAGATGATTATAGTAAAAAACATTGATTTTATGGGTTGTTTTTTTATAACACAGCGACCCCATAATAAACATACATTAGTATCCAAACTACTTGCAGCTATGAATAGAATGTTGCAAAGTTCATCAATCTAAAAATCAATATCGCACACCGTCAAATTCTAACTAACTATGAATTTCATCACAATCTACCATTTTGAGTAAGTAAGAATTTTACTATGTGAAACTGAGAACCAGGTATTGTATAGAGAGGTCTAATAGGAATACAAAGCACATACCTCCACTAAGTAATTTATTTTAATGCCAGTTGCAATATTTGCCATTTGCCACTTCTTGTTAAAGAAGACCTGGCAGCAATTCCAAATGGTGCCTTGTTTAATTCGCAATCACTCATTTGACTCAACTAACAAAGGTCAAGGCCTATCTAAGTATCCTATCTAATTATATTGGAAATTGACTACCAATGGAAACTTATACTATAATTACTTATCTTTATTTAATTTAGTTAGTTGTTACAATATCATTAATTGTGTTGATTTTTGATTCATAGTATTCGACTTCCCAGTGGGACTGTTTTCTGTGGTCACATAGTCAATATCTTCATTACGTTTATTTTCTGTACAGTATATTGCATACTGCATTATGTTTACTTATCTTATTTTTCACAATCTTGTGGAACATATTTTCTGATCCACAATGGGTATATTTATTTTCTGCATCCTTGTGGAACTGTTTTCTGTAAACCTGTATTTAATAACTACCTTTTATTTCTTTTCTGTGCCCTTGTTTTCCACATCCCCATGGAACTGCGTTTTGTGGAGATAACCACATTATTGTTGTTTTCTAGTCTTGTTACTCACATCCTTGTGGACCTGTGTTCTAAGGACGGACCTGTATTGTATGTCAGCGTTAAATTTATTTTCTTAGCCCTTTTATTCTACACTCCTGTAGAACTGCGTTCTGTACATATATTAATGGTAATAATAGTGTTTAATGACAATGTCATATTACATAGCCTGTTTATTTTGCTTATAGTGATTACGTTAAATTGATTTTAATTTTGTCAATAACTGATTGTATGCATTAAATGTTTAAAATTTTAACTTTTTTTTATTTTTGAATTCTGCAAAATGCGATTTGAATTTATCTTAAAATCGATCTCTATTTTATACTCTTTTTTGTAGACAAAATGATGATTCTATTATTGCTTATCATAATGATGATATTAAAGCGAACCGTGTTTAAAAATGTTAAGTATTTGAACACTTTATCTTATCTTTTAGCATCTGTCATAACATTAATGTGAGAATTAACTGATACTGATTACAAAAATAAAAATAGAAAACGATTCATGTGGTGAGGGGAATTTTTTACGTCTATTTCTATTGTTAATTTTTTGTGAAATTTGGTTTTGCGATGAAGTAATCTGATTGAGCGCTGAAATTTTTCTATTGTTATTTATTCAGGAACCTCTCTTACTTTCCCTCATTCTTACCTGTGATTATTTGAGGAAAATTTATATGTACTCAATGTAAAAATTTTATTTTATTTTATTTTTATGTATTATTAAAATAAAACAACGTTATATTGTTCACATATTGTGAATGCAAAAAAAATAATTGTGCTTTGATAAGAAACTTAATATGTTATATTGTTAATATCTGCGATTCTTCTGTAATTGACCACTGACTTCTATAATTCTAGGCAGTTAGTGCGAATGAACAAGTATTTAACCAAATCCCTATAATATTAATAATACCTCCAACTTCTGACATTTCCCATACGTTCTGATGGCAACATGCTACACTAGCGCCCCCTAGCGTCTTGAGTTGTGCGCCTTGGTTCTCTCACACATTTTAATTGATTTTATGTGAAATATTTTCTTTATTTTACGTTAATAAATTAAAGGAATCAAAAAAAAAAAAAATTGGATAGCCCACATGACCTTACTGCTTTTTTGCAAATAAATATTAAAGTGGCTATTATCTCTATCTTTCATGGTTCAGAAATGTAATAAAAACTTGTAATTGTGAGAAATTTTACAAAAAATAAATAATTGTTGGCTGTTATAACGAGGTCGATTCACTGATATAACGTGCAAATAATTTTGTCAACACAATTTCTGAATACTTGATGGGTCTGAAAAAAAACGAATAATTGGGAATTATTCTCGAAGTAAGTAGTAACAAACAAAGGGGCCGTATAGCGCAGCAGTCAGTTGGCGGGAATTTCCTATCCCATCTAGTGATGCACAACTTTTTCAGTAGAGGGGCCGCTTTGCCTATTTTTTAAACAGCCTGCGACTTATAATAACAATTTTTTTTTTTCATTGACAGCGAAATTCAAGATTAAGTGTTTCTGTTGATTTTTTAGAATTTGGTGCTATGCAAACATCATCAAATTTAGTTCCGTTTAGGACATGCAGCGTAAATTAACCAAAAATCTATAAAAAAATGCTCAGTCAGGGTTTTCAAGAATTACCCAAAACATTTATATTTTTCCATATAGACATGCGATGAAATTGACATGTGGGCCGCAAGAATTGGGCCGCGGGTTGTACATCACTGGTTTGTGACAAGTAAAATTTTACATCCGCAAACCATAACAATCCGGCAAGCTAGTTATTTATGACAAGTGAGATTTTACGTGATTTTAGTGACAACACAATTAGTTACACAATTTAGTGATGTTTTTCTTGGAAGCCTTGAACCAGGTGATGGTAGTTACAATTCGTTGATAGTTTTGAAGAGGAAATTAAGAAGCATGAAAGCGAAATCTTGATAAATTGGGTTACTAAAAGTGTATTTTTATAATTTTTTTTTAATAAGTAATACTCGTATTTTGAAAATATACTGTACATTTGCGAATATATTGATAGTAAAGGTAGGTAGGTAAATACGATTTTTAAAAAACCTATTAGGGACGAGTCGGTCCCCTCGTGCTTATTATAACCATGTTTGGACTGTATTTAATATTTTCAATAATAAATTCAGAACATCGACATTGACAATGATTTATAAATTCAACATGAAAACAGAATGCTACACAGACTCAATCAACACAGCTTTGCTGAATTTACCTTTATATTTTTTATAAATATGTTTTCCCCCGGTATGATCCACTTTTTACGTAATCAATAACATTTTATTTGCTAGGATTCAACAAACTCATTTTATATTTCACCAACTAGGTGTCAACATTTTTTGACATCCTGAAAAACGATTTACAGTGTTTTTGATGTTTGTAATTATTACGAGTACACCCGTAAACTGCACACACTTTTTTGAACATTTTTTTAATTTAGAAAACGCAAAACACCGCCACTAAGTACTAAACAAAATCCAATTTGCAAGGAAAGGAATATCAAAGTCAACATGCTACACTGGCGCCTCTAGTGGCCAGAGTTGTTGATATTGCCACTATTTCACTGGAGTTGGATATATTAAATATTATAGGGTATTTGATTTAACTAAACACTAGTTTAAAAACTTCTCTTCTTCTGCAGATGAAGATTTCCCTGTGTTGTTTTAATTATGATAAGCGTTAAGATTATGGATATTGTTTTGCTTACACAGGAGTTTTTTTAAATTTATGCACAGTGTCCGAAATCTCGTAGTACAAGCGGGAAACTGGTAAATCTACATATATGTGATTATTTAATGTATATTACAAAGGCAGCATAATGTCTTCTTAAATGTTTAGAATGATCTGTAATTGTACAGTAATCCCTAAATATCTGCATGGGTTAGGATCCTGCAGTGCGGCGTCCATTGTGTAACTGCGAATAGATAAACCGCAAACAATGAAACCAAGGATAGCAAAACAATAGATAACTTAACAGCAGATAGCCAAATCTCTTTTTATTAAGAAAAACAATACATACTGCGAATATTATTATATATATTATAGCAACTGTTGGAACCTAATACATAATTTGAAAAGCTGTTTTTTAAACAGCCTTCCAAGTAGTCCTGGGCAGATTAGGCATTTTACACAACCCGGGTTGATCACAACTCACTGGTGAAGTAATGGGGTCAAAATGACCCTATTCTTGATCAATCGATGATGTAGACCATAGAAAAAAATGTCATTGATAGATTGATATGCCGTGTAGTGTGTTTTGTTAATATGTATCATAGATGTATAATTTGGGTAGACCGGGCATGTTGAGTCTAGTTAATCTGAAATAGGCTATCACTGCAGTTCCAGGTGCGTGTTTTCATGTAATAAATGGATTACATGGAACTTATTCTTTACATGGTCGCTCTTGTTACCGGTTCCCGGTGGCGGGGACGATTATCGGTATGCTAATTGCTGATGAAGATCTGATTTGGTTATGTGCTGGAATAAATTTTTTGATGAACTGGTTTTAACCATAACAAAATTTCTAACATATTTGTTCATAACCGATCAACCTTCCCGCCATCGGGAATCAGTTTCAAAGGTAACTGGTACCGCAATGACAGCCTATTTCAGGTATCAACCATCTCTATTCCTCTGTCATGAGATTCGAGACTCCCGGTCTACAAAATTAAAAATTATTCATCTATGGTCTCTTGCCACTCACATTGCAGGTGTTGACTGAGCTGACAGCTCATCTATCAAATGATTAAATCAATCGTTGGTGGTTTGTCATCAGGTCAAAATGATCGGGTTGATCAAGATTGACCCAGGACTACTTCCAAGAAGAAGTCTTCCAGTGTGTTGTCATGATTTGCAGGATGTTGTTACTCCAAGCCGCTCCTGGTGCCGGGAGGAAGGGCTTTTGTGTGGCCGTGCGTGCAACAGGTGCAGAGGATATCGCTGAACACCATGACGCTGCAGGTTGAGAGCCCCACAGTCTACACCAGCCAGGGAGTGCCCATCTCCGTGACCGGAATTGCACAGGTTAGCAACCTTCTTCTTAATATGAGCTCCTGTTCTAACTAAAAGGAGTCATCAGTTTAGACTCTCCTCCATTTGGACGGCAGTCTCCTCTATTTAGTTCAGTTTTTTTACGGTCAATATTAGTTTTTCATAGGTTTTTGTGAAATATAAACTACAAATAATATAATTTATAAACTAGCACTTTATAAAGAAAAAAACATTTCAAAAAGGATTATGATTATAAAAATCTAACACAAACTACACATTTTTTTATCCATCCGTAACTATTGAAAACATACTACATATTACAACAATGTTACAAATCGCGACCACCATCCAATCAATCCATAATAGAATAATTGAACACACAGTTCAATTGCTACCACCGTCCAATCAATCCACAATAGTATAAATGATCACCTGCAATGCAATTGCTACCACCATCCAATAAATCCACAATTGAATAAATAAACACCTGCAACGCAATTGCTACCACCATCTAATCAATCCACAATACATAGAATAAATGAACACCTACAATGTAATTGTACGTGTCTACCACCATCCAATAAATCCATAATAGAATAAATAAACATCTGCAATGCAATTGCTACCACCATCCAATAAATCCACAATAGAATAAATAAACACCTGCAATGCAATTGCTACCACCATCTAATCAATCCACAATATAATAAATAAACACCTGCAATGCAATTGCTACCACCATCCAATAAATCCACAATTGAATAAATAAACACCTGCAACGCAATTGCTACCACCATCTAATCAATCCACAATACATAGAATAAATGAACACCTACAATGTAATTGTACGTGTCTATTCTACCACCATCCAATCAATCCACAATAGAATAATTGAACACACACAGTACAATTGCTACCACCGTCCAATCAATCCACAATAGTATAAATGAACACATGCAATGAAATTGCTACCACCATCCAATAAATCCACAATAGAATAAATAAACATCTGCAATGCAATTGCTACCACCATCCAATAAATCCACAATAGAATAAATAAACACCTTCAATGCAATTGCTACCACCATCTAATCAATCCACAATAGAATAAATAAACACCTGCAATGCAATTGCTACCACCATCCAATAAATCCACAATTGAATAAATAAACACCTGCAACGCAATTGCTACCACCATCTAATCAATCCACAATACATAGAATAAATGAACACCTACAATGTAATTGTACGTGTCTATTCTACCACCATCCAATCAATCCACAATAGAATAATTGAACACACACAGTACAATTGATACCACCGTCCAATCAATCCACAATAGTATAAATGAACACATGCAATGAAATTGCTACCACCATCCAATAAATCCACAATAGAATAAATAAACACCTGCAATGCAATTGCTACCACCATCCAATAAATCCACAATAGAATAAATAAACACCTGCAATGCAATTGCTACCACCATCCAATAAATCCACAATAGAATAAATAAACACCTGAAATGCAATTGCTACCACCATCTAATCAATCCACAATACATAGAACAAATGAACACATTCAATGCAATTGATTGATAAGTGTGATTGTAGTTTGCAATATGAAATGATTATTATTATTTACAGAATACTGAACAGATCATCCCTACATCGTGTCTCTTTTTAATGTCAAGTCTGATTTTCTCCATTGCATGGTGCTTCGCCCTCCACCCAGTAAAAATACAAGCATTTAAATATAGATTATTCCAAAACTACTGATCACAAGCAGTTCAGATGAATTCTTTAGGAGAATCTGTGTTTTGGACACTAGGCAACTATATGCCAAAAACGTACTAGCTTATGTTTTCAAACACAGAACTGCTTTTGACAATGTACAAACTGCTCGCGATACTAGAACCAAAGATCATAACATCTCACTTATCCCTTTTGCTAAAACAGCTTTTGGCCAAAGAAATTTTAAATACTTTACAACAAAGCTATACAACGCTCTTCCACTAGCCACTAGACAGAACTAAAATTACTGTATATAAAAATCAGATACCAAACTTGGATCAACCAAGACAGCTAATATCAACGATTTTATTAAAACCAATTTATAAGTATGCATTTCCAATGGTTTAGTTAAAATACTGAATGTTTTTAACTTAAAAGTAATACTGTGTTGTTTGTATTTTTGTTATAAATTAAGGTAAACTATTATAACTCATGTTAAAAACTGAGCCTGCTCTCAACAGAGTTCCTAGTGAGATAGGCACAACACATCACCCAAGTAATTAAATTATTAAAGATGAATAAATAAAAGATAAAAATTTAAGTTATTCAACACCATAAAACATTAAAGAATTTACAAATTATTTATCAACGAAAGCCAAAATTCCTTCTCCTTGTGGTTTCTCTCTTCATGAGTGTTTTTGCAATGGTGATAAATTTGCCATCATTTTTTAAATCCACTTCATTCTTTTTGCACTTACTTCCCATTTCAGGTCAAGATTCAGGGTCAGAACTCTGAAATGCTTCTGGCTGCATGCGAGCAATTCCTGGGGAAGGGAGAGATGGAGATCCAACACATCGCGCTGGTCACTCTTGAAGGACACCAACGAGCCATCATGGGCTCGATGACTGTTGAGGAGATCTACAAGGATCGCAAGAAGTTCTCCAAACAGGTATGATCACAAAGAGCTTTAACACTTAATGATAGGTTGGTGTAGGTACAGTGAATTTATGATTATCAAAAAAGAACTAAACAAGGAAAGCAATGTAGATAACCAACTGAGGGCAGTTGTTGATATTTTTATTTCTTCATCTCACTTATTGGAGGTTCCACATACATGCTTTTATGGTCCGGGAGATATTAGATAAATAATGAAAATTTAAAGAGACATAGAGTTAATTAAACAAGGTAAATTATTGTCCAATGGAGATCATTTTCCTGTAATAAGCTGTGTTTTCATACCATTTTCCAACAATTAAATGACTCCATTTTCTACCGTTGTTGAATTTTGCCAGTGACAAGAATAACTTGCAAATAAAAGCAATTCGTAGTGATGGCTTCCTAGCAACAAAATAAACCACAGCCACAGCATGTATAGAGAGAAACTTTTAAACATCTTAACTTTCCAGCAATAACACTCCTTATCTAAATTCCCTGTTAACACCAGCTGCCGGTTTTGATTTATGCAAGAAATAAACATTGCCAAAAGTGTGTTTTATTTTATTTTGCGAAGTTCGGGAACAAAACTAAATATTTATTATTATTCCAACCCGATCATTTTCCACATTATACAATAAAACCTTATGCCCCAGAAACAATCTTTTGTAGTTATTAAGTGATAAATAGAAGATGTCCACTGATTAATCTACATTATTACCCTCCATAAGTATTCTGGGCAGTGAGAAGTACATATAATGGTAGTTAGTCCCAGAATTTCTGCCCTGAAAAAATGGGATCTGGTATTGGTGGAAACTTATCAATAAAATGTAAAAGTAACACAGTGAAAAGTAAAAAAATGTGCACAAATTTTGGTGAAAATGCCCATCCAACCGTGTAAAGAAGGGTTGCAATGAATATTATAGCTAATGCGTGTTCATTATGCGTATTCATTCATATGAATTTGTATTGATTTCCTGTGGAATTGTCTGTCGTTTTCAGGTCTTTGAAGTGGCTTCTAGTGACCTGGTGAACATGGGAATCACCGTAGTATCTTACACCCTGAAGGACATCCGGGATGAAGAGGTAGTAACCCATACTTTAATATGCTTATTCCTGCAGAATTTTATTTGGTTTTACTAACCTTTCTTTGTCGATAGGATACCTTATTACAATTCATAGATAATTTAATAGAACGTAAAAAAACATTTATACCTATACAGATATTTACTTTCCATTAGTTTTTTTTTATTTTCTTATTATTTTTAAATATTACCTGCCGTTTTAACTAAATGAATTGAAACATTGGCATACTTAATATTAATTCTTTTTTTTTTGCCACAGGGGGCCAAGGTATGTCAAAATATTTAGTTAATGTTAAATTTTATTTTTACATATTATTGACTGTAGTAACACTTGGCCTAGCTTTTTGTGTTATTGTTTGCTAATTAATATTGTAGTGTTTGTTATTTTAACAAATAACTTTTTCAATTATTATTAATATTTCCATAACTCTCATTGACAATCACAAATAATTATTAAATCAAGTAAAATGATGGAGACCTCATTGCATTACCCACAACACATGGGTTTGTATGGAGCAGGTTTATTTATTAATGCTTGGGGTACATCAAACTGGAATAAAGCTGGTCAAGAAGTGAACCTATATAATAAAAAGTGGGCTGAAAACAGTGTTGTGTTTTTAAGCTATCATGACCCAAGTCTTGGAATGGGGACGGCAGACTGCTACACAAGTCAACTCAATTTTTCTGAACTAACATGGGGCTATTAAAAAAATAGGGTTTAACTGGAGCAGGTGTACATTTATTAATGCATGGGAATATGGGATGCTATATTGATCTGCAACCAACCATTAACCAACACATGGAATATGTATCGGAACCATAGAGAACTGAACAGTGTTAGAAGTGTGATTTATAGTGATTCGATTGAAAGAAAATCAGTTGCCAATTTATATAAATTATTTTGACATCGATGAAATTGGTTTTCTGTCCAAAAAAAGACAAAAACGACAATCACATAGGCATGCCCACAACACTCTTCTATGCATAGGTTTATATCTTCATTAGTAGGTACATGATTAAATGATCTTTCTAAAAAATGAATATAACTAAATAAAAACAAACATGGCTGAGCTTAGCCCTTGGAATGATGATAGTGTGTGGTTATGTCAACTGTGTAATTTTTCTGTAATAACTGCCATAAATAGGTAGGCAATGTGCGATAAAATTATAGCATTTATAGTACATATTATTTATTGTTGCGCGAAGACTAATGACTAATTTACCCTAGTCGTATTTTATAATTGGCTTTTTTGACAGGCTTCCGCAGCTGATGATATTCAAGTGTGTGTGCTTGACACAAATACGATGTATACTTGATGAATACCTTTTATTAAAAATTTAAAGCTCATGGTAACTGCCGCAGCCTAGTGTGCGCCCAGCCTAGTCTACGGCCAGCCTCATATTACAATTTGAGAAAGATATGTTAACTGATTTCGACTAATTATTACGCAAGAAAAGACAATATAATATTCTGGTACCTTAGAAATAGGTCTAACTGTGTACCGAATTTCTTTTGGGTTGCGATCCTCAGCAATGAGGAAACAAGTAAAGAAGATTATGTGTACATAATATTTTAAACCCTATTTTTTGGGTAGCATTTTAGGCCATTCATCAGAATTTGAGATTACTCATATATTATGCTACTTTTTGTGAAATGTATCGTCTTTATGGAAATTCAAATAATTTATGATTTTTTCAACTTGCACCGATCTTTGCATTAGTGATGCCGCCAGGTACCCGGTTCCGACCCGGTTCCCACAGGACCCGGTTTTCCGAAGGAGACCCGGTTCTGACAACAAGAACCGGCTCTAATTTCAAGACGTGTAATTTTTTTGAATTGTTTACAATTCAATTGAATGCTGTTCTATTTATTTATGACCTCTTGATATTTATTTTAACTGTAGACACAATAAAACAATGGTATAACAGCTGTCTTACACCCTACAACTCTGCATAACAGAAGCAATGGGCATGAAGAAAGTGTCGAACCATCCGATACAAAAGACTGTTAACGCACCAGTCATTTGGTGGGACACTTTAGCCATAGGTGATTGTTATTCATTCACATCTAGGCCTATTATTAAGAATATTAATATTATTTTGAAATAAACAGTATAGGCCTACATATTTGAAGTAGTGTATCTGCCGACAATGGGAATATATACGACAATTATACAAGTATAGATAATTACGTAGGGTACCTTATAATTTATATGCCTATAGGTCCAGCGCGCGTACGTCATCGCCGACTAATTATGTTTTATTATTTTAATTGCAACACTTCGGCTAACGCAGAGTTTCACCTGTTGGTTCCATCCTCCAATACATGGCGGCAAAATTCAAATACACGCTACAGAAATCGGCGGGGTTTTTGAATGTTTAAAAACCCGGGTACCCGCCCGGTTCCTCAAACGGGTACCCGGTTCCCGAAAATGAGACCCGGCGGCATCACCACTTTGCATACACTCTAGTAACAGTTATACTCTGGATTTTAGGTAAATTAGAATGCCAAGATTGAAAAATACGACTTTATTGATCTAGTTGTGGCTGAAAAATATATATTCTTTTAATTTTGATTTAAACTTTTATTTCCTGTACATATAAAGTTTTCAGTTGGATGGAAACATTTCCACCTAAATGAAAAATAAACAAAAAAATTTAATATCGAAAATAAACATTTTCAGCTACAACAACATCAATAAAGTTGTATTTTTTATCTTAGCACTCTAGCTCACTTAAATGTCATGAGCCGCCATTGTAGTTACGTCCAAGCAAATATGTTCCTCTTCTATAGAAGCTGGCGCTTGTGTCTATAGAACAGCTTCTTTTGAAAATGGGAATACTTTCGTAGATTGTAGATTTTACTTGGTTGTGGATATAGTTCTATTTTGTACAAGTCCATCATACGTCATGTTTTAGTGTTTATATTATTATTTCTGTCTGTTTTTTGGTAGTTTAGAGTCATAATTGACACACCTGTTAAACTTATACGTAGTTGTCTACGTAAGTGTTACATCTTACTCATCACATTTGCACAAAGTAAAATATAGTTTTTCATAGCACTTTTTTATGTTTTGTAAATAGACAACTTCTATCACTATCATAATATTAATTCATTACCATTATCGACAAATTCTTTCCTTTTGGTGTGGAAGAGGTTTTTTTTAATATATTGTTGAACTCAAGCCTGGAGGTATGAACACAACGAGTTAAAGCTGTCTTCAGGAATACACTGCTGTATTAAATGTTTTTTACTCAGTAAGTATGTGTACTACATAATTTCAATTATAACTTTTTAAGCATCTGCACTCTTTTGAACTCTTTCGCATATTCAGCACTGAAGAAGGTTTCAAAATGCACCTCTTGGATTATAATAATTCCTCATTTAGTTTAGCTTTAGAGATTAATAACTGAATATTTGAACTATCCTCTTAATTTCCTTCTTGTGTTGTACTGAAACTGGCTTATGGAGTTTTTCAAGGGACCGAAAGAAACCTCATACATTATTTAGATTTAAAAATGCTATTTTTTTAATGCCAGTTTTCAAAGGATAGAAAAATCAAAACAGCATTTACCTGAAAACGTTAGAAACTATTTGAAAACATTATAAAGGGGTTCTACTTAATTAAAAATATGGATTTCTTTTCATGTTTTCAAAACATTTTTTTTTTAAATCTTTTAACAGTTTGCTGCCCATATCTTCTGAAGATGTAAACAAACTAAACTTGAAATTTCTAGAGGTAGCGAGTCAGTTAAAAAAAAAATTGTTTAGAAGTACCGACACTAGGTCAATCTATACAGAATAAGTATAATTTCCTGTTGCTTCAATATGTATGTTAGTATGTATGACATAATATTATACTTATTCCTTCAAAATTAAGATTTGGTTTTAGACATTCAATTAAGCCTGACGCACATTGCTAAATAAAAAAATGTACTAATTAACCTTTGTGTTGTTTAGGGATACCTTAAATCTTTAGGTATGGCGAGGACCGCAGAAGTGAAGCGGGATGCCCGTATCGGAGAGGCCGAGGCGCGCTGTGAGGCACAGATCAAGGAAGCCATCGCTGAAGAACAACGGATGGCTGCCAGATTTTTGAACGACACGGAGATTGCCAAGGCACAACGTGATTTCGAACTAAAGAAGGCTGCTTATGATGTAGAGGTTCAAACTAAAAAGGTACCAAAAACACAATACTTGTGATTCTGTTGATAACATGGTTCCAGAATATAGGAATGCTTTTCAGGATAAACGCTGCACAGCTATGTTGAAGGTAAAATTACCTACAAGCCACTAAATGTCCTTCCTTGTATTATGATCTCAATGCGTACAGTAACATCAGTGCATCCATTGAAACCTACTCTATTTCCGTTCATATTATTATTTATTTGCAATACATACTTACTTGATTCTGATCAGTGGCGGTTTTCTCTAATGTGCAGATGTTCAGTAAACCTACAAAAAACAACTACGCCAAACAAGTTTAATTTGGATTATAATATTACTACAGTTTTAACAGCGCGCCACTATTCGATAGTAAAAAAAATCCACCCATACGAATGAACAATGAACATCCCGCCACAACTCCATATTAAAAAAATCCACCAATAGAAGCCCAGAACACATAAGGAAGCTAAAAAAACCTATGGTATAATTCTAAACGGTGCTAGTAGCTATCTAAGGGCCAAAATTCGTTATTATTCCATCGTTAGCTGATCGCTTTGTTGGACTCGGAGCAGAACCAAACATTACAGATTAAACTGTTATTTTTTTTTATAAAATTACCTTATTCAATGCCACACATTCCCAAGCCACAAATGTTCAATGTTATTATTTTTAAAATTCATAAACCAAAAAGTGCTAATTCTTTTCGAAACTGTCTCCTAGATCGGTAGTATTTTAAAATGTTGTTGACTCCATACATTCGATGAAGATAAAACAAGCTCATGAAAAGCCGATATTCTTTCCCTTTTTAAATCGCTTTAATGTTGAACTGCCAGTAATTTAGTCCATGAACTACCACTTATTCTGATGGTCTCTTGTGAAGTTTTATCCTGTTTGGCTTTCATCAAAATCTAGTTCCGTATGGCTTAGCTTCATACGGTTTTTTAATGGCACTCTTGTCACCCCCTACCTTTTTTTTACATTATTCCACACAGGAGGCCCTGAAAAAAAAAACCCTTAGGACCTTTGTCATCGGGGATAGTGTGTGGAAAGCCTTTTTAAGGAAAGAAAGTAGAGTAAGTTCTTGGAAGTAAAAAGGTATGAAGGATATTAGCAAAAAATGTGGAATTCACAGTAAAACACATTTTTTGATTGATCTATCCATATAGCAAGGATATTGGAATTTTTGTGGGTTACTTACGCCACTTCTGCACTGACTTGTTCAGTTGTACAATTCCATCATTTTCTGTAGAATATTTATTTCATATTATTATGTGTTTTATGTTTTACGGAAATCCCTAACTATTTAACCTTTTTATAGTTTATGTTCAGGCTAATTTCTTCAGCTCTTCTCATTATGTATTATGACATTATTTGTAACTCACCTTGAAAGTCGATGCCAGATCATCGGTACAGCCAAAAACTATTTGAATTACTTGCTGATCTTAATATTATATGTTTTCTCCATATTCTTAATTACAATATAGTTAGAGATTAAACATTTTCGTTGTAGATGAGAAAATAAGATCATTCTTAAAAGCACCTAGTTCAGTGTTTTTTTGTATTGCAAATCCACTGTGATTGAATAACAAGTATGTATGTATTATGAATGTATGTATTGATAGTATTTACTTCGAAAATAACATGTGTTTGTAATTATTTCACCATTTACAGGCCGAAGCCGAGATGGCATATGAACTACAAGCAGCCAAAACCAAACAGAGGATCAAGGAAGAACAGATGCAGATTAAGGTGGTTGAAAGAACACAGGAAATTGCTGTGCAGCAACAGGAGGTACAACGTAAAGAACAAGAGTTAGAGGCCACGGTACGCAGGTATGTCATACACATTTCAAACAACATTATACTAGTCCTAGCAAGAGGATGTAAGTGACATCATTGTTCTACTATCTTCTGCCTTTTTCGTTTTCATTCAAAACGTGTCAGAAGGAAAAGAACAATCGTCAATGACTTAAGAGCTTTCGCTGGGACTAGTATACGCTCACTGCTACTCTCATATTTGCCATCAACCACACACTGATTTTTTTTTTGTAAAATTTTGCAGAAATGAGAGGATACGTTTTGACTTATGATTTTCAGTACATTGTCTTAGTAAAGCTTTTTTTATTAAGGCGATCCACTAGTCAAAAATTATTTCGAAATCGGGGGGTCTGGCATTTTATGAGGAATTATAAAATACTTGAAAAAACTGTTAATTCCCAGTTATGCCCTTAACCGCACACTGGTACAATTTGTCTAAAATACAAAAAATATAATAAAATAAAATAATTATTTTGGATTATCGAAATAAATTGTACATCGACGGCTTAATTTGTAGAATGCGTAACTTCCAATTATCAAATTTTACAGTAGGCGAAAAAAACAGTTTTTTCAACTATGTATTATGATTTTTAAATTTATCAGGTAATTTTTTTAAACCTCACCTGTGACACCTCACAAGAGTGCCTCTGTCTATATAGTGTAAAGACGGGGAGCTGTATCACCACCGGTTGGGCAGCATTGTGATGCGGGTTAAGGAAGGGATTTATTGATGTGAGTTTTGAAGAAATATATGAAAGAGGTCTAGCAGTTTCCGGTAGCTCGTTCCACATACTAGCCGACTTAAACAAAAAAGAGTCGAATAAACGACCCGTTCTCATGAACCAAGATCTAGTGTGATGGGTACTCCACTCGCATCCGTTCACCTGTGCACAGGGGATCAATGCTGCTAGTTCCTTAGAGCAGGCTCCATTTAAATACTTGTAAAACAGACTCAGCATGCCATACATTGTGGCTGTGCATTAGATATGGTAATCGGTCTATTTACATCGGATTTATTCCCCAAAAACCGTCTCCAATATAAAAATTTATGTAGTCCCTACAGTCGGCTGAGGTCTTTCTACATCCTCTTTTAGCTGGCTTCCTTTGCAATATGCAACTTCCGTACTTGACGTCATATTATTTTCATTTCATATTCCAGGCCCGCAGAGGCAGAGAAGTACCGTCTGGAGAAGATCGCTGAGGCGCACCGCATCCGTGTCGTCCTGGAAGCGGAGGGCGAGGCAGAAGCCGTGCGCGCCAGAGGAGAGGCTGAGGCCTATGCCGCCCTCGCGCGTGCCAAGGCCGAGGCTGAGCAGGCCGCCAACAAAGCTGAGGCCTGGAAGGAATACAAAGAGGCGGCCATGATTGAGATGCTGCTGGAGACATTGCCCAAGGTAAAAAGTCATAATTTTAACAAATATTATAAATGCAACATAAACAATTTGGCAGTAACAATACATATCTCTATCATACTCTTCATAGCAATGAACTTTAAATCTAAAATATGAAGACTTTGACTAAACAGGCTGTTACCGTTTTTAAGTAATCCACATTACATACAAGCATAGCCTCACATGTGACATCCATACATTTTTTTTATTTATTTATTTATAGAGCGGAGACGGTTTACATATTGTTCCTGTGAGCTCTTAGGCCATAGGCCCATTGTGCTAGCTCCCATTTTACTTCATTCCTTTAACAGTCACGTGGTCCCTTTATAAAGTTCACCCGGGTTGTCATTGTATATGTGGCTACGTCTTCTGGTCCCATAATGTGTCTTCCCAGGTCTCATCTCTCCTCTTCAATCCCCATTGGTTCCTTGAAGGTCCCCAAGGGAAGAGAGCCTCATCTTTCCTCTCCACTCCCCTTTGGTTCCCTGAAGGCCCCATAAGGGGAGAGTTCATGGAGGTGGCCTCAGTTCTCCTCTCCACTCCTCCTTGGGTCCGTAAAGTCCCCATGATGGAAGAGGGCTTCGTCTGTCCTCTACACTCCACTCCGCTCCTTGATTCTCTGAAGGCCCCATGAGGGAAGAGGGAATTTTCGAATGGTCCGATTTTCGTCCCACGAGTATCTAAAAAATAGAAGGTCCACTCCAACAGAGCTCTCGGGGCTCCCCGAGTGCTGGGGTAAGGTCTAAATACTCTGAGGTTTCTCGGAGGTACCGTTCATGACACTGTTCCCCAGGTCATTCAGCTTGAGTGTTTAGATAGTGGTTTGAATGGTAGAAAAAGTCGCGGACGACCGAGGAAGACTTAACGCATTATCTCTGTATTGGAATGAGATATGGAGTCGAATTTAAGACTTTATAATGAAGTTTTTAATAGTAAACATTTGGTATACAGTAGTGAAGGATAGAAAAAATTGGGGATGTCCTAGAAAGACTTGAATCAAATAAAGAGTTAAAAGGAGAATGTATAACTTGAAGAGGTCGAGGATGGCCGAGGAAGACATGGAATAATTAAGAGAAACAAATACTTATTATACAATAATATTATTTCCACATTAAAAATGCACCCAGTTTTCAGGTACACTTAGAATATTAACAACCAAAATTTTATTTCAAACCATTAAAAATTAAATTAATTAATTAATTAATAACCTAAAACTCAAGCAACGCTGGGTACACATCAGCTAATATCATACAAAAAACCAAACCAAAGTAAACATCTTTAACCCATTGGCCTCTGAATTGTTTAGCTAAAAAAATGTCCTTCACATCCGAATTAATTTTGTACCAAAGTTTTAAATCTGCAGTGGTGTACTAAATCTTACATAACTTTTAAACTAAACATGCAAACGAAACAATTTATTTTAATTTACTTGTGAATTGAATTAAGGTATGTAAAAAATATATGCAGTTTTTAAAAAAATAATAATATGATTAAACGAGGATATAAAAATATTTTTTTTATAAAAACCAATTTTTTTATAATTGGATTAAGAAAAGTTTTACATTAATCATACTTATTACCATAATATATGTTTTTTCAATTTGGGCTGATGTTAGCCGCCCACCAAGCATTTAACGAACAAGCTTGTCGATTCCCGAACCACACGCCATTTTGAAAAAATTCAATGACGCTGAAATATAACAAAATTTCAATCGTAAATATCAGGAAAAAACTGTACCAACGGAGTCCTGCCAATTACTAGGAAATGAATGCTTAATTATCTACAGAGCGATTGGCATTTAAAATTTTAAACACAGATGTCAATAATGTATCCTTTTTTCGTTTTTAAGCCGACAGACATCAGACCCGCCGGGACGGCGTCGTTTGATTTTAAGACACATCGCCATACACACGCCGGGACGGCGTCGTTTGAGGCCAATGGGTTAAATAAAGAAAATTCGTGAAGATAACCTTTTGTCTTCCAAATACAGGAAAACTCTTGTATAATGACCGAAATTACAAGAACTTACAAATGTCAGAACAATTATGTACAGGTTTTAACGGAAAAAAAATATATTTCTGCATTTTTACTGATGGATGAATTAAGTTCCAAGGCTCAGAGTTCGAGGACTCGGGAAAACGCCTGAGGTCCTAGATTGACTCAGGAATCTTGAAGTCATCTTTCCCACCACATTATGAAGGAAGTGTTCTTATGATTAATGTCTCCACCACCTTTTACTTTATAATTCAATCCACCTTATTACTGTTTTTTGGTCTTTCTGATTATTATTTACAAATAACTAAACTTTTTGTATTACTTCCAGGTGGCCGCAGAAGTGGCCGCACCACTGTCGCAGGCCCGCAAGGTCACGATGGTGTCTTGCGGTGGAGCGGAAGTCGGTGCCGCCAAACTTACCGGGGAGGTGATGACTATCGTGCAGCGCGTGCCCGAAGTGGTCCGTGCTTTAACCGGCATTGACATCTCCAAGGTATGGACCGGTTCCAACTACTTACCCCTGAGGGCAGCTGTGGACAACTGACTTGTACAAGCCAATCAACAGGCAATTTATCTTAACTCTCCAACTCTTGGCACCAAGTTTAGATATGTCTAGCACAATAATTTTAGGCTTACTTGTCTAGTCCATCCTGCTCTAGTTTTTGTGTATAATGGGCTTGTTTTTAAATCATTCATCAATTTGATACACTAGGACACTACACAGGAGAAAATATGTATAATAGTTTTGACTGCTACTTAATACGGTATGGCAAAAAAAAACTGTGTAATACTAGATTGTGTGTACTGCCCTACTAAGCACGTCGAGGATATCTTCTGTGTTCTTTTGTTTCTTTAATACCATAATATTCATTTCCATATTTTGTAGGTGTAAAAAATTGTATGACTGGCAGCATGTATGTATGATACAAACAGAGGAAAATAATTTTTTCAAAAAGCATGTCTCGATTTTTTTTGAGAATGACCACAAAATACTAGGGTATTTGGGGGTAACTACAATTTTCTAAGAAAATTCAGCAATATTATATATATAATAATGTAATACTAGAAGTCAGGATTTATTTCAGTGCAGAAATTCTGGGACTAACTACCATATATATTCCTCTTTGCCCAGAATACTAATGGAGGGAAACAATTATATCAAGTCAGTGGACATCTTCAATTTATCTTTAAACAATTATAAAATGTTGTTAATGAAGCAATTCAGTTATGTACAATAAATAATGTATATTTCTTAATATTCACATGTAAAAGCCCCGAAAAAGGACGTTAATAAATAAATATATATTATGTGTGGTAAAACCATGTATGATTGTGTGAGAAATGTGTAGATCCGCAAAGTGTGCAAGGCTGGTGTAATCGTAATGAGTAAGATCAAGAAAGGGACCCTTAGATGGTTTGGGCATGAATGGTAGCAGAAGTCGGGGACGCCCGAGGAAGACATGGCACGACCAAGTGAAAAATGAGTAAAACTTAAACTTGAGTCGGGCCATGTCAAGAGTCAGAATAATAGAAGAGTATGTATGAGACGATGTATGAATGTGAATGAGGCAAGGAGTGTGTGCCAAGACCGAGTTGTTTGGCGATCCCTTCTCTCTGCCTACCCCTGCGGTAAAAGGTGTGATGGTTAATTACTTTTTTTTTTAATTCAGCGATATCTACTGCAGTTAAGACTAATATCATTTTGGATCTTGAAATACATGCCACCAGAACTAATTTTTTAAGATAATTGTTTATATGTGTATGTTACCATACATTATATATTATTTTACTAATCATATTCATTATTAAACTTATTGCTTAGGTACCCATTCAATAAAAAAAAATTACGTGCATTTTCATGTAATTTACTTAAAATGTAGGTATGTACATTATGTAATAGAATTTTTTTTCTTACAGTTTGTTAACGATTTTTTAGCATTTCTTTTCGTTTTTCTACATTTTTTGCCAATCACTTTGTACCAATTTTGGGAGTCGATTGAATAGATTCGTTCATCGTCTCATCTGGACACTGCGGGCACAAACTTGCACTTGTAATAATTAATAATGTTGTCATGCAAATGATGGTGCATATTTTGGAACTGGATCTGCATTTCATAGCATACTTTATATTTTGAATCATGCAAATACATAACGGGAAGTAAAACAGAAATTCACATAAATGTGAAGAATTTTGGAAATTGACTAATTTTCAAAGTACAGTTTTCAGAACAAAAAAATATTAAAATCGAATTCCCCACCCTTGAATTTAAAGGAATCAACCCTAATATGTATCACTTTTGTCCAAATTAAAAATAACATAAATTGGTACGGGAGCCTTAAATTAGATTTGTCTGTAATTCTGAAACTCCCTCCTGTGTTTAGTGCAGCAGTAAAATAATTTACTCATTCTTGGAATGGCAGTTCAAATAGTTGAACATACATTGTACACACAGATATAGGAATTAATAGACGAGAAGATAATGGCGAGGGGTAAAATCAACTGTTGAAGAACGAAGGGAGTAAGGCTGACTGTGATTCGTCAATAAATCAATCTGACAGTAAATAGGCATCTCGCATTATAATATCACCATTTAGTTCTTAAAAGTAAAATCTGCTTTTGAATGAATAGACATTTCTACATGGGAGCGCAAATTACTCGCCACGTTATGAACTAATTTGCAAAGTCCAAATTCGGCAAAGTAAGGCAGCTTCTATTTTCAGAGTCGTAGTTAGTTTCAGAGTATTTAGTTAAGACACTTTTACAAATGTCTCATAATTTACTTACCCCAGTAAACAACGATGAGCACACTTGAGAATCGCCACATTGTGATGTGATAGTATATGTTTCTAAAACTGATCCATATAATACGGTGTGAATAAGCTTAAAATAAAGTAAAATAATGCTTACTTATGGAATGTAATACGACAATTGGGTTTATTCTCTTTTTCACATCTATTTTTACAAGTTTTCATAGTACAAGTCAACATTTTGCCGTGTTATTTCGTAAAATGAACCGATGATGCCTCGACCATAGTTCGCACAAGAATGATGACGTCACGTTTTCAAATTTCACTTGAGGCCATATGCGAGCCCAGCCGGCTCAATTGAACCGGTATGGGGAGTGGGGATAATACGCTTTTAATCACTTAGGGCAGGTCTACTAATATTCATATGTCTATGATTGTACATAATTTTATGCACTAATACTAATATGAAATATGTACTCTTGTCAAAATAATATATCATAAACATAATTTCTCGTTTTTTTTCTGACATATTTATTATTTAAAGTAACAATTTAATTAAATAAATAATTAAAAGTAATTACGAAGATATTTCCAATTATTTGAAAAACTCATTATCATCACATCATTTTTTTCTCTTTTAACTTGGGTTTTCAATACTTTTCATTATTATTATTATTGCTTGAAATCCCGACTCACAGAGTTACATTGAATCCAGATATTTTATGCTTAATTTTTAAAATATTTATTGGATGTCTCAAAATACGATTGCTATTCTACAACAAGTAACTGATATTTGATGTGAAAAATTGAAGGACATTGTAGAAGAATGATTTTAATAATTTCAGATCTTATGTATTAATTATATAATAATATGTAGATTCATTCTTACGTATTTGCATAAAAAGAAATGCATACTTATTCAAACAATATTGGATACTGAATCGAATAATCTACCCATATGTTTGCGGGCTTCTTAACAGGGTCATCTCTGCCTCATTCTCTCCATTGATTTTTCTATTACATAAATAATGTTCAGAGTTTGTATTTTATCAAATGCTGACATCTCGATATCTGTATCTACCAAGAATAATATTTCTTAAGCTTTTCCTTCAACATTTCTCGTCAGGTACCCTGTATTATGTATTTTTTGCCTAACACATCTGCTTTGCACTTTAGTTTAGTTAACATTTAACCCTTTATCTGACAGATTGGCAGAAGCACTCAAGCAATTTCGGCTGCGAAAAAACCTGTCACTCAAAAATAGTTGAAATATGTAAGTTTAACAAAAAATGTCAATTCTTGTATAAACTTACATGCACTTGGCTTATTCCTTTTTATGTTGGAATATTATGTCGGTATTAAAGGGTAGATTTGTAATATTAATTATGATTTCATCTATCAATGGGTCTGTAGATTAGACAAATGTGTTTTGTTCGTGTCCTGCATGCACTAATACTTAATTTATGTTTTCGTTTCCCTGTAGTTTAGTTGTTTCAAGCCTCAATTCCGAAAGCTGGTAAGAGCTGAAGAGCACGCAATATTATGTTACTACTACCTATTACTTTATAAATTTAAGGCAACATAGCAATTGAATTATTAGCATTCTTACGCAATAATTAAACTCTGCTCTGTCCCCCATAAAGACTTTATCTACATACACAACACTGTTCTTTAACTATGAAATCATTTTGTTAAATGTTAAACTAATCTAATCGGACATTTACCCTGAGACTGCGATCACTTGTGACTTGCACTGGAGGAACTGCTGTTGCAATTACCGCTGCAATGCAATATGTAGTGTTAGGATTAAAACAGTGTTTTTATATTTCAGTATTTTTCCAGCAAAATATCAATTGTAGAAGCATGTCTTTTATTCAAGTTTCAGTTCCGACTTCAACAGTTAAAAATGTATTCCCAATCATTTAAATAAAAAAAAACCTTCTTTTTTCTGTTTCTAGCTAATCACAGGTGTTCATTAGTAAAGATCATCAACTTCGAATTACCTATTAACTAATAAGATAATTGAACTTTACACAAATATGTTTTACTAAATAATATAGGTAGATATTATTTATCAGCCTATCTTAATAAAACAAGTTTATTTTGCTTATGTTTTATGATTGTGTTTCTTGTATTTTCTTGCATAGTTAGACTAAATACAAAATGAATCTTATATTAAACTAAGCATAATTTATACTAATTTTCTTCTTTTTTTTCAGTCGGTGCGTGCAGCATAAGCTCCATTAAGTAAAGCTACGAAGAGGTAAAATCTACCTACAGCTGGGGTGTTGTTGCGCCATATAATCCAAAGAATCTCTTGTATTCATTGAATGCTTAAGAAATCTTATCTCTAAGGAATATTTACTTCATTTATTCTCTTCTGCTAAAGCTAACTAAGAAAGTCATTACAAACCTGCGGGGTTCACCATTGTTGCCATATTGTGGTGGCCCTCCAATAGTAAATGAAGTTGACTAGTGTTGTTTGGATCGGGTGTCTATTGTGAAATACACTCAAAGCACAATTGTTTTTCTTCTCATTTGTTCCGCACTCAGGTCACCACTTTCACAAAGGTTTTTATCAGTGATAAGAGCTAAAGAACACGTACCAACTGAGGCAGTATTTTACCCTAACAAATGGTCATTCGACATGCCAGCAAATATATTTAAGTTGAATTTTTTACGTTGTGTTCATGAGAAATTAGGCCATTGCACTCACTAGAATATACAGCTAAAAAAATAAAGAACTTTGAAGAATCTGATATATTATGGTGGTTTGACTAAATAAAACAACATAAAATAGGATGTGTTAAGTTTTTTTTATTGTGCTTAGTAAACATTCATTAAATTCACTACCACATAATTTTTTAATTTATTTTTGTTTTGTGGTCACAGAAAGTAGATTAATTATGTAAATAATTTGTTTAGTAGTTACTTTAAAAAATCACAATTTACACATTACATTACAGAATTGATAAAATAATTAACTCAAACGCTGTTAAGTTTCTTCTTAAGTGTGAGGATTTTTTTGATGCATTTTTAGCTCTGTCGCTTTTTGATGTATAGAGACTGGATTGTAAAATTGCAAAGTAATCAATTTGCTTAGAATATGTGTGAATGAGGTCCAGAAATAAAATAAATAGTGTGCCCTTAAATAAATTATTAGGGAACAGTGCAACTGAGGCAAAGCTATTTTTCTACATGTTGTATCTTGGTGTATGTATATAATAATAATATAGTATATTATATTATTTTCAATTTGTCAATGCAGATATTATCTTATGAATATTTAAAAAAACCCTTGACTTATGATTTTAAATACAATGCATAAAATATGTTTTATTTTTGGCACGAGATTTCTACACATTGCTTTGTTTTTATAAATGATTTTAATTTTATTATTGCATGTCAAATTTTAATTATTATTTTATTTTTATTATATTAATTTTATGCTGAAACTCTGAAGGTGCCAATTTTAGTTATTCCTATGTATTTTCATCTTAAAAAAAATTGTATTTATTGAATGAATTAATTATTACTGGACATTATGATTCACATTGCAACAATTCCATAGAAATTGTTAATAGTTATTCAGCAAAACCTAACACAAGTCAAGATCAGTGGCGGCTCATGACTTTTGGGTGTACTAGAGTGCTAATATTAAACAAATTGACATTATTTATGTTATTATAGCCAAAAAAGATCTTCTTGAAATTGGTGCGGTTCATGGCCAAACTAAAATTTCCTGAAAATATTCACACAGAAAATAGAATTTTCTAAAAAAAAATTAAAAATCGTTTTGGACTAAACAATATCTTCAACAAACTTAGCACTCTTATCACACTCAAAAGTCACGAGAGGTAACCCTAAAGAACCGATTTGTTTTCAAATTAGTTATTCATCAAATTCATTTTTTAAATTGTTTTTTTGAAGGTATTTTTTTAAACCCCTTTATTGTTGGTAAGTTAATATATATTCATACCTATCACCAATACATAGATCCCTTGGGAGGTTTTGCATATAAGTACATTAATTTTTAGTCCGAGAATTAACCCTTGCACTCCTTTATTTTCCACATTAATAATTACAATTTTCTATGAAACAGCAAGTCTATTAAACCTATTTTACATGTTGGTTATCAGTTGCACATCGCATCTTCAATAATCAGGAATCATTTTGATTTATTTTACATCAAATGTGGTCAGCCTACTAAAATTGTAAGTGATACATGCAGGATACTCTGGAATTCATGTGTCACAAAGTCAGCCTTTCTGTTTCAATTTAAATGCAACATTTTAAACATTATAAACACTGTGCGATTGTTGCTGCAATTATTTTCAATTTTTTTTTTATATTTGAAAAAGAAGATTCCTTTCGCTTTCTTTTTATCTTATTGTTAGAGCGTCGTTGAGCTCAAGAAATATATTTTTCAAAGTAACAAAGGAGTCGTAAGGGTTAAAGGTTTCAATAATTTCAATAATTTCAATAATATTATGTTGTTAAGTGTATGTATTAAATTAATGTAAAAGTTTATTAGTTTTTAAGAAATATGATATTATTATGTATGTTTTTTCATAAACTATATTCCAGTACCACGGAAATATTTTATTTCTTAAACCACAATAATACCCTATATTATTGACAGCTTATCTACACATTCAACGATAAAAATCACTGGAGGTGGACCAAAGTAGTCTATGGAAAATTGGTGAAACAATGATTTTGTGAGAATCGGGAAATTTTAATTTTGTAGAATTTCCTTGCATAAATCTGATTTATTTTATGTTCTGTGTTAGCAATTTGTAATCTTTAAAACTTGCATACTTTATCTACAAGTACTACAGATCCAATCAATATAACTTTTTTATTGCAGTGGATAAATAATGATTTTTGCAATTTTCAAAATAAATCACTCAGTTTTATTGTCACATAAAATTATTTGCAAAGCAATTTTCTTCAAGAACGTCGATATGTTGATGAAATTTGTTGAATATGTAAACGGTAAAAAACGCTTACAAGATTCCCACAGAAGTTCTCAAACCTAGCGAACTTTGATTTTTCAATCTTTTGAACTGAAATTTTTATAAATACCTAATCACCTAAATGATTAAAGCGTTTTTAAAATTTATTTTTATTGTTTTATTTCTTGCTACATTGCAATCCTGAGTTATAAAATTCATTTTGGGACGGAAGAAATTTACAAAACGTAAGTGGGAGGGGGAATAAAAATTATGCACATTTTATGTTCTGTTTTCAAAATCAGATCATTTAAATAATAAAGTTATAAAAAATAAACCACTATTCATTTTTTCTGCAATATATGGATAAGTTCAAGTAAGTAAATAAGTAATTTATTGCTGACCGTGTACATAAAACACACATTTATGCAATTACTCGTGTTCTTTTGAAAAGTATAAATAACCTGCCATTCCATAAATGTTCATTGTAAATTAGTTGTAGTAGGCTAAATGATAAGAAAGGTCGTCTAGATACTTATAGTTTTTTTCTTGTGTACTCGGTGAACTCCATTATCACATAAAAGTTATATGTTACATAGTCATTACATGAAATCTGTTTTATTTATCAATGAAATAAGAGTTTTGTACAGTGTACTACACAACTCATATTAGGAATCCACAGTAAACTCGAATGCACTCATAGAAGGTGCTCCGATAATTCCGTGGTGACACAATGAGGTCAAAACAATAAAGGGGAATGCAATTTGCATGACAATCTTCCGCACTGGACAAATCAGGTGTGTCCAAGTTTACAAAGCACACACACACATTGCATTTACTTAGTGTGTGCTAATAATTTACAAACATATGTACAACCAATGACATTATTAGACAAATATATTTTTAGAGTTTTAAATATTTTTCTTCCTAGAATGTCAAGTATATGGCAGTGCTAAGTGGCTTCTCCAGAATAATAATCTGAGTTTCCGAAATAATAATTTTTTTTCTGATTACCAATTACATAATTACTACCAAAATTTTTTATATCAACTTCTCACAAAAGTGTCTCTCTTTGGGGATTCTGTGTGGACAGTGTATTTCAGGAGAAGAGGAAGTAAACCCTGGTCTTGAAGAGGCCTATATTATAGAAATGACAAAACACAAGCCAGCAAGTAGTTATTTCACATTCCTACAGAAAAAGTCAATCAGCATTTAGCGTGTCTGTCGTCTGTACACTGGCTCAGAAGGGATAAATTATTCATGAGAGCACCTACCAGTAGAATAAACACAGCAATTTCAATTAGGATTTTGTACATATGTATATTGCTATCCAAATGTTCCAAAAAGAAAAGGGAAGCTATAACTGATTGACCATTTTTGGCAGTCAATAGATTTTATAGGTATCTAGGGTTTTTTTTTTCAGAGGTGGCTAACGAAAATGGAAGGCTGCAGTTCCAATTTGTACAAGATCAGCAGTTGTACATGCCCTAAGATATTAGCTTAACTCTGGCTTCAGTTACGGTTATACTCAAGACGTCAATGGAAGATTTGTGATGATTGCTTCTGTAGAAGGTGAGACATTATTTCAATCGAATTTGGAAGACTTTGAAAACAACAAATGTAATGAAGGTGGCGGACATATGATTGGTGATGCCTGAACGTATGTAGTATTTAGAGATGATTTGCAGATGAACCGCTATCAAAAGATCATAGGTAGTACACAAGTAAGCATTTTATTGACTTCTAAACAACCTTTAATCTCCATCTAGAACAATATCTTTAAGTGTGATGCAATTTTAGCCATCCTGATGCAGTATGGAAAGTATATACTAGGGTGTCCCAGGACATAAGGAAGAATTTTTTTTTCATGAATTTAAAAACGCATACCCTCTTATTTTATTCCATTTGATCCCAAAATAAGTTTTTGACCATGAGATCTAGTGTTTCTATTGTACGTGTTTGATGTTATTTCTTGGGTTTTGTACTTATGAATGTAAATGAGTATAGTTTTAGAATATAGTTGTTTAATTGACATGATGTTAAGATTGGTGAAGATTTCGTCGGTGCTAGTTCTTAGAGGAACTTTCAGTATAATTTTCATGATGGCTTTTTGAGTTTTAATTAGTGGATTTAGTATATTTTTATTTGCACTGCCCCATCCGATAATACCGTATTCTAACAGTGATTGGCAGAGAGCCAAGTAGATTTTGATTAAGTAATTTTTAATGAGCACATTCCTGATAGTTTTGAAAAAATAACTTAGTTTTTTAATTTTATTATCTAAATAGCTAATGTGATTGGTCCATTTTAAATTTCCATCTATTTTTAGACCCAGATACGTTATATGGTCAACGTTTTCTAATGATGGACAATTACAATGCTCATTTAAGTGATGCGGTCTATGAATTTTCAAGTTAAGGTTTTCTTCAAAGTATTTTGTATTTTTTATTTTGAAATTGATGAATTTGGTTTTATTAGCATTTAGTGTAAGTGAATGTAAGTAAATGTCTAGCCATTTTTTAATCCTGTTTAGTGTGTCTTATGCTTTCTTAACCCATTGGCATCCGAATTGTTTGGCTAAAAAATTGTCCTTCACATCCGAATTAATTTTGTACCAAAATTTTTAAGTGCAGTGGTGTACTAAATCTTGCATAACTTTTAAACTAAACATGCAAACGAAACAATCTTTTTTAATTTACTTGTACATTGAAACAAGGTATGTAAAAAACATATGCATTTAAAAAAAAAAAAAAATTAATATGATTAAACGAGGATATGAAAATTATTTTTTTTCAAAAACCATTTTTTTTTTAAAATTGGATTTAGAAAAGTTGTACATTAATCATACTTATTTCCATAATATATATTTTTTGCCATTTAGGCTCTTGTTAGCAGCCCACCATGCGATTTACGAACAAGCTTGTCAATTCCCGAACCACACGCCATTTTGAAAAAATTCAATGAAGCTGAAATATAACAAAATTTCAATCGTAAATATCAGGAAAAAATTGTTCCAACGGAGTCCTGCCAATTACTACGAAATAAATGCTTAATTATCTACAGAGCGATTGGCATTTAAAATTTTAAACACAGATGTCAATAATGTATCCCTTTTTCGTTTTTAAGCCGACAGACATCAGACCCGCCGGGACGGCGTCGTTAGATTTTAAGACACATCGCCGTACACACGCCAGGAATGCGTCGTTTGAGGCCAATGGGTTAAATGTTTCTGTCCAATTATTCCCATTTATAAGGAGAACAGTATCATCCGCAAAACTGATGATTTCTCCATCACATTCTATGTGGCATATATCATTAATGTAAATTAGGAACAGAATCGGACCCAGAATACTTCCTTGAGGCACACCGAATTTGACATCAATACACTCACTGGTTATGTTGTTAAGTTTCACAGTTTGCTTTCTATTTCCCATGTAGCTTTTAAAGAATATCAGTTCATTATCAGTGATCCCTATGTTCTCTAGTTTTTCAAAAAGATGTGAGTGAATTATTATGTCGAAGGCTTTAGAGAGGTCGAGAAATACTCCAATGCATTTTTTATGTGAATCTAGAGAATTTTTAATATATTCAATTACTAAGGCTATGGCGTTGGATGTTCCTAGATTTTTCTGAAACCAAATTGTTTTGGTGATAATAGTTTATTTGATTCTAGGTAATCGACGAGTTTAGTTTTAACTGTTATTTCTAAGATTTTAGATAATGTGTTCAGAATTGTGATTGGTCTGTAGTTATTGATATCTGTACGATTTCCTGATTTAAAGATTGGTGTAATAGTCCCTATTTTGAGTTGTGATGGAAATCTGCTTTCCGTAATAGATTTGTTTATTAGAAAGAGTATCGGTTCGGTAATTTCATCTTGTATAAATTTTAATGTTTTTATTGTGATTTCATCACTACCAGATGAAGATGTTGGTTTGAATTTAGAAAATATTAGTGTTAGTTCTTTTTTTTTTTTTTTTATTCTTTATATTGGCTTTCACCCATTAAGAGTGATCTTGGCCATACATTACAACATTTTTCTTATTAATAAATACAACAAATTACAGGATAAAATTGATTACACAACATGACATAACATAACGTAACATAAATAAACCAAACATAACATAAACATAACATAAACATAACATAACATAACAAAACATAACATAAACATAACATAACATAAACATAAACATAACATAACATACTTAACATAAACGGAACAGAGCTGGTAACAGTAGATTATCACAAAATTATAAAAATAGGAACCTGTGTACAATATAAGTGGGCGCTTTTCGTTATTTAACCAAAGATTTGTTTAGTGATTTGTTTTAGAGCAAATTTAAACCTTTGTGGATTTGGGTGTTTGTTTATTTTCGGGTTATAGTGTTGGGGTTTGTTTATTTTATTCGCTAAGTTGGAGTCTATGTTTGCAAAAAAGTTTTTGTGTAGTTAATTAGTTTATGTACGTTTTTGTTGAGCGAGAGTGTACCGATCTCTGTGTTGATTTCTTCCAATGGGTTTGCTTTGTTTTGATTTGTGTAGGTGATTTCTTTAATTATTTGCCAGATAAGTTTTGGATTATTATTGGATTGATGTATTTAGATCTGTAGTAATTTTGTTTGGCCGATTTAGTAAGATTGGAGCAGATGTTTCTATAATTTTTGTAAAATAGTTTTAGGGAAAGGTCGCATGGATAGTTTTTTACTTGCTGATGGATCTTGTCTCTTTTTCTTATACATTTTAGTAGGCCAGGTGTGATCCATGCTTTTTTGATAATTTTATTGTGTGAATATGTATAAGTTTTTATTGAGGTGTGGTTATGTATTTTTAATTGCAATAGTTTAATAAATAATTTCCAAGCATCTTCAAGGTCTTCAGCTTTATATATTAATTCCCAGGTTTCAGTTTGTAGTGAATTTTTTAGTTCGTTGTAGTCTATAACACGTCTATTCCCCGTTAAATTTTGAGTCGATGGTCGATTTTCCTTTGTATGGATGTTAAGAATTAAAGTGTAGTGATCAGTGATAGTGGATTGATGTATGATTGCGGAGTATTTTTTATTTGTTTTTGTCATTATGTGGTCAATGCAGGTTTGCGAGGGGATTGATTTATTCATTTTGTGATCCACTCTTGTTGGTTCCCTTATTGCGGCAGTCATCCCGTGGGAGAGGAGGAGTAATTGGTATTCCTGTGTTTGTGGATGTTGCCTTCCAGTATCCAGTATGTTAATGTTGATGTCCCCTATGATGAACATCCTGATGTTTCGTTCTTGAAGTAGAATGGAGTCTAGTGATTCAAGAAATGGTGACAAATTTGTAGATAAAGGGGATCTGTAGATAGCGAAGATGCATGTATCTTGATCGAGTTTTACTTTCAAACAGTTTACGTCTTGTAGTTCGATTTCTTCTATTTTGCATTCCATCTTATTTTTACAATATACAATTACTCCATCGTTTTGATGTTTGTGAAGTTTAGTATTGAAGACTTTGTAGTTGTTGATGTTTTTATGCACATATGTTGAGGGATTTATCCAACATTCTGTAAGGATTAATAAGTCAGGTTCTAAATATAATTCATTTATAAAATGCTTACTGAACTTCTTTAAAGCTGCCATTGAGATGTTTTCATCAATTTTTGTCTTAAGCCTTCATCGACTTCAAAATGTCTTTTGTTTCTGGTAAGGTGCTTTAACTGCTATAATACATTGTAGCCATGGCTGACATAGGATGTTACCAGTAATTTAATTTAATTAATTGTTGGAAACTGATCAATATTATATTCAAGCGCCTCAATAGTAGCTTCAAGAATGAAAACAGAATCTCTCATACTTAACAGGCACCTGTCTAGCGCTGCGACTAACTTTGGAGTAATTAAGTCTTTTCGCATCGACGTTTTACTGATTTCAGGTTGAGTTTTCTGTTGCGGTTTTGGAAAATCTTCTAAATGTGTGTCTTCGTTAGAATCAGAAGATGAGTCGTTTTGTAACGGTTTGTAAGACGATGTTGAAGGAGTTGGCGCAGATAAAAATTTAGTACGCCACTTTTCTTCTTCCATTGTTCTAAGGCGCGTTCTCTCCTCTTTATCTGTCAGTTTTTTTGTCAACCCCCCCTAAGTAGCCAGGACGACCTGGCTCTGTTTGCCGCTGCAAGAAGATTCTATCTTTATTAATTTAAGAGCATCGGCGTGTGCAATGTCAAATAAATTATCTAAGTTTTTAACAAAACTCTTGACGACGTTTTTCAAATAATCTTGCGTTTTCTGCGCATTTTTTTGTAAGTCCCTCCAAACTTGATATAAGTTTACAAGTTTTTTCACACAATTAGGTAAAGATTTGGTTGGTATACGCGCCTTTTCCCAATAGATAACACACTCGCGAATAGTGAGATTAGCACTTTGATTGACAGTTAAATTCACTTCCCGGATATTGTAGAACAAAACTTCAAGAACATTAGATGGCAGTTTAGAACCCGATATTTGGTGTTTTATGACTCCTATTAAAAAATGCTCTTTATAGAACTGCGTAAATCTAATGACATCTTGTCTGAGTGAGTGATATTCGTTTACTAACAAAAAAGCAAGTTATCAACACGTTTTCTCGCGGGCGTCTTAATGTACAAGTACTAACATGTTTCGATGCAAGTCGGCACGGGTTGCAGTGGTCCCTAGTAAACGAAATTTTATTTATAAGTGTTTTGTCATTATTGAAACAAAATTAGAGGGTATGCGTTGAAAAATAACAGCTTTAATTTTTTTGGAACGCCCTATTATATACATTTGCATTCTGGCAATTTTATTCCCCGTTGGTTTCTGAATGTTCCAGAATCTGAGTAAGCTAGAGACTGAGTATGCAAGTACCAACTAGTCACTCCAGTTCTATCTTGTCTTAAGGTCAAAACGGTTTTTAAAAAAGGCATTCAAAGTTAAATTGTAAATCGGTGAAATCGATAAAAATATAAGAGAAGAGGATAACATTTTTTTAATTACGAATTTAATTTTTAAGCAGATGTCTGCCCACTGGCTGAATTGGTAGAGGCCGGTTAAGGGAGACCCTGTGACCTGTTCAGCTGGAATCTCTTTGCCTTGTATCACAGTGGGAGGGATCAATTCACACTGTCACTCCTGGATACGACCCCAATGTTCCTACCCAACCCTCACAGTTTTTTTCCTTCTCAGAACATCCTCTCCTCCCTATCCTTAAAAATACCATCCACACAGCATCCCCAAAGATGACCTCTGGGGGAAATCATTATCCTCAGGGTCTCATGTGTGGAGTTAAAGTAAAAATGTTATAAACCTGGAAGTTAAAATTTTTTCATAAAAATCAACAATGCAAGTAAATAAAATTGAATTAACTAAACTCCTTTTCTCTAAAAGTTATTGCTATCAACATGGTACTTATAATAACGCTATAATAGATTGTTTTATTTCCATTTTTTGGAAGAGCAAAATTTCCTTCATTATAATAATATATTTACGAAAACTGTAATGAAATTTAACTACAGTTTAATTAACCACTGAAGAGAAAAACTGATATGAGTTTGTTATGGGCGTGTCAGTGTGCCCCAAAGTAAGCTAATTTTTTTCATTAGAAATTTAAACATTTTCAAACATCGAAATTCTTTCTTGAATAGATCATCAATTGCATTGTCCTGTCTGCGGCCAAGAAGTGTGTAGGTTTGTGTTGTGACATCAGATCTCTTTAAAATCAGTCATACTATCGATCACACTTTGTGGGATTATTTGTTTTTTTTTTTAATAAAATTATTTTATTCTTTTCAAAAACATTTATTTTTAAAGATAATATTGCTTTATCAAACACTGATCAATCTTTGGAATGCCGGGCTCCCGCGACCTAATACTCTATCATATGCTAGAGGTGTATTTTGCATGCGGGCCGCTGTACATCGACTTGAATCTATTTTCGTAATAAATGACTTGTTTTTTTGCATATTTTTTGTATTTTGTACCGCCTTACCAGATAATTTGTTTACATATTAATAAAAAAATGTGTACACCTATGTCTATCACAAGTGGTTTCCAAAGAATAGATAATTATATTCAGAGATGTGATTTTTTCTCCCTCATTCCATACACAAAAGTTGAAGAAATCTAAAAATATTATTATAGTTTTATTGAACTACGTTTTTACCTTGCTTTTAGGCAAGAGTGGCATTCAAGAGATGAAATTTTAGGCAATTCTGGCGCACAAGCATTTAATATTCATCAATCATATTTCTGAATTCTAAAATATTAGTTCTTAGGTTCTGTTTTACAAAACACAAAAGCGTTTTGCAACAATTTTCATCTTTGTAATTTGATCTTAAAAATTTTCTCTTGTGGTTTTTTTTTTTGCGGTATGTATCTAATATATTATATTGGAATTGTAAAACAATAGTATTCTATGGTTTAATCTTAGACACAAATAATTTTTTCACTTGTGGCGCTTATTTTGCGATTACATATCAAATATTTCAGAAAGATGAAGACTTCATTTTAGTTCTAAATATGTGTCAATGTCAGACCATGGAAAAAGTTTGCGACACACTGATCTAGCTCTTCAATTCTTCTCTGATTATAAATTCATGATAAAAACACTATTGTTGCAGTATGTATATATATATACAGGGTTTTCCAATAAGAGGTGTTATTTTGAATAGCCCGCTATTTCGGTAGATGTTACTTTTGAAGTTGTCATTTTTTGACATTTGACAAGTAGAAACTACACCATTAATAAAAATGAAACGATACACGCTTCAACAACGCATTGAAATTATAAAAATTCACTTGAGTGAATCAAATGCAAATCATCTTGAGTGATGAGGCCCATTTCCACCACGGTGGCTTCGTCAACAAGCAAAATTGTCGCATCTGGGGCTCGGAAAACCCAAGAGTTATTGTTGAAAAGCCTCTCTATCCTCAACGTTTGACTGTTTGGTGCGGTTTCTGGTCCGGCGGAGTCATTGGACCTTACTTTTTCGAAAATGAGGCTGGAGCAACAGTTACGGTGAATGGATTGCGCTATCGAGAGATGATTAACGATTTTTTTATGGCCGGAATTGGATGGTATTGATCTGGACAACGTTTGCTTTCAACAAGACGGCGCTACGTGCCACACAAGCAACGAAACCGTTGATCTTTTACGACTGAATATCAAAATAACACCTCTTATTGGAAAACCCTGTATATATATACTTAATATATTACAAATGTCAATGAAGTAGTTTAGTTGATACTAATATCAAACACTAGTATCAGCATCTAGCATCAGTACTTTTCACAGCTGTTAGAATGAAAAATTTATTGATAACTAGCTGACTTGAACCCGGCCTTGCTGGGGGGTTATCTTTAGGAGATAGACATATACCATCTCAGACTTTTCGGTGGGCCTTTTTAAGATGTACAATTCTGTAGTACATTATTTTGATGTATCATAAGGTTTAGCCAGCGTTAGCAATGTAAGCACCCGAAAATATATATTTTACGACTTGATTACAAATCTACTTTTCTCTACTTTCTATAAGTATTAAATGCATGTATTATACACGGTGTCCGGAAACTCGTAGTACAAGCGGGAAACTGGAGAATCTACACCACATGGGGAACCCAAAAAAACATAAAGTTTTTTGATTTGAGCATTTTCAAAAAAAAAAAAAAAAAACCAAAAAAAAATATTTTTCGGCTATTTTAGGGTTAAAGTTTTTTCTGGTGTTTAGGGTTGAATAACAGATGTTTTAACCCTGCAGAGCAGAAATATTTTATGATTACACCGGGTTAAATGAAGGGTGATTTCAAAATAATGCTTCAAATCCGAGTTTCTTCATTTGTTTTACTTTCAAATAGTTTTAATTAGTTGGTTACTTTGATTTTCAGTAATAATTTATAAGAATTTGATTAAAAAAAAAAAAAAAAAAAAAAAAAAAAATCAACTTCAAACTCGATTTACTCGATAACGAAAGCTCAAAAAAAAAAAAGTATACTACAAAATCGACTCCAAATGTGTTGTAGATTCACCAGTTTCCCGCTTGTACTACGAGTTTCCGGACACCCTGTATATATATATTTACCTTTCGGATAGAAGTGTGTCGTTCCGGCCGGAGCGAATCAAATGAGTCCGAGTCCGAAGGCGTTTGAATCGATCCGAGTCCGCAAAATAAAATGGATCGAGTCCGGACTCACTCTCACCTCTCGCTCTCAACTCTCACCTCTCGCTCTCGCCTCTCGCTCGAAACTCGCAAGGTGAAAAGCTTGAAAGGTGGGTACCTCACAAATTGAGTGAAGCAAATAAACAAATTATTAAATAAACCTACTTATTTGATTTTTTAAAAATTGGTAATTTTTTTAAACTTTTGAAAATAAGTTTTTTTTGAAAATTTGCCTTTTTTGGGTAATTCGAATTTTTTAGAAAATTTGATTTTTTTTTGAAAATTTTGACTTTTGAAAATTTTGATTTTTTTGAAAATTTTAACTTTTTTTGAAAATTTTGTTTTTTTTAAATAGATTTTTTTTTTAAATTTGACTTTTTTTTAATCTTGCAAATTTTGTATTTTTAAGTATCCTTCCTGTAGTTAATAATAATATGTGTAACTAATCCTTTGCCTTTCGAAAATCGCGAGTTGCGAAGTAGGTATAAGGCTAGCTTTAGACTTGTAAGTCCCTTCGCAAATTCACGACTTCCAGCCAATGGGCATATTGCATTTTGAAAATCCAATATGCCCACTGGCTAGAAGTCGCAAATCCACGAAAAAACTTACAAGTCTAAAGCCAGCCTTACAGATAACAGGATACACAAAATTATTATTTCGTGACACTCATTGTGACTTCCACCGGGTTCTGCGAATCCAGCTGATTCAAATTCAAGTCCACAGGACTCGAACCTCAATCGAATCAAGATGAGTCCGGCGGAACGGTTTCTGGTTTCTAGTTTCTAGTTTGAGTCCGCCGGACTCATTTCAAACGTTCCGACTCAAACCGTTCCGCCGGACTCATTTCAAACGTTCCGACTCAAACCGTTCCGCCGGACTCGCTTGATTCGTTTTGTAGTATGAGTCCGGCGGAGCGGTAGGATCGCCTTGATTCGAAGGAGTCGGAGCGAATCCAATGAATCGAGTCCTTTAGAATGAGTCCGGACTCTGATTCGAGTCCGAAAAATGAGCGGAACGACACACTTCTACTTTCGGAAGACATTCTCTAAGTGCTAGTGAAAACCCTATCAAAATCCGTTGCGTAGTTTAGAAGAACTATGCGCTCAAACAGACAGACGCGGATAGCTTTGTTTTATACTATTTAGATATGTGGTAAACTTAACACAATGGTGTTTGTCAGATTAGTCTTAGTCACACAATAGGAAGACTGTCAGTGGAGATGGATTGGAGAGATACAATAAAATATCTGAATTTAATTTGAAAAAATATTATATTTTCATTAGTATAATACATAAATATATTTAGACATTGTGATGCGCAATTTACATGGCAGGATCCGTAAATAAAAACAAACATACACGCTTAAGAAATGTCTTGTAATCTTTGATATTTTTTATTATTTAACAGATTCTTCTCTTTATTTTTGACAAAAAAATGTATAGTAAAATTATTGTATAAATTAAAAACTGTGACCTTAGTAAATATTATGTTAAAAGTTATAAGTCGAAATAATTTCTGTTGTAAAAAATATAATTACATAAAGATTATTCAGTTTTGTGCTTGGTCTTTTATTTTATTAGAGATAACGAAAATATCTAAATTAAATGAATATTGAAACTATATTACTTACTACGTTTTGCATTTTATTAAATTAACACATTGTTGATAAGGAAGGAGCAGTAATAAAATGTTTAACTCAATAAGCTACATACAAAACAATATACAATGTATATGACATTGACATTTAATAAATTCAAGATAGCAACAACTGAATAAAATTAACCAATAAATAATTATGTTTATTTATATTTGGTGCAAAATTTTCCATTCCTTTAGCTGACACCAGCAAATATGCAAAAGCTGTAATAATAAATTAGAGAAAAATAAATAATATAAAGTTTTACAAAAAGTCTGACAATAAAAAAACACATTAAAAAGTCACAATAGGATTTCGCTTAAAATAAGTGTGTTGAAGCGATACATTCACCACAATACTTTTTTTTTAAATATTTAAAAAATATTAAGTAAATAAAAAATTGTGAATTTTACTCATTGGTGAAGAAACCCTTGAAAAAATATAAAATGATTTGTGATGTTCTGTAAATTACCTCTGAAGATAAATATTTAAATTTATGATGCACAACAAATAGGTACAAAAATAAAAATAACCTTACGACCAGTTTACAATAAATGTTAATATATAAAATCTTACTGTATTACGTATAAGCAAGAGTAAAATAGGGAGACTTTCAGCCGCATATAATAAGAATAGTTACATCTGATCTACAATATATATATTACTATATATGAAGCTTAAAAAATACTTGACTTATGTGTAAAAAGTACAACTAAATGAATAAAATTAAAATACATTTCATTACTTAATAGCTCGGTGTTTTCCGTTAAGTTAAAAAAACTGTAAAGATATGTGACCGTAAAAGTGGTAAAAAAATACACTGTAATTTGTAATAATGAATCATCACTATGTGAAAAAGTCGCTCATTTAATAAATACCTAATTCGCGAAACGAACGCAGTTAATTTAATTGTTAGTGCAATTGTTACGCAGCCATAACATAAAAATCTTTAACCCTTCAACTCGGAGCCAAATTAATCATCTTTTTTATATTGAATAGGTGTGATGCAATTGAGTGATAGATAGCAAGGGAATGTTTAAAAAATATTTTCAGTTACAAAAAAAAGATTACTGCTAAAGAATGGGAAAAAAATTCTGAAAAACATAGTAAGTGAAACTTAAAATGACTGTTCGATAATTTGATACAATTTATGTTCATAGTCTTAGTCAGATTAAATCTATTTATCTATGAAATTTATAAATATATAGTTGAAGACCAACCATAGCAAATAGTCATCATCCAGTAAAGTCAAGAAACATTTTGTAATATAGGTAACTTTTACATAAGAAATTGGATTAGTGATTTTGTGAATATATCAAATACGTAATCATATCTATTCAATAATAAATAATCTATAAACCCATATATGATCACGTGCCTGAGATAGGACTTATCATTATCTCTGCATTGGGGTTTTAAGTGCCAGTTATACCAAGCAGATAATATTATTATAAATAGGTTCTTAATAATGTTCCCTCAAAGAATATTGGAAATGATAATGATACAGAAATAGTATTGAATTCGTTGTTCAGCTAAGGACTAATTTTTTATAGAAAAACTCATTATTCTTTAAAAATTAAAATTGAAAAATTTGCGGTCAAGAAAATAAAAAGTACGAATAATAATTTCAAACTATACATCATAATTATGTCGCATCAATCTGATCTTAATACTCTTTCCTAAAATATAATAGCTAGAATTGTTAAAAATAAAGATACTAACAAAATAACATTAATTACAATACTAGTGTAAAATGAATAATTTATAGCAACAAAAAAAAACAATATAAATTTCTGACTCTCCAAAACATAATGAAATATATTTGTAAGTTTACAAATGATTTCAATGATTTTGCAAAATAGGTAGGTACTAGACACATTTTTTTCGATCACAGAAAGATGTACAAAAAAAAACATTGAATTGTTAATCTTAATACCACATAACAAATTGTGTAAATATTTACTAATGCATAGTAATAATTAGTTACTATCATTATTTTTGTAAAACAAATTTAGACTTTACCAAATGTATCATGTATATACACCTTTTTTCTGTAAATCCTTTTTGTGAGAAACAATCGCAAAACAAAAACTATCATAACAGCAAAATAAATATACAGCAACACAAAAAGAGTTGAATCAAAAGATGAGGTAGTGGGAGCAACGCCAGTTGGATTTATCTGCTCCACGCCGTAGATATGTTTAAGATATAATAATACTTGTTTAAAATCCCAGGAGCCCAAGGCATCACGACACTTGGGGCAGTTCTCTGCCGTGGGGAACTGCTTCTTGGGGTGCATCGGGTCCTCGGTCTCGTCTCCGGCGAGCCGATGGTTCACCTCATTGTGTGCCGTCCACAGCCAGATGATGGCTCCGTCAGTTTCAGCAACCGCTTTGAACCGTTCGGCTGCTAGCTTTTGGAAGTGCTGTGAGCAGTCTGTGCATCCAAAAAAGTATTTGACATAGTCATATATCGCTTTTAAAACCTCCGACGCATCGGTGGTCTGCCTGTTATTGGCGTTCACAGTCAACACGTGGAACATGGTCCATAAGCCGCAGGTAAAGCCGCGGAACTGGGGGGTGCTTCCCTTGCAGCCGATGTAGGTGGGCAATGTTGAGTGCACGGGAGAGTAGGTGACCTCCAGCTCATTGACCGTCTTCGCAAATCGCTCTCCGGTCCACAGAGCTTTGTCATTCAAAACTTTGTCATTCAATTCGCTGAAAAATAACTTACCATTAGCGGAAAATGGAAAATACTTAGCCACCACACTTAGATAACTCTTCAATGCCAATAAGGACTCTCCAGAAATATGTTTGATCCTTGGAATCTCATGGGATAGGGTGTATCGCAGAGCAGTCTCCAGGTCTGCTTGGTAGACAACATCCCCCGTGAGCAGCTCTTGTTTGGATGCATTTCCGGAACTCTTTGGAACGGCAATGGAGTTATCAGGATCGTCGTCAAAGTCATTAAGATCAATAATGCCTTTAAAATTGCTGGACTGCATGTGCGTGATGATTGCCTTTCGATAAGTGATTCTTGTGGTCTCTTTAGGGCTAAGAGTTTTGGTTATTAAATCTCTACTCACGACCACAAGGCTCGGAGAAATTGTAATATCTAGACTTTTAGCCAAAAGCGAAGTGTCAGATGTTTTTCTGACTGCGATTCCAAATACAAAATTAAGGTCGAGAATGACTTGGGAAGCCATTGTGGAATTTTCTGATTCGATTATGAGAAACACGGCCTTCACGTTGGCCGGCATATCTGTCCACACTTGACCCAGAGTTTCATAGTTCTGTGAGCTCAGAAGAGGCCATCCCAAACCTCTTCCTTCCACTTGTTCTTGTTGCAATTTGGTCACTAGACTCTTTTGAAGACTTTCGAGAGAGTTAATGGGAACTATATCATCTCCTAGTTTACCAAGGCCTCCTTTGAATTTCTGATGGAAAAACTTGAGTGTAGGATAGTGTAGTATTTCGTATTCCCTACAAATACCTGTGTTTTCATCAGCTGCGCAGTCGATGGCGCCCAGGACCACGATGGGACTCCACTGATGAACATCGGCAGCGAAGGACTTCCAGAAGGGAGCAAACCTCTTGCAGTGCCCGCACCAGCTGTTGTAAAATTCCACAAAGTTGGCTTTTGGTTTATTCAAAACCTGTTTGGCAAAGTTTTCATTGGTAAGAATCTGTATCTTGTCACTGGCCGAGTACAGGCCTTGGATCGAGGGATCTACAAGTTTGGTTTCATCGATTGCTCCATTTCTGACAGATGAGATGCCGAACAATACGATCAGGAAAAGATACAACTTTATATTTCTCATGTTTTGAATTGGAAACATTTCACTTGTGTTTTGCAAAACACCACATAGTTTGTATCATAAGAAATAGTAAATCCTTTTAGATTCAATTTCTTCGGAGTTTTTTTTCAATTCCAACCGAACTTTTTCTGTCATGAACTCAGCAAACCGCGACAGATAGCCGAGAAACATCAATCAGAATAGTTATATTCAACGGTACACTTTCTACTGAAACTGAATGAATGTTTACTGAATAATGTGTTCCCCTCCTAGCCGCAGGGAAGTATTTTTAGTACCTGCAGTAAAAATGAAACACGTCCGTTAATTGACTATACCCAATATATAACTTATTGTACATGAACTATTATGAATACATTCATAAATAATCCGCGACAACGTATGACGTTGACTTTAAAAATCTTGATTTGCTTTTCCTTCAGCCCTTTCTCCCTCTTGCGTCAATTTTTGCAACTTTTCACTAATGATACCATAACACAAAAACTTTATTCTCCATTTATTGGGTAAAAAAAATAATAAAACATGAGATTTGAAGAGACGATGAAACTTGAAATCTCCTTTCAATAAACATATTACCTGATTTGTGTTTACATCTTTCAACCACTTTTCGTGGTCTTAGAGTTATTATATATATTATATTATGGTGTCTGCTTTTTGGATGTTTACTACTTAAAGAAAAAAAGTGTTCCGGATGGTACATCTGACTTCGTGGGCGTATTACTTTTTAGATATTTGGTAGGATAAATCAGAAGACGTAATTATCGTTATTGTTGTATCACTTTAGGAGCAGACCCACTTCCATCATGACATGCTGCAGAAGATAGTGTGATGTAAAATATTATTATCACTATTTGCACAGAGATTGCATCATAAACAAGAAATACGGCTTCGCTTTATTGTGTCACAGTATAATTTAGAATGCAAAAACCGACACATTTTTTATCACAGAATTTAACACTTCATCAAATTTCAAAGTCAAAATTCGTGTTCTGTGAAAGTTCTATTCAAGTTCTGTTATTTACAAAATATTGTGAAACAACCGGCCATTGATGAAATAATAACAGAACTTGAATTATAACTTTGAAATTCGATGAATTTCTTTCTTAGAATCAGCGAACGGAAGCGGATAAATGTGGTGCTGGAGAAAAATGCTTAGTATTTCATGGACAGTCAGATTCACGAATGAGTCATTCTGGCTTCAGCATAATATTTTAAGATGCGTTGGATATGTTGCTCGCCAAACCGAGGAATGCAACTTGGAGAAACTCAGTCTAACTGTTAAAACTGAAGGCAAGACAATCAGAGGAAGATCACAAATGCGATGGAGTAACCAAATATCACAGGCATCCCTTACGTCGGTGTCCTTGGCTGTCCACGGAGCGCAAAACTGTGGGGAGTTGAGGAGCCTCGTCTACCAGAGAAATTTGATTAGGGTTCACGATCCACAGCAATGATGAACCGATTTATGAAAAATAACACGAGAAAAGGTCATGTTTACTGTAGCAAAAAGTGCTTATATCTTTTCCCTATTTCATGGGAATAATTCTAAATTATGGTATTCTATGGACCATAGAGAAAAAGCCTTTTTTTCATAGACACGGATAGAGTTTGAATAGAAATCGTACATTTTTCTCAACGGCTAATGTAATAAGTCCCCATAAAAACTTGACTTCAAAGCTATCATCATAAATTATTACCACAAAATGTGGTCCTTATTAGATTTTTGACTTACAAATTCTAAACTAATATTGGAATTGGGAATACAAATTTTGCTACGTATTTTATTTTTTTTATTTTATTTGGAAAACCAACAGTTATAATAATTACAAAGTATGGTGTATTAAGTGTTAATTATTTAACCAATAATAGGTTTTCACATGCATTTTAATTATTTAGTGAATATATAATATTTATGTAAGAAAAAAAGTTACATTAGCCTATAGGGATGGGATGGGGAAGGGAGGGGTATGGGATGTATATAAAAGGGTACTTTATTTAAATATGTATGTATACATCAACTTATGGGAAAGAAACGAAGCAACCGCAAATTGGGCGAAACGCCGCTTGCAGTTGATTCGTTACTTTCCCGTAATTCGTGGTACGGTTCGCGTTTCGGTTTGCAAATGTATACTTACCCGTACGCTGTCCAAGAGTCGGTATAACTGAAGAGTATCTATAATATATAACGTAAATGTGACTAAATTGAAAATGACACAAATTGGTTGAGAATATTATTAGAATGGAGCAGCGCTATACAAATTATCCCATTATTATTTGTATTATTAGTAATGCGGCGGTCTATCCTCTCCGCTTTACCCCATTTGAAATTGGCGTGATCGTTAGTGACCACTGACTGACGGCCCTGACGAATATATTGTTGAACTCTCAATTCATAACTCGAACGGTTTTTTTTTCTTTTGGTAATCTTCTTGCACATGCACACAAATGATTTTTTAAACTTTGCTGTGTCTAGTAACTTGTAAGTACCTTCAATTATTTTTATTAAACTTAATGAGTAGATACATATATAATTTTAGTTAAATTTGGGTAAGGCTAGGTTAGTTTAGTTAAGTTTTAATTTCACTTTTCTTCAATGTTCTAATCGTCAAGAAACATTTTTTTTAATCACTGGCAAAACCTGCAAGGTTTTGAATGCAAAATTTTAAAATTAAAATTTTGTTTGCTAGCAAAATTTTGGCGCCCTGATTTTGATTTTGAATCACTGATATCAATAACATTCAGATGCTTTGTATTTTTGTGTAGCGAGGTATTTGTGAAAAATTCTTAAAAATAAAATGTGTTAGGACCGTTGTTTGGTAGGGATTATCAGCGCCATGGTGCCTTGGCAATTCGGCGCAAGGAGCGGCCTGCTCCAATTGACATTAAAGCGAGTCCTGTCACAGTGGTAAAGGATCAAAAGAGATATCCAGTGTTGTTTTACGTCAACAGTGATTGAACTGGCATACACATTCGCAAATTGCTGAAGCCTATAATAATAATATTATTTTTTTAATTTATATAGCGCCGTTTTCGTGAAAAATCACCTCAATCGCTGTAGGTGCTTTAAGAATATGAAAACTTTACTCTTTAAATGTTATGCAAACAAAAAGGCATGGATGACTGCGAAGATTTAAGATTTGTTTTTAAGGGTACTATATTTATTGTACAAAAAATTACGAACTATTTAAAAATTTGTGCTATTTTTTTATTGCTGAGGGATAGTGAAAACTACAGGACTCCAAAAAATAGGGTCGCGTATAGTAAATAATGTATCAATGAGGAAAAATCACATTTACGTAAAACTATTTGTTGAACATTCTACTAAAAAAAAAATAAAACAAAAACAAAACAAAACAAAAAATAAACAGCGAATAGTAAAAATGTAACAACGGGGGCAAAACCTGCTTTAAAAATGGTATTGGTATTCAGGTAAACATTGTTATTAGTTGTTGAACACTTCAAAAATCAACACCGACAGGTAAACAATGTAGGTATAAATGAAGAAAAGACATGTTTTATTTAGGTAAAATTATGTAGTTGTTATAACACATTAAAAGTAAAGTCATTAACATTGGGTTTGTCACATATTTTATTAATTATAATTTAAACTAAAATATAAAGTGAGTCAGTTCCAATTTTGAAAAAGTCATTAAAATAATTTTCTGTTAAATTTTTATATTATACAAGTACTTCATCGCTTGTATGAATTCTTCAATAAATCAGTTCCAATTTCGAAAATCACACTTAACTTAAAAACAAATTTTATTTCACTGAGCCAGATTTGAGGTCGAGGGGTAAGACTCTCGACTAGCAAGCTAGAGGTCACGGGTTCAAATCCCGGCGTGCGCAAGTAAATTTTATTTTATTAATTTACTCATTTAAAATCGTATGTATTATATTTGCGGCACGTTCCATAGTATAAGCGATACTAAGATACTCTTAGTATCGCTCTGGTGTCAGACCACCATACAGAATAGATGAGGTGCTTGAAATAGCTTTGGCCGTGGTGAAATAGCGTTTGGTGACCAAACCTGAATAGCCAGGAACTTCCCCATCTTCCTCTTCCCCATCTCTTTCCCTCCCCACTACCTTTAGTCTCCCAACATACCCCGATTTGGGCTGTCAAAGTCTCACGGGCCCCAGACGGTTGGGAGCACATTGGGAGCAAATTAGTATGTTGGATCAATTAGTATGTTAGATCATGTTAATATATTATACTTAATTTACATACTATACTATGTATAAATGAAATGTGCATAAGTACCTACCTAAAATTGTTAGCTGAGATAACGTGAATTGACGTCCTAAAAGGTTGCAAAAAAGTAAATATTAAAAAAACACCTTATTTGTGATGAAAGATTTACACTGAAAATCCAATGATTGAATAATTTAAGAGTCATCAAAAACAATAGTCCAGGGAGATTGTTTTTAAGGATTTTCCACAAAAACGGCGCCTTACAAAATACAAATTATCCTAATATTATTGATCACCTATGTACTTAGGCGTCCACTGGTTTTGACAAGGGACGCGAACATTTTACCGAACAAACAAAATTGAACGGTGACATAATCGAACAATTGATAGAAGGTTTTTCTTAACCACAAAAAGAACAAATTAATAATGGTAGGTAGTTGATAAAATGGAGTGATTAATTATTCGTGGGTAAGTACAACTAATAATATATTATTATTATGTATTTACATTAGATTAAATTTTTCCTGAAATTTAATATCTTCTCAATTTAAACAGATAAAAAAATGAGAACAATCGTAGTACTTGGGATATACCCAACATTATTATTTTTATTTTATTTGAAACTAGCTGACGTTCCATTCCATTGCTGAGATAATGCCATACGTAGTAATGCAAAATCATGTGTTTTTGGTTTGAAAATTTGGTCGCCTGGAAATGTTTCAGATGCTTTAATTAAATACTGCGAGTAGAATACATCCTGGCCTCTAAAACAATCGAGTATTTTTTAGATAAGCCTTTTTATAAGCCCAGAAAAAAATAATGTAAAGGCCTATGAAAATTGCTTTAAAGTTCAAAATCTCCTACTTACAAACCCATTTTCGGTTATAATTTTATTGTATACTGTGGAAAATTAAGTCATTTATAAAATGAGCGAAAAAAAATTAAACATTTATGCCTGAACATCATCATAAGTAGAACACATCTTGATTTTTGAAATAATCGAGTGTTTTTTAGGTAAGTCTTTTTATAAGCCCAGAAAAAAAAGTATAAGGCCTATGAAAACTGATTAAAAGTTCAAAATCTCCTACTTACGAACCCATTTTCGGTTAAGATTTTATTGTATAATGTGGAAAATTATGTTATTTATAGAATGATCGAAAAAAAAAAAATTATGCCTGAACATCCACAAAATAAAATAAAAGGCACTTTTTGGCCATGTTTTTTTTCATGCATAAATCGAAACAGGCGGATGATGTTAAGCGGGAATTTGAACCTTATCGCCATCTACGTAGTTAGGGTTGTTATTGATAGCGGCTCAATTTAAAGTATTACACGACGTAGTGCATCGCCTTAAGTCTTTCTCGTGCGTCCCCGACTTTTTCTACCATTTAAAGGGCCGGCCCTAAACAGGCGCAAATGAAGTAGATCGCTCCGGGCTTTTTTTAAATGTTTTTATTTGGAATTTTATTTATGTTATTATACGCATATTACAAATCTATCATGCTAGGTATAAACAGTAGAAGTAAAAAACAAAACTTTTCAAGAGAGTATTACAAATTTCTAAATGTGAGTACTCCTATTGGGTGATAAAATAACAAATACCTATTTTAAATTGAAATAAATTTTTGAGATTTTATTTGTTACCATGTGAAAATAATTTTTGAGATATTGAAAAATGTTTTTTTTTACTTACGCTCTTTATAACTAGCATGATAAGAGCTCCAACTATAGTTTGCATTCCTCAATTATATAACCTTTACACTGTCTTGGTATCAAACATATAAACGTTGTGGATGTATTTGGCAATAATTTGAACTTGGCAAACTTCAAACGCCGTATGTGCGAACTATTCCCACTTAGTTTTATGAAAAAAACAAATTTATAATATTGGTTTAGAGGATATTGCCAGATATTTATGTTACATATTTATTTTATCTGTGTTTTGTCAACTCTTTATTATTTTATTATTTAAAAAAAAGATACACCAGATCACATGTAAATATACACGTACATATTTCAAATACTGACATAAGTAATGCTAAATGCATAAAGCTCAATTTGAGCTCAATTTTTGAAAAATAATTAACCGTAAGGTTAATTTTTTTTTTTTGGTAAACTAATGTTTAAGACAAAATGTTTTTTATGCATAGCACAAAGGGTAACAATTATTTTATAAGCAATAATTATTAGCCTGAAACACTCATCCACATTGAAAAATCTCCTGATAAAAGATACATGACGCCAACGGGACCCGTTGGATGAGTGTTTCAGGCTAATAATTATTGCTTATAAAATAATTGTTAGTCCGTAAGGTTACCTAAGTATTTTTTATCAATATTAATTGTTCTACTGTTTGACATCCTCAGCCCTCTCGTTTTCATCTCCCTGTATAGTATAATTATGTCGTAATATTACTCTATGTACTTAACTTACATCCTATAGGTACATTATTTGCATACATATCATCGTACGTTGTTTCGACACCGCGGCGCTGCACAGCCAGCAGTGCCCGAGTGCATTTGATTTGTACTTTGAACCGCGGAGGAGGTAATGCATATGCCGCCTACAAAACTAATTACGCAACTGTCGCCCAAACCGCTCGCACTTCATTTCAGTGGACTGTGGAGTGTGGAGGCCTCCCATATATTTTTCAGCGTGTAATGTTTTTTTATGGACTCTATTGCAACAGTGTGTCGCGCATTGATGCGTGTAATTTATATGAACAGTTTTTTGATGTAGTCGAAGGTAGCGGATTGGATGCAAAATTATTGACAAACGTATTGGGTCAGTTGTCACTGCAGTCAGTGAGAATTGTTGAATCTATCGAATTTAAACATGTTCATTGACAGAGCGGCGAAAACATTTTTTAAAACTTTAAGCCTGTAGGTCACTGGTTCAAAATTCGGCGAAGGGGAAATAAATTACCACCCAATCTTTCTCTCCCCCTTATCCCCCTTTCCATTTCCGTCGTTAATTAAAAGCTTAGTAAATTTTGATCTATAAAAGCATTTTCAAAATAGGTAAGTCGTCGAGTGTGCAAAATTTGCAATTGTGAATTAGACATAATTCAAATTCTGCAGTTTTGGTCACTGTGATAATAACGCAGAAGAAGAAATGTTGATTAACTGCTATGCGTACGAGTTCAGCTCACCAAGTTGAAGGAAGCCTACATGTCTACAGTAGGTAAGTGCATATTATATTATGAAGGATGAATATTGCAATGGTGAGCCAACCGCCGCGACCGACGGAAAAATAAGAACAAGGAAACAAAAAGAATCCTTAATATCTTCATACAAATATTCACATTTGAAGAAAAATATTGTTGCAACATCATTGATGTTGCAACAATATTGATCAATCATTGATGTTTTTTAATCTTACCACTAATTACTGAAAAGTTGTGGACCGCCACTGCTACCTACTTGTAATTGAAAATGTAAGAAAGTAAGAAAAGGTTCTTAAAATATATTTTAAGATCTAATTCAGTAATTGTGAGTTGTGAGAGAGAAAGATATATGAAAGTAAGTATGAATTTTATCTGTATGGAAACACAAATACGGGATACTTATAAATTTGACGAGAATACATGAAAATAGACGGTGTAATAGTTAGCTATGCTGACGACACAGTTTTACTCTTCAAATCTAAGGATTGGAATAATGTATATAACATAGCGAATTTGGGAATCTCGCAAGTGAAAACATGGCTAGACTCAAACATACTTACACTTAACATATCAAAGACAAAATTCACAACATACAGTATAAATAGCACGGGACAGCCAAAAAACAACACAAACACCATAAAAATACACGAATGTTTAAACACCAACATCTGCGATTGCCCTCCTCTAGAAAAAACAGAACAAATAAAGTATCTAGGAATCGTAATTGACCATAACCTTAGATGGATACCTCACATCAAACAAATCACAAATAAACTTCTCAAAACAATACACATTTTCCTAAACATAAGAAACCAATTTCATAATTCTGTTTAAAAAAATCGTTACTAATTTTAGAAAAATCTTTGGTTAAATAACGAAAAGCGCCCACTTATATTATACACAGGTTCCTATTTTTAAAATTTTGTGATAATCTACTGTTACCAGCTCTGTACCGTTTATGTTAAGTATGTTATGTTGTGTTTATGTTATGTTATGTTTATGTTATGTTATGTTTATGTTACGTTATGTTTATGTTATGTTTATGTTATGTTTATGTTATGTTTGGTTTATTTATGTTACATACATGTTATGTTGTGTAATCAATTTTATCCTGTAATTTGTTGTATTTATTAATAAGAAAAATGTTGTAATGTATGGCCAAGATCACTCTTAATGGGTGAAAGCTAATATAAAGAATAATAAAAAATAAAAAAAAACATAAGAAACATATATAAAATAAAACAATTGAAAACAATATATTTTGCACTCTGCCAATCAATAATAGAATATGGAATTATTGCTTGGGGAGGAGCAACAAACTCGGCTATCAATTACATAGAAACCGCACAGTAAACGATCTTAAAGGTAATACTAAAAAAACATAGACTGACTGATACAGACCAAATATTCAACAGCCGTGACGTACTAGATATACGCCAATTATACGTTAAAACACTACTAAACTACATTTTTGACAAAAAAAATAAATTTCAACATACACAAAATAACACTAACAGACCAGTTAGACAAGCGTACAAAGAAAACATAAAAACTCCGACAGTAAATTCAAGCTTTGGACAAAGACACTACCAATACCATGCTATAAAAGCATTCAACAGTGTAAAACTTGAAATTAAAATTGAGGAAAATAAAAATAAATTCACACACAAAATTACAAAATGGATTAAAGAACAAAAAAGACAATATTACCAAAATGTCTTAGCATTAAATAAAAATAAAACCTACACGTAACACACAAAACCAATATAAACACACATCACTCACAAACACACAAGATTATATATTAAATGTATTATTTTATCTTATATTGTAGATTGTATTTAGATTATATTTTCATATTATAAAATGAAGGCCTCAGCACGGGCAAGCCACCCAGTGAGGCCAACATTACTGGAAAAATTTGAAATGTAAAAAAATGTTGTACCAAATAAAAAAAAATACAATTACGTTGTAAGACATGCAGAACGTTTAAAACACCGCAAAACATCAGCTCAATAACTACCAACTTATACAATCATTTCACCGCTGAATTACACCGCAACAGTAGATACTATTTACAGCGATCGGTTCTTATGATCTCCATCACCGGTCGGCCGAAACAACAAGACGAGGCGCATCCTTCTGGCCGAGCACCTCTCTGTTTAGTTTATACGGAAGAAGTGTTTAGTATTTAGGGTGCACCATTGCGACTTGCGACTTGTGCGGTGAGATTTACGAGCGTGCTTCCCAAACAACAAGCCGGCGGGCGCACGCATTACCGGGATATTGTACTCCGCTCACGGGGCGCTTGTGGGACGGAATCTTTTGCGTGACGGATTACACTTCTTTTCGAATGGACAGGAGATAAGTCGAAGAAATGATAGGTGTGATTGTGAAAGTAGATTCAAGCGATATGGGCAGTGACAAGATTTAGGTAACTTAAAAAAAAAACAGCATGACAGAAAACAACTGTTCTCTGTGAAGTTCTTAAGATTTACTAAGCGACTAATTATTATTGATGTTTACGTAAACTTACATATCACGTGGGAAACTCTCTCTCTCTCTCTCTCTCTCTCTCTCTCTCTCTCTCTCTCTCTCACACACACACACACACACACACACACACACACACACAATGGATTTTGTTCGTGTATAAGTTACTAGGTATATATTATTACAATAGGTACCTATACTGGTCACGTGCCAAATTGACCGTGTAACCGAAAAAATTACCAATTGGCATCAACATGAACATTTGTATTATACGCCCGGGCTTTTACAATGTGATATATACAATAACTCAGTAGAACATTATTAAAGACGTCATATTTGTTAAAGAAATTATAAACTAAAAGCTAACGTTGATATTTATTTTTGAGGTATGTTATTATAGCCTTCTTGTTACTAAAATCCATGCAGTTGAACACTTCTACTCTTTCTGAGAAAGTATTGTCAACTGCATACAATCTATGTAGAAGCCAGTATCAAAATGACTCAGTCCTTATGTTGTAGTAATAATAACTTTGATCAAGTATTTCTAGTCGGTGTATGGAATTTAATTAGGATAAGTAAATCAGGGCTTCCTATAATACCATTAACAAATTTAAAAATAAAAGTAAAGTGTTCTATCTGAGTGTTTAAATAATTTTCATTATTTCATCAAGTGCTTTTCATTTATGGTTTCTGTAGGTTGACCGAATTTTTATACTATAGTGAACCAATGCATTTAAAAAAAAACAGCAATATCAAATATCTTTGATATTTATTTGACGAAGCTAACCATCCCCTGCTACGGGGGCGTTGATTGTTTAAAACTTATTATAAAGTTTAACAATAATAACTAATTAATATACACTATCTTACTTACCATTACGCCGTTAAGATAGACTTCAAAACAGGGCCGGTAGAGTGTAGGCGAAAACAGACGCCGACTTGCTAAGGCGCCAAAGTTCCAAGGAGGCAAGGCACTGATAATACCTGACAACTAATACAGAGCCAAGCACGGTTTGGCTTAAGCCGGCCGTGCCTCACTCTCACTCATAACTCTCTCTCAACAAACATTCTTTGCTTCAATCACATCCATACGTCGTCTTATATACTTTTAATACATGTTTGATTGAATATCCATCGCTGAAAACTTCAAGTGTTAAATGTCGCATAGCGACGGCAGTTTTCCGGCGTGATATTTCTGTTCAATGGACTTGTTACCTAAAATTAGTACTTAATTTATTATTTTTCGTGAGCCTCTGGCATCCAACATGGGAAATATTTTTCTCCAGACTTATCGATTCTTAGCGACTCACCTATCCAAGGCCCGGACTATTCTTCAAATCTTCAGCCCATCTCATCTTTTTGAGTATGCTTTTATATGGTTTCTAAATTAACACTTTACTCGTATACCTATCTAGTTATTTTTTTCATTATTATACATGAAAACTAGTTGAATGCCCGGGATTTAGGCAGAGATTTTGAAATCAGTTGTGGATAGCAATTTTCCTCTTATTTTTAAAGTCAAGAGTGTAAAATTTCATCAAAAAATATCAAAATTCTGCTTTAAGGTGTAACCTTCCTCCTGTTTGAAGGTCAAATGTGCAATAATTAATCAATCTGGGAATAAAACTGTGGATTTGTATAAAAAGCAAAGCCACCCAAACACTGACAATATTTTTTTTACACTATGCTAGCCAAAGTCCCCGGCGTTGCCCGGGATTTGCGCAGAGTTTTTAGAAATTTAATGTAGACAGTGACCTTCCTCTTTTTTTGAAGGTCAAGTTTGCGAAATTGTTACCGAAATAAACAAGTGGATCTGCATTAAAATCAGATGTATGCCGCCCACTTGATGTTCACTTGTGTCCGCCACAGACACACTATTCTCTTTATTATATAAATATATAGATTTAATCTGAGTGATAATCCTTAATACTACACCTGAATACCTACAAAACATTTAATAATTATTCTTAATAACATTTTTTTAATAACTTTCTACACTTTTATCTTCTTTATCATCCTATCATCCATAAATCCTTTCATAGATCTGTGAGCGAGTCCTGCTCCTCATTGCCCACCAAGGAAGTCATCTGCCGGTACGCACTGTCTCCAACGGTAAACTGTAAGTCGTATTACTTGCCCATTTGAGGTTAAAGATTGAGGCGGTATTGTCGGCAACCATCTTGCTCCTTATCCACTTTCTATCTCGCAATTAGATACCTAGCAATCCTAGCACGGAACTTTCCATGACCCTTATGTTGTTAATCACATACACTACACATATTATAACAATATGTAAATGGTGTATGATTTTTATGACTTTGTTCGAAATTCTTTCCATGAAAATCCATTAGACGCGAGAAATACAAAAAACATAATATTTCAATACAATTTCGATGACTTTCTTCACGGGCGATTAGCATTTTTTTATTATTTTTTGCAGCTGTCTACAGGCATTAGAAACTTGTATATTATTAATGATAGATATATGGGCACTTGGAAATATATGAATTCTTCGATAGTCCGCTTCAGCCCACGTCCGAATTGCTATAAAACATTTGGGCGGTCCGGGTACGATAGAAAGCGATTGCAGCTTGTCGAAATCTGGACAAACAAAACTACTACAGCGATTGTTACTTGCAAAGTTTACAAGAAGAAGAAGCATTGACTTATAACACACTAGATGAGCTCGTTAGCTATACGCAATCCTTCATACTACGTACTATAATCCATTGAATACCTATTTAATTTATAATTTATAGGTTGTATGATGAATTCATATTTTATTAGCTGGTAGATAAGTTCTACTAATATATTAGTAGAAGTTTATATAATATATTGTTAGTTTCTGATTATGGAAAGGCTTTCACCAGGGTATCAATTCTCCGATCCAGGCCGCTCGCAATCCCCGTCAAAAGTATATTTGTTACAAAGTTGGTCGACTATTCTTGTGTCTCTTCGAAGTACATACTTACATACGCCAAACGTTAAAAGTCATTCCAATTGAACAACGAGTGGGTCGAGTGGAATAACTTCGTCAAGAATCGAGGCCCAGTATAGAATTCAATGAATTTTTGATATGAACGTTAATAGTCGTTAAGCTTTTTACACAAAGACACACATTTTTGATATTCTGATTTCTGTCAAACCGATCCCGTTTTCTTGTTGTTTATATCTTGTAATTATTCCTGTATAAACTGAAACTTTTATGAAATTTTTTCAAGGTACATCGCAAAGTATGTAATAAATTAAGTTTTTCCATCTCGTTTTTATAACCTCACGAATGCGATATAATTGGTCAGTTTTTTGATTTTCGATAGGCATTTTGTGTTTACCATTTCTAGATAAATAACTTCATTTATATTTTATTTTTCATTAATGATTTTAAAATTAATGAATGAGACATTATCGGTATTTTAAAATACTTTAATTTTTTCTTTGTAATAGTCAAATAGTCATAAAATGCCTCTTATGTCATCCTTCGTCTATCCATTTTCATCTCCACCATTCCACTCCCAACAATCTCCAAGCTAGAAATGTTTCAGTTGAGCTATTATTCGGCCGCAATCTACAAATGCGCCTAGCCCTCAATAAATAGTGGTTTGATGGCTTAGTGTTTATAGCAATCAGACCTATGGCTATAGTTACGTTTTGCGTAAATGTTGCAATGGATTGCTTACCTAATATATTTTAAATCAATGCCAAGAGGTTGCAGTACATACCTTAAGCGCGGTTGGTGAAGCGAAACGGAAAATAAACACTGTGGCGGCGATCAAATGAGAAAATACTTATTTTAGTAGCGCATCAATGGGTCGCCGTATGGTTCTCACAATAACAATGATTACTGTTTATACGAGTAGTTTCCACGGGACTTGTAAACATTGGTCTCTATGGGCGACCGACGAATCACTTCTAAAGTGTTGTTTTATACATCTTTGAGGCCTGTGGGTAATAGAACAAGATTTTATTTGTATTTTTAAAGAAAATTCCAATTTTTTGTAATTTTTATTAGTATGTTAACAAGGAAACCCATTTAACCTTTTTTGAAACGAAATTTGAAATGCAGATAATAAATGCGTCAGGTTACAGTTCCCACCCAGGTGTAACGAGTTCAATTCCTCGCATCTGTAATTTTACAATCTTAAGTGCTGGTCCCTGTAAGAATAAGTAAAATAACTCTATTCTAAAACATTACTCATTTACATTCATAAATACAAAACACAAGAAATAACAACTAACACTAATATTAGAAACATAAGATCTCAGGGTCAAAAACATATCCAACAAGCAACTACAACATACAACATTTGGACAAAAAAGCTTCCTATATTATAGTATTAAACTCTACAGTAAAATCCCACTGTCATTCAAAACTCACAACAATATTTTAACATTTAAATCTCAAATAAAAAGTTTAATTTAAAACATCAAGATCAGAAATAGATAATAGGTATACTGACACCAAATACAAACTAAAACTAAAATCTCTCCACTGAACAAAAAAAAAACACCTTATAATATATTTATTTTAGAAAAAACACTATATAATGTATTTTTAATTAATTTATATTTATATCTATGTGTTACAAATAAAACCGCTTGGCGATAGTAGGAGTTTTTCAAACTTTGTCAGGTTGCATATGATTTGAGATTTTCATTGCCAAAAGTAATAAGGTGATCTATTTTTGGGGGTACTATACCGTGTTGCGTTACCTCATTCTTCAGCAAACGTTTCGAACAGCATTACAGTGTCCATCGTCAGAGCAGATGTGTCAGGTTGTTTGGTACTTGAAAACAAACTTTGTATTTGGAATGTATTATGGAATTAACGGCATGCTGTTTTGTACGTTCAGCTGTATTTATGGGTAGGTATATCATATCATAATATGCTGTAATCAGGAGGGAGCTGCATACAAAACCAATGTTGAAATTGTACAACGTCTAATTATAAAAATTATATTGAAAAAACAAAGAAATTATCCAACACACCTAATTTTTGAAGAATAAGTATTAAAATTTAATGATGTTGTCCAAAAAACATAATAACTCAAATAACCCGTCAAAAACATATATTTCCAACACAAAAATGTAACACCACTTTTGCTCAACATCATTACATAGGTATATCTTGGGAAAAAATTGTGTTTTAAAGCAAAGTTTTTGTTTACTATAACATATCTTTATATAATTTTTTGTTTGACAGACGATTGTACCTTCCTATCAAGGAACTGGAGTCGACAACTCTACTAACCTTGCCAAATGCCGATCGGGTGAGACCGATATTTATTTTGTTAATATTAACTCCTGTAATGTATCCGATTTCAGAGAAATACGTATACGTCCCTTGTGTGTACGTGATTACAACCAAGTTGACATAATACATTGTCATCGACAATGAGTCTATCTGCTGAGTAAGTGTGTGTTAATTTCCGATTCCATTGATTTGCATTGACGAAAAAAAAAATGAAATTCGAATATATGTAATTAAAAAAAAACAAACCTTAAAAAAATGTTTTCTTATTATATTACATATATTTTCGGAGGTCTTTAAAAACATTAAAAAAAGTTTGGCTTAGGAATGAACCTTCTTTCCCAGGTACCGCAGTCAACCGCGTTACTTTGCCAGATGCCGATCGTGTAGGAGTGACATATAGTGGGAAGTGGGTTAATTTTCGCTTCCAATTTAATACCGGAAACAAAAGTGATTTTTTTTTTTTTTAGTAAAAGATTATACATTATTTAAGAAATGTTTTGACTGCCCAACTAGGAGGATTCCCGTTTTAGGACAGTCAAATTAGGATGAGTATTAAAATTTTGATAAGTTGTTTGATAAGTATAGTATTAAAATAATAATGAAATAATAGGTATATGTACTTTTAACTGGTGCCTTAGCTTACTAACATATTTTGTATAAATATGTATAACAAAGAAAAGAAATAGAATAAAATAAAATATCTAATTAAACATAAGATTAACTGCTGCTTGGGTAGCATTCTAATTTAAAAGTACTAGGTAGGTACATATATACACATAATGATAAAGATTAGAACATAAAGGTATCTTTTACATGGTTTATTTTTTGTTTTTTTTTTGTTTTTTTTTTTTTTTTTTTTTTTTTTTATATATTTACTCCACACAGGAGGCCCTGAAGAAAATAATTTCCCTCAGGGCCTATGTCATCTTTGGGGATGCTGTGTGGAGGGTCTTTTTGTGGAGAGGAAGGAGTGAACATGGGTCTTGAAGAGTCCCATGTTGTAGGAGGGAGGAAACACAGAGGCCGGCAGTTCGTTCCACAGCCGAGCTGTTGAACTTAAGAACGAATCGTAGAAGCGACCCGTTCTCATGTGACAAGTGTCAACTGTGTACAAATGTTGGGCGCGCGTTTGGCGTGTATCCCGACTACGCACCGGTGCCGAAGGGATCAATGACGCTAGTTCCTCAGAGCATCTTCCATTGTAATACCGATAGAACAAGGACAGCATACCTACCTGACGCCTGTGCTCTAAAGATTGCAGTCCGTTTGTTAAGATTGGGGAATCTATCAAACGGACCGCCCGTTTCTGCACAGAGTCAAGGGTTTTTTTCAGGTATTTTGGGGCTCCAGACCAGAGATGGCTGCCAAATTCGACAGTAGGGCGCACTTGCGATTTGTACAGGGTGAGCAGTTGTGTACTATTAAAGTATCTGCGGGCCCTGTACAGTACGCCCAGCTTCTGAGAGGCCAACTTTACTCTGGCTTCGATGGAGCCCCCGTACCTGAGCTGGTCACTTATAGTTACACCAAGCATATCAATGGAAGGCCTGTTCGGAAGATTGCTTCCGTTGAAGGAGACTAGATTATCATTTGGATCCCTTTTAGACGTAATCAGACAGGATTGGGTCTTTGAAACATTAAATTCGACGAGATTATTTTTACCCCAGGAGGAAATACTCTCGAGATAACCGTCCATTCTCTGCTTCAAAGCCCTCCGAGCCGTTGGAGTTTGTGTGCCCTTTGGGGGCTTGTCAAACAAAAAGCTATCATGAACTGTACTGTCATCCGCGTAACAATGAATCGGTGCACATGTCAAAAGGTCATTGATGTGCAACAAAAACAAAGTCGGAGACAGAACCGATCCCTGTGGGACGCCAGCATTTATGGAGTGCGAGGAAGAGGTGAAACCGTCAGCAACCGCCTGAATCGACCTATCCCTTAAAAAGTCAGCAATCCACGTACACAGGGATGCGGGAAGTCCGTAAGAATGCAATTTGTTGACAAGTCCTCGGTGCCAGACCCGGTCAAAGGCCTTGGATATGTCTAGTGCGACCGTTTGGGTCTCACCGTGACGTTCCAGGCACCGCCCCCAAACATGCGTCACATACGCGAGAAGATCACCGCACGAGCGGTTCCGCCGGAATCCGTATTGACGGTCGTTGATAATTTTGTTCTTCTCGAGGTATGTGAGCAGTTTGTCGTTGATCACACGTTCCATCACTTTGGACAGAACTGATGTGATCGCTATGGGGCGGTAGTTGGCCGGGTTGGAGCGGTCACCTTTCTTGGGAATAGGGTGAATTACCGCTTTTTTCCAACCAGAGGGCACAGTGCCACACTTCAGGGACATTTTGAAGAGCTTTGTCAAAACTGGAACTATTTCCGCAGCACACTTCTGCAATACCAGGGCAGGTATTCCATCAGGTCCACTAGCTTTGTTAACATCGAGCCCCCGTATGACGTGGAGTACATCCCGATGCCGGATCCTCAGCTTTTTCATAAAGAAGCCGCAGTGAGGAACCGACGGCGGAACAGCACCCCCGTCGTCGAGGGTCGAGTTTTCCGCAAACATTTTCCCTAAAAGGTTTGCCTTTTCGGTGGCGGTGTTTGCTAGTGAGCCGTCAGGTCTGGTAAGAGGTGGCAAACTGGGTTTGCAAAAATTTCGACCTATTGAGCCCGCAAGCGACCAGAATGCTCTGCTGCCATGCGGGCAGGCAGCCAGCTTTTTGCTGATCTGCAGGTCGTGTTCGAATTTTGATCTATTGATGATTCTCTTGCATTCCTTTGCCGATTTTTTGTATGCTGATCTGCTTTCGGGCGTTCGAGATGTGTTGTAGGCTCGGTAAGCCGCGTTTTTTCGTCGAACTGCTTCGGAGCATTGTCGACTGAACCACGGCTTTGAACCCACGCCAGTTTCTTTAGTAGTCGATTGTATGAAGCCATCCATCGCCGATTTGATGACTTCACCAATCTCCTGGGCACATCTTGAAGGGTCCGAAGTCCGAAAACAAACAGCTGACCACGGAAAAGCATTGAAATGGGCCCGCATACCGAACCAATCTGCTGACCTATAGTGCCACACTTTTCTCCTCAGCCTCTCATTGGTTGGTCTGAGGCTAACGGGGATTGATGTCGTCACTAGGCAGTGGTCAGATGATCCCAGAGGCGCTGTGACGTCAATCTTGTAACCGTGTGGCACAGTAGTTAAGAATAGGTCTAACAGATTGGAGCGGTGAGTCTGGACATCAGGAACCCTTGTAGGCTCCTGAACCAATTGCTCTAATCCGTAGCAAATGGCAAAGGATTCCGCCTGTCGGCCAGCCGAGTCCGTTGGGCCTGAGAACTTCAACCATGGTTCGTTATGAACGTTGAAGTCCCCCAGAACAACAAACTCGGCCGAAGGGTAGCGGGGCAAGAGATCATCAATAGTATCGCTCAAATGTTTGAAGAGCTCGGAAGTGTCTGATTCGCTATGGTTCGGTGAGCGGTATAGACATGCGTAGAATCTTGCCGTACTGGCAAGATTGACGCGCACCCACATTACGTCGAATCTGGAGTTTTCCAGACTCAATAGTCGCACACAGTTGACGTCAGCTCGACTATAGAGGCAGACTCCTCCTTTCAGTCGGAATTTGCTTGCGAGGGTAAAGCCCGGGCAGTCCAGATAGGAGGAGTCTGGCGGCTCGGCTATCTGAGTTTCGGATAGGAAAAGAAGGTTGGGACGTTGGGACAAAAGATGGTGATGGACGGAATTTAAATTAGTGTGCAGGCCGCGAATGTTGGCAAAATTTACCAACAGTTTTGGCCCGCACCGGGGACGCCTGCTACTCGCCGCTGTAATGATGTTAAAATTGTTGTGTTGTATATTCATGAATTTAATTTTTTTTTTTTTTTTTTGTAAGGGTAGGAGGTGAAAGGAAAGGTCTGGAAAGGAAAGGTATGAGGGGTGGGTAGGAATCTGGGGTTCAGGCTGTCCAGGAGTGATGAGCGTTTGGTTCCAGCCCACCCACTGCGGTGCTAGGCGATAGGCTGGGAGAGTCCGGCTGGAGAGGGCATCCAATGCGCCCCAAACGCTGCTGCTGGGTCCCCTCCGGTCACGAACCGGCACAACAGCAGTGGCGGGGTTTTTTCACTCGCTGATGGGGCAGCCCACCCTTAGTCGTGAGCCTGAGGGTCGGGCCCCTGTACTATCGAGCGGCCCGGACAGCGGTAACCGGTTGTAAAGGGTCTCCCTCAACCAGCATCTCCCAACCGGCCCGCCACGCAGAAGGTGGGCCGACGCACCCGCCACCAAGACCCGGGCAAACCTTAACCCATGAACCCGGGCACCCCTGCTAAGTCACCAAACGTAGCGAACCACTTGGGGTGACCTGTGGCAGAGGTGTTGGTCATCCAATAAATGGTTCCCAGGGCGGCGGTACCCATTCCCGCCTACCAAATTGTAAATTGTAAAAATTAAAAGAGATGTATTTAAAAATGGCCCTTATTGTTGAAATTAAAAGAGATGTATTTAAAAATGGCCCTTATTGCAGATAAATTACATTTGGTTCACTGAAAATAACAATAAAACGAAATCTGTAGGTACCTACATTAAAAAAAATACGCGCAAATCCCAAATCCTTAACACTTTTGTCAGTCGAAGCAACCTACCCGGGGAGATAAAGACATTACATTTTACAGTCATATTTACAAGAGTTGCGTCAGGGCACAGAATAAGAGTTTTGTAAGAATTTCGTTAATAACGGCTGGCCGCTATCTTAACGGCCACCCCCTCCTGGTGAGACTTTTAACGGCGTTAATAACGGAGGAATTAAGGAGCTAGAGGTCGGGACGATTTAATTAAACGTAACAGAAGCGTAGTCTTGAGTGGTTGGTAATTATTTTTTGTGAATCTCCTCCCCACGCTCCCCCCTCCCCACTCGGTTCGCTGAGATGCCACCGTAATAGCATTATCAAAGGGCAGGTAAGACTTGTGGAAATTAAAAACAACATCGCTTTAACGTGTAAGCACCGCGACCTTTCAGCGCTGCTTCGCCCCGTAACAGAGGTCGCTTTGAGCGGAGCCCGACTAAGTAAGCGGAGATAATTTTGATTTTATTTGCTGGGACGTGTTTTATTACGTAAATTGTGATCGAAACATCTAGCAAACACACTTAACACATTTTGAAATGTAAAATTGTTTTTTTATGCTTCTTCGTATATTGGTCAACAAATCAACAGCTGGGATTCTTCCCGGATTCGCACCGGTCAGTAGCTGAGTTGGCTATTTCCCGTTTTCAAATCCTCCATCACGATACAAGCAAATTTTTCCACTTACTGTGATGGTAGTAAGAGATTTATCAGATACGATCAAGTTATTCATTACTCGGAATTATTTGTTTTCTTTAAAAAATAAAATTATTTTCTGCCAGCTAAATCTCTATTATTGCACAAGCAAACATCAAAAAATTTAAATATTTAGTGATGGCAAAAAGCTTAAAATATTTTGAGTATTTTCAATATCGTGGAAAAGTATTTTTTTTAAATATTATCTTAGCTAACCCATTTTGACTTAAGTGTAGTTTATTCCTTTGTCCCACTTAAACAAAAAAACAATATAGAGCGATTAATTAACGAACTTCTCGAACCTCAGTAAGGCGGGGCGATAAGCAGCTAGAACTCTTCAAATGGAAATATTCTACAATTTATCAATCAGGAATACATAGATAACCCATTTCGCTAGCGGGAAATTGAAAAATTGGAAATTATTGGTCAGTCGATATCGGCCTCTTCTCTGAAACAATATTACGTTACATTAGAAATTTTGCACTATATATTTATTTATTTATAGCGTCCATATGGCTTTTCTCCTAATCACATGGTATTCTTGGTTCAGTAAGACCATTTGACATCTCCAGCGGGACTTTCTCAGCCCGTCGCCTTGTACCACAGCACGAGGGATCGACCGTCACTTCTGGGCCTACTGACCCACAAAATCATACCCACCCTCCATACAGTTTTTCTTCTCAGAACTTCCTCTCCTTCTGTTACTTAAAAAAATCCTCCAAACAGCATCCCCAAAGACGACATAGGTCCTGGGGGAAATTATTTGTGTGGAGCTAATATAATGTTAAACAAAACTTATGGTTTGCTTGACAAAATTTTACGAGAAACTTTATTTATTTACGTGAGCTATCCAGTAACAAAAACTCAGTTAAGTTAGAAACAAAAATCCACAAATTACATACATACAGGTAAAAGTGCAATTAAATAAAGGTTACTTACAATTAAAAAACGAAACAATTAATAATTTAAAATTATACATAAGCTCAGTAAAATGACAAATAATACTAGGAGAGACAAGAAACACGAGAGTTACAGTGATACATAATATGATTATCTAAACATATTATTTAGAAGCAGCATAACCTTTTTTTTAATCTGTATATACTTTGTTAATCAGTAGATTCAAACTGCATCCTTTTGCAATCGTCATAATGATTGTAATCCGGTTAAAAACGGGATTGTAAGACGTATCCTCATAAAATTTTAGTAAATTTCCAATACATCGATAAACAACCATTTACGCTACAATCGGTTGTTTTAATTTTAAATCAAATTTATTTGAAAAGTTACTTAAAAAAATAAATAAAAAATTATATATTTTTACAGTCGGCGTGCATTATGTGGGCAGCTTCTGTTGTGACGATTCCGAATGCGTGCATTTATGGTCTATGGCAGCTTCATTTGTCATCGAATAGGAAGGGTTAGGGTCCCCTCCCCACAACACCATGGGGTGGGTGATGGAAGGTGTCGGCAGCAGCCGAGCGACCATGTGACCATCACCGCACATTTCCATTTTCGCCGTCATGTCATGGCGTATGATCCGCTCGCCAGGTAGTCTGACGTGCTGGAAGATATATCGCGTTTGTAATGTTTGATTTGTAAACGTATAAATAGGTATATTTTACGATGTTGATTTTGCCCTTTGCATATTTACATACCTATTTTTTGTATAATTTGTAAATATATATGTGGATGTTCTTTTTTGCTTACATACCTGTCATACGTATATAAATAATGTATCAATGTATTTGTGCATTTATGTACATTAAACGATGTTGATTTTGCCTTTTACTTCAAAGCAATAATATACAAAAAAACATATGGGAGGAACGAATTTAGATTTTTAATTATATTTAGGATTCTGGCATTAACAAATAATCATGCGTTGTGTTAGCTCGGGTTAAGGATTTCACGATACATTAGGGCAAACAACAGTGCAAAAATACTCGAACGGTGAGCTCTGGCGTTAAGAAACTTGCAAAAAAATTACTTGTTCTTGTTCGTGTCATGACATTCGTAAAACGTAATAACAACTACAATAATAGAATAAACAATATATATTTGTATAAGTAATAAAAAATAATATTAAAATTAAACTGATTGATTAAAAAATTTGTCTTATGGAAAATATGTAAGTTTAAAATACAAGCATAAGAAAACATATTATATTATGTAAGATAAAAATGAAAAACACTACAAATAGGAACTGTTATAGAAACTACACTCTAGACTTATTATACTCTTTTTCACAACAACCGTAATAATTTAAGGCGATGCACTACCTAGTAATGAAAAATCACGTGTTTTTAGTTTGACATTTTGATCGCCTAGAAATGTTTCAGACGCTTCAATTAAATACTGCGAGTAGAACACATCTTGGTTTTTTAAATAATCGAGTGTTTTTTAGGTATCTAAGTCTTTTAATAAGCCCAGAAAAAAAAGTATAAGGCCTATGAAAACTGCTTAAAAGTTCAAAATCTCCTACTTACCAACCCATTTTCGGTTATGATTTTATTGTATAATGTGGAAAATTAAGTTATTTATAAAATGATCGGAAAAAAAATATTTATGCCAGAACATCCACAAAATAAAATAAAAGGCACTTTTTGGCCATGTTTTTTTCTTGCATAAATCAAAACAGGCGGATGATGTTAAACGGGAATTTAAACCTTATCGCCATCTACGTAAGGGGTGTTATTGACGACGGCTCGATTTAAAATATTACACGACGTAGTGCATCGCCTTAAATACTTGGAAAAGACTTCGATATAGCATAGCATATTACAACCAAGTACCTAAATGCGAATAGATTTTTTACGTAATACCTATAGAAGCTGGTTTTGACTGATAATGAAGAAACGTATTATTTTTCTGAATACATTAAAACTTGTTTACACTTTTGCTCGACCTCACCCAAAACACTTAGGACAGGAAAAACACGTATATTTTATGCTTTCAGATACTTACCTAAACAGAATATTGTCAAAGTGAATGCTTTTTCAAATTTTAAAATATTTTATTACATTTTTTATCGACATTTTTTAATCGATATTTCTCAGTCGACTTTTTCTTAGGTTGTCAATATTTCAGCCTCTCCAATAAAACAAGTGTAAAAATTGTGCGTACAATTAGTGGCAATGACTAGGCCGGATAATTTATCCCCTTTAGTATCGGTAAGTATTACTAATTGAATGGCGGAGGGTCGCCGCATGTTGGCGCAAATCACGCCCGTTATATCATATTCCTAACTTCAGCCATCGTTTTGGCTTAGGCCGACACCACCTACCCACCCACCCAACCAACTGAACACAGGGTGATCTTTTAAAATTCAATTAAAAAAAAATTATGTGTAAGTAAATAAACGTCTTTTAATTTGTATGCAACTGCTTAAGAATCATTAACGCAAATGGTCGTTTATCAGTTATGTAAGATTACAATTATTATAAGCAATAATTATTAGCCTGAAACACAATCTGAAGATTCAATTTAAATTTGTGTTTCAGGCTAATAATTATTACGTATAATATTTTTCTTTATCTGTACACATTGAACTTTGAACACATAACCTTTTGGTTCCAGGGCTAAACAAATTATAGTCAGTCGAATGAATGAAGGTCGCTGTAATGAAAGAAGCAGGTATATCCTTATGTCGATGTTCCATTCAATTATTTTCAGTTAGTAGACATTTAGTCGAAATCGTCTACCTAAAAGCAAAATGGCACTCTTATGATGTCAGTTCGATTTATAATAAATTGTGGATTAGTATTATTTTTGTTCATACTTTTCTTAATTAACATGTATTTTGAAAAGATCAAAAAGGGCGGTCATTATTTGCATTATGGGCACCGTATAAAAATACCAATTTATAATAATTACTATGTTATTTATAATATTGTGTGTCGATTATAAACAAAGATGATGAAATACAAAAATTATGTTTCTTCAATTTTTAAAGTACCTTAAAAACAAATTGAAATCACCCCTAAAAAGGTGCTTCATTCCAGCTACAATTTCCGCATAACAATTTCTAACCACTTCAGCTTTCAAATAGTCTCTTCTTTCTCCCTTCAAGGCTTGAAGCTGTAAAATGATCGAAACGAATCTAACGTAGCCAAAAGGACCAACACACAAGTAAAGCGGTAAGCAATTTTTGGCTTCTCAACAAAAGGTAAGCATATCATTAAAAACTGTATAAAAGCGAGGTCAGTATGGAGTGTTGTAAGTTGTAACTAACTAAATGAATTGGGAGTGAGGCAAGAGAATTGAGGTAGAGATACGAACAAGAGAAAGAAAGGAATGCTGTTGTTTTGGATAATGTTAAGCGGATGAAGAGAGAAAGGAGAATATATAAGAAAGGGGAGACGTCCGAGGAAAACATGGTTCGACCAAGTAAATAAAACAGTGTGAATAACAGAAGTGTATGTACAAACGAGAATGGATAAGAAAATGTGTGCCATCCATGTGCGGCGTTCCATCCTTTCTGCCTGAAACGGCGTTATAGTTAGATAGATAATGTTAGAAAACTTTCCATAAATTATTGGCCCTTTCGGTAAAGTGTCGTAAATGGTATGTCAGTTAGTTCCGGGTATTTGCCGCGGTTTCAGGGTGCAGGGGAAACCAGCGGAAAACGGTTTACGCGGGAAAGATGGAAAACGCGTTTGGCATAAATTTATTTTACGTCATTTATTTCACCAGTTGCGCCGCGCCGCGGGACTGTTAAGCTTAATGCGGGCATTACCGAACTCATATGACAAGATTTTGAATGAATTTAGCGGTTTGGCAAGTTTCCGAAACAGAGGGGAGCTGTGCTAAGTTACCGCAGTAAACATACTTTTACAAAACAGCTAATTGTATCTTTTGTTGTGGAAGACAATAAAGTTTTAAACAAAATTTCCTTGATTATTTTGTATTAATAAGAGATCTGCACAGGTAAAACTTTTTTCCAACAAAACATAAATAGTGTAAAAGTAAATAAAACATTATTACGAAGATGCTAGTTTTTCTTTTGCTATATCTTTATAAATATATCCTACATGTATTAGAAAGTTGCTTTTTCATAAAGTATAAATATTAAGAACTTTACTGGGAGTTCGCAAGAGTCCATTTCCTGACTGAGACAATAATAATATTAATAATTTAATTTTTATAAATTCGTTATATGGATAATTGTAAAATGTATCACAGATCACTAGCATTTGATTATTCATATTTATTTACTTATTAGTTCACTTTGTCGTGTGTGTAATAATTTTTGAAACATTTATTTTAAAATATACACACTTTGGCAAAACATAACATATCTTTAAATTTAAGTAAATTCAATGACAAACAAAAATCAACATGGTGGACATACTTTTTTAATTCCTTTTTAAAATGAATCACATTTTCAATCTCAGTAATTTCATTCGGGTTTATTTTTAATGTTGGACGGCCTGGTACACCAGAGATTTATGGGAGCTTGATTTCTTCGTCGTTGGACATCTAATTTGCTTTGTATTTCACGTCCCGTGTCCGTGTATCTGGTGATTCAATTTATTATTCTTTTCAGTTCCTTAGACATCATACCTATGTTAATTTAAAGTACATGTATAAACTTTTATTCACCGTCATACAATTTAGCTCCTTTAACATGTCTCTTAAAATGTATGTTTGGGTTCATATGTAACCCCGAGGCAGTAATGGTACGTCTGGGAAGAAGTCCCCAGATTTTGGGGATTTTAAAATTTAAAGGGAGAAAGGGAGTTTTTCGGAAAAAAGAAGAAATCTGGTTGAGTTTGAGGATTACGATTTTGTGTAATCATATATTTCGTTCAGTTGCCATCTGTGAGCGTTGCGTTAAAGGCTGACACGAAGAAAATAGTATGTCTGGAATGGTTTTTGTTTATGATATATATGTTGGTTAAGGGGATTTTCAATATTTTAATAAAATAATATCTTTATTTTTTGGTATCGGTATCACTAGGCTTATCTTGCCAGGGCTATTTATGTATGTCAATTTGTTCTCTGATAATAACCATTGAAGGATAGATAAACCTAGTGAAACCATTATTAAAAAATACTGACATACCGGTTCAAGATTCGCTCAAAGTTGTAATAAGGAGTAAAGCGGTGGTTGGCTAGAAAGTCGTGACGTAGGTAGAAGTCCAATTTCTACTAGAATATTCAAATATACTGCAACACAAGCGACTCCGAATGCATTTGCATATAAAAAACGCTGTTTATATTTAATCTCTGTTTTCATCACATGTGTCATCCCTTTATTTATCACAAATTTCTAAGCTGATTTCATGACTGGGTTCATCGCAAGTTTCATCACTGTTTTTATCACATGTTTCATGACTGGTTTCATCACTATTTTCATAGCATGTTTCATTACAGTTTTCATCACTAGTTTCATCGCTGACTTCATCACTGTTTTCGTCACTAGTTTTAACGCTTGTTTTTTCACTGTTTTTATTCCATGTATCATATATGTTTTTATCACATGTTACAGATTGCATCGCTGGTTGCATTGCTTGTTTATGCGCTGTTTTCAACGCATATTACATCTGATCACATGTTCCATCACTGTTTCATCATTTCATCAGTAGTTTCTCCGCAAGTCACATTACAGTTTTTATATTTTTTTATAACTCTTAGTGTTGTTTTAGAGAGGACGGCTGAAACGCTCAGTTTAAATTGTTTCATTGTCGTGGTGTATGGAGATCTATACTGGTGTTCACATGAAACCGCTCGGTTCTGTAACCGAGCGGTTGGCACCGAGCGACCACCGAGGATCTAATATTGCACGATCGCCGCGCGACACAAAGTGAGAGTATTATTATTAGTATAGATATTTATATTTTATTTTATAGATATTTTATTTTATAGATATTTATATTTTATATATATATTTTACTATTATTAGTATAGCCACGAGAGTATTCAGTCACCGCGTGGTTCCCGGTTTTCCCAACTTCTTATAACGTACTTTATGGTTATTCAAAAAAAATTTTGGCTGATATTGTCTGGGAGAAAAAGTTTAGGAGAAAGGGTTACAGAATGTCCATGTGTGCCTTCGGAAGGTATGCCACAGACATGTCCATATTGTCCATCCTTATCCTCAATTTTTAAACTAAACTCGAGAAGGAGCATCAAAAAGTACGCGGTAGCCGCTGACGGGTGTAGCTTTAGTCAAACCACACGGTTTCGATTTCGACCGCCCTCTGAATAAGCACTAACACTTATGTACATCAGTACCAATTTTGAATATGATATATTTGTTCTATAAGCATGTACGTTGTACGTAGGTACTTACGCATAAGTAAATAATATTGTTTAATCGGTCGGTGTTAGGTATATCATCTTTAAACGATGTTCATTTTTTACAATCCAAAATAGAAATCCAAATCCTTTCAGCCATTTCTCGAAACGTTGCGAAACGGCGAACAGTTGCTTCATTCCAGCTATTATTAAAATCAACAAAAGAGGAATTTTAAATGAAATAATTTATTCTGTATCTATATCTATTTCCATAAAGAAAAAAGACCGCGGAGAGGCGCTGTAATTCACGCTTTCTGGGACTTTATGAGTGTGCCATCGAGAAAAACATATCTTTTTGGTAAATGATTTATTTTGTACTAGCTGACGTGTACCCGGCGTTGATCAACTTTTCTTCACTTGTAATAAATAAAATAACCATGTATTGTGTATATAAATAAACCTTCCGGAAAAAAATCTCTAAATGATATTGAAAACCCTATCAAACTATTTAGATATACTATATGTATTGTTACGATGTCGGAACACGTGTTGCAAAAAAACATTTTCGCAGGTAATGTGGCAGGTAAAAGAACACGAGTTACATTATATTATTACGAATTTACTAAAAGTTAATCAGGAAACGGCCTGTGATTCCGTGTTTAGTTCATTATGATCTGGAATGTTCCGGGATGTTCCCGAACGTTCCAGACTATTCCCGAACATTCTGTTAGAAATGTTCTGGAATGTTGTGGAATGCTCTCGAATACTCTCGAATATTCTGGACTGTTCTTTCTGGAGGTCGAAACTTCCAACCCTTATATCTACAAAAGCACGCCCTTTAGGTAACAATCAAACGGATGGGGATAGAGGGCTGCCACACCATATAACTCCCTTTATCGTGCCGGGACTCATTTCTGAGTTTTAGCGGTACGCACATTGTACACTTACTTTTATAATACATATTGACTATTATTTTTCAGTAAAACTACCAAGAATTTTCTTACTTTTTTTTTTCATTGCGTTGGTGATCCATAATAGAATCACCATCGCAATGAAAAAACTCTTTATTTCATTTAAACATGATTCTGAGTGTCCGGAGTAATTAAAACAATTGCAAATCATCTGGGCAAAGTTGAGTGGCTGGAAGAAGCATGGAAGGGAAGATAAAGGTTTGGAGGTATCTTTATATTGAAATCCAGTCACTAAATATTTATTTATTTATTTCATTTTATTAACGCCTAGAAGGCTTTTACATATACATGTTATGGGTTTTGTTGTTCAGTAGCATTATAAAATATTTTAATTACATTGCATAATAAATTGAGTATGAACTTACATAACAATGTGTAGGGTTATTGTTATGGTGTTATTATTTTATAAACATAAGCAAGCAAAGTTTATTGTACAAAGTACGTCGGTTGAATATTTTACAGAACATAGGTTAAACTAATACATAAACTTGAGAAAAATATAACAGATATAGGTAGGTAGTTAAGTAGATACAATTCAAGTATATAGTTACGGTGTTATTGGAATTTGGACAATGAGTTCGATAAGTTTATATAAATATAGTGTAGTTACAAGAGTACAATAATGTAAGTAGGTAATACACACAAGACAAGTAAGTTTGTTATTATTATTATAAAGATAAACACTACAGTTTGTTGTAAACCATCTTTGTAATCATCCATCTTTATTTTGCCCGATTGGGAATTTTACAAAACAAAGCTTAGTTAATGAAACAATAGAATATGCGTTTGAAAAAAAATTTTGAATCTGTTACAAACATACTAGTATACTGTATTTTAGTTTGTATACTGATTGGTGATGATAAACATCAATTGAGCTATACTTATTACCGAGTCTGTGAAGTCTTTGAATAGGTGAGTTTTGAAAATAATTGTTAGCAGATATGGGAACATTATATAGAGCGGTCTGTCGAGTGTCGCGCGTAGGTACACGGAGCGATATAAGACTCGTCAAATCAATGGCGTCCAGTCTGCCATTCGAAATTTTGAAAAGAGATACTAAGTCGCACACTGTGCGTCTCAATGATAAATCGGTTAAATTTAGTAAGTTCATGAGGAAAGTGTAATTAAGATATTCGTTTGGAATTCCTAATTTATAATTAATAAATCGCAGAAATTTATGTTGCACTCTTTCAATTTTTAATTGGTGAATCTTATAAAATGGAGACCAGATTGTTGAGTTATACTCTAGATCAGTGTTCCGCAAAGTGTGCTCCGCGGCACACTAGTGTGCCGTGGCCATTTGTAAGTGTGCCGCGAATCCCGCGTCACTTCTCACAAAGTGCTCTGTAAATCGGTCTTTACTTTTCTGTGCGGCGCGGCGGCCGGAGGTGGCGTGGGTGGGACTCGATCGCTGCGAAGTGGCCGTGTGCTACGCCGCTACGCTACATTTATCACGTGTGCTACACTACATAAGTGGGGTGCTATTGCTACATTATCACGTGATTGCGCACGAGCTATCGGGGTGCATGCGCGTGACAACATAACATTACGAATTACGACGGCGACGTTGCGCCCGCTTGTTTAGTAGTCATTCGTTAATGCTAGTGTTTGGTTGTGTCGTCGCGAACTTAATTGACTTTTTTAATTGCAAAAAATATCCCATATTACGTGTACATAATGGATAAATTCGTTAAACGTACCGCAAGTTTGTCAAGTGAAACCAATGATTCCCAAGAAGAAGCAGAGTCAACAAAGAAAAAACCTAAGCTTTTTGATCGGAAATACGATGAGAGCTATGTGCTTTATGGCTTTATATATTGCTATGACGAATCGTGCCCAATCCCAAAATGTCTTGTTTGTGGAGAAACTTTGGCTAATAATTCGATGGTGCCCAGTAAACTTTCACGACATTTAACAACTAAACACCCATCGGTGGCTCACAAAGATAAAGCCTTCTTTCAACGTATGAAAGACCAGTCTAAGAAACAGGTAACTCTCATGAGTTCGTCTTTCAATACATCAAGCAAAGCGCAAAAAGCAAGCTACGTGATCGCTAATATGCTGGTTAAATCGAAAAAACCTCATTCTCTCGCTGAAACTTTAATTTTACCTGTCTGCAAAGAAATTGTCAAAATTATGATTAGCCAAGAAGCCGCTAAGGAAATCGAAAAAATACCTGCGTCAGCAGATACGGTCTCACGTCGCATTAATGAAATATCCACCGACATTCAATCAACGTTAATTGAAAAATTAAGGCTAAGTGGAGTTTTCGCGCTACAAGTCGACGAGTCTACTGATATCAGTGGTCACGCGCATCTCATCACAAATGTGAGGTACACGGATGGATATGAAATAAAAGAGGAGTTTTTATTTTGTCTGCCACTACCTGGTTATACCACCGGAGAAGAAATATTCAGAGTAACAAACCAGTACTTCAGTGAACATAATTTGGAATGGCGCAACTGCTTAAGCATTTGTACAGACGGAGCAGCTGCTATGACAGGAAAAATTAGGGGATTTATAACCAGGGCTTCTGAAAAAAATCCTAATATTAAAAATTTACATTGCTTTTTACACAGAGAGGCACTGATGACGAAGTCTCTGCCTGATGAATTGTTGTCTGTCTTACAAGAAGTCGTCAAAATTGTCAATTACATCAAGTCGCGACCGCTGAACTCTCGTCTGTTTAATGCATTGTGTCAGGAAATGGGAGCAGATCATCAGTCACTTCTGTTTCATACAGAAGTACGATGGCTTTCTCGAGGAAAAGTGCTTTCTCGGATTTACGAGCTGAAAAATGAGACCCAGACATTTCTAGAAACCCAGGGTTCAGACTTTGCTTCTCTATTTAAAAAAGAAGAATGGGTAGCAAAACTTGCATATCTGGCGGACATATTCGCTCAATTAAATGAGCTGAACAAAAAAATGCAAGGAAGAAATTGTAACATTTTAACGTCTTCGGACAAGATTGAAAGCTTTCGCGCTAAGTTGGTGCTATGGATCAGCCACGCTACCAATGGTAGTAACGAAATGTTTCCAAATGTCATGGCTGCCGATTCAGAAAAAAAGTGCAGGCTTTGATAGTGAAACACTTGGAGCTGTTAGCAGAAAAAATGAACTCATATTTTCCTAAGTGTGACCTGCAACCTATGGACTGGGTAAGAAATCCATTTTCGGAAAGCATTTCCCTTGGACATTTACCAATAAACGAGCAGGAAGAATTCATGGAGCTTAAAACTGATCGGACACTAAAATTAAAATTTTCTGAAACAGAGTTAGCACATTTTTGGCTCCACGTAAAAAATGAGTATCCACTGCTGTCAAAGCGAGCTATTGCAATTCTATTACCATTTGCCACGACCTATTTATGCGAATTGGGGTTTTCAACTCTCACAATGATAAAGTCAAAAAAAAGAGAACGCCTGAGGACGATCGACGAAGAGATGCGAGCAGCGTTATCAACGATTGTTCCAAATTTTGATCGTCTGTGTTCAGTTAAACAGGCTCACATTTCGCATTAAACATCTTTTCATGTTATATTGATTTTAATAATAAATATTAATAAAATATTGTTTTTGGTAAATTTTGGTTCGGAGTGGCCACGCTTATTACGAATATTTTTTAGAAAAAAACTTTAGATATGCCGTAATTACTATAAAAGGAAACTTTTTGGCTTGGTGGCGGCGGAAAAAGAGGCATTTTAATTATCAATTGCGTAAAACTAAAATTCACTTCTCGAACCGATTCGGTGACAGTTCGCGGACATTATGTCACTGTTATGTGATAAATATCAATCATAATTACACAAACCCGGCTAGACAAACCCTGCTTTGCCAAACAAACCATTCAAAACCTGGGATGTTTTTTTAAAATTATGACATGCAGCTTTCGTAGTTTAACCTCAAAGTTCGCCGTTATTCGTAATAAGCCTAGCCAATCCTATCCAAAATTTACCTTGTTTTTTTTTCTTTGGTGTACCGTTAAAATTTTTTGATTAGTTAGGTGTACCGTGAACATAAAAAGTTTGCGGAACACTGCTCTAGATTACTTCTAACTAAACCAGTGAATAGCAGTTTGAAGGAATTTATTAATTTAAAATCTTTCGCTGTCCTTAATATAAAACCCAAACATTTCATGGCCTTGTTGGTTATTTCGTTTATATGAGGAACAAATGTTAGTTGCCTGTCAAAAATAATACCAAGATCCTTAATATTCTCAACTCTTTTTAGGAAAATGTTGTTGATGCTATATTGATGCGTAATGGGATTTTTGATTCGGGCAAAAGTTATCGTTTGACATTTATCAATATTGAGAAATAGTTCATTGTGGGTGCACCACTCTTGTAGCCTCACAAGATTAAATTGTAGTACGTAACAGTCATGAATATTTGTAATGGTTTTATAAATTTTGAGATCATCTGCAAATAAGAGAATCATGACTCCATCAAAAACCGTAGTTATATCATTGATAAACAATAAAAATAGTACTGGTCCTAAATGAGACCCCTGTGGGACGCCGGTAAAGACTTCGAACTGGTGTGAATAGTGTGAGTTGAGTTTAACACATATTTTTCTTTTATGCAGATAACTCTCAAACCATCTCAAAATATTCCCTGTTATTCCAAGGGCACTAAGTTTATGTATGAGAATTTTATGTGAGACTTTGTCGAATGCCTTACTAAAGTCAGTATACACTACGTCTGTTTGAAGACGCTTTTGCATTGTATTAAATAATAAATTAAGCCATATCGAACACCTTTTCAATTCTGAATGGTGTTGTCTCTTCTCGCTGTTGCTAAGGGCATCTTCTACCCTAGTAATAGATGGTTCTTTCTGTTTGTCTTCTTGTCTTATTATAAATTAGCCGAGGGATAATGAAAATGAACTATTAATTTCTCACTTACATTAATTTTATACTTTGTCAATCTAATAAATATTATAAAAAGAAACCCGTGTTTCCCTACCGGCCAAATTTTCTTAACAACAAGCCACTGCCACCCACCGGTGGTTATGGTGGTAGATAGCCCTGATATCGAATGTAAAATCTAGAAGGTTCCGGAAAGTTCGAGAATGCTCTAGAAAGTCCTGGAAGGAGCCAAAGCAACGCGTTGCGGGGTACAGCTAGTAAACACTAAATACTATTCTGGAAGGAGAAAGCTCAAGAAGGTACTATAAGGTTCCTAACTCAGTAGCGGAGTGTGTCGATAAGTCTAGAAGGTTCCGGAAAGTTAGAGAATGCTCTTCAAAGTTCTGTATGGACCCAAAGCCACGCGTGGCGGGGTACAGCTAGTAAACACTAAATATTATTCTATGGTAGATAACAAAATTTATAAATTTTATGATATCTTTATTTTTTAAATACAGTCTTAGTTATAAAAAACACTTCCCAGAAGAATAAAAAATGTATAAGCTCTGTTTTGAAAAAAATGAAAAATATTAAACCATATTTTTTTAGTAAAGCTGTTAGTATCTATAGTTAGTTGACGTTCACTAACTGAGTGAACTAGTGAACAGCAACGCAATGTTTATTAACACATTTAATATTTCGTTTCTTATAAAGTCTCTGCAACACTCTTCATACTGCAAGTGGCGGTCTTCAGAAAACAACCCTCCTTTGAATATAAGAGAAATAGTAAAAAGGCATCAGATCGCACCCTACATTGCCAGGTTTATTCAGTCATGTTTTACAAAGTCCCAAGCAGCATTTACTTGGGCGGACCCCAAGCGAATCATCCGACATCGAGGAAACGGGCGTTTTGGGTATTTTTTCAGACCGTTAATTATTCAGGTAAAGGAAACTGTAAACGTTTGGCAGACGAAGGAATCTAATTAAGGATTTTATCCACGAAGGCGCCAATCAATTAACTTTGATCCTTGATGAAAGGTGCGCCGTATCCCCGTCCCAAAATGTGGCGAGCTGGAATCAATACGACGGAGGTTTTATTTTTAATTTATTTTAAATCTGCTAATTAACACGTCTCCCTTTGCCCTTCAGGTGACAAAATGTGATTTGTTGGCGGTGTTATCAGTGCAACCATTAGTTATGATTAGTCCAGTGGTATCTATTTTTCAAAATTAAAAAAAAATACTAAATATAATACCACGCAAGAGTCACCAAATACTGGCCATTTCAGTAGTCTTTCACCAAGGCGAAACTGAAAGTATCTACCACTCTGGGTCATTCTCTGTCACCAAATACTGTCCATTTCAGTGGTCTTTCACCAAGGCGATACTGAAAGTATCTACCACTCTGGGTCATTCTCTGTTGACAGGGAAAATATTTCTATTGCTTAATTTTGTAGGCTTTTAGTTAATTTTAAAGTTAGTTATTTAATTATCTGTTCTTAATGTACGGCCTCGAACTTAGTATGCCCGTCAAACAATGTTTCAAAAATAAGGAATGGAAAATGTTAACTGATGTGAATTTACTCTTTCACAATTCCCATTCTCCAATATGACAGAAAAAATATTATCTACGCTTTTTGTAAAGTAACAACAATCCTACGAATGAATATAAATGATTTAAAAACATCCAGTCACTCATGTTGAACGAAGAAAATTCTAACATGAAACACCTGTTCCAATTTTATATGTTGGGGATACTAATTTTAAACGAGAGGTAAAAGTGGTATAATGCTTTTAATATATAAATGTTTTTAGTGAAATTTACTTCAGGAAAAACTATACAATAATACGACTAGAGCTCATAGAATTTTGACTTAAATAATTACAAAAAGTTATTGCTAACAGTTTTACAATACAAAGCAGATTATATTATCTGTGGAAGAGGATCTTTTTATTTGTTTCCGAAGCGGCGAACATTCTCTATTAGTGAGTCATGAAATTTGCTGCATGGAATTTAAGGCAACTGCCCGAAGCTTGCAACATTCTTTCTATCACGAGCTATGAAACTTTAAATTATCAAATTGCCAATAAAAACAAAACAGACACTCTACCGATTGTATAATTGATGGGGTTAAATACCAACAAACAAACACAACAAACATTGTTTTGAGTGTTTTGTTGAGCAGGAAGAACCGCAGGAAGAACTGCAGGAAGAACCGCAGGAGGAACCGCAGGAAGAACCGCAGGAGGAACCGCAGGAAGAACCGCTAGTAGGTAAAAAGGGCATAGTATATTTCAATTCAACACAGCCTAATAAATCTCATAGCATAATACAGAAAATTCAAGACAGTACCTACCATATTATTGTAGCAATTCTATGTCAACGTCCCAATATCATACTCCTATGCGACGGATTCAACAACTAGGAAACAAATACTCAGATGTTGTTGATATATTTGATATATTTAGTACATCAATTTCAATATATAAGCATACCCTATTGAAGTTTTTTTTTTCATCGAGTAGTGGAATATTTTAATAAAGGTATTTAATTTGATTTGACTAACATTTAATAATTTTGTCAACTGAAACAGAAAAAATATTTTGGATTTTTTATATGTTGTGCCTGCATTCTGTGTAGATCAAGTTGAGTGATATTTTGACTTTATATTTATTTTTCTGCAATTGTATTAATAGTCGTTTCCTGCACTATTTTCATGAATAATTTCGTAAATATTTTTTATATATATGTATGTAAAAGCCTTAATAGGCGTGAAATAAATAAATAAATAAAATACATTTTATTTGCTTAATTTTTCTTATTTCACAATGTATCCATTTAAAATTATATATGGTATACTTGCGACACGTGGAAGAGTGAGTGGAAGATACTATCAGTATCGCCCTTATCATCACTATTCAGAAATGAAACGTTGCTTGAATTGGCATCAGCCGTGTTTAATACCAAATCTGAATAGCCAGAAACTCACCCATCTTCCTCTTCCCCATCTCCTTTCCCTCCCCGCTACCTTCAGTCTCACAACATACCACAGTTGAAGATGCCATAGTCTCCAGACGGTTGGGAACAGTTGTGTCTCTTGTGCGATATTCAGATAAAATTACAAAGAACTCAACGGCATGCCGACGAAAAATACGGGGGCACCACAACAAACTGGACTTCATTCTCTTTTCACAGTACGAATTTCTACACATTAAATTACTGCTAAAACTAATAATTAGAGACTACGTGTTTTAACTAATATTTTCTGGCACATGTGTCGTTTATTAGATTGCAACGGAGCTATCAGCGGTAAACCTTTATAATAGGTTTTGTCAATCTAATTAAATTGGTGGATGATGATACAAGGAATTTTTTTCTTCTTAAAACGCACATATTTACAATCAAATTCGCCCAGGATGAGGTAGCAAGGAAACAAGGAAAAAAAGGAAGTTATATTTCATAAAACGCACACAACTGTAATAAATCTCCTACAGGATGAGGTAGACATTTATTTTAATACTGGATTTTTTAGAAAACTTTAAATAAAAATTAATATGGTTCCACATAGTCAGTTCGCCGTACTGTGATTGTGGGTCAGAGGATACTCTGGACCATAATTTTTTGGAGTGTCCTATCAATGACCAATTTCCAAACTTCATGCATGAATTGGTAAAACTTGACATTAAATTGCCTACCAGTATACCCTGCTTTCTTAGTCTAAACACAACTTTACATTTAGAAATTTACCATTTGTTGGCAAAATTTATTTATAAAAATGGCCTTAATATCTGACCATAATAATAAATATAAACCAAATTTCTTTCACTTTCATTTGTATACATTTGTTCAGGTTCCTATTTTCATCTTTATTTTCATCTATTTTCACTAATCCCAACTCTGCGTATTTTGACTGAGTTAAAACACTATTCTTTGTGCATTTGTATATTTTTCTTGATTCTTTTATTGTATTTGTTTATATTTATTTCATAGTACTGTTTTAAAAAAAACAATGCTTCTAATTTTTAAAAAACTGTTCTTTTAAATAACAAAAAACGCCCACTACTATTGTGCACAGGTTCCTATTTTTATAATTTTGTAATTACCTATTATTACCAGCTCTGTATTGTTTTTGTTAACTTATGTTTATGTTATGTTATGTCATGTTATGTTTATGGTAGGTTTATGTTTATGATATGTTATGTTCATGTTATGTGTATGTTATGATATGTTTTTTATGTTATGTTCATGGTATGTTTGTGTTATGTTTATCTTTATGTTTTATAATCACATTTGTTTACTCCCATATGCTGTGTTTGTTTATAAGATTGCCAATTTCATAGTTCTGTTTAAAAAAACGCTACTAATTTTAGAAAAATCTTTGGTTAAATAACGAAAAGCGCCCACTTATATTGTACACAGGTTCCTATTTTTATAATTTTGTGAAAACCTACTGTTACCAGCTCTGTACAGTTTATGTATATGTTATGTTTGGTTTATTTATGTTACGTTATGTTATGTTTATGATGTGTAATCAATTATTTTCTGTAATTTATTGTATTTTTTAATAAGAAAAATGTTAATTGTGTATGGCCAAGATCACCCCTAATGGGTGAAAGCCAAAATAAATAATAAAGATAAAAAATCTCTTGTTTTCGTTCTGTGAAAATTTATTTAACGAATTTTTGTTTATTTCATTTAAATCATAACGAGTAAAATTTTATTTCAATACAATTTTACTAGTTTGAACAACTAAAATTCTATTAATTAATTAAAATTCTTGCATTAAGATAAGTTTTTTTTTAAATAATTCAATTTCGCTCCACATTTTTATTAATGCACACGAAGAAAAATTAATATTTCTAATTTATTAAGAATGTCGTCAATATTCGGTAATCCGGTTAAAAACGGGACTGCATGCCGTTTCCCGATAAACTTTTTGTAAATTCGTAATAATATCGGTACACTTGTTCGTGCACCTGTGTTTGTCTTGTTAAGATAATATATAAGACGGAATGCGAAAATGTATTTTTAGAGCACGTATTCCGACATCGTGACTATACATTGGTATTTTATTAAAAGTTTATCACGAAACCTTTTGATTCATTCGTTAAGGGTATGAAATCTTTTTACTAACCGGATTATGAACAATTTGAAGAGATTCTTAATAAATTAGCATTTCTTTTTAATCCCTAAGTTTTATCCGTATACCAATAAAATATTATGTATATGTATCATCGAGGTAGATACTTATTGATATATTAATATGTTATATTGTAAAGGTCCTGTCAATTATAGATGAATGGTCACTGTCAACTTTTAATACCATAAGAAGCAAGCTACGACGTACGTTCCTTTCGAATGCTCCATGATGATGTGGAATACTTAACACGTTATTAACGGCAGAGTGAAAGAATTCGTTTTGTAGCGCTTTAAGAGATTTGTGGAATGCAATTTTAACTTAAAAAAATCGTACGTTCAATCGTATTAAAATGAAAGAATCCAAGCGCATTCAAACGCTTTAAATGTGTTAAAAATGCGTCCAATAAACTTTTCACACCGTCGAAGCAAATTTATCGTCTTCTTAAAATGTTTTTCCGGAAGAGCAGAATTAGGATCGGGTCTATATTTCAGAAAGTATCAAATTACTTGCGCAGTGCTGCTTGCCCGTTTAATTTCAGTTTCTTGCGTAACTACTGCCCCATAAATTTACACAATTTTAGCACTAGGGAAAGTTTTTGGGGGATTAACTAACACAGTTTTGATTTTATTATTTTTTAATTTATTTAGTTTTTCTAAAAACGTAAAGCACATAAAAAAATTATAATATTGTTACAAAAATACATAGTGAATGACATAAGAGTGAATTTTTTTTTTATTTTTTAATATTTCTACACCAATGAAGAAAACTAGCTCTTGAGTTTGGTAAGTTTGGTTTTTGGTTGGTTTGAGGCTAATTGCAAGTAACCAATTTCTCCCGAGTTTAAAAACCTAATCATATATGCTTATAATAGATTTAAGCAAAACAAATTCACAACAAAAAATGTTAAAAAAGTCATCTCACAGGTTTATTACGAAAACAATGCGTTTTATAATGCATTAAGAAGGCGAAACAGCTGTCACGCGTAGTAATAATTCCACAGCAAAACTTGTTTAGTAACAAATTGTTTTTTTGTAAATTAATTGAATATTTAAAAGAAAAAAAATTATGCGTTATCTATGGATATTTATATCTGCAATATATTTAAATCATAATACTTAAACATTCTACACTCTAACCTCCCTTCGTACATCTCTCACATTCCTTATCCAATTGTCTTAAATTTTCATATAGATATAGTATTAAACTTATCAATTTTTAAATAACTAACAATTATTATGCTTATTATGAAAATTTTCAATCTGTAAACATCACCCGCCCTAACACAGGGGCATCCCTAGCATGGCGAGTGAAATATACTAAAAAATTATATCCATTACTGTAATAAGAATAATAATAAAAATAATGTATCAACTGAATCACAGGTTTATGGTAATTCGTAAAAAGCATTTAATACGACCTCCTCACAAATAAACGTGTTTTAAATTTGACACATCTGATAAACACCCATTTATGTATGGTAAACGGTTGTATAAAAAATCTTTATTAGTAAGGCCCTTAGTGGCCTGCCATTCCATAGCTATGGACGACATACACACAAGGCGTCATGAACAAACTCCGAGTACAGTACAACCACGCATACAGAGCCCTGTTTGGCCTCCCCTGGCGATGCAGCGCCTCACAGATGTTCACCAAAGGAAGGGTGCATGAGTTCGCTGTTTTGATGTGCCACAGAATAGCCGGGACAAGTCAACGCTACCAGAGATCGGACAACACTCTTGTCCAGGCTGTTGCCCAGTGGCAGGGAGCGCCTCTACACCAGAGATGGAGAATTTCACTCAAGCCACCATAATGTCTTAAAGTGTTCATAAATTGATTCATTTTTTATTTATTTCTATATTGATTTTTTATGTACTTAAATGTAAACTTTTATGGCAGGCAGAGCATTGCACACACCGCTCTGTCCAGCTGAAATAAACATTATTATTATTATTATAATTATTATTTCCGGTTTTGGTATTGTCCTGAAAATGAAGGCGTACTTATCAAACCCGTAAAATGTAAATTAAAGTGATCAAAAACAAATATATGTAAAAATAATATACATTGTAATTAATTTCCTATAAACATTTCTGTAAGTAGTATGTATATGTAAAAACGAATGCTTTCTAACCCGTTATCATGCACTTAATACAAAAAATTAAAGACATGACATTATATGTACCATTATTCAGCTTTCTATTCAGTCTTACACGCCGACATTTATAAATACTTATAAATTAGTGACATTAACTATAAGCGTAGGCGATTAAAGCGCAGTACGATGAAATAAAAATAAATGTGTTCGCGTCCCAATGGATAGGGGAGAGCGCGCCGTTCAGCACAAGTGCTTGTTTATTTGAGGGAGTATTCTCGCAGTGGGCTCTGATAAACGGGCGGATAATAGATTGTAATCACAGCCTCCCCTTTCATCCCCTGGCCCGACCTGCATAATATTATGTGGCTAATTTCAATTACGTTTTTAATGCCAGAAAAAAGCTCCCTCGGGATGAAAATCGACTTTTTTGTAGGTTTAAGTGGTTAGTAATATGTAATCCAGCTTTTTTGGGAAAATCGTATGTTTTTTGGCTAATTGTAATAATCTTCAATACGATACTATGGTATTTATTTTTTTAAAAGAAACCATTACACGTCGCCACTGGACATAACCTAGAGAGTCGTAATAATTCATAACCTTATTATTATGTACCACAAAGTGTTTCAATACAACATTATTTATTATATTTGAATACTGAGAATTATTTATTATTTATAAGCAAACATAATAAGTTTGTTAGTCACAATGTAGTTCAGCCCTGACGTAATGTGACATTTTCCAATCAAAAGCAACAATTTTTCATTTTCGTGAACAAAGCGTTTAATTTAATTTGAATTAAATGTATACAAGTGTATTTATGCCTTTTCAGGTCGATATTAATTTCTTTCTAGGCAGATTGCATGTTCTGAGGAATTTAGTTCCATCTCATAAAAATGTCAAATGAATTACGCTGTACAAAATTGGAACAACGGAAACGCAGATAGCGTGACAAATATTTAAAATATATACGAGTGCGTTTCACTTTTCAACAAAATTATTGCACTTTCTAACAAAATCCAACTCAATATTGCATTCCACTTTAGCGTGGATTCGGCTCCAAGAGGATAGAATGACGACCCTAAAAATAAGTGAAAGTACAAGGAATTTTGTTGTTTATTGACCCCGGTTCGCGCCCATTGACTTTCTGGCCGGGGAGAGAAAGAGGCCTGTTTTATATGGGGTAGTAAATTGTATCACCACTATGATGGTAATGACATTGTATTCGCGAGGCGCCGACCCTCTTTTCTTCTTATTAATGCATATATTATGAATAACTTACGGAAAAGGGAAAAAATCCCTGTTTTGCGGAGGAAAGGATTAAGGCCTGAGATAATGGTGATACGTGGATATTTGCGTCAGTTTCGAGGGAGAAAATGCGCTATTTTTTAACCAACTTGTGTGAAAATATATCCTCAATTTAAATAAAGTGTTTTTATGATCTCATACATTATGTTTTAGTAATTTCGGTTGTATGGTAAAGGTTCTTGTTACTAAGATTTTTGTTTTAGTTTTATTAAGTTTTAAAATTTATTTAAAAATACATCAAACTTTCTTTCTTAATTTTTCATTACATTTTATTCTTACCGTACGTACTTATACAGATATTATAAAATTTATTGACGATAAAAAAGTTCGAAATGATTGCAAAATAATTAGCGCCCTGATGGTGTCATTAAAATTGCCCATCCGGCGAGAATTACACTTACCAATATTATTACACTGCCAGGCTTATAGATAGACGGAATTAAACATGGATGAAATAACATGTGGAGAGAATTACACACGTCTGAAGAAAAAAAGTTGGGTTTAATGAAATTCCTGCCCAATTTAGTATGTTGGCATATATTTGAAAAGAGCGATTGGAACATTTTATTAAAGATCAGAACTTTCTCTAGAAAGATACTTTCAAACATAACGTCCATTAATGTATGTTAAATTTTGTTAATAGATCATTTATAAATTTTAGATAAAGCATGTTTCCGTCAAAATATTTTGATATTTTATTATGCAAGTCATATATCTTAAAGATGAAAAATGACACCGATCCCAATCGGATATTAGCTAGAAATAAATCACCCAAAAGTGTGAACATAATTTTGCAGTCAAATTAACTTGAATTACAGAGACGTCTGAAAGCCCGCTGGCTGTGAGAAGTGTAACATTGGCGAGCTCCCTTCAGCTCCAGGTTGCGTTGCGGGCTGCGGCCGACCGGCCCGCCCCCACACCTGCCGGTCCGGCCTTTCCCTCCCCGGACCGGCCCTTCGCAAATCCACGAGTGGCCATTTATTTTTTTACGGATATCGGAGGATTTGGTTCAATTTGTCTGACGGCCGCTTGTAATGGTCGCAAAGTGGACGAGGATATAAAGTACGCGGCGCGTCCCGTGCGCGTATGACTCGAATAAAAAACAGTATCATTCTAAATATCATGTAGGTACGGTTATTATTTGTCGTCGTATTTTTTATTGTAGATTTTGGGATTGAGCGGGGTTGTTTATGGACGTATGTAATGAATGTTTGGAGATTCGTTTATTTTAGAATTTTGGGTAAGAATAAATATAATAAGTTGTAAGTACCAACGTAAACGTTTTATATTTAATAAACGTTAGTATAATCGTCTTTTCAACATATAGATATATTGATTATTGGTTAAATATTACTAGATCTAGGGGATCATAACATTTTATCTCAACTTTCAAATAATTGTCACAGTATTTTTTGAAAAAAAAATGTATTGGGAGCTTTAAGTATAAAAAATGATGGTGTTGTAGGGTAAATTATGGAACAATAATGTTCGGTTCTAATTGTAGTAGTGGACATTTACTGAGTTTAAATTATTTGAAAAAAGGAATTTAAATTACTTACAAAATAATTTTGTCCAGGATTCTGCCTCCACGGTCGTGTTCAGCCGCCGGATTACCTTTTCCTCGATCGTTTTGTTGAATTATATACGGGTCATTATTGATTTTTTAAACCTCGGGAGTCACCAATTTTGGGGGATTGTGATTATCGCCAATTTAAATGGGATGTTGGCTGAATGATTATGTGGTTCTCCAATCCGCAGAATCCAAGGTTGCGTGATTACTCTCGGTGTGTAATAATGAGAATTCGGATATTTCTAATTTTGTTTTTATTTTAACAAAACTCACGTTACAATAATTTTATTAACAAACAGATCGCGTACGTTAGAGGAGATTTAGGGCTAACCCGATGGCTAGACCGCTGGAAACAGAATAAAATATTTTCCGCGCGAAGTATCGCGCGCAGGCTTACAGTGATGCCAGCCTGACAAGAATGTGGGTAAAAATAATGTTGTCATTATTTTCGGGAGATGTAAACTCCCTATAATTTACCCTACAGTGTATTTGCCACCATTTGATAAAAATTGTTATGAATTAGTCAAAAACTTATGTTTATAGATGTCGCGGGTTTAGTTCTGTATGAAATACTACAAAGAATTGAAAAGATTCGTTTTTGCACAATGTTTATAGAAAACCAAAATTTATGGACTGTAAATGTGTAGATACTATAGGAAACGGAAAAGAATATAGCATGTAGTTTATCATACATAGTAGTCGCAATAAATAGTGAGGACTTATGTACGACCTACGAATGTAAATGATGCAAGGCGTGTATACCTTGGCAGACTTGCATAACGGTCAATTCTCGCTGCCTACTCCTGCGGAGAAACGGAATGTTAGACTAACTTTAAAATTCAATGTTATTAATAATTAATATAATTATACCCTTAACGGTACAACTCTGATAAAAATGACAGAGGCCAAAGATTTGGGAGTGGTGTTAGACCCGAAATTAGGTTTTGACCGCCATATCGAATCCATGGTTTCAATAGCTTCCAAGGTACTTGGCTTAGTACTCAGAACCTGCAAGAATTTAAAAAAAATAAATAACATGAAAATGCTGTACTTTGCATATGTATGCAGTTCTCTGGAGTATGCCTCTCAAGTCTGGAATCCCAGGTATATATCACAAATAGAAAGGATTGAGAAAGTCTAAAATCGTTTTCTACGATACCTCGATTTTCGTGGCTATCGTCCTCATCTGAATCATGAGGAGTCAGCCGCGTTTTTCAAGATTTCGTCCGCACGTATTTTATATTACTTATACTGCTACACTTTATAAAATATTATAACTGTTGGTTTTTAAAATAAAAAAAAAAATAAAAAAATATGGTTCAGTATTAATGGTGGGGGAGGGGGGTTAGAGAGTTCACTCCCTCTCCCTACAGAATACAGAAAATATTATTCGTAGATTACAGTCCTGGTAAAAACAACTCTATGATTTGCGTCGTGTCTTCTATCAATGCCATGTCAAAAATAAGTTATTGTAAGTAGAGGTCCCATTAAACATTCTAATAAATTTTCCACCCCCCTCCCCTCGTGTGATTGCTATAGCTACTCCACTGGTTACTACATATTAGTATATATTTTTTATAAAGTATATTTTTTGTAATTGTGTGTTTATTCAAAGAATATCATATGTCCATTGCTCCCAAGCCCCACTGTTCGTTTATTTGCTGTTAACATTGCGAAAGACGTATAAATTCGAGCTTAAATGAAATGTTGAAAAGCGCAATAAAAACGCGATAGCGCGTAATTAAGCGAAAAGTCCCCAAAATACCTCACGATTATTTCGTTGTATCAGGGTGGCAGTAAGGTGGGGTAATCGCGTATCCTTTCAGGGTAAGAGGGGGTGAGAGGGGAGGGGCAAGGAGCAAGGTTGCCCCTTTGTATTATTGCGGTCATAACTCACCGCTTAAGGCGACGCAAACACCTCCGCTCTGTTATTAGGCCATCTTTGTTGGCTGTAAATTACCTTCGAGAAGTGAGCGCTATGGTGTCCCACGCGAGGATTTGCGAGTCATAGGAGAGTACCTATTAAGGTGGCCGTGGTGAGTATTATAGTAGTGGGCATGGCGAGCGTGGTGAGTATAGTGGAGCTTGTCACGCGGGGTGAGCACCACATAAATCTGCACTAGCGATTAAGGTACTCAACACCCGATATGAAATATGATTTAACTTATGTCAGGAGCGATATTTATAGTAGGTCATATTTATAATGTTTCCAGTTACTACCCAACCTTGTCCGAGATTTTCAAAAAAACACAATTTTTTGAAAAAGTTTAAATTTTCAAAATGACAAACACAACAATAATAAACGTGGAACAACAACAAGGAATATTGCGTTTGGTCTATTAAAATGTTTGGTTTATGCGTAATAATTCGAGAAATATGCCTCAAAGTGCTACAATGCAGTACAAATTCTGAGACGCGATAAAGGTATGTTATCAAGAAGGTGATTAATCTAAAACAAAGCCAATCCGACCATTTTAGCCATTGACAATGCCCGACAGTTCATTCCCAATGTTTGAAAGTTTATTCCCAATGTCTGAAAGTTCATTCCCAATGTCCTATCGGACATTTTCTATTACTATATCTAACTCATGGTAAAACGTAGCAAAGTTTGATAAATGACATAAAACGTAGTAAACTTTTAGGTGGAAGACGGCGAATCTAGTCAAACAGCAGCAGGGAAATACGGTAAAACATAATTGAAAAACACATGTTGTACCTTTTTGTACTATATTTTACCGTATTTACCACATCTTATAATAATTTAATTTTTGCATTAGGTCAGTTGGTAGAGCAGCGCCCCGGCAAGGCGAAGGTCCAGGGTTCAAGCCCTAGACGCGAACGTTTCTTTTTGTTTTTTCTATTTCAAGTTTTCTTATATTTTTTAAAACATTAAGAATATATTTTTTAATGTTTGTCATCAACGGTAGGTGTTAAATTTTAAAATAACATTTTTTATAATATTTTTTTCGGTGAAAGTACTACTTTGAATGTTAAAGCATACATAACATTATATTTTAATAAAACAATAATTTTATTGTAGAACTAAAATGTGTAGGTATTTTTACTCTTTCTAACTTATTTTTAAATAAAGATGGCATTAAACCAATGAATTGAGTTTTCTTGTTATTTATCATGTTTAACTGTAAGGTCACATTCTTTTCATCAAATGTAAGAAAAAAAAAATTTTTTTTTTGCATATAAAGATAATCACAAAATATTGATCCCAATTGATTTTTCATTTTCTGAAACTGTCTATAAAAAAAAAGTATGTATGTGGAAAGGAACGTACCAACTTGAATCCCTAATAATGCGGCAATATATTTTTAAAAGATTACACATTACAACCAAAATTAAGTGTTAATAAAATAAAAAAATAAGAATTTAAACACAAGTTTTCCCGAATTAAATTGTAATAATCTTATTTTTAAGAAATCTTTACTTCACATCATTCATCACGCCCGAACAAAGGCACTTTAAGAGAGCAAAGAGTGTCGTCTTGTGAAGGCATTATTTTTAAAAGGAATAACAACGATAACAAGTATTTGATACTTATAAACGCAATTACATCACCGAGCAAGGGGTGGCGCAATTAAAAAATCTTCTCGAGACTGCTAAACAAGTTTTTCTGCGAGGTAATGGATTCCCGCAGCTTTATCTCCTGGTAATTATTCATGCTTGGCTTTAACGGCTTATTATCTAGCCTTCTTACCCCCGCAATATGACGGGGAAACTAAGAGTACAGAAAAAAAGTACAATTTCTTTATGTTGGTGCTTGCGGAAATAATTTTAGTAAAACCTTTGATGTAAAATAGTAATTTATTTCATAACACCGTAGTACATGGGAGCACTCAATACATAATACACACGAAAATTGATAATATACTGACACCAAATACAAACTGAATGTGAAAATGAAAAAAAAAAAACATTTTAAATATTTATAATTATTTGAGAAAATTATTTATTATAATTATATCTTCTTCTTCTTCTTCAATGGCGCTACAGCCCATTTCGAGCCTTTGCCTCCTTTAACATGAGCCTCCACCGCCCTCTGTCCTCGGCCGTCGTCTTCCAATCTGCAACATGGAGTAGTCCTCTGGCATCTTTTTTGACATCTCAGCCTAGGTCTGCCCGCCTTTCGTTTGCCTCCCGGGTGTCCTGTTAGAACCTTCTTTGGTACACGTGTGCTTGGCATTCGGTGCACATGTCCGGCCCATCTTAGTCTTTGGAGCCGTAAATGAGTAGAGTCTGGGAGCTTGGTAGATGTCATATAGCTCCTTATTGTGGCGGATTCTCCATGCCTCTCCCTCTCGCACCGCTCCTAAGATTCTTCGAAGTACCTTTCTTTCGAAGGTGTCCAACCGTTCCGCAGACTTTGCTGTCAGTGTTCCCGCCTCACATCCATAGGGCATTATTATATCTATTTGTTACAAAAAAAGAAGATAGTAAAACACTATTTTTTTCCGACTTTATATCCGGGTTAAATCTTCCCCACAGGAAAAACTAAACCCTTCCACACACTTTTCCACAAATGACCATCTGGTCAATCCACATTATGCAAGTGCATTATAAGAGCATAATAAATACAAAACAATACTTGAACAACACGTCAAATCACCAGAGATCAAATGGAAAAATAATTCACCAACTCCAGATATTTTCATATCAAAGGGTTCGGCTCGGTAGAACTTCTAATTGGACCTATAAATCCTACTGATCCCTCAATATGAATATTTGAAAAATCTTTCGTAATCCTACATGTATTTAAAATGACTGATTTTTGCATTTTTATGTATAAATTCTTTGACAGATGTAATACGCCTAAATTTTGAATGAGAGAGCTAGGTATAATGCCAGTAATTAATATAAGTATTCCTATAAATACCTTCCGTGTAGATTGGATTTAAATGGAAACCAATGTCGCCACTGACTTATCGCCTTTTGATTCTAGCCTGTAATTACTGTAATAATTTTATCATGTGAGTGAAATTAAAAACAAAACAAAAATGCTTTTTACATTAATTCCTTGGAACCGAAATTGGTGTTTTTCTTTTGGGACTGGATGTTTCATTGAATTTAAACAATTGATCAAATATCAAACTTGATTGTAAAGTTCTGCGAAGGTTCTATTCAAGTTTTGTTATTTTTACAGTTTTGTGAAACAACTCGCCATTAATGTTGTAATAACAGAACTTCAAAAGATCCTTCACAGAACATGAAAATCAACTTTGAAATTTGATGAATTGATTAAATTCTTTGAAATGACCCGTCCTTAGACACGAGTGTGTATTTTAAGGTAAATGTAAATATTGTAACGGTTCATTTGTGTAATTCACATAATTTGTAGAAATTGTTTTGTTTTATCGTATTATGAACGGTTTGGAGTAAAGTTTTGAAGATTAGAAATCGATTGTATTTTTAATGTAGAAATAATAAGAACTGGAAAATTTTACTTTTCAAAGTATTCGTTTTACTTGATCGTTCCATGTCTTCCTCGGGTGTTCTCAACTTTTTCTACCATTTACTTCCAAGTCTTATCTATTACACCTCTTTCTTTGTTCATCACATACGCCTTATATTTTTAATACATACATATATTTTTCTCCGGTCGTCCCCAATTTCGTCCATTATTCAAACCTCTCTCTAAGAACACCAGTAGTTTTGGGGTCTATAGAGCACGCAAATAAGAATTTCGCGTTTTATTTACTAAGATATTCAAGAACGGACACTGCCCAAGGCTTCATGGAGCATCACCAATATTTAGGGTGCGATGCTCAACTGAAGAGAAAAAAGACGAAGAAGACACCTTACTATTCAGATCTGGTGACTAAACATACATACAGTTATTAAACGACTAAATAATAATAATATAATAAAAAATATTTATAAAAAAAAATTGTTCAAAAGAGTCTATCGTCTTTTAGAATATTTTATTTATTTCTCCTTCCTCTTTTGCTGGCTGTACAGAGGGAAGCAAAAAACTTTTAATATTACACTTTGTAACTTACTAAAAATTGTGATTAAATATGTTTTGTTCCTCGCATAAAATTTATTAGATGGTAAGGGTGTGATAATGACGTCACAGATAAAATTACTCCCCTCATTTTTTCCTCGCTTACGGGAAGAAGGAAGAAAGGGGCCGAAATGAATTCAGAGATAAGAGGTCTTTTGATTGTTTATTGGAAAACATGTTTCTTACATTTAAAAAAAAACCTACTTAATTATTTTTTTTAATTCGAGTTCCATGCCTCAGTATAACGTATTTATAAAAAAAATAATACAACCATTTAGAATAGTTTAAGGACGGGTTGTTTCGGAGAATTCGAACAATTCTTCAAATTTCAAAGATAATTTTCAAGTTCTGTGAAAGAATTTTTTCAACGTCTGTTTATTTCAGTTCTGTTAATAACAGAACTTGAATAGGACTTTCGCAGAAACCGAAAATGAACTTTGAAATTTGATGAATTCTTCAAATTCTTCATCCTCAGTGTACTTTTTTTAGGAGCATTTTAAACTTCGTAGACATACATATTTAGACCGATTAAAAACAAAATTTTCCACACTTATTTTTTTATTTTATTTTTATTTTTTTATATTTTTTTTTTTATTAACAAAATTTTTGATACATATACAATTTAGGTACATACATAGTAATATAGAAAAAGAGTAACAAAAAAATCCCACAAAGGCGAAGCCTGAGCGTGGGTATTATAGTATAAGGATAAAACAGTGGTGTTTAAAAGTTATTTTTTTTTTAAACTTATAAAAAGTATCTATAGAGATCAATGTGATTGGTTTTTTTACAGAAACACACACACACACATACACACACACACACACACACACCCTCACACACACACACATACACACACACACACACACACACAGAGACACACACACACACAAACACAGACAAACACACACACACACACACACACACAAAACATAGATGCATGTATATTTCTTTGATTTACAGAAATTAATTTAAATTAATTTTCTCGGAAAAGTTGTCTTTGAATTCTTTAGTGATATCTTTCATGAAAGAGATTACGGTCATCATTTGTATCTATTTAAAAAGTTGGAATTTGAAGGTAAAAAAGTTTTATAACTTTTAATAACCACTTAAACAACATACATTACTGATTGTAAACACTGCTACCGAATGATCGAACATTGCTATGACACATTCGTGTTTATTAGGAAACCTATTAATTAATGCGTTAAAGGCGGAGATTCTAAGATTTTTAATAAATTATATGAATTGATTACTTCACCGGGATTACTTCCGTGATTTCTTCTCACGACCGCGACGCTGCTAATGGTTATAATTTGTCTTTAGACCATCCCAGTTATGTATGTCTACAACACTTAAACAACGTAAGAGCGTAATAAGTTGTCAAAGATGCAACATCGTAAAATTATTTATGTATTTATACGCCAAAAAAGGCTTTTACATAAAAGTGATACGTGATGCAGTGTACGTAGGAGAATATCTCTAGTAAGAGTAACATAAAATAAAATAGAAATTAGATCAACACTACATATAAAACAATACACTAAAACTAAGTAACCAACGCTACTCTAATTTCTAGGATTCAACAAAGTGCTAGTATAGATTATGCTTAGTTCTGTAAATGGAGTCAATAAATATATCAATAGTATCCCAATGCTTGATTCCCAGATCATGCATCCTATTGGTCAGTGAGTGTGTCTGATAGTTGGTTATGTATGTATTGCAGAAGAATGTTATATTTTGTTTTGTATTCCTAGTCGGCATATGGAATTTAATAGTGGAAACGATGTCAGGACTGTCAAATAAGTTGTTAATGAATCTGTGTAACACAATATTATATTACTTTATATTATATACGAACGAAATTACTCCACGCAAAAAACTGCATCGCACTAAACTAAACCATTTTGCCAAATTGTTTTTAAATCCGCAACACACTGACATAAGTTTATTTTTGCGGTCGACAAATATCACAGCGATTGACCCGGGGATTACCCGCCGCAAGATTGAGAGGTCGCAGCCATCCGCGAGGTCGGCAATATGATGATGTTTTTACGGCCTTATAGCACCATCAAGCCCCGGCATTACGGCATTACTGCCGACGGACTGGCCGCGTTATTGCGAGCCCATTTATTTCCAGCTACCAACTCGAGTGGGTGCCTCGCCTTGTTAGGAGTAATGGTGCGGTGTTAGGGGTAGGTGTATGTATTCTTATTGTATTAAGTATATATTATATTATGAGCTTTTTTAAGAATATATTAGAAAATAAAAATACTTGCAAGCTTTGTATCATTGTAACCACATGTAGTTAAATACAATTTATATATACGAGGGGGTAAGCACTGCGCTCGAGAAAAGGAAGACCCGCTAGGTGGCGACGAAAGTGCGGCAATTTTCAAGAAACGTTCGGACGACGAAGCCTCGGTGTTGTCCGAACTAAGCTATGGTACCGACTGAAAACGACACGACCCTCCCGACACTATAAGACCCAGGTTCGTACACCCACCACACCGGATGTACTGGCCCTTCAAAACTGCACAGTAAGTTTTACTGCACCCTGTATAATAGTATAGGATGTGGGAACACAAAAAAATTTTTGGCTTGGAAAGAATATTTATTATTTTTTTTTTTTTTACTGGGGTCATACACCAATGCGATACTGATAGTATCTTCCACTATGGAATGAGCCGCAAATATACTATATATTATTTTTAAAGAGTAATTTGTAAAATAACACAAATTTATCAAATAAAATTACCTTGCGCAAGCGGGTAAATTGAACCCCTCTACCACGAAGACCGTCAAAAACGTAAACGATCAAACATTTATGGAAATGAATTGAAGAGTGTTAAAGCTATATTATAAAAAAAGAACTGGGAGAAATCACGGATGAAAATTTTTATTAAAATTTTTAAAAAGGTCTTCTCTCCAATAATAAAAAAAATATTATTTAATATTAATAATATAAAAATAATCGAACCCCGATCAACTGCTGTAAGGCAACGGTGCTAAGCATGAATGTACTGAAAATATAAGATTTACATCACCGATCCGTGAAAAATCAAGTCCAATTTTCAAAACGCCGTATTAAAATAATTTCCTTTTAAAATGTTTTAATAATGATGGTGTCCTACTTTTTATTTGTCTGAATTCTTCACATAACTGATTCCAATTTTGAAAATGACGCTTAATTTGAAGTAATTTGAGTTAATTAACTGTGAATAATTTCACTTTACGTACCGACATGTTTGATAAAAAAAAATCACAAGTACGCCACGATTCATTTTATTATGAAATATCGAAAAATTTGTATACCTAAGCCTGTGACAGACCACGATATATTTTCGTGGCTTGGCATATTTCAGCATGTCGCTCGCCACACATTCCCATTGGTAGTGTATTGCGAGTGATATGCTGAAATATGCTAAGCCATGATGCGTTCAGCGTAATGTGTCGCAAGTCTTCCCAGAGATATTTGAACTACGATAAATTGTAGTTTAATAAATCCCTAAATCTTCGATAGGGAATTGGTGATTTTTTAGATTTTTTCTGCAGAAATACGTCATCAGGTTTTTTCATCTTTGTTTCTTATCCTTTCCACGATAGTCATCTACCCATATTTTTAGGTTGCTTTGTTTGAAGACTTAAGTCAGCTTCATGCCCTAGGAACTCATTCCTTGCTAATACCGGTAACACCAGGCCTGAAGTACTCGAGGTTGGTTGGTACAGTTCACCAGTCGGTAATGTTTAGTAATTCAGAGAAAGCAGCTTTAGAGAGTGTGCGGAGAGACTGCGCAGGTAATGTACTAAGGCCGCTGAAGTGACGTGAAGCTACGGGTCCCCTTGACCGCAGTAGAAATGGAGAGTATAATGATGATGATAAAAATACAAAATTGTTACTATCCGGTTGCCGTTCAAGATGGTGGCCTTGTGGGATGCTACATTTTTACCCCACCAGAGTTCGATAATTAATAATTTTAAGGTACATAATTAATTAATTTTAAGGTACTTACCTAATAGAATGTTTGAAGAAAGAATTGTCAATAAGATTACATTTCTTTAGACAACTTAAATAAGTATCTTTCATGTTTTCAAAGGAAATTTTGGTTTTGATTTATTAAGTATTTGCCGACGTGTGCTCGACATTGCTCGGGGTTGTGATTAGTTTGGAGTAAAGTTTTGAGGTTTGAAATCTAATGTACCTGAAAACTGGGTATGTTTTTAAGGTGGCAATTAATATTATTCTATTGAACTGAAAAGTTTACTTTTTATAAGTTTTTATTTCACTTGATCGTACCATGTCTTCTTCGGCCCTCCCAGACTTCCACCATTCAATACTGTATACCAAATTGTTAGTGTTAAAAAAAAAACATTCATTTATTTTTTTTCGACTCTCCGTTCTAATTCCAGTGCTCTGATAATGCGTTAGGTTTTCCTCGGGCGTCCCCGACTTCTCGTACCACTCAAACCAATCTCTAAAAACTCCTGGCACTATTTATAACAATCTTTGAAATTTACACCGAAATCGATCAAGTAGTTTTTGAGTATACAGGGGAAAAATAAAATACTTGTATTACATTTTACATGTGTTTCTTTTTATTTTTCCCCCGTAGACCCAAAAACTACTAGACCGATATACATGTAAATATAATACAAGTACAATATAAAAGTAAAGTCGTATATATATGAATGTTTATTTTTCGACTTGACTTTTACACTTTTGTACTTTTATATTTTTGTACTTTTATACTTTTGTACTTTTATACTTTTGTACTTTTAATTTTTGTACTTTTATACTTTTGTACTTTTGTACTTTTATTGTACTTTTGGAGTACTTACTGGAGTAACTGCTCATGGAGACAGGTACCTGCTTAACTTCATAGGCTAGTAGGGAAACTTAGTTCACGTGTTTCAAATTTGACATGATTATTAATTATTGCTAATAAAAGTAATAACTCATCTCTTCTCGTCATTGTGAAGGCCGCACTCTCCTGGCTGCAATAAAAGTGTGAGTGTAAAAAGGGATGTAATAAGTGGACACCCCCCTCCTCCCTCCAGCGTTCCCCCTTGACACTAGTTTCATGTTCCATTGTCAAACCTCTCCCTCTTCAACCAAACAAAACAAACATGTTGTCATTTCGGGCTCGGGAATGTGACGTTGTGAATTTTAATATCATCAAATAATGTGAGTTGTAAATCTCCGTGTTGCAGTGGTTTGTGGGATTCACTTGGGGTTTGCAAGATGAGCGTTTTGTGGCCAACATTATTTGTGAACATATTCATAATTTTGTCTGTAAATCTATTATATATTAGTTTACACCACGTCGTGTAGCATTTCTAATCGGGCTGTTAAAAATAACACTAATTACGTAGACGGTAATAATGTTTTCAATTTTCGATTAAAACAAGTACGCATGAAGAAAACATGGCAAATTTTTTAAATTTTATTATCTAATTTAAGTCATAAATATTTAAACATAAAATAAATTTCAGTGGCCAAGATGTGTTTGCAATACAATAAAGCCAACACCTCCATCCAAGCTTCTCTAACAAATTATAATTTAACGATCACAACTATTTTATTTGGCTTTATAAAATAGTACTAGCTAGAAGCCTGCAGTAGGCTTGTTGGCTTTTTTTTTTTTTTTTTACAGTAATACCGCACAAGAGTCCCAACTGCTCCCGTCTGGAGCCAGTGAGACTATGGCATCCCCAATTGGGGTATGTTGTGAGGCTGAGGGTATTGGGGAGGGGAGGGAGATGGGGAAGAGGAAGGTGGGGAAGTACCTGGCTATTCAGATCTGGTCACCAAACACGGCTAAAGCCATTTCAAGCAACGTTTCAATTCTGAATGGTGGTCTTACACCAGGGCGATACTGAGAGTATCTTCCACTCTGGAACGTGCCGCAAATATACTATATATTATTTTAAATGAATTAATTGTGAAATAACACAAATTAATCAAATAAAATTTATTTGCGCACGCCGGGTTCGAACCCGCGACCTTCGGATCTGTAGTCGAAAGCGTATACCACTAGACCACGCCGGCCGTCAGCCGTCGGCTGTTTGGGTGACTCGATGACTGGAAGTGTGGAACTGGCTGCACTGGAATACACGTGTGAACGGGGGAACAGCGCGCGCCCCCGTTGTTTGCGACCGCAGATTTGTCGTCAGGTGCAGCGATTCAGCCCGCAAATGAGTACAACACGTACGATTGTCCGGGCGCGAAAACACCACCCATTCCAGGGCAGGGCTGTGCTAATCCACTATTAAAACAAAAGTAGATGATATATACTGTTTACCCTAGGAATTTTTATTTGGGTTTTTCTAGATTTTTGCAGCACATAGGTACCCTTTTTTGTGAAAGACATACGTTTAATGTAAATCAGAAAATCTGGGTGCTGAAGAGGTAACAAGTGTGGAACTCTGGCGCTTTGTCATTTTCTTTCTCATCTGTTATTACTAATAATTTGTTAACTTACTATATCTTTTTCATATACTGAAAAGGGATGTATTATGTGTGTAATAGTTTACTCGTATGTATGTTTACTAATATATTAATTATACAAACTGTATATATGACTTATATATAAAATTTATTCCGAACTCCTGCAACTTATAAATTTTAACATAACCACTAGGAAAACAAGAAACAATACTCTATTCTACCGCAGTGTGCAGAATGAACAAAATAAATAAATACCTTTGAGTACCTCGCTTAATATTCATTGTTGTACTAACGTAGTGTGGAATGATATTGATACCTGTCTACACGAAGAAATATAGTATTGCTAATTTATAAAGGTTCTCTTCAAATTATTGGTAATCCGATTAAAAACGGGATTGCATGCCTTAACGAATGAATTATCAGGATTCCTAAAAAACTTTTAATAAATTATAAAAATATTATGTGGGAAACCTCTTCATATATTCGGTTAAGTCCGGCAATCCCGTTATTAACCGGAATTTATTAAGAGATTCTTAATAAATCAGCAATACCTATTTTTCTCCGTGCACTAATGATACGTATAGCGCATGATTCCTGTCAGTTCCTCGGTGGCAAATTTTGCATCACCACGGATTATTTTTATTTGAAAAACTTGACATTTTTTTTGTGACCACACCATTCAGAAAGAAAGAAAAAAGGAATGGTTACCTATGCTTTGAACCAGTTAATATCTATATCCATAGCTATCCAAACACTGTGAGGAACCGATAAACCAAGATCAACCAATTGATGGGACGATTTAGCTAGAAGAACACAATAATAATCCCTCCACACAGCATCCCCAAAGATGACATAGGCCTTGAGGGAAATTATTTTTTTCAGGGCCTCCTGTGTGGAGTTAATATAAAAAAAAAATCTTGATGAATTTTTAGGTTAGGAACTTTTAGATTATCATGCCATGCTGCGCTTCCCCATTCTTTAGCCAACGTTTCGGATAGCGTTACAGTTCTGTGATCAGGGACACAAGTGACAGGGCAGATGATTAGCGAAACGTTCGCAAATGTAGGAAGAAGCCTTGAAAATACTTTTGGCCGTGGAAATCTAAAATCAGAATAAAAAAATATAATTCAATTATTTTGGACATCGTCATTATATTTTAACATGTCTATTAAGTAAAAAAAATATTTGTTTACACTTGTTCTATCCTTTAAAAACACAACAGCGCTGATATAAATCCGAGCGATTTGTGTAACGCGATAAGGGGTAGTTTTTCAGAGCTCGGGGGAGGGGGTGTTGGATGTATCTGTTTGGGGGGACTCAACACCGGGGGGAGAGGGCGGCAGGGGGAGGGGTTATGCAAATAGTATTAAATCACACGATAAACCGAGAGGAGAAGCTAGAGCGCTAGAATTTACGTGTTTTATTTCACACATCTCAATTCAAAGTGCGACGTAAAAATCTGAGAATTGTGTTGTGCTGTATCTCGTAAGTGTTAAAATTTAGAATGTATTCATAATAAAATACACAGCAAGAATAATATATTGTTAAAGAATTGTTGGAAAAAATATTTTTAATCTTTAAAATATATTTTGGCTATGGAGCACAATTAGCATTTTAATTTTTGTTTTCTAATCCACGATCATGTATAACCAGCGATAAGGCAAATAGACTCAAATCTTAACATAATTTTTTTATTGATAAATTAATGTTTACAAGACAAGGTTTTCATGCATAGCACAAAGGATAAAAAATTATTATAAGCGATAATTACTGTACCAATACACCCCACCCATACAAATTGAAAAAATAAATGCCACTGACGGGAATTGAACCCGCAGCCTTCTGATTGTCGGTCAGCTGTTCTAACCACTACGTTACGTTGGCTTATTTCAATAATAATATAATATGTACTAGTATTTTTATTGAACAATTATTGCTTATTAGATTTTTTCATCTGAAAAAACTTTATTTTTTGTAGGAAAGCCATGGTTAAATACTAAAATCTCCTACTAGGTGGCGTCGAGAAATATTGTATATCTTCTTTAATTGGTGAAATATTTTGAGTTGTAATATATATTTTCATTGATAAACTACTGTTTACAAGATAAGGTTTTTATGCATGGCACAAAGGATAACTATTTATCATAAGACAGATTTTTTTGACGTAGCACATTGGTTAGCGCAGCTGACCAGCAATCTGCTCGCAATTTTAATTCCCGTCGGTGGCATTTAATTTTTCCCGGAGGATTTTTTCAATTTGAATGGGTATTTGTATAAATTTGTTTTAAAATAATATCATTTAACTGGAAAATCTAAAACTTAAAAGTTCACAATGGACATGAATTTGATTTTTTGTTTAGACACGTGTCCGCCGAGTTTCACTTTCTTCATGGGAAAAACTAGGAAAAATTCATGATAAGTATTTTTGCTTTTCTTATTAGCTCGTGTTACCATGTGGTATGGTGGGGGGGGGGGGGGTAAGATGTTTAACCCTACTTCTTGCCAACCGAACGCACAATAAATATTTAATTAAAATTCTATTCGAACATTATTGGAAAAAAATGCAAATTTTTTTCAGATTTTCATATCATGAAAATAAAACACAATTTGTTTGATTATTCTCGTTCTATTGCATGAATATGCAAGTAGTCGTTGGTCACGATAACCCTTATGCCACCACTGAAGTAGACAATTTAAAATTATAAAACGCACATCAAAAACAATCACTGCAACACAAGACTCGCGGGACGGCCACCCACCACCACCCACCTCTGCCCGCAGTAGGAAGGTGACTCGTGAGCAGAATAAATAGTGCGTAATCCCCGAAAATGAGTAATGACTTAAGCGAGCCAGATATGGCGACAAATAATCTTATTGGATCAACACGGGGAATTAATATTTCAACATGGATTATAAGGGGCCAGTAAATTAGAGCGGGGTTTGGAACACCACCCCCCAACATCCCTCCCATTCCTCCCCTCCCATGCCATCCCTTCCCCTCCACCTGCAGTCACCGCTACGGCAGAACGGTACTCCAGCGGGTAAATGTGTTGGCTTGTGAGTGTTGTTTTACATACAGATTTGTACGTCTGTACTTATATTTGGTGCATGTCGGATTATCCACGGATTGGCGGATTTTAACTGCTGCCAAGAACGAGTAATGATGTCTTATATTTGATTTTTAATTTGACTAATTTATACAAGTAGTTTCATTTGTGCGTAACTGAAACTGGTAGAGCTTTTAAAAAAATAATATGAAATTAACACGGAAAACGTGCTTTGCTATTTTAAGTAAGTTCAAATTCTAATTTTGTATAAAAGGTTTATTTATTTATTTAGTGCGGGTGGCGAGGATTAAATGTTTATAAAAATCTACAGTTTTATTACGAGATTGATGATATTTTGCAAACATTACCTTCAAAGACAAGAGGAAGGTTACTGTCTTCTTCTCCTCACTCCTTCCCTTTCCCCCATTTTTCTATCCCTTAAAGCAGAATTTTATTACTTCTTGATGAAATTTTCACACTTGACATATATAATTAAATAGTGGTGACCGGAAATATCATCGTAATGATAATTCATCACATCTTTAAAAAGTTATATAAAGTCATGGAAAGTGATGAAACAAAAACTTTATTAACTGGGTTAAGTAGGTTAGGTTAAATTTTTTTTCATCATTTCTAATGATTTTAAAAGTGTGACTTTTTAAAATTCAAACTTTTAAACTTTGACTTTTTAAAAGTGTGTTGAATTTTAACTGTGTTGAGTTATCATGAAACCTAAAATAGTATAGTATATTTTAGCTAGTATATTATAAAATCTGAATTTTTTTTATAAAAGATAGGTTACCCGCAAGGTGTCCGGGTGGGTTTAAGGTGCACTAAATAAGTAAGTGTTGTTTATGCCCGGACACCTTGTATGTAATTTAAGAAAACTACATGGAATTTAACACAAATAAGGTGTTGTATACGAAATTGTAGCTTAGAAAAATAAAAGTGATATACTAAAAAGTGTCAGTTCATGACAAACGGATTCAAGTACCCGCAAATAAAGTATTACTTAAAATAAAACTGATACTTCACCACATAAATATGTACACACCACGCTACATAAGTACAACTTGGAGGCATAAAAAATCAGGCAACAAGCACAAGTAGAAGCAACATAGGTCTAACTTTTGTCTCCGCGATGTCATTACGATGAGCGTCTTGGATATTACAAAAGTTTTCCGTTGACAACGTGATCGGAATCGTCCCTCATATGTTTTTTGGCATCACGACTAAGCCTGGGCGAACAGTTGGTTTGTTTGTCAACTCCCCCCGACGACTGACCCCATCCTCTGGGGGTGCAGAGACCTGATTTATGTGTCGGGATGATATTTACGAGGGAAAAATTAACAGTCATAATGTGCGGTAGAATTTATATTAGTTTTCGGCGATTCGTGATTTTGAAGGACCTTGTTCGAAGATTTATGTTGATGTTTTGTTAGAGTAATATAATGAATTCATTAAATAAGCGGTGTGTTATTTGTTATTATTATTATTATATTATACACGATGTGAAGAGACTTAGGTACCTGACTTATTTTAACCATTGATTCCTGACCATATAGACCCCAAAATCAATCACTTAAGTAATCAGTAGTTTTTGGACAGTTGCGGTCGGGGTGGTGGGTTGGGCTTGGCTGAGTGACCAGAGCGACTTGTAAAAGATTTTGTTTGTTTTAAGGGAATACAGAAAAAAAATTGTCACAGAGATCAACATTTGTTATCATAAGTCCAGTAACCATTCTATTATCATAATATAATTTTTCTCCGGTATATGTGTTCTATATCACAGTGAACTGAATGTAGAGCAGGACAGGGACAACTGGAGGCGCCTTGTCGTTGCGATAGGTCCACGAATTGGACAAGGGTAAGGAGATGAGATGTCGTACGTAGTATTTATGTTTTTTTAATCAAATTTTTCACTCATATTTAGAGTCATAAATAAAACATTCATGAGTCCTGTGTCTATAGCAATAATCCTGAAATGCAACAATTCATAGCAGTGTCCTGCGATTAACTTTACCACTCTATAAATTAAAGTATAATAAATAGTATGACATCAGCGATAAACCGATTTCACTGAATTGTTGAATATGGATTTTTAGCCAACAAAATAATTATCATCGTACAGCTTTAATACCACGGTAGGATAAATATGTCACAGTAAAATTTGTAAATTTACCGATTTATAAATGTAAATATCTACTCGTAGTAGACCTACAAAAATGCACGGCAGGTAGGTTAAGTACTTTTCTAGATCAAGAAATCCGAAAACCCAAAGATTAAAAAAAAACCTTTCCAATAACATTTTTTAAGGTTATACACATAAATGTAATACATCATTGAAGAAGAATATAATAATAATTCTAAACGAAAAATGAAACAGAACAACACACTGGGTCACAATTATGAATTTATCCGAGACACTATCTAGGTTACAAACCAGAACTTTGAAATTTGTGATCATTTAAAAAAGATAAGTAACTAAACTAACTAATCATCAAGCAGAGAGGACGGATCGCCAAACAACTCGACCTTGGCACACACTTCTTGCTTCTTTCACATTCATTCATCGTCTTATACATACTCTTCTATTATTTTGACTCTTGAGATGGCTTGACTCAAATATCGACTTCTTCTACCATTCATTCATTTCCTTTCTTCGTTCATTTGCTCTTAATGCCAAAACCATTTAAGCGTCCCTTTCTTAACTTAGTCATTACGCTTACATCAGCCTTGCATTCTATGCAAATCTCAAATGATCATACATGGTTTTACAACAAATACGCCTCAGGGATCTCATATCTACAACATTCAGTCTACTTTCATCCTTCCTCTGCCAGTTCCACGCCTCACTGCCATAGATCAGGATAGGTACCAACACTCCATTGTGGATAGCATCGCTTCGCTTTCAAAAAAGGTATTTGCCAAAAACATGGAAAAAAATAGTTATAAGATGATATTTTAAATTCTGATTTCGAAATATGAGATCAACAAATATTACGTTTAATAAATATATCCCAATAGTAGATTGGTTAAGACGCCTTTACCGTTAACACAAGAGATCCTGGGTACGATTCCTGGTTGTGACCGTTCTCTTTTTATTTTACTGTGTCGTGTTCTGTTTCACATTACGTTTTGATATAATTAGTATTATCTTCTTCTTCAATGTTATTAATTAAATAAAAATATTTATTTATTAATTCATATACGCCCAAATGAGTTTTTGTATAGATATTATAACGATACAGAAGTAAATTTAAAAGCAAAAATTACAGCTCGTTCAAACAGTAAGAATGTTTTTTGTCGTTTTTGTTTTCATTATTAGATTTAATAATATGTGAAACTACAGTATAAAGTAGGTATAGGGTGGGATATAATATTTGAGAAAATAATAAGCCCAAAATACTCCGTTATAAATGGTAGCAACCTTGCAAATTATAAAATAGAAACGTAGTAGAAACCACCTTATTTGTAAGGAATTCAGTTGGAACTTTAGATCATCAAGATGGTAGCCGTGTTTGATAATACCTTTTTACTCCGCCAGAGCGCACTCGTGTTCCCTGACGCATGAGTTGTCAAATCGGAATAATCAACATAACGCCAAGTATACTGTTTACAAAATTACTAGTATTTACTGATATTACTAGTAATTACTAGAAGAAGAAGGAAGTTCTATTATATTAGGGTGTTTTCATAATCAATTTTAGAACATGGGTGCAAAATGCGCCCAATAAATTAGCTGGATAATTACTAAAACCTCAAATTGTAATACATATTGAATTATTGAAGATAATGTTACCGATTTATTAAAAGAAATTTTGAATCAAATATTAGTAAGCGTTCAGTGGATCATACATAAAGCAAATCTTAAATATATAAAGATAGCAGCCAATAAAAATGTGCGATGAGAAAATGAAGATAATGTTATTAGTTCTTATTCGAAGAATGATACAGTTAAATATGACCGAAAGGAATAAGGTTCTGTTAGTTCAGTTGGTAGAGCACCGCCCCGGAGAGGCGAAGGTACTGGGTTCACGTCCTATGCGATGCAACCGAAGCTTGATTTTTCTGTTTTCAAATTTCTTCAATAATCAAATAGCTCTTATTGGCATATGAAAGGCTATAAGTTTAAGTAAATACCGGCTGGCTGTAATTAACAATCAAGAATAATTCGGAGTTAAAAAAAAAACTTGTATTATACATACTTTACCTATATGTATGCTTTATGTATGATCCACTGAACGTTTACTAATTTTTGATTCAAAATTTCTTTTAATAAATCGGTAACATTATTACTATTAGCATTTGTTTTTATTTCTCTCCAAAAAATTTGTTCTTACAAAAAAGTTACAAAGTTTTTCTTTCTTTGGATATTTCTTATAATACATAAGCTTATCTGACTTTCGCGGTGATTTATTCCATGTGTTGCTCCATATTGGATATTTAATTATTTTGATACTTACACGTAAAATTAGGTACATGGCGACCGCTCACCACCTTAAAATGACATAAAAGCATTATAAATAGTGGGCTACAGTCCCAGTGCTCAATCACAGGGCCCGGGCCCTCGCCTTATTAAAGCCAGAACTTTGCATCCCGCTCGCCGCTCCGGGGCCCATTCCCCACGGCTAATGGCCGCAGATAAATAACGCATCTCCACTGACAGCTGGCGCTAATCGGCCCCGCGAGTCGCCGCGCATCCATCGCACACCCACAACAGATGAGCAGCGTTTATGACAACCAGATTTCTTAGATTTAACAACTAAAGCCTCTTTGTTGGTGTCGTAGCCATAATTCACATTAAATATTATTATTTCTTTGTTGATAACGAGTTTAGGTATATTTACAAAAAAAATGATTGACTCACTATTACTACATGCATTTTAACAATTTGTGTTATTAAAGAAGAAGATAATGCTAACAAATCTAAACGAAACATGAAATAGAACAAGATAAAGAAAATAAAAAAAAGAAAACGGTTCAACTGGGAATCGAACCCATGATCTCTGTCTTACCGGGAAAACGTATTTATCTAGTCGAACTTCGTCATATTTTTACGTTTAATTTGTCAGTATTATCTTCTTCTTATATATGATATATTACATTGATACGTTACCTTCAAAAGTTCAGCCAATTAAAATTGAAGCTGTATTTAGAAATATATATTAAATAGTTTCATATCAAGGTTATTGTCCACTATTTGTAATTATGTTGTTTAGGAATATGACAGCCGGACGGTAAGTAGTAAAAATAAAAATTGAGAAGATATGTCAAATTGCGCAATATAGAACAATGCGTATCGAATCCAGCAGAAATACGACGAAAGTACTTAAAAAGGTGTGATTGATAAGCATAGTTTATTTTTCCATAAAAGGTTTGCGACGCGTTCCGTCGATCTGTCGGCGTCGGCGCGTATTAATGCCGTCGGTTTAAACAGCGAATTGTCGGAAAAGTTTGACGCGCAATGTGACGGTGCGGCGGAATGATGGCTGCTCCAACCATCTGTTGGCACAGCGCAGAACTATTCCCATACAACCTGCACTGCCTTGGGGCGATATGACGGTGACTCTCTTCTGGAGATCGTTAGCTCGAATGAAAGTCATTATAAAGGATTGCCACCCACAGTTGTTAAGAAAATATGATGATGTATAAATACTGAAATACTTTTGGTTCTGTCTTCATCGGCCATTGTACAGGGTTTTCCAATAAGAAGTGTTATTTTGAATGGCCCGCTATTTCGGTAGATTTTACTTTTAAAGCTGTCATTTTTTGACATTTGACAAGTAAAAACTACGCCATTAATAACTACGCTTTAACAACGCATTGAAATTATTAAAATTCACTTGAGTGAATCAAATGCAAATCATCTTGTGTGATGAGGCCCATTTCCACCTCGGTGGCTTCGTCAACAAGCAAAATTGTCGCATCTAGGGCTCGGAAAACCCAAGAGTTATTGTTGAAAAGCCTCTCTATCCTCAACGTGTGACTGTTTAGTGCGGTTTATGGTCCGGCGGAGTCATTGGACCTTACTTTTTCGAAAATGAGGCTGGAGCAAGAGTTACGGTGAATGGATTGCGCTATCGAGAGATGATTAATGATTTTTTTATGGCCGGAATTGGATGGTATTGATCTGGACAACGTTTACTTTCAACAAGACGGTGCTACGTGCCACACAAGCAACGAAACCATTGATATTTTACGATTGAATATCAAAATAACACCTCTTATTGGAAAACCTGTATAAGCACTAGTAGGTGAAGACCTCCTCAATTTACTTCTTCCAGTCTTAGAAAAAAGTTTGGTCATCACGTGTAATCCGAAATCTCCATAAAATGTTTAGATAAGTATAAAAGTCTAAATGATTAAACTCAATAGTTACGCCGCGTAATACATATAATAACATAATGATGGTTTAAATAAATTCATTCTCAGAAAGTAACTCAGAAAATGTCCAAATGATTCCCGAATTAAATAGATGTATTATTATTTACCGAAATTCAAATAGATGTATTTAAGAGGCTGTCTTTTTAAATTGATCTAGTTGAATTTAGATTTTGTTTTCTTGAATGAATGAATTAATGCAATGGAATCTTGGAAGTGTAAATTAACCAACTTCCCGACATCCGATCGAGTTGAAACTCAGCAGATAGACTCGTTGTCAATAACGATTAGTCATATTAGTCAGATATGTCAATTAGTGGCAATCACGTACAAACGAACGAGGGTGGATAAAACCTTAGTCAAACCAAAAAAAAATAAAAATTATGTATTTGTGTTTTCCCCGGAGACAGTAGGGTTTCACAGGTATAGAAAATTAATCAATAAATATTTATTACAATGAGACAAAAAAGCGAAAGTTTTGATCTATTGCATAAAATAAACTTTTTTTTTTATTGTAAAAGTAATGACATTTTTTTTTGTCGAATTATAAATATTTTTTCGGCGTTTGCGTGCACCCCATTGATACTTATGGAAGCATTTAAATGGTTGATCGGTCAATTTCCAGCAGAGTATGTAATTTATTTTACGAATTTTTGCAATGAAAGCAATAATTTTTTTTTACTTATTTATTTACTGACTTAATAAAAATTTTCCGATTTCAGGGGAAATGAAAAACATTTTATTGTTCGAGTTTATTAGCCTTAGAAGATTCCCAAAGTAACCTCGATTGGTGAACACATATGTATTTACCTCTGCACACACCTACATTCTTATTTAATTTTACTAAAACAAAACCCTACATTGCAAAAATTGAAACAGAAAATAGCTTAATAATTGTTTAGTATAATGAACGTGCAAACATAAAACGTATACAAACATATATGTGTGTATGTTGGTTCTGCACCTGGGAAGAATTAAAAACCTATGTTGTCAGCCTCGCTGAAATTATCTGGGCCATAGAATCCAATTTTGTCAGAATGCCCGGTTATGATAATAAACCGTTCAGAAGCATAAAGGCCATCAGAGGGGTCTCTGCAGAGACATCCCGTCTTATTTCTAGGAGGGATATGTCGCTGCAGAGACCTAGCATTCCCGAGAAATATGCCGTTGGAAACAGCCATGAGTAAAAACTGAACTCTCTCATGTAGAGGTGTCGTATAAATGTCTTATTTTCATAGACGGTGTCCTCTGCGCCAATACCTGAGATCCACTCTCGAGAATGCTATCCACTAAGATAAAGTCAAAGCTTGTAAACTCCTTTGAATTGTGTATGGCAATACCCAACGTCTTTGGTAAGCAAGCGTCATAATTCCCAGGTCCTTGAATATATCTATTAATTCAAAAAAATTATCTGTTTGCCTTTGAAAGACGAAATGAATTATTGTTATTACTCATTTGACTTTTTTAATACAGCAAATTGTAACCCTGATGACAATCGGTGACCCAAGTAACCAAAAACCTGGTGATAAAACCACCCTGATGTCAGGGGCGAGCAGCAGGTAATTATTTTTAATACATCAAATTGTAACTCTGATGACAATCGGTGACCCAAGTAACCAAAAACCTGGTGATAAAACCACCCTGATGTAAGGAGCGAGCAGCAGGTAATTATTATTTTTACGATTGCATAAAAAAATAGTTTGTTTGCCATCATTACGAACTAAAAACCATTATTTAAAATTCATCTCCGATGATAAAGTATTAAATTCATACAAACATTGAAACATGAATTTATTATTTTGTGTTGAATATTTATTATAAAATAAGACACGATTTCAAATTATAAGAGTATGCAAAATAGAAAAATCCTAATTATTCTACTACTCCATAAGGTTAGCTCCAGGAGCTTGTGTTTATGGGAGGAGTAAGTATATACAAAAAGAAAATAATGCTTAAAAGGCGATGTGTAAACAATATTCTAAGTCTTATTAAATAACTACAAACATAATATTTTTATGGAACTGTCGGGTGAAAACCTGTTTTTGTTCTGGTAATCAATGAATCTGTTTTTGTTACTGTTGTTGTCGTATATATCATCCTTCAGAATTTAAGATCACAACATGCTTGGGCCAGAGTTTAGCAAAATTTTTACTAGCATTAGGCATTGGACGATCAGTAAGATATTATTCAACTATCTAAGTTTTCCGGAAACTGGTAGTGCAAACGAGAAACACTTTGAGTCGATTTTGTGTTGTAACTTTTTTTAATTTGTCATTTAGTTTTATTGAGTATTGATTTTTTATTTAGTTATAAAATTTAATATTTTATATCTAGTGTACATCTATAAAAACATTCTATTACCTACTTACTAGTATTTCGAATTCACATCATTTAGACGTAACCCACGAAAAACTAAAAAATCAGGATTAATATCAGCTATTAATATTCTGTGTGATATATTCACCAGTTTCCCGTTTGTATTACGAGTTTCCGGACACCGTGCACAGTAAAGATTACGAGATTGTTAAGATTTTTAGGAGAAAGCTAGATTAGATTTAAAACTTTTTTTATTCATAATTTCACAATCCCACTAGTCCTGACATAATATCATGAAATTGCCCCGTAGGGGGTGGGGGGTGGGGGTGGTGGTTCGCGTGCGGCGTGTAATGTTTGGCGTATTTAACCCGGCCGATGCAGGCACAGCTGTTGCCCCGCGTAGGTACTGATATTTAGATCCCCACGTATTTAGCTATGTTCACGTACTGCTTACTGGTCATTACGATTCCGCTTGAAGTTTGCCATTATTTTTGAGTCTGCAGCGATTAAAAGCGATATTGTATTTCAACATTCCGCATACAACGACTGGCAATGAATTTTAAATGTTTTTGTATTTATAATGATACATATGAGTGTCGTGCTCCGTTGTAAATGTACAGATGGTTAAAATGCAAACAAAAACTGATATAACATAGAATTACTGCATCAGTTTTGATTGCAAATTAGACCAGTTCTTAAAAAGTTAGATTGTAGGTTGTGTTGGTCCGTGTGCATGCAATCATGCAATCCCAACAGCCTCGTTTCTCAGCGTTGAGCTTTGGGATAGCATATGGAAAATAATTATTGCTGGATTACTTATCGACCCCTGACATGAAATGTTTATCTGTATAAGAAAGAAATTCAATTTAGATTCAATTTCACAGAAGTAGGGAAAATTATACATTTCTTCGGGCACACGAACAGTCGATATGGATTTGTTTATTTCTCCAATCGATTTAATAAGTAAAACGCACATACTTCATTTCATTTTATTTTGGCTCTTCCAAAGAAAAAAAAATTACATCGCTGTACGAAGTAGGTATCGTTCCAATTGCTTCCTTTTCTCTGCTTCCACTATCGCCTTTTTCCTACAGATGGCAGTGGTGACGACCGGCTCCTTGGGTGGAAACGTAATTCAATCAATGCGCGTTCCACAAATTATATAAAAAATACATTTCAAGCCTCAGCACCCGGCTTGATGGGATTCTTTATTACCAAACGGCTCCGCGACGGCTTCAAAGGCGCCTCCTCGGATGTGGTGTGTGCCATTTTTAAATTGTCAAATTTCTTGGCGGGAAACGACACCCCGATTCGGAGGGAAGTCCCCGCGGCGTGTAGACAACAAACACTTACGACACATTTAAGAAACGTTTGAATGTCACGATATGCGCATTTTTTTGTGTAGACAGGAAGAATCCGTGTAAAATTTTACTGTACGATATTTTTATTTTTTCATTTGTTGTGAACGATTTATTTTATTAACTTTTTTCTGTGGATAAGCGGATGACTACCATTTTTTTTTCAAAATATTAATGCAATTGGGTATAAGTACAAATAATGAGGAACGTTCTGTTTTCATCGTGAAATATTTAATTATTTGATGACAATATTAGCGATTCCTAAACGAAAATTTGAAACAGAAAAGGATACGGTCACATATAAGACTGCCAAGGTACTGAATGTAGGCACATTTTCTATTCTTGATTGTTGCCAAGGTACTTACCCATCACCAACGAAATATTCTTTTAACATTTTGCGAACAAGCATTGCTGAAGTAGATGAATTCCGTGACGTGGTAATTTGTAGGGAGGTTTGCAAATTGTCGGCCCGACGTCTTTTTGATTCCATTTTTTCACAGTATATGTAGAACAGGTATTTCTAAGAAAGTTATTTAAAATGCAACAATTCATTACTACTGTGAAATATTCAAAAACCATTCTCCATAAAATATTCGGTTTCGGGAATCGCTAAAAATTTTTTCAAATAATTTTTTTTTTTTTTAATTTCAACTGTTTCACATAAAACTCAATCGGACGTAACTTGTCCAGTTTAACAGTTTGCAAATTATAATCATATTTTCAGCTGCTCATGTATTTGTAATTAATACAAAAAATTGAGCAATACCCACAAATAATTAAATAAGGGATTTGAGCGATAATTACGCTGAGCCGCGTTAATTACACTTAAATGTTGTGTTTGTTACTAATTTCAGCTGATCGGTCTCACGGGGAAAGAAACAGAAAAATCATAAAATTAAAATAATAAAAGTGACACGAACCACAAAATTATGTTTATAACCATAAAAGTAGAACAATTCGCAACATTTCGGTGGGAATGATATGTAATGGTTTTTAACAAAAACATGTTTTGCATTGTTTATTGGTTTTAAATTGATATTTTAATCAGCGGCAAATATGCATACCAAATGTAAATGTCCACTATTTAGCCCCAAAGTCACCGGCCGGGCCACAGTTTTTGTTGTGACGCATCGACATGAATTTATCGGTATAATGTAAGCCGGCCGTAGATTTGGTGCTTTTGGTAGTTTTTGATGTAATCCGTCAATGCGGTAAATTTGCGCCGTCAATATGCGGGTGGGAGCGACCGGTTTAGAGCCGGCGCTTTACGGGGGGTGGTAGACGTGTGGGGGTGGTCATCCCTCGTCTTGCATCAAGCGGGGATTGTGCCTGTTTTAGGGATCAATTCTCCGTGTAACGGTGCCACCTACCCGAAAACACGTTTACATCAATATCATGTGGGTGGGAAATACGGAGGTTTTTAAAAGCTTCATTAAACTGTGATACCTACATCGGTGGATTTCTTAGCATCGTGGGTGGATGATGATTTATTACTGAAATGAATTGTTATTCATAAATATTTAGATAAACGCTAAAAATTCACATTCATATATCGTCTCACACATATCCTTCTGTCATTATGACTCTTGACCTGACCTCACTTTTTGTCTACTTCCATCTGCTAGTTTCATGCCTCATTCATCAGAGTAGGTGCCAGCACTCCATTGTGGACTCCTAATTTCGCTTCCAGGTTACACCACTATTTAATTAAAAATATTATTATTTATATTTATTTGATCGTATGAGAAATGTGGAGATCCGCAAACAGTGCAATGCTGTTTTAAGCGTAATGAGTAAGATTAAGAAAGGGACGCTTAGATGGTTTGGGCATGTAGAACAAATGAGCGAATAAAAGATTGTAAGGAGAATATATGACGAAAATGTGAATGGTAGCAAAAGTCGGGGACGGCCGAGGAAGAGATGGCACGATCAAGTGAATCAGATACATGTATCTGTATGAGATGTATGAACGTGAATGAGATAAGAAGTGTGTGCCAAGACCGAGTTGTTCTCTCTGCTTACCCCTGCGGAGAAATGGCGTGATAGTTAATTAGTTATATGTTAAATTTAAGATTTACTGCACTGCTTTCGAAATCCAATTTTTTCATCAAACAAAAGACTTTCGACGTACCTAACTAATAATAAATTATCTATGGACCATGCCTCATCAACCAAATGTACCTATATTTTGAGAGAGTAATCCGTGTTCATTGATCGATCAATAGTGGGTGCTAATCATATTGTAACGCGAATGTAATGACGTCCAGTCGCCGTGCATGATTCCTATCCCTCCCAGCTCCCAGTAGCTACTTGCTACGTGCTCCGGTAGTCTATAATTAGTCTAAGGGACCATAATTTATATTTTATCATCGTTGCTTCAACATTAAACCAAGTACCTCCGCGTAACCTGCATGTTAAAGCGATTTTAAAACATCTTATTTGAAGAATATTTTTGAAAAATGGACATAGACGTTTTGAAATGTGATTAAAACTTTCGAAACGCATCCAAATTATACTGTTTTTTTATTTTACAAAAGTGAATAATCAGCCTCACTCTGATTTTTTTAACCGCGCTATTTTGTCACGCTTTAGGTATGATTTGAAATTTTCACGGCCAAAAGTATTAAAGTGATTTGCTTTTGGGGTATTATGCCGTGTTGCTCCTTCTTTAGCCAACGTTTCGGACAGCATTACAGTGTTTCCTTGTCTTTCCTTGTACCAGTTTCCTTGCCTTTAGATCGCATCTTCATACATAAACACACATTTCACCCAACCTTAGATTACACATCTGCCCTGATGATGAACAAAAGCTAGACTAAAGAAGGAGATAGCGCAACACGGCATAATATTCCAAAAACAAATCACTATAATGTCACGCTTTATTATAAGAATTTGAACATTTTTTGTTATAAAGCTTCATTTGTAGAACTCCATTTAAATTTTAAGTTTTTCTTTTATAGGTATATTCAATAATATTTTATAATTTGTTCATACATTCATAATTTTCATAAACAAGTTCTGCTAAGTGATTACTATTACGAATGTATGATTACAGTTTTGAATACCTTTGGAAGGCGGAACAGCTGTCACGTGTAGTAGTAGTAGTAGTATTTACTTAGCAGAACTTGTATATGAAAAAAGTTTTTTTTTTATAAAATATTATTGAATATACTAAAGAAAAAAAAATGAATGAAAAAACATACACTTAGTAAGACACCACTTTATTTTTGAATCAATAACGATAGCCAACCGGGTTTCGCTTGTCCCAAGCTTCATCAGGGCTAAATATCAACTAAAGCTAATTAGATACAGGCACATATAAATATAGGTAAATGAAAACAATGAGTGAAAGAGATACAAAACAGATAGAAAGAGATGCAAATAGAAAAGGTGGAGACAAATTATTAAGGATGATGAGGAGGGAGGGGGGGGGAAGGAAATAACAGTTTCAGCGGCGGAATAAATTTAATATGGGACTATCAGATAAATTAATTTGGTTATTTATTATATTTAAATTATTATTAACTGCTTTTTTTTATTTCAAGGGCTTCTAAGTTGTTTAATCTAATTCCAGATCCATTTTTATGCAATATTTTAGTTCCAGAGATTTTATCGAATGATTTTTCATTCAATATGTCACACCCCAAAGTATTTGCTTCCTTCGAAAAAAAAAAATGAATTCGATGAGTAACCATTAAATCGGGATAAAAATATACCACCTTTTTTAACGGTTTTGAGACTTGTATGAAAACTTGTTTACGTTTGGTACGAATCACGTTGAGTAGAAGTACTCCTCCTTCCTGAGGCCAATATTTTGGATAGACTTTAGAAATAAATTGGTACACGATATAAAATAAATCTGTTCGAAGTAGGTAAGGATATAATAATTTTTTTTTTTGTCTTAAGAAGTGCAAGCCTCTTTTAGTGTATCATACAATTGCGCAGGTACGCCAGTACGTTATACTAGCGTATCTGTCACAGAGCTTAAATAGGTACCTATACTGCTAGTCGTATATTATATGTACTAGTGCTACTTTTTGCTTGCTACCATTGCAAGCGAGCACCAAGCGGCCGGAAAATTCCTCAAATACTCCCCTTTAGCGTCACAGATCACGGCCCAAAACACACGCAAAGGATCGGTCGCCGCGGCTCGGGCCTTTTTTCTTATTTGTTTATCCCTCTCGGCTCCACCGAGGTAAGTCAGGCAATACCACTCGACTCTCTCCGCTCTCTCCAGTCTCGGTCCCCCGCTGTCTTGTACCAGGATGTTACTTTACGCAGCGGAACATCTTTGTATACAGTTTCCCTGAACGTTTTGAGTACCCTTTTGTAGGTAATGTGGTGTGGACATTCGTGATACATTCTTGTACATCTATTATAATATAACTAATGTCTGTTCATAGATGTGTTTTCCCCTCCTTCCAACATATTATTCAACTATTTCTGTCATGTTTTACAAATGTTAGACTTTCCTTTAAGAAGTTGGAAAATGAAAAACAAGACGTTATGAATGTAAATTTGCTATCATAACCATACATAGTTTTAAAAAAACATTCTTAATGATGTAAATGTTTTATTTTTAATTATAATTTTGTATCATTTGTAAATACCCTTAATAAACTAAATAATATTTTATTTAAAAAAAACTTGGTACCTACGTACATGTACTTTTATGTCTCTTTTACATTCGTTTCATGTCTCAATTATCAACATTAGTGCCAAAGTTGTTCAGTCAAATCAATGAAGATTCTTAATCTGATTAGTCAGTCGGACGCCCGTCAACGAGGTCCAAACCCCCCCCAGATTCTAGCTCGGACATGACGTGAAGCCCTCGAGTGCCCCAGCTTGCCTCGAACAGCCCCATAGCAAGTGCGTATCATTCAGTTGCCAAGTTGCTCCGTATTGCCCCGAACGGCCCCGGTACCACCCCGCCAAGGAACGAGGCTATATATGTCGTCTCCTCTGGCTGAGAAGGGACGATATATATATATATACATATATACGATCACTGCGACGCTTGTGAGGGGTAATCTAATTTGGCGGGAAGCGCGGCCCGATCGCTTTTTATCGCCGCGCGGGCGGTGTTTCCCCGGACACAGGCGGCGCGTGGCATTTACTAAATTAGCAAAATATAGATATTCAAAGTACACAAAACAAACCATCCCGTATTATTAATTTTATGGTGTTGACAGTCGAATGTATGGTCGTGATTGACAGCCGATCTATATGAATTAATGACCGATCGCTGCAAAATTATACTTATTTTTCAAAATTGTAAATGCTAATGATAAAGAAAGAAAATATGAAAGCTTAAAGCTTAAAGAATTTAGGCTGTTTTAGGTTCAATTCCCGTCGGCGGTATTTATTTTATACTCGGGAGATATTTTTAATTTGTATGGATATTTCAAGCGATTAGTTATTGGTTATAATAATAAAGTTAAATTGTTGGAACAACAAGGTGGATTAAAGGATATTTTAAATATAATCACTTCTTTTCTCTTCAGATACTTCCCAATTTTTTCCTCACCCGCCCATGCATGTGAGACGTAGGGGGCGGTGTGTGCGGCAGTGGGAGTTGGGTGGAGATTTAGGGTGGGGGTGGGGGTCGTCCGGATTCCCATCACATTGTCATATCTCGTTTTTATTAATGCCAACTTAACCCTGAGAGGAATTCGCTGCGGAGATTGGGGGGAAGTGAGACAGTTTAGTACACAGTAAGAATGTTTCATTTTTCCAATCTCGATGAGACGGTGTTAACTGGTGTTAGCTGTATCTAAAAAGCTACCAATTTAACAAAATGATAGAATCAATTATTCTGGTTTTAAGCGTAGCGTAGTTTTGAGAGATTGACATAGTTAGACCTCATTGCACTGAAAATTTCTTTACTAATATGAAAGAAAACTAATGTCGTCAAATTACATAAAATCCTAGGCACCAGACAAGCCAACGAAATTATTTATTTGCTGATACTTGGATATTGATCAATTTTAACAGAAGTAAGATAAAATTGTGTTTTCCTGGGTCACACTGAGCCCGCAGTACACTTCTACCGGCTTATGTTATCAGTTATACATGAAAATACCCACCTACCTTAATTAAGTTAAATTAAAGTAACTCAGATACACGTGTTCCATGTAAAAATTTTATGTTTGAAAATAAATAAAAATCCGGAACAGATATATGGAACGTATTCAAAGGTTGAAGAAAATGATTTATTGTGTAAAGTTATTACATAAACTTATTTTATGCGATTTTATTTTTAAAGCATTAAGAAACATTTTATTCTTTAAATATTGCCTTGAAAATGTCTGGACATATGTTGGGCACACGAATAAAATTTATACGAGCGTGCTCAAACGATGCGATTTGGCCAAATTTGGGAATTTGAAATACGCCCATTTCAACTGCGTTATGAACGTTATTCTATTGTTATCCGATACTACGCCATCGGCAATAACTACACAAGAATCATATCACAAGGTAGAAGAACAATAGAGAATTGGGTAAGTTGATGTACCTACCGAAAAAATCGGTTCAATTTTAACCAATTTACGCTAAAAAAATGCGTAGTAATAATTTTAAACAAAGATAGTCGTAACCAAAATAGTATGTATAGTACGTAACAGTTCTAGATATTTCTTAGACCACAAAAAACTTAGTGTAAGAAAAAGAGGGTGCTCGGGTTCAGGCTTCGGGGGTGACGTTGTCCGGGTCTTGGCGGCGGTTGTATCTGCCTGCTAACTGGTTGAGGGAGACCTTTTGTCCCCTCCAGCTATCGGAACTTCACTGGGCCACAGTAGGAGGGTTGGAATCGTCACTCCTGGACACCCTAATATCCATTCCTACCCTTTAGACCTTTTTACTTCCCAGAACTTCCTCTCCTTCTTTTCCTAAAAAGACTCTCCACACAGCATCCCCAACGATTACATAGACCCTGAGAGAAATTATTTTTCTCAGGGCCATCTGTGTGGGGTTAATGTAAAAAAAAACAAATACTTGAGTCGGGTCCTGTAAACATTCAGAATAATAAAAATAGTGTGAATGAGAGGTTGCATGAATTTAAATAAAACAATGAATGTATATCAAAAAATGTAAAAAAAATATAAACATATTTGGAACGAAAAAAATCGTTCATGGTCTGTAGCATTATTCAAGATTGATGGGGCCAGTAATTTTCTCTTTCCCTTTGACTATGGGACTTTTGCCAAAAGGGTTCTTATGAGGGCTGCAAAACCAAGAACTGTTTCCTCCATTAACGTGTTGGAAGCACTGCAATATCTGAGTAGGCCAAACATCATTCGTAGGTGAAATGTTGACTTAAATAACGTAAGTAAAACTTTAAATATTTTTTCAAATTCCAGATACACTAGTAAAAGTGGTGCTAATTACTAATTACGTAATCTCTAGATTATAGCTTGTACTAGAGCTTTTCCCGGGCCCGGGTAAGAAATCGTTATAAATGGGGAGTAGCCTTAGAATTAAGATTTTTGAAGAGGAACTTAAAACAAATTAAAATGTTTTTGCAAAGAAATTTTTAAATGACATCTTTGTTCTGGTCCTCTAAATTTAATAATTTTCCCGTCATATCACGCTCCCCGCTTGGGTTGGTAATTTTACCGTTAGGTTATCCCGTGGGATTTCGCCTTGGCAGATATGTAAATTCTTTTTTTCCGTCTGATATTGGCGCTAGTTGGACTTAGGAGGTAAGTTGCTTTGACTGACAGAGGGATATTGCGACTATCCTTTCGGCCTTTGACAGGCACATTCGCTGCCACCGTAATGTGTATATATTGTGGATTCGGAGGATAAGATTAGAGCGAGACGCAAAACCCTTTTGTACCAATATTCAATTTTTGATAGTTATTGGATTATGGTTAGAAAATATAACCGAATTTTTGGCACAGAAAATGTTATTATCGAAATACTTAAGATACTTTTTTACCCAATAAAAATAAGTAAAAATTCTATTTCAACCGGACCCCAAATTATGTATGTAACTTACATAAAACTTGATATTTATTTGCTCATGTCTTTGTTATCTAATGATCTTAGTTTCTAAAAAAGAACATTTTTTTCAATTTTCTCTAACGTTTGCTATCAAGTTTTACTAAAAACATGTTTGGTTAAAGATATTTTCATAGCTTTATACAAATAATTGTAAAGCATGATTGAAAACAACCGAGTACATCATTTAGTATAAACATGCTTAGCTTGTTTCCTTGACGCGATCATATGAAACTTCCGCGCCTAAAGTACCGTGCACACAACGTGTCAAGATTAAATAATTGAAAAGTTTACCTGCTCAATGGTCAGAAAAAAATAGTAAGACGCCCCTTATTGAATCGTCCATTAAAGACTTTAATTTCCTAACTTATAGCTAGTATAGCTACCCGACCAAATAATTGCCGGTGCGTAAGTAAAAACTTGATATCAAAGCGAATAGTTGTAACAAAGTGGACGCAGTCACGCATGTAATGGTATGCATATGCGAGCTCAGTTCAGTGTTCAGTGTTCACCCCGTTTTTTTATTACAAGTATCTTATTTTGCGAGGGATTCCGTGGGTGGCGCATACTGACTTTCCTCAGTGTGGGTATGTAGCTACACACGCACACAGGTTAGCGGGGCTTTTCACTACACGGAGCAATTTTACGACGTACCCTCTTAACTCGACGGAAGGCTCAGAAGAAAACATATTAATATTTGACGCCTTGTAGCACAACGAGCGAAATATCTATGTAAAGCAAGGGTGGTGCAGGAATCACGGTTTAATAGCTATTGTTTTCTCCTACCCTGGGTATATGTGATCCGATTTTTTAAATGCTAGGTTTACCGTACCTAACTACATAATACTTCATATGTAGGACTAAAGTATCTCTACCTTAGCAAGCAAATAGTTGTAGCAAGGTAAATTGAGAAGTCTCATTAAGTTTTGCCTCTACCGCCACCAGTGTTTGTGTCAGCAGCTGGTAGAGAGTGCCACCAGCGCTTCTTTTACCCAAATTTTTAGTTATTTTTCCTCTTGGTTTTTTTATCATTGTCAGCAATAATTTCAATATAAATATTTCAAATAGCCATGTTGTTTCAATATTATTATCAGTTGCTGAAACTGTTAGAATATGTACATGGTACGTTTTCTAAGTGTTGAATTATTTCAGGAATATGCTTACCTTAAATCAAATATTTACTTTAAATCAAGCCCTTCCGTATTTTTGATTGTAAATAATAATCAAATGCATGGCTTAGATAGATTAGGATTTTTTTTGTTTTAAGTATTTTTTTTCGTTCAATCCCAACTGCTATCAATCTTCGAGCCAGTGAGACTATGGCATCCACAATTCGGGTATTCCATAGTCTTCATATAGGGTGGGGAAAAGGTGAGGAAATAACTGGCTGTTCAGATCTGGTCACAGCCAAAGCCATTTAAAGCAAAGTTTCAATTCTGAATGGTGACATTACACCAGGCCGATATTGAAAATATATTACACGGTGGAACCTGCCGCAAATATACTATATATTATTTTAAATGTGTAATTTGTGAAATCATAATTAATCAAATAAAATTTTACTGCACACGACGGGATTTGAACCTGCCACCTACAGCCTCCTGTAGCACCCTCGACCACAAAAGCCGTCTAAATTAGACTATTGAGTTATTACTTGCATCTTGATCTGTTTAAGAGCGTTCTTAAATTATTATTTTTTGTTTTCAGTCACTTCAAATATTTCCTATATGTCCTTCCTAGTTCGCTTTAACTGTTAGTAAAAATCACACAATTGTTAACTTCCTGACGTCCTTCAAATATTCTTTGAAATGAAGGAGGACATAGCTGCAGTGCATCTGGACTTTAGGAACTCTTATGAAGAGTTCCATAAATCAACCATAAGTTGTTGTACTATAAAGCAATTTCACAAAAAAAATATTAATAATATTTTGTAGTTTGAAATATAAGTTTTACAAAATAATTAAAATTTCTATTTTCTCGATTCATTTCATTAAAAGATATTGACGCGGCGTGTTTAAACTCTATCTTTAGCAAAGTTTGGACTAATGGCCTCCTGCAATCCTTCACATTACGTCCCGCCTAGCGAGTAGCAGATGTTTCAAAACTCAACTCAAGGGCGGATGTAATATAAAGGGGTCCTTACGGGATTTATCTACCCCAAGCAAGTGTTTGCGTGATTCGTATTACAGATAATGACATTCAATTTACAAGTTGAAGGAAAACTTACAACAGTTTGAAGGAATAATATTCGTAAAGCAACGTATTTCCGTCAAACTTTTATTAGAATGTATTCTTTGCATTAAAAAAATCGATATTATTTCAGATACTATTTTATTTATGAAATGAAATCCTTAAAATATGGGAGGAGAGATTTATGATTGAAATTGAGATTTGAGAAATTTGAATTTGAGAAATTCGTTTAGAAGGCTTGATATTCCTTTATCACAATGAAGTAACTCATCTGCAACCGTGTCTGTTACTTTAAATGGCTTTGGTGACCAGATCTCTCCTTCACCTTCAGCACAATATTTCTCATTTGTTGATGCCATGATTTCTCATTTGTTTGTGTCCAAATTAGTTTGGTTCTTGAAACTTGGACACTAAATTAATCAAGCACTGACATTCATAAAATACATTGAATACAAATATTGGTTTTAACCGCTCGAGCATTTTATATTCACGTATGACCACGGGTGTATTTCACGTATTTCACGAAAAACCAAATTTTATAAAAGTGTTTTTGTCCTTTTTCTATCATGCGGAAATACGTATTTTTTTCGACATTAGAAAGGGAAATAAAAGATGTTCTTAGTTCGATTGTATTATATATTATATTATTAAAGCAGCCAAAGTGAATAATTCGTGTTTCGAGCCGACATAGCATTCGGTTAAATTATTTCTTATTTTTTATAGTACGAACTAGATAAATGTTAAAGTTTTATTACAAATCCCTAAACAAAAGGCATATGGTTTAGAAACAACGGGTTCTATCAATTTTTTCTACGTTTGGAGTAAAAGTTAAAATGTGTTAATCGTTTTTGACGACTTTTTTCATGTTTTATGGTAAAACTTTATTATTTAGAATTATTAATGTTTATTTTTAATAATTTCACCAGAAAACTATTTTTAACTAGTTTACAAAACAGTATTTGATTTCACGTAAAATTAAAATATTTGTATAGCATATTCAAAATACATCAGAAACATTGCAAACTGGAAAAAATATTGAAAAGGCTGATGGGTTATTGCATTATATATTATCGACCGTGTTTAGGAAAAAGGAAGTAACCCTCAAAATCAAAATTTTATAGGAGTAACGAAAAATAAATAAGTTAAAAATAAAAATTAGAGAATAAATGAGTTTTCATAAGAAAAAAAAATATTCCAGTGCAAGTAACGGATGACGATTAACATAAACCTTCATTTAATTAAATTAATTAATATTATATTATCAACAAAAACACGATTAAAATGAACGTGTTTACACGACTAATTGTTCATTCAATCTATTGCATTTTAAAATACTTTTCGAACTGTTTTACAAATAATATCGTGTGATAACTGTTTAATCCGCTTACAAGAGAATACAAATAAAATATTTATTCCAATGCACTTTACTGAAGTTATCAAAGCAATTCGTTTTGATTGAAAAAAATAAGCTTTTAATCACTCAACCTCTGGTCTGAAATTAATGAAATAATTATTACAATTGGAATTGTTGGTAAACAAACTGTTTTGTGCACAAGTTTCATATCAAAAATGAACTCCAGTCAATTTAAATAAATCCAATTTTCTAACTTAAACTCATGTTACGTTTTCGTAGTTAAAATTTTTTTTCAAATTTTAAAAGAAATAAATCTGGCCAGGTACGCTTGAGGTCATACGTACTTCGGTTTTGTAGGTTAACAGTAAGGCAATACCCACACGGGTCGGTATGAAGGTCAATAAATCCCAAAATAAAATGAAATAATTTGTGTACCGCAGTGGTGACCCGTGTGCGAGTAAGCGCGCAGCGCGACAAAATTCGCGGCAAAATTGCGATCGGCCGACCGACTCGTGAGGGAGCGGCCTGAGTTTAAATGGTTTTAATTATTTTTATTTAATGATTTATGAATTCTACACTTACATATAAAAATATTTTTTTTATAATCGGAATCAGCGGAATCGGAATCATTGGTGTTTATGAATATTTTAAAGCCATAACAATTTACATTTAAAGTCCTTTTTGATAAGTAAAGTTAAAAATATTTTCTTTCATTCCCTAAGTCTTCAGTTAAAGCATGAATGGGGAGGGGTGGGGTGCCCAGTTTTGCACTTCTAATGCATGTGTCGTCCCCATATCACAACAGCGTCTGTAAGCGGGACTTAGCGCCCATTTACGGGAATTGTACCCGGGCAGATAACACTCGTATCGCGAGTCATAATCCTGAATCCGAAACCGAAAAATAAACAAACGAAATAAAACTTCAAAAGAGACAAATCATTCACACGGGTAACTTATTATCTTCTAAAAATGATAAGACTTTTATCTTATTTGTTATTTTTTTACTCGAGTGTTGAATTGCTCGGTCGGGACAGCCCACATGGTGGATATGTGTTCACTTATCATTGACAAATAGTGTTGGGGTCAACCAGAAGTATGCTTTGCTTTTCCGGAACATGGGAAAGAGTTTGGCGCATTTACACTTTAAACTCAAATCTTCAATCACATAGTTACGAGGGATTTAGATGCATTTTGTGGATAGGGTTAAAAATTTTCTTTCCTATTTTTATTCCTTGGATACGAATGAAGTCAGTTCGTACATTTTATCACAATTGAACACTTTACTTACTCCTGTTATTATTGTATTGATTGGCGAAAATAATGAGGGGATTCGAAGGGGTAAGAGTGAAAGAATAGGAAAACAAAAACCTTGTCACTAAACATAGTTCTAATTATCCAAAAAATAAACCTTGAATTATGAGATTATTCAGAAATTTAAAATTTTTACGATATTATTGAACACTTTTAATACGCCAATGCAAACCGTTTGATATTGTAAAATAATAATTTTATACAGTGAGAATTTTGACTTTTGCGGTATTACATAATACAACAAAAATGTATATAATCATAAAAATAGCAGCGCAATATCGAAACTATATACAATTTGCATCTTGTGATCTATATAGGTACACAGGTTGAAAAAAAAGTTGAACAGTTTTGTTTTAGAGAGAACAAACTCCGATGCAATAATAGCAATTAAATAATTATAATAACTATTCGCAGACATCACACAATCAAGCGGACTTTGTATAAACGATAACGAAAGAGCACAAAAGTATCTTAATATCTAATATCAGGTTTGTTAGCGATAATTATTTTGAAACACGGGTAGGTACTGTCATTCCTTTATTTTGTGTGAATTCTATCCACTGTATCCACTTGCATGGACTGTCAGAAATGATGTAAAAATACTTTTGTGCCATGAAATACAGTAATTAGTTGATTTACACATGTCGGTAATGTCTTGCATTTGTTTAAAAACTATGTTAATATTTTTTCTGTTGCACAAATTTTATGTTGGCTTATACCAATTCTGCTAGAGGTCAATAAATTAGTTTAAAATTTATATTTAACGTTTTGTGCTCCCCTGAAAACTTTAGCTTTTGCAGAAATTTATAGTAAACGACGACGTTATTTTTGCGACCGCCTTGCCTCAGGAATGGTTTCTCCTCTTTGATATCCAGGTTCATGTTTTCAATCATTGAAAACTCCACACAACAGTCGCATTGACATTGACTATGAGGGAGATCTTTTTGAAATCAGTATCCTCAATTTGCAGGGCACATAATCCTGATGAAACCTACGATTAATTAAAATAATATCACAAGGTATTAAAATAAAAATATGATATTACAACAGGACAGTTCCCGAGACCCTGTACCAATAAAATTGAAATCGCAACGATCTTACAAACGGCCTGTGAACGTTCAGACCGCCATAAATTAAAGCATTAGAAGCAGCTACTCCCATTGGCAGGTCCGTAATTACTGTTGACCGGCCCTGGCCCTTTCGGCGGCAGCCGATAGACGGTGCTAATTATCTGCTACCGACTCCACCCGAGCTTAGCATCACCCTCAACTATTCAAGAAAATTCACCGGAACTTCGTCAAAATGTCACATTGTTAGTAGAGATGTCTTGTGGTGGATATCATGGGGGAATATGCCCTTTTGAATCGATGTCGGTTGCCGCTGTTGAGTTATGTTGAACTTATCGAGGGTCGGAGATTAAGGGTGTTTGGATGGGGGTTCAAACGAAGCCTTTATCTAACCTGTGGGTTAAAATAATGAGGAGATATATTGGGAATTCATGGTGTAAAAATAATAGTAAATGAAGATTGGGTGTCTGCTGTAATTCGTAGGAATATTTTCATCAGCTTCGTCGTCGTTGGTCGTTTCATTGGTGATTTTTTTAGAATTTCATCATGACTTCACTCCAATTTACCTGGTGGACATTGCTCCTCACTCCTCGTGGTCCTGACCTGCTCGGAGAGCCAAGGACACTATGTTCCGGACATGGTGGCATTTGGTCACTCCAAATTATCGGCGTTCTTTTCTAGTTTTTCTAGTTTTATTATTAATACTCGCAGAGCCACATAAAAAAAAAATCACTGATAGACTGAATTATCGAAAATCAGATCTAATTTTGAAAATGGAAATTGAATGAATTATCACTTTATTACAACTATTTCCTCCAGGCCTCCATGGTCGAGGGACTAGGTACCGGGTTCAAGTGCCGGCATGCGCAAGAATATTTTAATTGATTAATTTGTGTTATTTCACAAATTATTCATTTAAAATGTTACATTGTATATTTGCGGCACGTTCCAGAGTGGAAGATACTATCAGTATCGCACTGGTATAAGACCACCATACAGAATAGAAACGTTGCTTTTATTGGTTTTGGCCGTGTTTGGTGACCAGATCTGAATAGCCAGGTACTTCCTCACATTTTCCCCTCCCCATTACATAAAGCCTCGCAAGAAACCACATTTGAGGAATGCTGTAGTCTTGCTGGATCCAGACGGTAGGAATCAGTTGGGAATCATTAACAATTTAATTCAAATCAAATCCCATATCCAGTGTTTGTCGAACCAGAGTTCCTGACAGACACATTGAGATAAGTAAGTTTGACGATGACTAGCGCAGATCCGTCAAAATTACGGGATATTATAATTTCAATTTTGAAAAAGGCAACTAAAATAAATTTCTGTTTAAATATCATATTATTGGTGGATACCTAGGTACCTTAGAACACAATGAATCGCTTGTCTCAATCCTTCACAAAATGATTTCACTTTTTTTTCATAAATAAATATATGTTATTTTTTTAAATAATCTCTACACATAAAATGCAGAGTTGAAAAAATTATACGAAATTACCTCGATTGAAAAAAATGCCAATACATGCATCGAAAATTATAAAAAACACATTTGGTGCTGCTATTTTACATGTTATAAGTACTCAAAAAATCACATTTATTTAAATACTACTTTAGACGTTTTTCGAGATATTTTTTTCTCTACTTTGAATAGGTCTTGTTTTATTAAATATTTTAGCTTACACTCATTGATTATATCAGCGCGCTCCCTCTACCGTTCGTATTTACGAAATATCCTTTCAAATCACCTTGTTCTTCTTTTTAACGATCAATTTCTACAGTGAAGATTTCTCTAAGATGAAAAATCTTTTTTCCAGAAAAAAATATTGGTATCCGGCAAAAGGTAGGTTCTACTATTCTCGAGTTATTATTTATTTCACTTAGAGTAATGAACGCTTGCTTTTTTTAAATTGAACATGTAGAAAAATAACTAAGAGTGTTTAGTATCGGCAAACATACTAATTTCGGTTGTCTGTGATGAACTCAAATTTGTTGTGCATTTATGCGTCATTTTCTAAATTTGAACTGCTCGTTTGAAGAATAATATTCAGTTAAGCATTAAAGTATGTACCTATCTATAATATTTAAACAGCAAATAAATTTTTTTTTTTTTTCAAAATTGGAATTAAAATATCCAGTTGTTTTCACTGGTCTACGCTAGTGTACATATAATAATAATGATTAGACGAGCAGTTAAAAACCCGCTCCGCGGGTTTTTTTCTGCTAGGCCCTGCGGGCGGCTCTTCGTTGGGCTTCACCCATTTTAAGTGATATTAACAACAGTTACATTTAATAAATAGATATTAGGACATTCACAGAGAGAGGGTGAGTATATATATATTGTTAAAACACGGAACAGGAAGGAGTTAATTAATAATAACATGCTAAATTTACGCATGACAGTTGTTTGAATAAATGAAATTTTACGTATTTGTGATGGATTATTTCAAATGAAACACTATTATTGACTACATGTCTACAACTGATATTAACTGTAATCTTAGGTACCTAATATAATTAGCTCATAGGAGACTTGCAGTGCTTAAATATGTGTTACAACCGTCAATGTCTATAAGTTGAATCAATATCGTTTAGTTTGTCACAATTAAAGATAGTTATAACAAAGTTGACTTAAATGATAGATTATTACATATAGATTAATTGTACCCGTGTTTATGAATAAAAGGAGGGTAATTGTGCGATGAGATTAGCAGTCGGTTTAATTAAAAGGTGTTAATTTTACTCCAACTGGTGGTAGTTCTTTACCTACAACTGTTACTGTATCTAATAAAGTTTAAAGTTAGATTATATATACACCTTCATCAGGAGAGTAAAAATCTATATATAAAGGTAGATTATTACAATATAGCGCCCCTAAGGTGATATCTCACAAAAAGCGGCGCTATGCAAATTGTCCAATAAATAAATAAATATAATGTTTACATTTTATTGTGTATACACAGAAGTCAAAAATTAATTTGGAAAGAAGAAGTGGAAGGAGGGGGGAGGGGTAAGAGTAGGCTGGGTTTATAATAATTAGGAATTACAATATCGTTAGACGGGAAAGACCAGTTAAGTGGGAAAATATTTAAAAGAGAGTTTATAAAAAAATTCTTGTTAATTATATTTGCTTTTATATTAACATGTTTCCTCATTTCTAAAATTTCAAAATTATTTATAGTGAAGTATTTTAAGACCTGAAAAAAACAAATAGCATATAACATAGAACAATATATACATAAGACAAATAGCATTTAATAACGGTTATTCTAATAAATTGGTAGTTGAAATACTAAATAAAAAAATTAAACATATTCTCTTCAAACGGTCTTTCTAAAGATAGAAATAAACAATGGCGTAGATTTCTGTTTGTGGATAACGATACTTCTAAAATTATATATAAAAACAATCCTGGTACTATTCAACTGGCGTTTTACACTAATAACAATGAAGAAATATATTCTTAATAATAAAGATAGCAAAATTCAAACAAAAAAATCAGGAGTTTAAAAACTCAATTGGGATGATTGTAATTTCTTTTACAAAGGTAGAACCAATAGAAACTTTGAAGTCAGAACTAAAGAATATCGCAGAGCTCTAAATAGAAATAGTGAATCTGAGTTTGCAAATCATCTTTTGAATAATGATCACACTTTCGATAAAAAATCAGGTCTTAAAATACTTCACTCAGGATATAAAGCATCGCAAATAAATAATTTTGAATTTTAGAAATTAGAAAACATGTCAATATAAAATCAGATATAATTAATAAGCAAAAAAAATATAAATAATAATGAAAAACGCCATTACAAAGTGATAAGCTTCTAGAAGAAATCTTCTTATACGCTTGTTAATCGTAAGTAGTCAAATATTGTGAGCTGCATATTTAAATATTCGCACCATTCATTTGGTTCGTTTTTATACCGCCAGAGGTGCGCTATGTCGGCCATCTATAGCCGTGCGTATCGGCCATATTGAATAAGGAATGCGTGATTTTTGATAAACGTCAAACATAATCACGTAACTGTGGATAATTTTCATTGTAATGTAATTCATCCACTGGATTATGAACTTTCTAAAACATATTTTCTTCGATATTATCCAAAAATTATATGAGCAGAAACGATGCTTTTGAAGAAATCTCTTATTATTATGAGGCGATCCTATTTTAGTATGAAATCGTGTCTTAATTTTCAAGTTAGCTGAATTTACCCGAAACAGACAATTTTAATTTGACCAATCAGAGGGCCTACATCGTCCAGACGCTAGGACAATAATACTATCAGATTATTTGTATAGCGCTGTTTACGCGAGAAAAATCACCTCAAGGGCGCTTAACAACTTAATTTATACATTGATCACTTAGACTTATAACTAATTACTTTTGGCTTATAACTAAGTTTCATGCATATGGTGGCTTATAACTAATAACTTTATTGATAACATAATATATATGCATAACTTTACAATTAAAAAAAACACAACGCCCCCAGACAGCTATGCATAACTTTACAATTACAATTACCAAAGCTCTAAAAAATACTTTATTTTATTGAAAATATCTTTAGCAACGCTTTAGGAAGTAATAACGTCTTAGAGAACATAAATTTCAACTGTCTGTTACGTGCACATGCCAAAATAATTGTATTTCCACAGATTTCACTAATTAAATATAAGAAAATCCGTTGTTAGTTAGTTAAAAAAAGGATCTCCAAGTCAAAATAGTTAAATAAATCTATTTATCATTGAGCGTTGCGAAGTACCTACTTCTTAAATAATTTTTTTTGTGTGTTCCTTGACCGGTAAATTCTGTTAAGAAGGTAGCCGTGTTGGATAGTTCCTTTTTACTCCACAAGAGTTCGCAGGAACGTTACAAGCTGTCATATCTGAATAATTAATTCGCTTGGTCTACTGTTCACAGAACTACTATTTATTATGTTGCAATCTTCAATTAATTGTAGATATAGTCAAAAATTCAATCAAATAACGCTATTTCCAAAAAACCCACTACAAACAGATCACTTTTTAGGCATATGTTAAACCATGTATGACTGTCCAAACCTAAATAAAGGTCAATGTTGGAAGAAGAAAAGAGAATGGACGGATAAAGAAATACGAAATGCTTGAGTTAAGTCCTGTCAAGAGTTAGTATAATAGAAGAGTAGGTAAGCGTGACGGTGTATGAGTGTGAATACCAATACAGAGTTGCGCGCAACTCAATCATCATGTAGGTATCTATTTAACTCGCCTTCATTAAAATCTTAGCAAGACAGGAGAAATTAATTCACTAAAGAGCAGTTTCCTTTTTGCATTTAACTTTAAGGCTCCCAATGTTTGCCTGTTGAAAATGTTAGTTATCATTCCTCTTCTGCGGGACACAACGAAGCAAGCCGTAGCCCATCAAATACCTGCCATATAAGCAAAGACATGAAAATGTATATCCCCCGAAGTTATAGTTTTTTTACCCCGATGTAAAGTCATAATGGTTATCAAATTATATAAATGCATAGTAAGTAGTACACAAACTAATACATCGGAAAAAGGGAAGATTAGCAACGAAAAAAAATAGATTCACATTTCCCAATTGTACTTCTAGTTTCTTGACACCGTGCATGAGATCAAAGAAAAACGTAATTTTCGAATGTTTCTTGAGTACCGATTGAATGTTCACTTAAAGTGTTAGTAGGTACCTACGTACATGCTAAGTACACATACGAAACATACACATCGTTAGTTTCATATGGCTTTACGGTCCCGAAAGCCTGAAGCCTTCCAAGTATATAATGTTCACATTATGTACACGTTTTGGCGTGGCACGGGTACGGAATGGCATAGAATATGGAATGAGCATTCAGAGTTTTCTTTGTTGCAGAGAAAGGCGGCTGGGCGGGGCCATCGGAGGGCGGGCTCGCTGACACCACGCCCACTTTACAAATTTATTTATTCCCGTACTAACCATCCTTGAATGAAGGGATGCTACCTTTCTTGCCACATCGATACAATATAGACATTGGATGTCATTGATATCGGACCGATGATTTTTCGTTAATACTTTTTTTTCTAGATTTAGTATTCCTAAAACTAAAAGGAAAAATGATACCACCAATTGGCGTAATTGTTAGAATAGCTACCAACAAAAATAAAGATCCACTTATTGCTTTAGCTTATTCTTGCTATGACGGCCGTAATAGTCCAGTGGTAACGCATTGGACTGCCATTCCGAAGGTCGCGGGTTCGAACCCGGCGTGCGCAAATAAATTTTATTTGATTAATTTGTGTTATTTCACAATTAATAAATTAAAATTATATATAGTATATTTACGGCACGTTCCAGAGTGGAAGATACTACCAGTATCGCCCTGGTGTAAGACCACCATTCAGAATTGAAACGTTGCTCCAAATGGCTTTAGCCGTGTTTAGTGACTAGATCTGAATAGCCAGGTACTTCCCCACCTTCCTCTTTCCCTTCCCCACTTACCTTCAGCCTCACAACATCCCCCAATTGGGGATGCCATAGTCTCAGTGGCTCCAGACGGGAGCAGTTGGGACTCTTGTGAGGTATTCACTATAAAAAAAAAAAAAAAAATATATATATTAAAATAAAAAAAAAATAAAAAAAAATGTCCGTCTAAAATATGGGGAAACACATAGGTACATTATATACTTAAACGATTGTCGATATAATAAATTGTACATTTAAACAGTAAAAACAGAAAGTGGTAAAAGAAGAAAAGGCCGTGAGAGGATATACATTTATAATCTCCTTCACGATAGCCTGAAAACAGAGAATCGAATAAATATATATATTTTTTAACTGTTAAATTCTTTTATTACGTACAATACTTTATATGTTTCAAAACACTGTTTGATAATGTGGGCCTCACTGGGTTCTTTAGCCGTGCTGAGGAATAAAGTGAACAAATTTTAATGTACTTTAGTGTGGATTACTTACTAAGAAAAGATATGATGTTTTATTTTTAAATAATATATATGGTTTGAATTGTGTAGTTAGTTGGAAAGCGAAACAGTTGTATTTTTTTAACTGTTTGATATTGTGTCACCAAAATTAATTAATGCAACTGCGAGTTGTACTGATTGAAGGATTGTGGGTTTTGTTTTAAGTAAGTTACTGCATCAAGCAGCAATAATGATTTATATTAAAATGGACAGTTGCAAACTAAAATCATTTATAATATTTTAAGCTATCTATATTACAGATTTATATTACAAAGAACTGAAAAATAACACACCCATAAAAGGTTTTTGCTTTAAAAAATTATGCGGACAATCTTCCCTCAAAAGTATCGCAAGCTTTTTTGATGGGAGATTCCTAAAATACCTGTATAAACTTAGAAGATATTTTTTCAATTCTTCGTCTGTAGAATTATAGAGTAAATGTGGAAAACATGGAAAAATCCGGAACAGAAGCTGATAAAATTATTAATTTTTAAAATATATTAAAATATTTCACTTTATTTAATGTAACATCGATATAATTTTAGCACCCCTAACCGCGCCGGAGCCTCCCCGCCACACAGATATAAAACATCCTCTGGCTAAAGCCTCCATTACTGCTGAAGATTGATGCCGCTATGCGTCACGGTGTGCCCGGCTCACCCGGGTTATTCTAGAACCTAAATGTTTTATTGAATTTCGTGAAAACGTTATTGAAAGGTGAAAAAATTGGATCCCTTCTCTCATTTCGAAATCGTATCGAAATCCTCGTGGCTTTGCTGCCTTATTGTACGGGTATTATTGTAGAACTAGTAAAGTATAACACGAAACAATGTGTGCTTTACACTAATATATACTGAAGCGGATTACATCAATTATTTTATTTTTAAATGCATCTGACACATTGGAATTGAAATTCGACTAGATTTTCTTCAATAGAGCTCCTACGATTTGATATTGATTTTGTTCAGAACTTAATCCCAGTTATTTACCAAAAAATATTGGACACCTACTAAACGAGATTATATTGGACATGTAAGTAGAGTTTAAGTACCTAATTTTGCAGAACATGAAGAAACCGTTTTTGTTTGCATTGCGGGCTAAATTTTATTTCTTAAGGAGGAAGTGAAACACGGCTTAATAACCCAAAAACTAATCATGATAATGATTTCATTAGATTAATTTTCACTGCTTATATTTTTACAATATGGACGGTAAATTTAAGACATGTCTTAATTGGAAATTGTTCTCTTAATTTACTTGTTTTAAGAATAAACATTCGCCTTAACAATTGTGCAGCTTCAATATGGGTTTGTAATAAAACATTCAAACATCTTTTTAAGTCGATGTTAACTTTAAAATATATATTTTTGTTACATTATTAAAATTAAAACATTTTATTTAAGAATGATCAGCCGCTAATTTTTTTGACCGTACATTGATTTCTCCCAAAAATCTCTCGAATGCCCGGAAAACAGGAAATGAAATTAGGATGTTTGTTTATTTATTATTTTTAATCCATAATTTCCAAGTTATTTTATTCATCTTGTTCCCTGATGTGATGATAGTTGTGCTCGTTTTCATACTAATACGGTTTAACTGTATACCTACATACCTACACTAGGAATTATCAGCAATATACATTTAAAAAAATATGCAATTTTTCACGGGTGTTGAAGTCCGTCGCTTCGCCTCGGAGTGCAAATACTGAATAAATATAGAAATCGTACTAATGCTAACGGCTAAACTGTAACTGTCATTGATTTAAACTGCAGGACGGTGGAAGTTTATTCCAGTTTCCTGGGTTTGGCTTCAGTAGATGTAGGCAGTTGTTAGCTTAGGAAACACGAAAAAACATCTGACATATGTATTCTCAAACAACTTTAAATAAAATAATGTTTCATTCATAAAATTTAACAAGTTTACAATTTTTTTAGTCTCATTCATTTTCAGATACCGCATGAGAGTCTCAACCAGTCAGTTGATCTAATTACGCCAATCCATAAATGGTAAATCATAGTAATGTGAGAGTAGAAGAATATGTAAAATGATCTTTTAGAACAAAATGGTTATTAAATTATTAACAAAATATAGCTAAAATAACATAAAACAGGGAAACATTTCAATTTTAATGGTTCTTTCCAGCTAGAACGATTCTGAAAGTTCAGAAATACGTGTCAAATCTGATTCCACGTGGAAAATACACACACACACAATATATTCACCCAGGACTTCTTCCTTATTTACCTAACTGCCAATGAGGTCGATTAAAAAAACACATACAATTAAAAAAAAAAAAATTATTGCGAATAATGCGGAATGCACAATATTTATTTATTTATTTAAATACAAGTTATGTGAGTACAAGTTAAAAAATACAAGGTATAAAGTATACAAAAAAAAGTTTAAAGTGTAATATAAGGTATAAAGTGTTAGGTTAAATATAAAGGTAAGTTAATTATAAAGAAAACATTATAAAAACAATTATAAAAGGTAAGAAAAAAAAAGTTAATTATGACTTAGAAGAATTATTTGTCAACTATGCCCAACATAAATGATTATCAATCATCAAAGTAACGATAATGTAAACAATATTGTATGCACATACAAATTATATTAAATTATATTAATATTAATTACTTATCTATTGATACTGCATCTTTCATATGATAACAGACTTTCGTGATTAATATCTTACAACCCAAGATCTTATTACAAAATATTTAAAAAATACACTAATCGTGACGCAAAGCTTGTCATTTATTATAATACTCAAGTGAAAAATGAGCTTCATAATGAGAAGGGGTGGTACTTGTGACATCAAAGGGATCGCACTGGCGGAAGTACTGAAATGTTATTAATTTCATTGGATTAATACTCGTACAAGGGGCTCGTGGTTCGGTACCGTCGCGTCGGTATAACTTTGTATCGGTTTTCACTGTACTGGAAAACTGAACGTTATTAAATAATATGATTGAGAAATATTGCAATAACTACACAATCTACGTGAGTATTTGAACTATTACTTTTTGTAATTAGTCTGCCAATACGCCTAACTCAAACAACTTACTTCCAACTGAATTACTGAAAACATTTCATTATTGGTTATGATTTGTGATTTTCAAATTTCTTTCTTTAGCCAACGTTCCTTCTTGAGAAACGTTGGCTTTTTTTAAAAATTTATTATTTTTTTATTTTTATTTTAGTAATCTGTACATTAAAGTTAACAAATGACTAATTAATTTTTAAATGTTAATATTCTATGTTTTTTTTTTATTTTATGTGGCTTCCACACAACATCTTCAATTTTTCAATTGGGGCAGTCTTTAGGTTTTCCGGCAGCGCGTTATAGTATTTCATCCCTTTATAGAATATACTAGAAGAAGAGAGGTAGAGGCTAAATAAGGAGGTAGCGCAACACGGCATAGTACCCCAAAAACAAATCACTATAATATTTATTTATTGTTGAACTTTTACAACTCACAAAGAAATGCTTATCAAAAGTTTGCGTGGATGCACAAAATAATACAATTTTTTCGCCAAATATGCACTCTTTTACCAACCAACGACACAATTTTGAATGTTTTTATGTATACCGGTATCGCATGTTTCAAAACAGTTTTTCAAACCAATTAGGAACTAACACTTGCAGTCCCCGACAATAGTGGCCTAAATAAGCTATATACGTTGCGACATTTACAAATTTTTGTGTTTGTGGATACCCTGTCTCACCTGTAGCATCCTTGTGTAAGACCACCATTCAGAATTGAAACGTTGCTTGAAATGGCTTTGGCCGTGTTTGGTGACCAGATATGAATAGCCAGGCACTTCCCCACCTTCCACTCCCCCATCTCCTTCCACTCCCCACTACCTTCTGCCTCATAACATATCCCGATTGGGGATTCCGTAGTCTCTAGGGACTATTGTACGGGTTCACATAAAAAAGGTTAAAAAATAATTTAAAATATTGTAATTAAATTAAAAATAATTATTTTTACCTAGCATTAGTAATAACCTACCTACTCAGGTACTTTTTGAAGTCACCCGTTTAAATAGATTATATTCTTAATAAGTAGAAATATATCACTGTTTTCTAATATGCTATTATCCAAAACCACCCAACCGATTTCAATGAAATTTTTGTGAATGTTGTTGGTTCTAGCTTGAAATATAGGATAGTTAGACCTTTTTATATTATAAATTGCATTCAAAATGTTTTAAAAGTTTAGCATTCTTATGTTTGTGCTCACAAAACTCAAAAAGTAGTCGACCGATATCGCTGAAAATTTCAACGTTAGTTGTTATTACTACCGGGAGTATAATAACAACTAACGTTGAAATTTTCAGCGATAATTTCAACGTTAGTTGTTATTAGTACCGGGAGTATAATAAAAACTAACATTGAAATTTTCAGCGATAGTTTCAACATTAGTTGTTATTAGTACCGGGAGTATAATAACAACTAACGTTGAAATCTTCAGCGATAATTTCAACGTTAGTTGTTATTAGTACCGGGAGTATAATAACAACTAACGTTGAAATCTTCAGCGATAATTTCAACGTTAGTTGTTATTAGTACCGGGAGTATAATAACAACTAACTTTGAAATTTTCAGCGATAATTTCAACTTTAGTTGTTATTAGTACCGGGAGTATAATAACAACTAACGTTGAAATTTTCAGCGATAATTAGTAGTTAGTAGTCAATGGTGGAAGAAGTTGGAGGCACCAGAGGAAGACATTAGCAATATTAGGATCCACTAGTTTATTATAAATTATTTTATTTAGATTCGAAATATATTTATAAAGTTCAAATAATAAATATTTTTCTATTATAATCTATTTTTAACAGGGTTAGTAACTTTAAAAATATATTATGTACCTATATGTTATACCCGTTGTAATTTACATTTTATTTGTTCATTTTTTATTAATTTGTATTTTAAATTGCATTCAAACATCGAGCATTACAAGTGTAACTAACAAGCATGTCTTTCTAATGATTTTAGTTTTAGTTATTTTAGTTTTGTATAAAACCATTAAAGCGATATTTCATAGGTGCCTTAGAAATTTGCAAAGTATTTGTTTTTTTGTTAACTAATCTTTCCTACAGAATCCAGCATTTTCTTTAGCTTTTGCTTTTCTGGTGAAGTAAAATAAATTGATTCGTTAAAAATACAACCTCTTGAATAATCGAAATGGTTAACTCGCCATAAGTACATTAAAAATCATAACGTTACAACTATTAATAAATTTATTTTTTTAAAATAAAAACATATATTACAAAAATATATTTATATTAACACATGTTTCATTTAAAATAAAATATTTATATTTTGTAAATATATATATCATCTTTGGGAATGATGTGTGGAAGGACTTTTTGAAGGAAAAGAAAGGAAAAAAAAGGAAGAAAAAAGGTATGATATTTGGTAGGAATACACGGATCAGTGTGTCCAGGCGTGACGGACATATAAATATATCGCTCCTGACAATCGAGAGACCAGTTGGAGAGGTCAAACCAGCCTCTCCTAAACTGCCACGCCACGCAGCTGGTAGGCAGGTGCATTCTGATCACACTTCACCCAATGAGCCCGGGCACCCCTGCTAAAACATCGAACGTAGCGAACCACAGGGGGGCAACTAATGTTTTTGTTATCAATGAACAAAAAATAAACACGTCCCAATCTGAAAATTTACGAAACTAGTAATAAATTGATAGATATTTGCTATATCGTGACTGTGCAGTCGAGATAAGTATAGAGGAAAATTAAATTATTTTTTTATGATAATAAAACTAAACTGTAAAAAACGTCAATATTCTGGAGGAAAGCATTAACACGAAAGCTGCCAGGAGTTTTTGCTACCATTAAAATTACATTTACATTATTGATCCGCCAATGGGAGTGATTGGCACTGAACCGGTTAAGTAACTAAGGACTTAACGTTTTCTGCCAGTACTAAGCTATATTTTTAACGAAGACTTCATAAGAAAACCCGTAAAGCTACAAGACAAAGGGCTGCGGTGGTAATACGTCTGCTACATTACGAGGACGAGAGAGCGGCACGGCACTCTGCTCCTGCCGACTACTGCACTCCCCAATCCCCGTGCCGTGCGATGCGATCAACCGAGCGTGCGATATGAACGAACATCAGACATTCGTCCGATATTAGCGGTCTAACACGATTACAAAGCAATAATGGTACACACGCATCAGGATATTGGTTTTACGGCGGGCCGAGCGCGGTAGGAGCACGACCGCTAAATTTCCCGTTTTCTTTTGTTGCCAATCCTAAAACTGAAATTTTATCTGGGTATCTACGCAGCGTTTTCAACTGTATTTTTTGTAACTGAATGGTCCAAAGCAACGGGTTCGCATTCATGTATCGCGGGTTCAATTCTCAATAATTGCATAATGCGCATTCATGATGTTAGTAGATGAATAGTAGGTGAATTCAAACAGTCGCGAGTTGTTGAAAATTGTTTTACTTTTAGTAAAATATCCACCTGAAAACTTACAATTAAAACAAAATTTTGATACCACACAGCGGGTTCAAATCTTGGAGTGCTGAAAAATACGCAATATAAAAAATAATATATTTTATTTGAGTAGGTAATTTGTGTTATTTCTCAATTATTATTTCTTAATTTTGTATACTTTGTGTAGTTGGTGAAAGACCATCATTCAGAATCGAAGCGTTGTTTGAAATGGCTTTAGACGTATTTGGTGACCAGATCTAAACAGCCAGTTGCTTACCCACCTTTGTCTTCCACATTTCCTTTCCCTCCCCACTAATTTCAGACAGAACATACCCTGATTGGGGATGTCCTACTTTTAAACACTTTTCATACTTTTTTCTCATAAAGATAATATAAGGCGGTTAGCGCTAAAGTGACATGACATGTTCAAACAAGTCACAATTTGAAAATATGATATACCTATTTATTTATTGGTTGAGCTTGTCGCCACTCTAAAAGGTATTTTAGAGAATGGGAGAGAATGGTACCGCTTAGTCATTCATAGCATTCCTCAATATTGGAGTAGCAGACTGCATTCTGTCACCTGGTAATTGGGTCCATTGTATGGTCACACTGTGCGTGCCTACACTAAATGAATACTATTTTTACTAATTGATGACAGTGTGTATGATTGTTTACGTTTGTTGGACAATGGGGAGTCTCGTAACATGGATTGAATGCTACTGCTACTTAAACGATTGACCTCCAAATAGTAGGACGTTATTAATTCTATCTTTAATTTAAAAATAATTAATTATTGTTAAAGATATGTTGTGTTTGATGGATTCGGCTAAAACTAATATTATCTTGTGTTACGAACCCCGTTCATTACCCTTTCAATATGCTTGACAGCAATATTGGATGTACATAGAATAGTAATTACATAACCATTTAGAGACAAACGACTTCTTACATTTTTTTCATCTTATTATTATGTATCATCTGGACAATTTTCACCCTTCAGGCCGCAGTCCAAAACAACTGTTCGGAACTACACTCGTACCAGCCACAGTAGATTACAAAATGCGGCGTCTTACTCTGATGCGTCAAATGGATATTTTTGTAACAATAATTAGCGTGAAACACAAATAAAAATTGAAGAAATCATACGAGAAAAAATAAATGCCGCCGACGGGAATTGAACCGGCACCTTCTGATTGCCGATCAGATGCACGGAACCACCGCGGCACCGTGCTTATTACTAACCGCCAAATAATTCAATAAATATTAGTATTTCAAAATCCTGTCTTGTAAACACAAGTTTACCTTTAATAAAAAATAAAAAAATAATGATATTTTTGTATTTTTCGTTTCTTATAATGCGATTAAGACATTGCGGTTTTTATATTATGTCCGTACATCGTAAAAAGTTACATTAAAGTTATCCTGGAGGTAGTCATTGAACAAATAGTATATCCATTAAAACTTTTGAAACAGCGTCCAAGGTATTAGTCAGTTTCAGATGACTTGGAAAGTTCGCAGTATTAGGAAATAATACCGAAATTCAAATCTGAAGAGATTTAATTCCTAGAGATTCCCTTACGAGGAAGCTACAAGCCAAAAATGTGTATATTCTTGGTATACCTTATATCGTAGGTTATAGGCATTCAAATCGCTTGACAAACGGATTCTAGAAACGTTCGATTTCAAGCAAATAACTGATTTTTATTTATTTTGTAAATAATTTCATAAGAAAGCAAAAAAGTTAATCAAATGAAACTGTCACAGATAATCTTGGCTATAATACTGTATTTTTTAAAAGTTGTTTCCATTACGCGTTCATACAAAATTGAAAAAAATATTTTTTTAGTAGTTTGCATTTATATTTTTCATTTAGTAATTTATTTTTTTAATTGTAATCTAATCAAGCTAAACGATAGGAAAACCTTCAATGTATCTAAAAAAATATTTTTTGGTATTCATAATGTACACCAATTTGCTTTAAAGATTAATCAAAATAGTGTTTTGGCATTAAGCTTCGGCTTAATAGAGAATGTTTGAACATTTTTTGGGATTAAAACACCTTTACAAAAAACTTACTTACTTTTTCAAAAAACCATTGATATGTTTTTCGTGGGACTCCTAATATGTACAAAATATCATCGAAGAATACAGCAAAGTTACGTTATATTGCATGGATTCAGCTGAAATAAATACTTGTAAGTATTCCGAACTCCATCCATTACCCTTTCAATCTACTCACTTATGGGAATAATATAGAAAATTAGTATTGTGACAAATTAATTTCTGCAAAGATAATAAGTTGTATGGTACTTCCTGGCAAAATAATTCAATTAGGGATCATTTTGAAGACCTCTCTATTTTTAATAGTCTATACATAATAACACGCGAATACGGAAGTTCTTGACAGTACGTCAAATTAACAAAATAATAATTAAAAACTAGTTTTATGTTAGGCTATTTTTTTTTTTTAAATGGCAGTTGTACCTATTGCCGTATTGAAGGTAAATTATGATTTTTGTTTCCTAAAACTTTAAATTATTATCCTATCTGTGTTATGTGGAAAGTCTTAAACAATTCGATGCCATAGTGTCGTCTGCCTGTAGACAAACTAGTATAATATAATTAGATGACCGTAGCCATGTTTGGTGCCCAGTTCTGAATAGCTAGGCACTTCTCAACAATCCTCTTTCCATCTCCTTTCCTTTCTAACTCCATTTGGTCACACAACCACCCCAATTAAGAACGCTTTATGTCCACTGACTCTGGACAGTCAGGATCGGTTAAGACTAGCCAGATCAGCTAAGACACGGTTTTCACATAGCAAATAAAGTATTCAAGAATTAAAGTATTCAGTTTGAGAGATAATTCAAAACAATTACTTACTTTTCTTGAATGTATCTCACAACGGCAGTCGTAAAAAAATAAAAATAAAAGAGGTTTCAATGTGAAGTATAAGATGATTAAAAAATAATTCAAAAAATAATAAGCATTTCTTAGGTACGTATGTAGCAATAACCTCAAGCCATTTATTCTTCAGCGGGAAATCCTCGCCTACCGCTCGTGCCAACAATCTAAGAATCCAAGTTGTGGCAATAACAACGGGCCCAATAAAAACTTGACAAATGGCATTTCATATCGCGGCCGCATTCCTCCGAGGACGAGCCGGCTTTGTTGGGCCGGCAACCCTCCGCGCGGCGAATCTCAATCATTGCATTGTGTCCAACACAAACCCAAACAAACATTATATCACCGGATTAAACAAATTAAAACTTTATTTTACTACATTTACAGACATGAATTTCTTGGCCAACACTATATATGTATTTTTCAGGGTGAAATGCCTAAAACCAAAAAAAAAAATATATATGTATTTTTTTTTTGTGTTTAGTAGAGCAGGGGTTCCCAAACTTTTTGGGCCATGGAACCTTGAAGTCGAAGAATGCGTCGCAGGCGTCAACTTTGCAATTTATGTATTTCTACTCTTTTTAGTTTAGTTAATTTTCCTGAATCACTGAAACCAATTATCCCCCAACAAGTTAGTATGCTGCAAGAAGGGAGTGACTTATGTGTTATAACTTTTTTGTAACATTGAAAAATATATCAAACATGCGAAAATTGTTTAATTTATATGTTTTTTCTCCACAGTAATTTCCCAGAGCCAATGGGACTATGGCATCCTCAAACGATAGATGTGTGCCAGAAGGAAGTGGCATATAATATAGCCTTTACGAAGACATTGAAAAATAAGAAATGGCATATTCTCATTTTCTTATCAATTACATTGATTTTTATCGTTTGGAAAACCAGTTACCAAAAACAGTATTAAAACCTTTTAGCAATTTTTAGATCCAAACAAAAACGCCGCATGAGTTTTTTTTTTGCATTAAGATGAAATTACAAAATGATGTATATAATTTAATATCATACATAATAAATTATACTACATACTCGTACCTAATTTAATAATTAAATCTAAACCCAATTGTAAGCTAGTTAGCAATCATATTTCTACTTCTACTTCCCTCTTTCTTTTTATTTTCGTTTCATAACATTAGTAACACTTCAAAAAGTTATGGTCTTTATTTTTATGTCGTTATTTTATTGGTCAATGATATAATAAATTCCTTCAATTGTAAAATATGTATGTGTAAAGACTCATTATAAGGGAAACTGTTCGCCGCTTCTTCTTTAAATGCAATCTATACAGATGATGACCGGAGAAACAATTCAATACGCTGGACTAAAAGTGTCCCTCCTATCCACATTTTAATCGGGCTTCCAACAAACCGTTCCAAATCTGGAATGTAGCCTTTGGAATCTCGCGGCAACACTGCGAGCTTTTTCAAAAATGGTATGACGCCTGTAATGAATTTGGCGGTATGTGCGGTGGCCATAACAATCGTAGAGCATTCATTTCCTCGCAGACAGCCCCCCTCCCCCCACCCATCCGCCGGTCCACCGCCACCACCCACACCTTCCCCCCTTTCTGCCCTACCGTTCTCCATTCCCCGCCAATGGACCGACGCTAATCTGGAATTTTATTGCTCACATTATACGAAGAGTTTGCTAATAACGGCGTAGGTAGCGTTCCACCTTTTGTTGGTGGCCCGCTGCGGGAGGGGCTAACAATATGTTGTTTTTTTAAGCGTACTTTAAATCTAATATCTGAGCGGGTGATTAATGGACCGACTCTGTTTGGCGCGCTGACTCGAAGTATCTCGATGTTATGGTTTTGGTTATTTTTCAAAGATTGGATGGTTGTCTAATAATCGAAGTAGATAATCGGCCTGCAGAAATTTGAATTTTCCTAAAACGAATCTTGGAAATAGTTTTCACCCAACTTTCTTCCACAAATCAAACATCAGGAGTCAATCAAATGAGATCACGTTCTTACAGCGAAAATATTTTGTGATAAAGATATCGTTTCATATATAATTTTTCACGATATGGCAAAAAAATTTCATACGCAGAACACACAGTAAGGCAAATAAAAGCTAATACTTGGACGGAAGTCAACAACATGGCTAACGCAGATTTAAACAAATTATGTTCCACTATCGCAAACATCTGTAAACCAAATAAAACGTAAACAATAACAACAATTCACATACAAAATAAAATATTAGAATCGATAATTTTATAAAAGCCCCTTTGTAACTACGTCCTCTAACTAAATGCATTTATTTTTCATATACATATATAATACTGTCGTACCTGTACATACACTCTTTATTATCTTTCTATTGTCTTCATTGTTTTAAAGTGTATACAACTTTGTAATTTGTATTTTGATTTAGTTATGCATGTAAATATTCTTTAAGTATCTGAATAGGTCTGTCTCGACACAGGTGTACCCTAGTGAGAAAGATGTCGAAAAATACAAGTAAAAAACTTTATATTGATAGATAAATAAAACAAAAAATAAATTATTGATTTGAACATTTGTTGTGTGATTGAAGATGGAATGGGGAAGGAGATAGATCAGAAGATATTACAAATATATACATATTTATATGCGTGATTACCACAATACAGTATCAATTGCTCTCAACTGTCCAGAGACGGTAGGAATGAGCCATCCCCAATTGGAGTTTGTTGTGTGATTGAAGGTGGAATGGGGAAGGAGATAGATCAGAAGATATTACTGAAATGAAAAAAATATATATACATATTTATATTCGTGATTACCACAATACAGTATCAATTGCTCTCAACTGTCCGGAGACAATAGGAATGGGGCATCCCCAATTGGAGTTTGTTGTGTGATTGAAGGTGGAATGGGGAAGGAGATAGATCAGAAGATATTACTGAAGTGAAAAAAATATATGATAAAAACTTCTGCTGTCAACTTATTTCTTATTGCCCATTTTTTTTGATTGGCACTTCCTAAAACATGTAAAGTCGACTTAATATTTGATTTATTGTAATCACTGGAATTTAATCCACATGTAATCACTGGAATTTTTTTTTTGTTTGATTTTGTTATTATTTTGATATTTTTTTCATTTCAGTAATATCATCTGATCTATCTTCTTCCCCATTCCATCTTCAACCCACAACAAATGTTCAAACCAAACATAATTTGTTCAAATCTGCATTAGCCATATTGTTATTACTAACGCCTAATATAGTCACGGCTCCCTAAAGGCTTCAACTTTCTATTAATATATTTATTTTATCATTTTATTCTATTTTATTTTCGATTTATTCTGTTTTCTTTTCTTTGTTTTTCTGTTCTATCTTTTTGTTTTTGATTATATATATTTTTTGTATCTCTCTATGGAATGTGTGGGACTGCACTAACCTCCCCACATACCGGAATAAACACTTTTATTATTTATTATTATTATGTTGACTTCCGTCCAAGTATTAGCTTTTATTAGCAGGATTGTGTGTTCCGCGTATGAGATATTTTTGCCATATTTAGAGACATAAATATATCGTATAAATATATATATATTTTTTAAATATACATACATCAAAAAAGTCACCAGAAACAAAAAATTCGACAACATATTCGACATATATTCTGCCTAAAACCTACTGATTTTTGATGTTTTGATCTTTAAAAAAAGACATCAAAACATCACCGGAGACCAAAATTCATATTTTTTTTACCAAAACTATTTAATAATATGAGGAGTCAATCACTGATTAAAGTAAGTCAAGTACGTCTCTTAACACCCTGTATAATAAATAGTATCCACTGGCGAAGTGAATAAGTGTATTAATAAATTATATATATGCCATCCTCCTTTGAAATTATAAGTGTTAGTGATAGAATCATCAATACTTAGATAATTAATATTATCAGTGTGGTTTTATATGCAGGTGGGTAGATATTATATTAAACATAATGCCTATTACCATTTATATATACCATGTATACCGGATTACATATAGACAAGCATGTAGTTGTAAGAAATAAATAAATATAATATTTTCAATTATTTAAAAAAAATCTGATCGATGTTTTGTCAAGAAATACACTCAATTTTTTTTTCTCATTTTCTTGATAAGGTTAATTTTCCAATAGGAGCCTCTAACTTTTTACTTGATTTGCTGGAAAGTCTTTACAAATTCAAATATATTCCATATTTTTTAACTTAAGATTAAAGTTATTTTAATAAAAAACAACGTGTTCATTTAAATATAAACCAATCAAATCCGTGATAAATCTGAATAACTTAACCACTACATATTTTCCGAACACAATGCTTTTAGTAACAAGCAGGTAATCACTAACGAGAGGTAAGTTAATACCTTCGCGCACAAACCTAATTATCTGCCAAAAGGGTGCGTTAGAACTTACAAACCAATAGTCAGTGACCACATGCAGAATAATGAAACTAAACCAGTAACAATGGATCTTCTATAACATAATTAGAGAAAACAGAGTACTACGAAGATCTTGGTCCCAAAGAAGATGTTGCAATAGAATTGTGAAGATGCAGGAACTACAAATGATCATTCAGCCCCTTGTAAACCATTGAGAATCAGTTGACTACCATTACGTATATTGATCACCTAAGCTGAGCATCTAAAGACACAAAACTAAAGACTTCTGGGTATTTATTCTCCAATCCAGGCCGCCCGTAAACGCCGTCGAAAGTATATACATTGGTCTACATTCTTATTCTTGAGTCTCGTCGAAGGTACATAATTGCATACGCCAAACGTCAAAAGTCATTCCACTCGAACAACGAGTAGGTCAAACCACTCGTTGTTAGAGTGGAATGACTTCGTCGAGAATCGATGCCCTGGTAGGAAGCATTCACTTCATATAGACCAAGGCAGAACTTCATGGATTTTGGACAAATTTCTAGCCAATCTAGAGAAGCTGGGAAAAAATGTTTGAGTAGAAAGCATAAAATCATAGAATGACAATATTGAAGGCTAAAACTCTATTTTGACAACAAAAAAGTAAATTTTTTAAAATTTCCAAAAAGAATTCAAGATCAATTCAATTCAAGAATCCATTGGATGAGTGAAAAGGATTTAACTTCCCAAAAACAGTCAATCGTCGAAATTGGTCTTGCATGCGAAATTTAAATTGTTTCGTTGTTCATTTTACTAAACTTTAGATTACTTAAACTTTTTGATCCTTTCTCAATTGATTCATTGTATTTTTATGTTCAACCTCATCATTTTTATTTATATTGTTAACATAATATATTATGTATTTAAAACTTTTTGTCTTGCCAGATAGAATTAGTATCCAAGGATCACTTGATTTTAATTATTATTGACTTATTACTTACTAATGATTTTTTCATGACTTAAATTCAAATAAAAATATTTTTTGCGTAAAACTTATGATTGAAAAATCTTTCAAAAAAATCTTTCTTTGACTTAAAAACAGCCAGACTATCAATCATTAATGTCAATGTCTAGATCATACAACGATATTGCTAAAACACATGCTTGCATAGATATTTTCGTAAATAATATAACTTGTTTCATGAGATATCTCCACAATTTCTGTACCTAAAAAAAAATAAAACAAAAAAATATATTGTTTGTTGATTTTTGATGGTTTGTTATTTTATATTATATACCTAATTTAAACATATTTTTTAAATTATTATGTCTTGTAATTTCTGTAATTTTAAGCTTTGTAAAAAAAAATAATGATATTGTTTTGATAGTGAATGTGCAAATGTGATTGCTGCAGACATATTAGTCTAGTATATTTATATTTGAATGTAAATTTATTTTATACTATACAAGAATGTATTTTAATTGTCCTGTTTGTGTCTCAAATAAAAAAAAAAATAAAATAAAATTACTACAATTAAGAAAGAGGTTTTAGAAAATTATTAATAATGACTTACTTTTTTTGACAAATTGACAGCAAACTTCCACCACTTATCTTTCCACTACCGTTAAGTTAAAGATAGAAGTGTGAAAATATAACTGATTTAATTATTTATTTACAGTAATATGTTGAGAGTGAGGGTGGGGGGATAGACATAGTCTTAGAACAAAGGGACTAAGGACTGGGTAGAATTAAATAGGTAGATTGAGTGATCTTTTTAAATTCTGTTTGTGTAATGATTTTTTCTTTTATGTATCTTGTAGTCTAATTAAAAATTTCAACGCAAAATTTCAGTCTTCTGTCGCGGCTTTGAATTTGTAGGATCGACATTATTTTGGTGCGAAGGCCTCTAAAATTCGGAATATTTTTAAAAACAGGATAGTATTTAATTAAGCATTAGCGAGGAAGCCTTACGTTACGATTAACATTAAACATGATTTATCCAAAATATCGTCAATCCATACCAAAAAATCATTGAATAATTTAAAAGGTTATCCTTCGTCAAACTTCCAGCCGACATAAGTCTTGGCGCGGAAAGATGCCAAGGCTAAGAAAGCTCGACGGCCGTTGGCGGCGGCGGCGATAGGCGTTCCTGGCGAGGCGCCGCCCAGCGTCGCGGCGCACCCCGCTGCGCCGGCCCGCCGCAGTCCATAGCGAGCCGCCGTCCCGACGCCCGTCCTCGCTCCTCGCTCTCTACCTTCCCGACCTTACTACTTGCTACGACGGTGAAAGTTTCTTTTACGAGTTTTGTGTTTTGTGTGACATTCACGTAAGTCTCTTATTTTTTGAATAATTTGTCTATTTACCCTTTTCATTGATTTTGTATTCAAATTTGTGTTTAAAAGAGCTTGAAACATTTAAATTACTCAATTTACTCATAATTACAAAAAAAACCCCTAGGTTTCGAACACATTTAAAAAAATGTATATTTTTTGTTCATTCTTTGCAAAACATAATTCTAATGTATTTTCACATGTTATAAATATCTACTTTTGATTTAAAAAAATCAATGTTTCTGCAATCATTAGCTCGAGTGTGAAAATACCATTTATATGGATTTATTTTAATACTTTCATATTGTAGATTTTACTAAGATAAATTGTTAGATAAAGTATCGTACAATTTTTCAGACGAGCCCATATCCATTTGAAATGTTTTTCTCGACACGAAAACACCTTCGGCGGTCTAATGGCCAATAATCAAAGGTTCCAGAAATATCAAAGGTGAATTTTTTTAAATCTTACATCTACGCGACTCTGCGATTTTCAAAGCGTATTTCTATTTTTGCGACCTTTAAAAAAAATTTCTTTCATTATTTGTATGTACCATAATAATTAATAATTTGTGCATTTTGAAAGTTTTCTAAAATAATAATAATAATGTATCAGATATTGAAACTTAACATTATTTTATGTTGATACCAGGATTGACATGAAATATTTTTGGGGCTTAAAATCGCATTGCAATATTTAATAATTGAAAATAGAAAAATAAAAAAGGTAAGCGTCGAAACTCGGAAGTTTTCCACATATATTTTTATCAGTTTTAACAGTTATCAGTTTTTTTTCGTATACACAAGCCTGAATATAATTTTTCGGTAATCGAATCATAAAACTTTGTAATCTTTTTTTACAAAAAACGTTTTATTCTGCATATAAAGTTATCTTGTACTGTTGATAAATAAACATCTTCAAAACGTGTGAAAAAAATTATTAAATTTTATACTTGAAAATCATGAATAGTGGATTACGATTAAGTCAATATTTTATATATTTGTCTATTTGTACATTCACTCAGTCCAGTTTAACAAAATTTCAATCCAGATAGTGATTTTGTTCATTTGCATTATTTTTTTTCCATTTAGACATATTAATTTTGTCCACTTGAAAAATGTTTTTACTTGGACAACATTTCGTCCGCTTGGACAATATTTCGTCCACTTGAATTTCTGTCAATTTAGACAACATTTTGTCTGTTAAAAATACTAACACATGGTGAAATATGATGGACATGATGAAACATACAAAGCGTAATAAGTTAAGATTAAACCCGGCAAAATACATATTTTAAGACATAATTTAAACATGGTAAAAATACCTAAAAAAATGTTAATTTTTAAATATAAAACATGATAAAAATACACTTAAATGTCTAAAAACATGGTAGACATTTGTAGAACATGGTACAAGCTGGTAAAATACTGTTAATCATGGTAAAATATGGTTAAACATGAGGAAAGAGTTGGTAAAACACCCTAAAGCACGTTTAAACTCGTAAAATAATAGTGCCGAGTGTTTAAATAAAATGCTTTAGAATTATGAATTTTAAGAAATTATAAATAGATAGATCCGACTGGATCCAGTCGAGCCGGGTCAGATTGAGCAGCGGAGGCAAATATAATAAAATACATATAATTTCTTTGGGCGGAGGTGTCAATTATTACACTTTAAGTTTGTAACACAAATCTTAAAAGATTCTTGCTAGAAACGAGGAGAAAAAGTAATTGCTAAACCTCAAAAAGGATGGCAATCCCGTGCTTTTATGTTTTCATTTAGAACTTGAATTATTTTAGTCTCTTCCCTCAAATTACTCTTTTTAAATTTGAAGTACGTAAGTTCTATTCACTTCAACCTATTATTATATAAACACTTAGTTTTACCTATGTAATTCTTCCCCTTTTCACCACTCCACGCCTGACGTAATAAATTCATTGTTAATAATAATCAGAATCCGTAATTTTTACGGTTCATGTCGCATTTTAAATATAAATTTGTTAATTACCCTTAGGTAACAGAGAAATAAGATTTTCAACCATCAACATCTTTTTGCATTGCCTTTCTCTATTAACTTTCGCCGAATTGAATTCCTATATCGGTGCGTACGTCGTAGATAGTCACTATCATCGACCCCTCTCTGTTTAATCGATAAATTTTAAAATTAATTTTAAAACTTTATTTATAAAATTCATCGACCACCTACCTCCCTGCAGTATCGGCGGCCAAGCATAAAAAATCATCATTAGTCCTAAATTAAAAAAAAGGATCTGTTATTTTAGTATTAATTATAATATAAAGTACGCAGTGGATTACGTTGTGTTTACGAACGCCCAGCAAATTGGGGGAGATCTTACAAACTAGTCGGCATACTTAGTAGGAACATAAAAGATATTTAATTTAATTTCAACTAATTTTTTTCCATTTCTTCTTCTGCATTCTTAGTAAATGACCAAGCAACTTAAATTATTGCGGCTTTTTCTTCTTAGAATGTCTAATAACACGCGGTAATACGCATACTTGCGTGTACCTCAAAATTGTCATCTTCTTCGTAAAATATTGGTGAATAAACTTTTTATCTAGAAAATGAATAAAATAAATAAAAAGAGATTGAAGTGGACTCTTGAAATGGTCGAATGAAGCGCAAAAGTGGTTTTTATTTATTTTGAGAATAATTTTATTACATAATCAAGGGAAACTGTCATACATAATCTTGCAGTGTAATTTTCTGGTCAAGTATACATTGTTTAGTAGTTTAAATTATTAGTTTTTACGTCTAATCAACAACTTTATTTTAATTCTACTCTAGCAAAAATATAGTTATTCCAAAAAGTATTTATGGTATTCATAATTTAAACCAATTTGTAGCAAAGATTAATCCAAATTAGTGATTACACGGATAGCTTCGCACAAATCGGAACGTTGAGCTTTGGTTACGATTAAAATTAAATTTACTTTAGAAAGGTAAGTATTATTATTACTTTAAAAAACGTATTTAACTCGAAAATGAACCTACCGAACCAAAACCTTTTAGGCGGTAAAATCAAAACCATTATTGAAACTTATACACTTATAAAGCGAGTCGGGCGATCATTCTGAACGATGGTAGATATAAGAAAAGTAACAACCTTTTTGAAAATCCGTTATTTTTTTCCACAGAAGAATATTTTTTCTCTATACAAACAAATCAACATTCTTACATGAAAACCACATATATTTTCAATTCTATTTGAATTTAACTGTTGTTTTCATTAATTGATGAATGCAAATTTTGGAAGCGGAAATTAACCCACTTCCTGATATCCGATTGAGCTGAAACTGTGGCAATCACTTTTACCCAATTCTCTGAAATAGGTTGTCATTTCAGCAGTTAATAATAATAGTTATATTTGGATGATTTGTATGGTGCCGTTTTTGTGCATAATCACTTCAAGGGTGATGTACAAATATACAATAATTTCTACAAATATACATAAATTATTATTCTTATTTATTTATATTTTGTACAGGCAGATAATATACAGTACTTACCCGGTAGGTCATTTGAGATTAACACTGTTTATTGTTTACTTTTGTTGTTTAGATAGGTTCATAATTGGACTTTACGAGTTAAGAATAAGTTAAGAGAATAATATGCATTTACGTTCTTTAATGAGCGTGTTTAGGTAAGAAAAATAAATTTTACGCTAAGGTACTACAGTACAAGGTTTTTGATTCTGATCAAAAACTTCTTCTCACTAAAAGTGATTCGTCCCTCGAAATGTAAATCCAATAAGAAAATAGTGATTAGGATGTATTATAGGCAATATAAGAATGCTACTTTCAGGAAGGTATTTCTAATTTAAGGGTGTGAGAGGTTAAAGAGGTAACTTTTTTAATTTAATACAAAATAAATATCGGTCCTGCCCAATCGGCATTTAGCGACGCTGGTAGAGTTTTTGACTCTAGTTCCTGTGTAGAAAGGTTCAATCTTCAATCAAACCTATTTTTTAAGATTTAAAAGATATTTTCAAATAGAAATATTACTGTAAACAAACTATTATTTGGGTTAATTTTTTACTTATTGTAGTTGTACCTTCTAAAATTAGTGCAATTTATCCCCGGATACCTTGTGTAGATGTATATTTATGTAAGTAATGTGGAAAGTACTGTGAAACATTGGTTATTTATTAAACTGTATTGGTCTTTGCTTATAAACTTGTTTTACATTTTACACAACTGATAAACAACGGTTTACCATGCATACATTGTGGTTTATATATTGTAGGCTCTATAAATTTAATCATTAATTGACCGGTCGGTGGATGAGTTGACATCGCGTTTGGATCCCATCTAGACGTAGTGTGTTCAATTCCTTGTCTGGCTAAGTTTTCCATCAAAACACAATCAATATATTCCGCTTACTGAAGTGGTAGTAGGAGATTTTCAAATATTGTCAGGATATTCGTAACCCGGGATTGTTTTTTCTTTCTTTAAAAAAAAAAGATAATATTAATAACCATTCCCAAATGAAAAATTTCAAATAGAAAAACCAGAAAAAAATCTAAGAATTGAAACAATTGAAACAGGCCCTTTTCTTCGATAATAACATATTAAAATTTGAGGTTTTTCTCTATAAGTTTTTTTTTCACTATAAAAATACTCAAATTAAATCTACAACAAATACATTAATTTCAAACATATTATAATAAAAGTACACAAATAAAAAATACAGTTAAAGTTAGTTAATAGTAACATAAGATGAAGATGCCTACTAGCAAAATGAAAATATTAAACATATTGTGATTAATTAAAATTTTATAAGGGGACAAGGATCCATACCACTACAAAGAAAATGTTAATTTAAATCCAACAAAAAGTGTAATTTCATGGAGAATCCTAGTATTTATTTTTACCGAATTATCGAAAAACTTTGAAATACACCCCTGTTTATTGGAGAATTATCGCAGCCAGATTGTTCGTGATCCGATAATCCTACTCCGCCGCAAATAGTAGGTGCGCGTCCTCCTTCGTCGTAACGCAGTGGTGTAGCCCGGTGGCTAAGGCGCGGCGTAGACGCGTAGCAGGTGCCTAATCTGGGAGAATGGATTACCGAGGGAATTGTCTTGTAATAAGTGAAAAAACCTAGTTAAACTCTCGGTCGGGGGAGGTGTGTTGTGGGAGGTAGATAAAAACCACAGTTGTTATCAAATTATTATTACTGGATTGTAATGCAAGGTAGAAAGGTATCTGAAGAAAAAAAAAATGTTAGTGACATTGTTTTTGAATCACAGGCACAAAATCTCCACTAACATAGTAACTAAGTAACCATCACGACGGACCGCCAAACAACTCGGTATTGGCACACTCTCCTTGCCTCATTCACGTTCATACATCGTTTCATACATACTCGTCTATTATTCTGACTCTTGACATGGCCCGACTTTAGTATCTGATTCAATTGATCGAGCCATGTCTTCCTCGGGCGTCCCCGACTTCTGCTACCATTCTCCTTACACTCCTTTCTTCGCTCTTTCGCTCTCGTGATGTCAAAATATTATTTCTTTATCTACTAGCAATAGTTTGGGATACAGGTGAATTCTCTATGTTTATTAAATACAATTTCTGTTTAATTTATTACGTAACTAAAATTAAGCTTTTTTATAATAGTTTATCGATAGAAATTGCTTTTTGGACTTGACTTTTTAATGGGTATTTAAATTTTCGTTGCCTTTATTCAGTTAATATTTAAAGCACCAAAAAAATGATCCAAATACCATTATGCTACACTACTGATGAAGTCTTAAGCCTTAAGCACCAAAACAAATGATCCAAATACCATCATGCTACACTACTGACGAAGTCTTAAGGGTTAGTGGAAACTTATTGTTTTTTTTTTCTTCTTTTGATGGCCTAACCTGTCGAAGTGTGCTACAATCAAGAGAATTTACGCTATAAAGCTTCACTCTTACCAATCATGAAAATTTGACGTTATAAAAACAATAAGATTTTGAAGTTTTCTCTCAGCGAGGTGCTCCAAATGACAAAACGGAATAAAAATTAATATAAATTGAAAAATGCTGATTCAAAGAAATGATTTTGTTATGATATTTAATCAGTATTTCTTTCACGAATTATGATGATTCGGAGCTACAAATTTATTGTTAAAAAAAATTATAAGTGTGTTGAAATTTTGTTTGTTTTATACTCTACAAAACAAATCTTAGATGAAAGTAACCTTGTGGAAAATTTGGTACATTTGTTGAAAACATGGATTAGGAAAATTTATTCTACATAGCTTCTCCACCGATCACTCATCCCCCTTATCCGATGACAAACATATATTTTTATGTAAATAAAAGAATTCCATGTATCCTGCGGTGTTGTAACAAATGGAGGGCGCCCCCACTCTATTTGCCCTCCCCCGGGAGCCACTGAGCCCGCCACCTGCGGTACCCATCAACACCTACTCACCTCCTCACTGGCCCTTCAAGTATGGCCCTTCTAGTCCCGTGTAATACCGACGGCTTACAACAACTTTAACATGTTTTCAAAACTATTATTAAAAAAATGTGATATGAAAACAAATTTTCATTATTAATGAGTAGGTACGTACCGTATTTTCAATAGATTATATTTCTTGTTATCAAATCGGTGTATACCGAAAATGAAAAGCAAAAATTTTCATTAGTTAATAGTGGTATACATAGAATTGTAATTTGTAATTGAAGAAGTAATAATAACTTGTTTGTGTAAAAAAAAACTAAAAAAGGCACTTTTAATGAATGAGTATTTTGTAGGTGATTCACCCGTTTTAAATTTTCTTCATATGGATCGTCTTAAACCATATAGAACTAAGTAAAAAAAAAACTCGCATCCGAGAATACTGTAGTTTTGTGTAATGATATTATCTACTGTGAGTCGTCAATGTATTACTACTTTCCAAGACAATAAACAATGTCAAATATAAAATCGACTTAATTACTTCAAGAAAACATTTTCAACAAAAATAATATTAACTTTGAAAAACACAATATTTAACAATAATCATAAATTTATCTTGTACTCTTTAAAATGTTAACTAAATAAAGTAATATTTTTTTTAGCTCGCTACACCTAGCAAAAGTGGTTACAGCGTCAAGTACAATCAATGATTATATAATGTAGAAAAACATAACAAGGATGGTTGTGTGTACCAAAATAAAAATACTAGTTACTACTTGAATCATGGGCGTTGGCAGGGGGGGAGTCTGGTGCCCCCACCTAGACAAATTGGTTAACAAAAAAAAAATTTAACTGGTGCCAAAACTACAAATCTGTTTTTTTTTTAAATAATAAATGTGACGAGTTTAGTGCCAGTTACAGACGTAACTCGTCTGTCGACCTCTTAGGCTGAAAGGTCCCGGTCTAGAGCATCAACCTCAGGGCGGGGATCCCTGACCAGATAGGTACCGATTTTTTTTTAGTTTTTTTTTTTATTATATGCATTCCACACAAGAGACCTCGATGGGAAATATGTTCCTTGAGGCATAATGTCATTTTTGGGGATGCTGTGTAAATTCTACACATTGAGGACACAGGTCTCGGAAAAAATGCTTCGATTTTTTCATATGGTCCCAATGTCGAAGGGGGTCTCGGCTAGATTCCCAAATCTTACATATTGAGGACACAGTAGCCGGAAAACATATTTCACAGTTTTGTAAGTCGAAAATGTTGCTTGTGCAATGATAGAAAACTTATCTAGCAGTGGTTTTGAAGTCACGACGCCTGAGTGGAAATTCGATGCATTTGTCCACTCGGCTACTAGCAGGTCAAGCTGACATGTTTTAAATGGTGCCGTTTTAAAAAATTCTAGTGTTTGTGAAAATAATTAATCATATTCCACTCCCTTAACCCACACCACATACATAGCCCGAGGGGATACATAGGGAAAATTTTCGCCTGAGACGCTTTTCCGTACCTTTGTTTGGGTTGTAACTAATTTTCCTCGACGAATTGAGACTAATTGCGGTATTCGCAATTCTTTTTTAATTTTTTCTAGGTAATAAAATGTGCACGTTTAAAAAATATATAAATAACTATGTAACATTTAATTTTTATTAAACATTTCAAAATGTTAAATAATATTTTAAGCGCTTTCCGCCCAAAAACGGCCCTGAATTATGAATTAATTACTAATTTCGTCTCCAATTACCGATTATTACGATTTCTGTAAAGACTTTCATGATTTCTTACCTGTAAGGAAAACATTATATATGATAATAAAATAATAATAATTTTTTATGTAACAAATATTTTTTTAAGCTATTACGACCAACAAGTTTCGCTTAACACAAAAACTACCATCGGGGTAATAAAGTAAATTAAGTTACTTTTTATAGGTTTAATTTTGTACTCTAATAATGCTTGTGTTAAGCGGAACTGGTCGGTAGTAATAAAAATAAATAAATTTGTGGTTATATACAAAGTTATTATTGTTTTATTTCCATAATATTTCAAACCACAAAGTGACTGGCTCTATCTAATATATAAAAATACTAGTATGTCCCCCGAGATGCTTCGCTATTGCTAATGTCTTTCTCAGGCGCCTCTGACTTCTTCCACCATTCTCTACTGTAAACCACAATGTATAGAGATATTGCGTTAAGTATTCCTCGAGCGTCCCCCACTCTTTCTATCATTTAAACATATTTAAACACTTCTGGTACTAATAACAACAAATTTTGCTAATTTCGAGTTTTGCGAGCTCTAAAATAAGCAGGCGCATTTTTAATATATTAAAAAGAAACTAGTTAGAATTTAACTCAACCATTTGGAATGCATTTTATAATATAAATGGTTGTCCTGCCACAGACCACCGCTTTTAGAGGGAAGTTAAAATTTGTAGTAGTATGTATTTATGGATGAGAATACTTAAAAAAATAAAATTAAAATTTTCTTGAAAAAATGTAAAACATACTTTTGACACCACTGTCGCGTCCAAAACTATCTTATGTTTCAAGCTGGAACCAATCATACACATTCACAACATTTCATTGAAATCGGTTTGGCGGTTTCGGAGATTATCATGTACGAACAAATGATTGAATACGTGATTTTTATATATTTAGAAAAAGATAATATATATCTACACGTTTACGAGTAAGAAATCGAATTACATGTCTCTCATTTCAATGAACTAAATATGAAATAATTAAGGATCCTATAATATCATTATATTATGCTTCACATATTTGATAAACTATTGGATAGTGGTAATGTTTAATGTGTGTGTTTAATGTTTTATTCAATAATTCATGTTCACTCTGCCTTTTTGATTTTCCTTTGTTAAATTTCTAAAATAAAAAAAAATTGTTTCAGTCGAATGTTAATTTCTTTTCAGGCGCAACATGTAACATTTAACGACATCACTTAAAATAACAAAATTAATAAATCGATAGCGTTAAAATTTCACTAGACATTATCTCGATGTCTTCAGTCCATTAATGATGAAATGAAACTATTTGTTCAACTTGCTTACGAAGATGTGAAGTGACATCTATGGAACGAGCTGAAATTCATTTACTGAAAGCGTCGGGAAAATTCCGCGAGATTCCGCTAGCGTAAAACTCGACATAACATGTGAAGTGAGACGCTCAAACTTTATATATACTACTTCCGACTTGATATTGTCATGGAGGTCCGATGCTCTGCAGGAAACCCGCTTGCACAGCGCGGGTGTAAACTGTGCGCCTCTAGTTAAGTTTAGACTTATGGAGTATTCTTCGTATAATGAATAATGATTTGTGTGCAAGCACATTAAATTTGACATATTGATTGACAAGGCACGGTGTCCCTTAAATGCCCAGACAAAAATATACCTACTGCGGAGTAACATAGACCTTCTGTTTTTTTGAAGTTATTTGGAAAAAAAAATTACTTTTTAAACATACAGATTTGTCGAAAACATTTCTAATCTAATAGAACGTTCACTTTTATAAAGTTTTTTTTAATTTCCGTTATAACCTTTAATTAAACTTAGGTTTTAGATCTATAACTTAATAATGTTTAAACACTTTTGAATCAATGAAGTTACAATATTATTTGAACGGCCTTTAGTACTATTTTCAAATATATTGCGCTTTCCTCATAATATAATATATCTGCGACCGATGCGATTTTGTTTTAATATTTATGTTAGCAAATAATTATCTTGTATTTCAGGATTTTCTTCTCTATTCTACACTATCTGTCTGTATTATTAAACTGAAAATCTTGGATAAATGTCAGATAGCAACATAAAACAAAGGACTTTAATGTTTTCAAACGTACCTACATGTCAGCGACAACTGAAATTGTATTTTATTATTCATTATCAATACCATTGTGATGCGATACGAATGTAATTAGTTCTAGCATGTGAAATAATTGACTGACCGTTATTCAGTTTACAACTAATTATCTTCCGACAGCAGTTAAGGCCGACCACTTAGACAATGGAGGGGTTCCTGCAACACGTGGCGCCGCAGTTCCTACACCCGGCGCTGCAATCCTTTGGGTGTGGTGCCTTCCGACCCATCGCGGGCGCCTTCCACCCGCTGTACCCGGCCAAAGCGTTTTCAAGACACTTTACGGACCAGTACGCTATATCGCAGGCGGTAAGTAAAAAATATATTATATTATATTTCGTAAGGTGTCCGGGTGTAAAGTGTTCTAATTTCGGGAAGTGATTCTACATGATAGTAAAATCAAAATAAATCAGCGCGATTTTTGAAAATCCAACGTTTTAAGGTAGTTTTCAGATAAAAAAGTCTATTGAAAGAAAACAATGGTATTACGAATAAGTAAAATAATAATAATTTATCTTTCTTGACAACTCAACGCAGTGGCAGATCAACACACCTCTGAAAAGTGATATAAAGTCATTGATTTCAAGTGACGAATAAAACACTTTTCATAACTTTTATAAGGTGTGTTGATTTGCACTTTGTTGAGTTGTCTGGTAATCCTTTTTTTATTTCTACCATCACCAAGAATATTTTCCCGAAGTTAGTGCAATTTACTCCCTAGCAGAGTGCTAATATTGTTAAAAAAATAGCATAGTTGATGCTGTTGCACCCAAAAACATTTTTTTTTGTTTCTCGTAAATTTGATTTTATGTATGAAGATTTTCAGGAAATCGGCGCAGTTCACTGCCAAACTGAAATTTCCTGAAAATCATCACAATAAAAATTATATTTTCGAAAAAAAATTTAAAAAAACGTTTCAGGCCACAACAACATCAATAATCCCATTTCTTTAATATTAGCACACTCTTGCGTAGCAAACATGGCAAGACGGGATGACGCTCTTTCACTTCATTCGGCTAGCCTATTGACTTGTTGGCTCCTTCCTCCCGGCCTCCAAAACACTGTGCGGTATATTTGCATCGAAAATTGTTAATGGATCTATTCTAAACGATGTGGAAAATTTAATTAATAATAATAATAATAAAATAATTGTTTTACTATCAGAAATATAAAGACTTGTTTACTTTCATTTTCACTTCCTACAATAAAAATTTATTTCATTGTTTCACATCTGCTAGGCGTCTAGACATCTACTTTTTAAAAATTAATTATAATTCCGTACTACTATTAAATTGATAAAGAACGAATAAATTATTTTTTAAATGGAAAAAGTGAAATGTGTCCACGATTCATTTTACCGTTCTTACAATAAGCTTGCAACTCAACGAGAACAGAAGAGTCGAAATACTTTATTTCCATAAGAATGTAACTGACCACCATGCAAACTGAAGTAGAAGTACATGCAATACAAAATGCTTGCATAAAGTTTATATTACCTTCTGTTTTGTTGATTCAAATAAAAAAAAACGTTGATTTCGCCTCTCAGATTAGAAAGAGACTTCTCTTTCTTGTGTACTATAATATTTTAATTTCCACCCAATGTTACGATAGGATGTTGTTTGATAATATGATTTTTTATTATTTATTTTTAGATTTGATTCTAATCGGTGGTCTCTAAAGCGGTACTGAGATTATAACGATTTCAAAGAAATTACTGTCGCCGGTCAGGTCAATTAATTTGATCATCATATGGGAATTTGATTGATTTTGAAAATATCGTTGGCTTTTCGATTTTTTCGGTAAACTGGCATGCAGAGTATCAGACCAATCAGTTCACCTGCTTTATCGCCCTTTGTTTATTTAAATAGATAAGTAATTTATGTTTTTGTTATATATGGAATAAATGCACGGAAGCATTTTCATGGGTGGGAACGCCCGCATAAGAACGATTCCGCGAGCCTTAAGATATATTCCTTTAAGAGGGGAAATTCTAAATCTCGATGTAATTGGGAAACCCTCATCCAATTGATCGTTGCCTCACGTAATTAATGTCAGAATAGGAAATGTTTTAAAAAGTAGTAGGCTATCTTCGATTTGATAGGATTTACACGACATAACGAAATATGGCTTCACGGAGAAAATTTACGGATGTGTAAACTATTCGTAATTTATTTAAACATTTGGTCAAACTATCGCATTCCTGTTTAAAACGTCACTGCAATCCTTTTAACGAATGAATCGATAGATTTCATAACAAAGTATCAATAAAACGAGATTTTTTTATGAGGACGGCGGAACACGTGTTCATTAACATATTAATATTGTCGCATTTCTTCCTAATATTTATCGGGAAAAGGTTTCCTGCATGAACCCGTATTCCGATATATTCTCAATGGACTCCGATCTTTTATCAGGAAATGGAGAGCCATCACGTTTTTAACAGGATTTTAATAAATCATCCATATTAATTTTTCTCCGTGATGGTTACGATTTCCTTTCATCATCGAATATCGGATGCAGCATCTGAATCAATTTTTAAGTAAATATACGCCCCCCAATAATGATAATGAAAAATAATGGCGTGTAGCTTTCGTCCGTAGGCATTTAGTCGCCTTATGATGATAAAACGTCATTAAATAGAAATAATCTTGAATCTTTAAATTAAACTCCGAACTTGAACAGCGAATCAAAACAATGTAAGAATATTAAACAAATAAAATAAGAAATCAATGGTGTTCAATCGAGTAACGATTAGTGATCGTGGCCCTCAGAGAAAATCCTCTTGCTGCACGTTATTTTAAAGTGTATCATCGATACCCCGCTTTGCACCACCACCCTAATTACACCCATCCTCCGTTGAATGAATGAACATCAAATGATTTTATATTTTTTGGGAGTCATACAATACAATAGATACGCACATACCTAATTACTTACAAAACTATGCTTTTCAATTTAAAGTACAACCTTAGAATATTGAATTATTACCAATCTTTGTAATAATTCGACACTGATAATATTATAAATAAAAAATCGGCCTTTTAGAAGTATGAGATAAATCCAATTAAAATTGAATATTATATTTTTGCATACAATGCACAATTATACGATATAAAGTTAAGCATTTTCTGACGGTTCAGAGGATACAAAGCAATATAAACCAACGTACACCTTGCATTTGCCTTTATAATATCACACTTGTTAATTCGTTTGTAAAGCCTGCAATCCCATTTTTAACCGGAATTACCCATAATTTAAAGAGATTCTTAATAAATTAGCAATAGTCATTTTTATCCGTTTCCTACTTATAAAATCGATCATTGATCTAATTTGGACGTCTATAGCAAATAATCTGGTTCTGTACATCAATATAATATTCTGATCAATTTTGTTTTGTTTCACACTTGCATTTGAAATTTGAAGTAGGCACGTGACAACTAATGTCTGCATGGGTATATAAGGAAACGTAATGAGAGATTTCCATCAGTCGCAGCGAGAGGGGTGAGCGGTGCGGTGCGGAGAGTGCTACTCGTCCGACCAGGCGGGTCCGAGTCTGCAATATGCCTTTTAGGTTTGATTTGCACACCCCCTTTGATTGATGACAAGTTAGTGTGAGGGTCGGCAGGGGCCAGAGGGCGATACACCCGCTCGCGTCGGGTTAGAAGTCCAGTTAGAGGGGGGTAGGAAGTTACTCCCAGTGGGTACCCTAAACCGGTGCCTCACAACCTAGGCGCCTCTGGCGTACTTCCCAATGATCCATTAAATAAGAAATCGGTTTTTTTTATCTCTTTTATAGTACTCATATTCCAGTATGTGAATAAAGGTGGATCGTCATATATTTTTACAGATAAGTGAAAATTTAAATACAAAAAGAATAATCACAGTTCATGATCGAAATAACTGACCAAAAAGTCCATTTAGAAAAGCTACGATTAAAGTTCGAGAATTTAAACAAAAAGTTTTTCATTGTGTTAGCGTTAGTTTAGTTAAAAGCTTACAAAGTTCTAATTAATCTGAAATAGATTTAATATCAATGAATGAAAATATTTGAAAGTATATTTAATTTCTATTGCTCATATCTGCACCATTTGTTAATGATATTTTTTTAAATTTTTTTATTTACGATACTAGTTAATAAACTAGCTATAAAAAGTAGACATTTTGGGGAATATCATATCTCAGTTTTAGAAGCACTGTCCTAAACCACCCACCCCCAGTTTTCTCCCACCACCTTCATTAGATCACCACGATTCAATTTTCAATCAGCTATTCAATGAAACTTCATATTAAAGCAAAAACGGTGGCTAGCCGGACATTTTGTACGAATATCTGGTTCTTAATAAGTCTCCATGAAGTAACAAAAAAAAAATATATATATACTTATGTGAATGGAAATTATGTTGACAAAAAAACAAAATCATTCGCAATCTCATCAATCAGTTTTTAACTTCCTTTCTAAATGAGATGGAAATTAATGGTACATATTACATTTTAGGGTTTTTTTAGGTAAGTATATTTGTAGAAAAATATGTATTCAGCTAATTTATTAAAAATCTCCCCAAATTATTGTAATTCTGTTAAAAACGGTATGCAGGCCTATAACGAATGAATTGACAGGTTTCCTGATAAAATTTTAGTAAATTCTGAATACATTATCACGATGTCGGAACACGTGTTCGAGCAATGTGAATGTATTAATAATAAACCTGTTAACACATCAGCAATACTCATTTTTCTCTTTGTACCTAACTTATATACCTGTCTTCATTCGTATAATATGATTTCATTATTGTAGGAAACTCTCCGACCTTCAACTTCACCTCTCCAAATTTCTTATTTCACCCAATGAAGGCGTCATGCTGTCTGAAATATAGTTATCAATCTACCAGGGTGGGATTTGACTTCCTCCACAAACGCTCTCCACAGGCTTTGGTCCCTCACCATTCGCCTCAAGTCCTCAGTCAGTCCCGTCGTGCTCTAATTCTCTTCCACGCAGTATGTCCACTTATTCCTCGATCTGCCTCTGCAATGCTCCCACTGGGGCAGGGATCAGCAGACCGCGGCTCACGAACTATATGCAGCTCTTCAGACATCAACTCTAATTTCAACTCCACCTAACCAGTCTTATGAGGTGGAGCCGAAAAAACGAACTAAAACGCAGCCCTTTTATATATATATAAGATCTAGAGCTATATAAAAGCATCAAAAAGTAGTTCAGCTTATTAGCTCCCTTTTCAAATTTTCTAGCTCTTCATTTTATACAGAATTCACTCACGTAAAATGATAACTGTATTTTGCTTCCTCCAGGAAACTAAAACATTCTGAAGATCCAGTTTTCTATGAAATTACAAAGCCACCCCCCCCGTGGATTATATGGCTCACGGACACATTTGTCATCCTGTTTCCTCAACAACTTGGCTATTATACCTTGAAAGTTTGCCGACTTCTGCACTAGGGCATCAAATTAGGTCATAATTTTGAATTAAATCATGCATGACATAAAAATGGACGAAATATTTTTAACACTTAACAATGTGTACGTTCGAATACTGCATTTACTGTAATGTATTAGTAGGTGCTTAAATGACTATTCATTCAACTAGTAGCAATATTCAACTTGCTCACCGGGTAAAAAAGTGTATCTCTTCTTGTACATAACTCTACCCACAGTTGACACAAGAAGAGGGAGAAATATTCACATATATTTGTAGTATGTACTTAACCAGTCTATGACGACATTGCTTTTTGTGTCATTTAAATTAGTATGATTATCTTGTGTAATATCTTTAAAAATTATATTGAACGTCCAATAAACCAGCAGACGCGTGTGTACGCTGTGCAGAGGCAGCCGTTCTTCGGTGAGGTGCGCGAAGATGCGCGTTCCCCGCCGCCGTACCGCGGGGGCCAACTTGGGGGCGCGGGGCAGCTGGGGAATGGACCGCTCGCCCGCCCTGGCTCCTGCAGCTCGCCGGGCAGTGCAGCCTCGTCTTCGCCCGACCCGCGTGCCAAGGAAGAGGAAACTCAGTGCCAAGAGGATCATGACTTCCTCAGTAAGTGACAACCATGAACACTTATATACATATATTTATTTTTGGAGACACTACACCGGAGCCTTGTCATTATTTTTAAACTATTTATGAAATAGTAATCCCTTATAAACGGAGACGAAATTCAATTTCTTCCGTCAGTTAGTTGCAATCACGGTTAAAGACAACAATGTAACTAACTAAAAATAGGACTGGGTTATTTCGTAGCTTGTTTTGCCCTTAAATAATGGTCAATTAGATTAGCCAACTGGCCTTTGAGATTCTTATATAAAAGTTGGGGATGGTATCAGATCTTTTATGGTATTCTTTCCCGCGATTTATCTGTTTTCTATTTAGGTCAATTTTCACGGTCAAGTCAAACTATAGTAGTTTACACTAACAATGTTAATGTTTGTTGTATGTTTCTACATATGTTATTAAGATAGTAGTTATAGGGCTTAGTCGTAAGTGACTAGAAATAAGTCTTAGATGTAAGTCACTAGTTTTAAGTCAGTAGTTCTAGTATTAATTATTTAAGAAATATATTTGTACAGCGCCCTTGAGGTAATTTTTCACGATTATAAATTACCCAAATATTATTATTATTAATGAAACAATGCATATATTTATTTATTTATTCAATTCTATTCTCTTACATACAGTTTACATAATAAGCCCCCGTTATACAAAAAAAAAAGATAATAGCGTAGTGAACATATTTATGAAACACTTCTCCTAATGCAGTGAAAGAATCATGGTAAAATACTAATGCTGACAGAAGACGAATCTTATGATTTCATAAGAGTGTACAATATTTCAGATTTGTTTGATGAGTTCAGTGACCCAAGATATTGTCAAACTTTTCGCAAAATAATTGACTGTTATACAAAATAATACGTCCTATTTTAACTCGACCGCTTTGTATTTCTTTGTCTGTAAATTTGTTCGTGTTATCCGTGGCAATATGGTAGCCGTATTTGATAGTACATCTTTATTCCACCAGAGCGCAAGAGTAAAATCGTAATTATTAAATTATCGAAGAAAGCAAACACTTTGTGGCTTGACATTATACAAAATGAAAAGGTTTTTTGTTTTAAACAACTTTATTTTATTATATATGTCGACCGGTTTCGGTTGTTCCCAACCTTAATCAGGACAATAGTTTATATATTTATTGTCCTGAAGAAGGTTGGGAACAACCGAAACCGGTCGACATATATAATAAAATAAAGTTGATTAAAACAAAAAAAAATTCATTTTGCGTAATTATCAACATTGCGCAAAGTTTACTGTTACCATTTAGACAATATCAGAAATCATGCTCAAACATAATGCAAAAGTAAAATCAGAATTAATTTTAGGCTTGGAAATCCTTTAGAAACAATAGATTATGATTTTTTATTACATTCATTGAAATTGCAGTTAAGTGATAGAAGAAAAAATTTTGATCTTATATTTTTATACAAAATTATAAATTATCAGTTGGACAGCCCTGACATATTAATGTTGATTCAATTTCATGTACCTACCATTAGATTAAGGTCCTCTGGTATGTATTATTGTTACAATTATACCAGTCTCAGGATATAACTCAGTTATAAATAGATTGCACACACTTGGGAACTTTTATACTTACTTACTTGTAAAGTATAAAGCTGCACTAATAACACATTTTAACGCTGCTTATTTTAATGAGGTCAGTACATAATAGGTTTATCTCATTGCTTCTTTCTTTACTGTTATTTAATTTGTTATGTTTTAACTAAATTTAATTCTTTAATTTTTTTCATCAAAATTTAATACTGCACTATGTATGTGTAAAAAGATAAAATAAAAACTTTTGTATGTAAATGGCACTTGTGCCGTAAATTCTAAATAAATAAAAACACACTGTGAAAACTGCTTCAGTTGTAATCACATATTATGTACTTACACCTAATAGCCGTTTCCATGGGAACCTTTACACGTTTGAACCCATGTGGCCATTTTCACTGATAAGTCTGATATCGTCTTCACAATTTCCTGATTCTAAATTTGTCAAATAAAATTTACTACATCGTTTTAGTTCTTTCTAGAAAGTAATTTGACAATATTGATTGCAGAGAGCAACCAGAAGCTGCGTTGTGGCGTGTGCGGAGCCCGGCTGGGCCCCGGAGTGGCGCAGGCCCACTTCATGCAGGAACTGCAGCACCTGTATAGCCTCAGCGCGCCGCCCCGCGATCCCATGCCACCTCACCACGACGAGGACGCTCGCTGGGAAGTGAGTAACTATCCAACAATACAATTGTTATGACGCGGGTTGAAACTCTCTCTATTACTGAATAATAATTTAATTACGTGTGTATCAATCACTTTGCACCCCTGAAATTAATATAAATTAGTTAATACTGTCTTCAATGATTAAATATTTAAATTTTAGGTTTTACTCATTAAGTTATTAAAAAAAAACAATTAAATTAATAAAAAATCGATGTGTAAATAAATAATGCAGAAAATCTCTACCTAAGTTTAAAAAATCATTTCTTTCACACTGTGTCCGAAAGATCGTAGTACAAGCGGGTAACTGGATCATTACATCACATTTTTTTAGATTTTATGCTATAATTTTTTTTACTTTGAACTTTCCTTTTTTAGTAAATTAAGTCGGAAAATGAAATTTGTTTGTTCAAGCGATTCAAAATTTAAAGAAAAACGGTCGCCAGGTGGTTAAAATCAAATGTTTTTTGGTTTCAATTTGGTTGCCGAAAAAATTAGAAAAAGAAAAATAAAAAAAGTTTGCAGGGTTCTCCATTGATATAAATTCACAAGTTTCACGATTGTTCTACGAGTTTCCGGACAACGTGTATAGCTAAAAAGGCACCTAGAGACCTACCTATTAACTTTTTCATATTAAACTATTGAAAATATGAAAGAAACAATGTATTATTTATAAGTTTGACGTTTTATTTTTAACGGTAGAAGAGAGAATGATTATTCAGTACTTCCCTTTTTTTACATTGGTAGGCCCGCAGGAAAATAATTTCTCTCAGGGCTTACGTCATCTTCTGGGATTCTGTGTGGGTGTCTTTTTTGTGGAAGATAAAATGTAATAAGGGTTGGGTAGGAATCTAGCGATCAGTATGTCCAAGAGCGAGGGATAAATCTAGGCGATAGGTCGAGAGACCAGTTGGACAGGTCAAAGGCTCTCCCCAAACCAGCCTCTCACACCTCACCAGATGAACACGAGCACCCCTGCTAAATCACTAAAAGTACTGAACAACTTGGGGTGACCTATGGCATAGGTGTTGGTAATCCAATAAATGGTACCCAAACCCGCCTCCCAAGTTAAAAGGATTTTTACACAACAAGATAATGCACGGGTTTCTTTCGACAACACCACAGAGATGACAGAAATTCAACAAGTTTCAAGAAGTTCGCGAAAGGCGAATTAGTCATTAGAATAAAATTTTGTGAATATTGTATTTCGGTGACATCTACAGGTATTTTCTGCAAGCTATTTTTTAACCCATGACACAAGCCATAAAACAGTTTGTGTGCGCGAGTTTCAATAACTTTTGGAAAGCTCCGCTAGGGTCATCAAACACCATCCACGTATCCAACATACGCAAGAAAAAATTTCTTTGTCTTACGCTAGGAGTAGTAGGCAGTAAATTTTCTTTTTACGAGTATTTTGAACGTCAAATGTTCATTATTTATTCAGGAAGCTTAAACAATTCTCCTGTAAAGGTTGGGAAAAGGGGATAGGCTATATACACGAGATGTAAAAAATATATCTTGCAGACAGTTTTGAGGGTTAAGCGTGCAAAACATCACCAATCTCGGAATAAAACTGTAGATTTATCTAACAACAACAAAAAATCACGCCGCCGGAGACAATATTCTTTATGTAAAAAGGGTTCCATGCTAACTCAACACAGTGACTATTTAACACACTTTTAAAAAGAGATATAATGTCATTAAAAACGATGAAAATTTTTTTTTTTTTAATCTAACCTAACCTAACCTACTTAACCCAGTTAGTAAAGTTTTTGTTTCATCACTTTCCATGACTTTATATAACTTTTTAAAAATGTGATGAATTATCATTTTGATGATTTATCCGGTCACCGTAAATAGATAGATATATTTTTTAAAATGTAAAATGTTGGTCTCCGAAATAAAGAAATTAATAAATATATGTCAACTCGTGGGTAGGTAATGCACTAACCGTGAATTATAAATCAACGCCATTTATCGGAGGAAGGCTAAAACAATAACTAAGTAATTTAAGTATTTTTACTATTAAGTAATTTATAAAAGTTTTTTCTTAAATTTCACTAAAAGGGTTTGTACGCAAAGTTTTGAGTGATAATGTTCATATATTCTTCCAGACCTACCAGCGGATCAAGGCCAACCGCCAGCGCCGCTTGCGCATGAAGTCTCGCAAGCGCCATTCGGTGGAGAGCCTTCTGTACGATGACGACGTGCTGGACGAGAGGCCGCGCAAGCCGGAGCAGCGCGCATGTGACGAGGATGAACCCGTGGACGTTGAGGGCGACTCCATTGGCTGGCCGGAGGGAGCTCTCATGTCGCACACTGAAGGTAGAATATCTAATGGTATTATTCACTATTTCAGCATTATGTGCTCGGAAATTTTTGTCCACATTTTGGCCAGCGTGAGCTCGCGGGCGTTTTCAAACTGGCCAAAATGTGTCCAAATAAGGTCCAGTGCTTAGTAGCCTATCTGCAACTTTTTCCTTCGCGGAAATTCTTCACACACAAACTAACATTAATATACGTCTAAAATAACTCCGTCGATAGGCACAAGCTTTAGATAAAGACACCAAAAATACTAGGCAATAAAATAATTCAACAATCATACATAACGATTTTCTTCTTTCCCTGTAGTGATGGACAAGGAGCAAACGATCGACTCTGAGAATACAATGCGGTCTCAGCTGAGCTATGGGGAGGATCTGGAGATATCCAGCACTAATGATGGAGTACAGAGTCCAGAACACAGGTATGTCTACATTCTCAAGTGCGTATAGAACCACACCTATCTCACGTAATCATCTTATATCAGAAACAAAATTAATTTCCCATCCATTCAATCGTAGAAGACAAAATAGTTTCGTAGACGCCATAAGAAGCGTAACATTTTATAAGCGTTTGTATTTTGGCAGATAAATTTTTGCAAAAATCTAATTATATATATATATATATATATAATTTATTCCTGCTTTCTTGCAGAAAACATCTACGTTCTTATTTTTTATAAGGAAGCATATTTATATATTTTAAAATTAATAATAACATTTATGCATTTAATGCAGCAAACTCGCCAATTTCCCTTGTTCTTCAAACATTCATAATCTTTTTTCAAACTCAATTCTTGACAAATTTTTTACCGTCGTTTAAATAGAACATTACTCGTAACTTAATCAAAGCGCGCTCACAACTCTCCATTAAAATAACATAATTGACACATATACTTATACACCAATTATAAAACAATATGTTAATTATTGTATTAACCCTACCGGGTAAAACCTATACAGGTAATATCTCACCATATATTTCATGGAGTCATATCATTGGTACTGATCCTTGTAATAACCTCTAAAATCTTGTAAACTGTTTACCATTCATTTTAATTATGTAAAGATTGTTTCTAAAATAATAAATAACCATGCAGGTTATAGCGGAGAATCAAATATTTGTTCATTGTCTACTAGGGATGGGTTTTTCACTTAATTTGAATAATTCATCAAATTTAAACGTCCAATTTCGGGTTCTGTGAAAGTCCTATTCACATTCGGTTTTTATATCATTATAATAACAGAATATTTATTTATATCATTTAATTAGAGTCAGTAATCGCCGCATACTATGGATACATATACTCAATGATAAAATACGGAATAGTTTTTTGGGGAAACTCAGGAAACGCCAAAGATGTTTTTATCATCCAAAAGAGGTGCCTACAAAAAATTACAAACTCTGATCACCGGGATTCAAGTAGACCAATTAAAAAAAATCTCAAACGTCTGACAGTGACGGAAATATATATAATGGAGTGATGCCTGTTAGTTCGATCATCTCCAGAAAAGTTCGCACAAAAAAACTCAATACATAAACACGCTACAAGGTTCACAGAAAACTTATTAATCCCAAAAGCAAACAAAACTATATTTCAAAAAGGACCACACTACATGGCCATCAAAGTATATAACAACCTTCCACGTAGCATCAATCAAATAACCGACATACTTAAATTTAAATAATCACTAAAAACATTTTTTTTAAACAAATGTCATTACACCTTAAATGAATACCTTACTTAAAATAAATATCTCTGTTTTTTTATTTACATACATTTGTTTACACGTAATTGTTGGGTTATGTAATATAAGGTGTATTTGTTGGGTTAACTGGAAGAAATCGGATTTAACCTATAAGCTCTACTCTATATTTTTTTGAAATTTGAATAAGCCAGTTGCTTGACAGAACTGAAATAATAACAGAACATGAAAAAATATTTCACAGAACTTCAAAATAAACTTTGAAATTTGAAGAATAGTTCAAAAAATAATTATTTTTTTGTCTAACCACAAAATTATTTGTGTAGGGCCGACACGCCGAAGCAGCCGCGCCTCGAGTCCGGGCCTGCTGAGGCGGCGGGTTCCGCTAGCGACCGGCCCACGGACTGCGTGTCTACCAGCGAGCAGGCTAGCAGCGCGTGGGGCGGGCGCCCGGAGCCGTGGGGGGCGCTGGCCGCAGAGGCCTACCTCAAGGCAGCCTCGGCTGCGGCGCGGCAGCACGCCAAGCCCGAGGAGAACCAGCCCTCATCCACCGATCCGCACAACTAAGCTGCAGCCCACACGTTCGCCACCCCGCTGCGCTACTTGAACAGCCGCGGCTACTATTATCATTAGGTCTCTGACCGACGCTTCTTAGCATTGTTATATCCACGTCACGGACCGACAACTGACTTACTGACTAAAGCCGACGACATATACTTAGACAATAAGTTCAGTTAGATAGATGCTTAATATTATCATGTAACAATGAAACGGCGTACGAAGAATTTCACCAAGACAGCAATAAAATATTATGTTTCATAAGGGTATCAAAATAATAACAGTGGGTTTTATAATAACACTTTGGAAACTAGATACAGTAATTCTGATAACCCCTGAAACTAAGTTTAGTTTCACAAGACATCCATATTGTAACTGGGTAATTTCTCACTGAAGCACCACGAAACGACGCTCATTCTTATCAAGACACCATATTTGAAATGGCACTATATAGATACTTATTTTATAAGAAAGCTTCACCTTGAAAACCCTGCTGATCCTCATTGGGATTTCATAAAACATTAACAACTCTAAAAAATAATGAAACTAAGTTCAATCTTATGAGAATGAACTCGACGATAAGCTTTATCGCTTTATTAGAAATCGTTTTATTTTGTCATCAAGAGATAACATAAAATGTCTATATTTAATTACAACATGTGAGTGATTTCACCTCCCATCCCAAGGCCCAGTAAAACACCATGCTCATTTTCATTGACAACCTGATTAATTTATTAATGTTTTAATTTTTTGCTACTACTGCTTACAATCAATTTACATTAAACTTGCTGATTAAAGATAATGTGAATAAAAAATCATAATGGTAATACTTTGACCAATCCTTGATACCATGCAAATTCTCTTGTTGAATCATTGAAAAACGACTATTCACATTTTCCCTAAATAACGTCTGAAAAGGTGTCGTTTTAGAACTAAATTAGAATAGTGAAGCATGAAAGTTTCACGAAATGATGCTTATTATTAAAAACGAAACGTCGATCAATGATAACAATATATCACACACCGACGCTCAAATACGATATTATGAAACGATGAGCATTATTGTGAAGGCATCATGAACGGTACTTATTATTGCATGACATCACGAAACGAAAGACAGACACTCTTCCAAATCAAATTCACTCTAACATTTATAAATTGTCTTACCAGCGAACGTGTACATAATAATTATTATGTGGAGGCTAAATATATATTAGGGATTTTAAGTTTCTAGATAAGGTAATCCTCATTTTTTTGCATGATGAATGTATCCCCATTTTACATAATGTTCCAAGAAACTACAGCGGGTTTCAAAGTCAAAACCATGTCACGCTCACTCCTTTTTTAACGTACATTCACCAAATTTGTACTTATTTACTATCGTACAGAAAAAAAAATATCTGCCATCCTATATAATTTTATGTTCCTATCTCTTTTAACATACAAAAAAAGATCTAACGAACACATAAAAGTTTGTCGATTTAAGAAAAAATAAATAATATTTCAGAAAAATCTACACAAGTGATATTTTGTTTTGTTTTGTTATTTGTGAATATTTGTTTCATTGTCTCTAATGTAAATTATCGTAATATAATAATTAATTTCTAGTCGTCAATTCATTATAATGTATTTATATTATAAACGTAGTTATCATAAATTTTATATCGTTTAATAGTTTATTTTTAAAGATGTAAGTATTGTAAGCATAATCGGAACGATTTAAAAAGTGTATAATTAATTGTTTAGAATAATGTTTGTAAAGTAAACCCTCCCCTGTGTTAATAAATATTAATTATATTATGTGAAATGATTTATTTATAAAACTAGGATATAAAAATAATATCTAAGCACGGCAAATCATTTTAAAGAGACCTTTACTTGTGTAATGGTGTACTGGGTGGATCAAAAAAATAATTTAATTGAATAATAATTTGGTTTTTGTTAGGAAACTGAAAAAGGAAAAGTGAAAAAACTTAAAAATAACGTTTTCGAATCGAATCGTTATTATAGATGTACCTACGTACCCAGTTTCTTTGGACTTCGGGTTAAGAGGGGACTGCGGGCGGACTTTTTTTAAATGAGTTATTTTTTTAAATTATTTGCCCGTAGTATTTAACTTTGTTTAATTTCACCCATTGTATATAATTATTCAATTTAAAAGTTTTAATAATTTATGTTCATTTGTTACATAAATGTATTTAGTGCAATTAATTATTATAAAATAAATGTTTGTATATTTAATCTCTTTAACCAACCGAGATGTTAGAATGAAATCGTAAATAAATTCAATATCTCACTACGAATATTACATAAATATTAAATATACCCTATTGTGTCTCTTTGTAAGCCTGTTCACATCTTAAACAGACAAAATATTATATAATATTATCACTCAAATATATTGATTATTTATTATTAATTTTGTAAAAATGTTACAATAAATGGATTTATGCAAATATTTGTTCGAGCAATTCAATTACCCTTTAATATTATTTAAATAAATGTCTCACTCACAACAGGCAATACACAAGTTTCGGAGGAAGATCCTAACAAGAGTCTTTGGAGATGTAAAAAGAAATATTATCTGCGGGATAAGTATTCAAGAATTTTACCAATTACAGAGTAGATAATAACATACTCAGTTATCGCAAGCTTTTTACAAAGAAGAGATATAATATTATTTTTCGAGTCGGATAATATATTACCTGCTCAAGGAATATTATGGTTTATAATTGCATATAAAAACACAAGGATTAATTCAAATGAAGGCATGTCGATTCCAAAAAATACTAAGAAATACGGCCAGCGAACATTCGCTTATCTTTTACCTTCTATATTTAATAAGATGCCAATGGATGGACCCCCCCAGGGGTCGCGACCCACAGATTGAAAAATACTGGACTAGATAAACTATTATCATCTTGTGACTAACAGATTGCATCCACGCACCGGTTCGTTGATCACTAATACAAAACTAAATGTACAATATATTTGACCAATGAACGTGATGCTGCGTTAAAATGTATATGTATTTTTACTTTGTATGTTGTACAGACAGATAATGTATAATGATGCTTCTATAAAAGAGAAAAATGATTGATTGTACGTTCTGTAAAAAGTAGTGTGTTGACTTTGTAACAGGTGTAAGCAACCTTTTCAACGTGAGGGCCATTTGGATTTTTATTTTAGCGGCGGGGGGAGGGGGTGTCGGAATCCTCGATATATATTATAACCTCATTTGTCTCGATTTATTTTATTTTTAATTACATCTGACGAGAATTCTTCAAATAAAAATAAATTCAAAATGCTGGACCAAACGTCAAAAAAAACTACAGGACATTGTATCATTGATGTAAGAGACAGTTTTATAATAAGCTTCCAAGCTTTTATCGATAAAGTCGGTTATTTTTTGTCAAAGCGCTGCAGATTGCCAACAAACAACATTTCAGGCCGAAAAAATCTGCTTTAGTCGAGGTGAACTGTTGTGTATTCGTTGGCGATCTAAGGACACGGTCGAAAGTGTAAGCGAATAACCGAAATTCTCGATATAACTCAATATCCGTTAAATGATCATCATTTGCATCAATGCATGCGAATAAAAAACTTTACGCAACCCAGTTTATTTGGAGGTTGAATAATCAATAAAATTACATATTTTCAACTTGATATTTAAATATATGCGTGTTTAGTATTGAAAAAGTTTTGGATAATATCTATCATTTTTCCCATCATATAACTACTATCCATTTCCTTCCTTAAAAACAGCCTTATCCACACTTGAAAAGTAGAAGATTTTTTGTTGCATTGTAAATTGTCGCAAGTACAGCATTCGAATTCGTGTCGTGTAGCAAGAAGGTGCAATCATCCTCGTTGTATTATTCACATGCTTTGTGCTCGGTTTACAAATATCAAAATCATTTTAAAGATTATCTCGTTTCGGAGGAAATATCACCCCGTAAACAGTGCAAGTTCGTCGAGCGCCCTATTGCCGGGATTCTTGGGAATTCAAACTGTTCCTTCATTCCACTTTTTCCCGTGATTTTTCAAAACCAATTGAATGAGCTTTACACTGTCGTTTTATTGTGGATTTGATTTACAGTTCATTTACGTGTAATAGAAGACATTAATAAATGGCTTTACGCAACTTAGTTTATTTGGAGGTTGAATCACCAATAAAATCACACATTTTGAACTTGATATTTAAATGCAAACAATTAAAAAAACTTTACGCAACTCAGTATATTTGGAGGTTGAATCACTAATTAAAATCACATATCTGTCTTCAGAACGTTGAGTTTAAATTTCTTTATTACCAGTTAAATTGTTAAAATAATATAATTATGATTATTTCTTCATTTTTAAATATCGCATTATAAATTTCTCATGTGTGCTTTCAAATCGGGAAAAGTAATGTTTAAGACCAAACTTAATTAATCGAATAATATTTGGCTAATTTATATGGCGCCGTTTTCGTGAAAAATCACCTCAAGGGCGCTGTACAAATATATATTTTAAATAATTAATACTAGAACTACTGACTTAAAACTAAGGACATATCTACTGATACCTATAAATACTATCTTAATGACATATATATTTACGGTTCCATGATAACTCAACACAGTGACAATTCAACACACTTTTAAAAAGTGATATAAAATCATTAGAAACGATGAAAAAAAATTTTAAACCTAGCCTAACCTAACCTACTTAACACAGTTAATAAAGTTTTTGTTTCATCACTTTCCATGACTTTATATAACTTTTTAAAGATGTGATGAATTATCATTTTCATGATTTATCATGTCACCATATGTAGAAACTTACAACTAACATTAACATTTACAATCTAATTTTACTAGCGTCAGAAGAAGAAAGAAGTTCTATAACATAACGTTGTTTTTATAATTAATTTTAGAATACGGGTTTAAAATGAGCACAATCGGTTAGCTGGATTTATGGAAGAGTATACATATATATTTGAAATGAATGGAGTGAATGAATTAAATTAATCGTGGTATGTTAGTGGTGACGTTTAGTAATCTGCATATTTTTTTTTTTTAAATCAACTCCTAAAAAACAAAGGTTTTTTTACATGTATTTAACAGTCCATTTTAATTATTGTATTTAAAAAAACAGGTATACATTTCTTTTCTTTGGCTGAGGATTGAACCTCCCCCCCAGGGACTGGCACTCAACTGCTGTGAACATTAAAATTTAAAAAAAAATTGTTTAGACTGAGGATTGAAACTGGGACTGGAGTCAACCGTGCAAACAAGCCGAATCCCGATTGGGTAGGACTGACATTTATTTCGCATATTAATTGATGTATTATCATCCAACTTCAGAGAAATATGACAACGAGTCTATCTGCCAAGTTTCAGCTCGATCGGATATCGGGAAGTGAGTTAATTTCCACTACCAATATTTGCGTTCATTCATTTAAATAGATATATCTAAATAGATATAGTTGAATGATATATTTATATTTTACAAGGTAGTGAAGTGCTCGAGTGTCTAGTCACCCTTGTCGACAACCTTCTTGTTTACGTTTTTAGAGCTGCCTTGTTGTTTTCCATTGAGGCAGAGGTGAAGAATATACTTTTGCAATAATTTTATTTACTACCCAATGAGGTTATATGTCAAAGTTTTATTAATTTCTTTACGACAGTCTTATAATTAATAGCCTTATGTTTCTTAATTCTATAATTCTCGTCTCATTATTTTTTTTGCATTTTATATATTATTGCTTCGGCAATCTATTTTTAATCCTTTCCACACTCGCATAAATTAATCACTCACTCACACTGGTGAAGGTTCGTTCTCCAAAGAGCTGTGTGGCCATCGTAAAGAAAATAATCGTTTTAAAATAACAACAAAGAAAGAGTAAGTACTTAGAAGGAACGACTCGCGGCCTTCTTAAAACAAAACATAATTTAGGATTTGAGGCAAAAATACCCAAATCAAACTGAACATTATATTTTTAAATAATAAGGTAAAGCAAATATCTAGTACGGATGTGAGCTATTTTATTTATTTGTGTTTTAAATCATAAAATATAGGCCATTAAAGATTTTTCATGATTTATGATGGAAGTTTGGCAATTTTTTGTGAGTTAATCGTAATTATTATAATAATATTCGCGCCATACCAACTATTTAAATATAATGAAATCTATCGTTTTTTTTAGTAGTAATTTTTTTGGAATTTCTATTAAAAAAAACGATAGATTTCATTATATCTTTCGAATATGTAAATAATGAAAACTATCTTTCGAATATTTACATATCTGTATTATATACGAGTGGATGTCACTTGTGACACGTAAAAACATGCTTTTTTTAAAACAGCGTAATCTCTTGAACAAACATGTTTAAAAAAAACATATTTGCTGGACGTAAAAGCAACATGCGCTACTGTTTTTCTATCTAAACAGACAGACTGAGCCTCAGCATCGCGTGGCGGGATACAGCTAGTATAAAATAAAAAAAACGTTTTTCTTAGTAGAAATTCCAAAAAAATTACGCTCATTAAAGTGCTTCTTTTAAATATTTTATTTTGTCACATTTATAAATTAGATAGAGAAAAATAAAAAAAATATGTAAATCATAAACTATCAAATAATTGCCAAAATTAATTAATTACTATCCCAGTTATGTAGATCTCATATTTCAAGTGCAGAAATAACAATATTATCTTGCAATTAATTTTTCCCATAGTTTTAGAAGCTATATTATTTAATGTTTACAAATTTCTAAAGAATTTGTTTGTGAACTAGTTAGTGTTTCGGATAAACATATCAGATTTTTATGTATATGAAATAATTACACTATACCATATTTCAAAACGCTGTATTTCTCGCATGTTCTCAGTATTTTAGAATATGCAGCTTAGGTGTTATGTTATCGGGCTATGCAGTTCTCAAAAAAACAGAATTGAAAGCATCCAATATAGATTTTTAAAGTACCTAATTTCAGTTCTATTCGATCTCATGTTAGCAATGAAGACTCTGCAAAGTTCTTCAACTTGCAGACAGTAACTTAGTAAAGTACTAGGTAAATATAGCGGATTCAGTAATGCTATTTTAAATCGCAAATAACTTACTTAATAGTTTTAATGCCTTAGACATATTAGGCTATATTATGCGCGTATAAATTGGGCGTGGCATGTACAAATTATATTTTGACACACTACGCTATAATTTTCCTCAGGAGAGGGGATCAGATGAATTGGGGGACTGCCACGGAATATCATTTCTTTGTATGGGAGCTATCACTTTGACAGATCGCATCGACAGCACATATAGCACATAATTTTTTAGGTGTGACAGGTCTGTATGGGATTGTATGGCGAGCAATATGGAGTTATATAAAACGCTTATACTGTAACATTAAAATATAATTATATAACTGTAAAATATATATTTTTATTTTTGCAATATTTAGCGTATAGACATCTTTTATTTTGTACACATAAGTTCATTATTTTAAAGTTTATTTGTATAAACTTTAAAATACACGAAACTCCCTCCCTAAACACGAGTTATTCTCACTTGGGTATAAATTAACAGCTTGGAACATATATTATTTACTTACCCTTATGCAGATAATTTGACATAACATACATAGTCATTGGACGGTTGGTATATATACTTTGTTATTACTTTGTAATGTTCTTAATATTAACCTTCTGTCTGCTGTACACTTACTGATGTTCTTACTTACTTCTATCAATATGTATTATTTGTTATCAAATGTAAATAAAAAAATAAAAATTGTTCAATTTTTCAAAATCAGCAGAATGTTCATAACTGGCATAGATTCTATTCTTATTATTATACTAGCTTACCTGTGCCCGGCGTCGCTCGGGGTTGTGGACAATAAGGAGTAAAATTTTGAGGTTGTGAGGACTTTTTAAGGTGTTTCGGTAGTACATTATTTTGATGTATTTCATACTATTGTTTGGCCAGCATTAACAATGTTAGACTATTCTTTACTTTCTATAAATATAATATAGATGTAATATATATTTACTAAATGATATGACGTATACATATATTAAGATATAAAATTCCGTACTACATTATTTTGATGTATCTTTTGGGATCTGGTAAGGAGACAATGAAAGATGATAGTTATGTTTTGCCACAGTGTTTATTCTGAGTCAGTGGAGTTGCGCAGTTGGGAGATGACTCTGGGCCGATGAGGATGACACCGGGTGTAGACTGCGATGTAGTTTAGAAGAACTAAGCGCACAAACAGACAGACGCGGATAGCGACTTTGTTTTATACTATGCTGTATTATACTGTTTAATTAAAGATGTTTATTTTAAAGATTGCTGTTAAATTTACGAAAAAAATAAAATGAAATAAAAATGACGTATAATAATTAGGTCCCAATGATCGAGTGGTTAAATAATGGTGCTTGAAATGGCTTTACCAATGTTTAGTTTGATTTTGGTCTATCTCTTTTCTATCTGTTCTCCCCTCCGATTTTTATTTTTCTCTCTCGAAATTACCAAACATTACACATAATTTATCATAATTGTGAAGAAAAAAAACAGTTTGTGACTTGTGAACTATTTAATATCATTATTGTATTTGCGTTACTAATTATGGCCATGACCATCCTATGGCTTCCTTGAATCAAAATGTAAACGTTCTAAAGAACGTACTATGAATGACATCTATGTAGATTTGATTTCACCGTCCTTAAGTAACAGTAGTTATAGTGTTATAATGATGTGAAAGATTGGCACCGGTTCTCAAGGAAAGAAAGACTTTAAAAAATAATCCAAAATTAAAAGTATCACTTGACTGTCGGCTCCACTATGAAATTAGCAACCAACCTAAATGAGTTATTCCCATTCCATCTCTCCACTTCATATTTATTAAATATATTTTTTATTATCATATCTAATAAATATATCTAGGTAGGTAAAAAATGATCGATGCACATGTGTATAAAGAATACGAAAGTAATACTAAAACCTCATGCTTTCCTAGAGATACTTTTACTGTCAAAGATCAAGAAAATTTCCCTAGACATCACACCACTGCAGTACCGTGTACTGAAATGGCCCAGCTTGAAGATACTCGTACATTCGGTAGGAAAGCCGATTGCAAGTAGAGGAACCATAACAAAAGTGGGGGTTCTTTAATATATAGAAGCAACTCCTGTCTACTTCAATCGAGTCCAGTATGTTCCGTGGCCAGTGTCGTTATCAATAAAGTCTTTCTTTTGTAGGAATGTTGCAAAAGGGACGTTTTACCTAAATTCGCGAAGTGTTCAAATCCAAACAAAAATAAAACTCAATGGTTTATTATATAAGGTTCATAAATTTCAAATAATCCCCAACTAAAAAAACTAGTTTTTCACCGCATTGGGAAGTTTGCAGGATACAATTCGAGTTGGTAAAGAATTAAATATTTTCTTCAGCTGACAACAAAACAACGATTACGTAAGCAGTGATTTTTAATACATTTTAATTATAATACATTTACAGTTTTCATTTATTTTTTGCCGCATATTCGCTTGCGTTGTTTTATGTTCGCTGTTTGTATTTATTCCTAGCGTGTACAGTAATGGTTTTTATTAAAATTTAAATCAATTGGTATTAAATGCATTATGTAATACTGTGTTAATATTTTCGCTAACTGGTTATGTTTGCTTTCAGCCTTTAATTTGATGAATCTTACCGAAAATGAACTTTCGTCTCCTTTTCTCGTTTTCTTCTTGATTGTAACAAATAGACGAATTGGAAGATGTTATTAGGAAATAGTAATGGGTTTCTAAATAAACTGCCTTTTATGTGTTATATTGTTCTACTAAAGATACAATTCTGTGCGAAATTAGTTACTAATAATAATATCGTACTAATTCATAATAGTTCACATTACAAAAACTGTGCGATGCTAAAAACGTTAAACTAGGTATACTTTAATTTAACATAAAAATAAACTACCCTGCTTACACAGATTATAAACATCGCTAGAATCAGGAAAAGATTAATGAATTGGGGAAAAAATCAGTCAACAAATATAGATACATATAAAATACAATGGTAACGTCACGCAATTCCTGTATGAGTAGGCAGGTTTCATGGGAGCCCACATATACCTGTCTCGGTATACCGTTTAACCATTTGTGTACAAAGTATCATATGTAATATTTCGTTATACCAACCCTTGGCATAACTCGATGAAAACATTAATCCACATGCCCGTTCTAGAAATTCTCAAAAAATTGTGGAAACAAAAACAATTAACAGAGAAAGAAAACAGAGGTAAAAAGGCCATTCTACTCGGTTACATGATTTGATATTAAATTAACCTTTTTCGATATTGTATATATTATTTCCTCCTTTGCATTTTGCAACAGTCTTGGGAGGTGGACACAGTGTACACGGGATGTACTCTCATTACATCCAGCACATTTCTCACGTAGCGTTAAGTGGTAAGATGCCGAGAGAAAGCGCGAGGTTGTTAGGACAAAAAGGAATACCGGCGACGCATTTGCAGCTGCGGTGACTATGTAACACAGACCAGAGTATTATATCACATTTCCTGGCAGAAAATTCCGCATTACACATTGCACCGTGCAGGTTATACTGGTAATAGGCTAGAGGCGTCATAGACGCATTATATCGGCGGCCAACATAAATGCACCATTAAATTAGTGCATTTGTTATGTTTTAACCTGTTAGTAACTACTTAATTTTAAATAGTATTTGGGAATTAGGAGAGAGAGTAAATGAAAGCAATGAGCAGGTTTTAAAGAATCTGGTTTCAAAATTTTGTTTGTAATTTGACGTGAATCATCTTGAACTACAAATATGAACCACATCTGATCGTAACGAAATTAAGGAATCAAACGCTCGAATTGGGTCATATCAGAATTAATAGAAGAGTATGCATGATAAGATGTAAATATATATATATAAATGGAGGAAGGAAGTTGTGTCAACAGATATCTGGGGTGTCAATCTACATCATCCTTTTTGAATCCCCCTGAGAAAGTTGAGAATTATTTAAATAATATTATGGGTCTGAGTGTACTTAGTTGTGGGTCAGGCCAAGGAGCCATTACGACTCCAAACCATGATATTGACCAATGATAAAGCGGCCTTTCATCAGGTTTGAATTTTCTTTAGTTTCAGCATTGTTTTCGGAAATTTTGTTTTAAACGTTTAAAACATATGGGAGGAATAATGTATTTTATCGATTGACTTTATTTTCTTATTATATTTGACTCAAATAAATTATGTTGCGAAGTGAAATGTAGCGATCACCTAGAAACTCTAGATTTAAAAACTAAAAACTTATCTTTTTAAGCTGTCGTACCCTTAAATTAAATATTCCATTAATAAACAATTATATAATGTAAATTAAGTGTTAATCTCAAGTGACCTACCAGGTAAGTATTGTACTGTATATTATCTCCATAAATAGTTAAGTAATAACATAGATCACTGTAGAGATGTACGAGGCGTATCCAGAAAGTAAGTGTACTGAATTTCTGTAGGTTACAATTTTTTTTATTGAAACAAAAAATTACATAGTTACCGTAGTACATATGTAAGCTATTTTTAGACATATTCGCCATTCCTCTCAATGCACGTGGTGAAGCGGGGTATCAACTTTTTGATGCTTCCCTCGAAGAAGTTTCCCGCCAACCCCTTCGTCCACTTCTCCACCTCCTCCTTTACCTCCTCGTCGGTTAAAAACCTTTTTTCACCCATGTACAGCTTCAGGGAGGTCAAGAGATAATAATCTGAAGAATGCGCGGAGTGGTTCAGGACATCCCATTTAAACGTGGCGTTGGCCGTGTGTGGTATGGCATTCTCGTGCAGCAGGCTGACTCCCTTTGTCAGCATGCCTCTCCTCTTGTTTTGAATCGCCTTCCGCAATTTTTTTAGGGTCTCACAGTATCTTGCAGAGTTGATGGTCTCCCCTTGAGGCAGATATTCAATAAAAATTATGCCTTGACTGTACCAAAACACGGATGACATGATTTTCTTGGCTGAAATTGTGGTTTTGAACTTTTTGGCGGAGGGTGAAGAGGTGAGAACCGTTTTTAAACTCGCGATACCACTTGTACACACTCGTACGATTCATAGCTTTATCACCATATGTAGTTATTACCTCATTATATATTTAAACCTCAAACGTAGGTTTTCCCTTCCAAACGAGATAACGGATGACGCCGCGTATTTAGCATTTGGCGGGAGATTGGATTGACATTTTTCACGAAACGTGTTGTAGCGTCGACACCTCTCAACGTACTGACCTTGAACCAGTCTCGTTGTGGAGGGGAAGAGTCAGGCTACACGTAAATGTAGCCAACATGTCGAAAATAAAATTCATTTGGTCGTGAGAGCCTCAGTACTTTCTGGATACGCCTCGTATTATAAGTTTGTACAGCGCCCTTGAGGTGATTTTGCACAAAAACGGCGCTATACAAGTCATCCAATTATTATTATTAAAAAGCTATGCAATATTTATGATGGTGGAACTCAAAGTCAAAGAGTTACAACTTCAGCATATTATATACGTAATTATTGTTCATCATAATAGACACCAACAGACTGTGTTAGAAGATATTATAATGAAAATTTCTAAAAATGACTTAAATAAAAAAAAACACAAAATGGTATCTGTATTTGCTACTACATACCTACGACCCAAAACGTTTATTCTATCTTCGTTTGTATAAGAACCATAAACTTAATAAAGTTAATTAGTTGAAAAAACACTTTAATAGCGGTATCTTAGCATTTTTCATGTTTTTGACATGTCCCCCGAATTTGGAGTGGATTTTTCATAAATATAGGAAAGTTATACATTTTTAACTTTTTCATGTTAAAAATGTATAACTGTGCATTTTTCATGTTTTTGACATGTCCCCCGAATTTGGATTAAAGTTATACATTTTTAACTTTTTCATGTTAAAAATGTATAACTGTGCATTTTTCATGTTTTTGACATGTCCCCCGAATTTGGATTGGATTTTTTATAAATATGGGAAAGTTATACATTTTTAAAATGAAAAAGTGTTAATTTTCTTTATTTAATCAGTTTAATACAACTGTCTATCCTGTATATATTTTTGATAAATTATTAATATCAAAAGGAAGTGTATTTTTCTCCATTTCTACGTTCAATGAAAATAAGTCTGATTTTAAAAATAAATTTTAGGTGTATTCACAGTGTATTTTTGAAAAACATGCAGTTTTTACGAAAATTTGGACCAACATTGAAAAAAATCACATTTTACGTTTCTGGTATGGAATCCGTTAATTCCATTCCGTGACAATTTTTTAAGGGCATAAGGTAAGGTACATAAGAGTAGTTTATAAAATTACATACAAATGTATAACTTGCATAAAAATATTTTTTATGCAAGTTATACATTAAAAAAGTGCCCGAGCAACAGTATTTCGTGATAAATTGAAGATATCAACTGAAGAATCCAAATTACCGTTAGTACTCTGGGCAGTAACGTACGTACATTTCCTAAAAATCCCGACTTCCAGTACCAAATCTGGTAATTTTATTTATTTATTTAACGCCCAGAGGGCTTTTACATGGTTGGTAGTGTAATTTTAATTTGACAGATACTTTGAAACATAAAAAATAAGAATAAAATTACATTTGATAAAAGCTATGCAAATGTAATGTAATGGAGAAAACTTAAAAATAAAAAGTAATAGTAACGGAATAGAAAGCACAAAAATTACAAAAACGGTTACAAACTTTGGCGAAAATGCCCAAGTAGGTTACGCGTGTTTGCAAATTCAAAAATAAAAAGGGAATGATTCATAATTAAAACAATGCTACGCTACGTTACGAGATTACGCGATAAAACCTGTCTAAGAATCTATATTACTTACATAGTATCATATACGTGTACCTTCCGCTCAGCTGATGGTCGGCTATCGAAGGTGTGAGGCCGCACTCTCCTTGTCGCTGGCCGTTACCTATGCATGTGCATTTATCAGTGGCGCACCCAAGAGTTTTTAATGGGGGAGGGCCGAGTAGCACTTGTATTTATTTATCAAAATTTCCATGTCGAATGTTCCATGGCAGCGTTCCCGGAGCCAATTGGACTAGGATAATTCCTAATAGGGCGAGTTGCGAGGCTGAAGGGAGTGGCGTATATCATATTTGTAGATAATATAGTGTTGCAATTTTAGCATTTCTGTCAACAGTAATATGAACTAATCAATGCTGTTTTTCTATAATTCGCAACATAACCTAGCTAGAGTGTGTTGTTGAAGAGTGTTAGAGAGTGGCGTATGTATTTTAATACCATTCCTGAAGAAAGTAAGTGAAAAAAATGTTATTTTCTGCAATTTTTACCCAGTCAAACTGATAAATGCCGTCGTTTTTTTTTCGTTCGGAAATTCTGCTATCATTTTATTCGTCTATGTAACTGTCACACACATTCATAAAAGCAAGATATATCATTAGTTTTTTTGGCAAGAATCGAAAAACATTCAGAGTTATTTTTTTGATCAAGCGGTTAAAAATTATGCTGTTGTTTTTCAAAGCATGCTATTTTTCTAATCTGCCTAAAACGCCAGGTAGCACTGTTAAAAAATCAGTAATTTTAATGTAAACCACTGCAAGCATTAAACGCACGCATCAAATGCTTCACTTATTCTAAGAAATCTTCTATAAGTCTTTTTATGGTATGTTATATTTTTGAGGCCCGGTTCTCCTCCCCTCACCGGGAGGGGTCTTGTGTGCGCCACTGGCAACTATCACGCAGTTCTCAATGAAAGCGAGCCCCCTATGTTGCATCAGCCTGCAGAAGGTACGGCTTAAACCAGTTTAGTCGTAACTTATAACTACCAGAGATTATTACGGGAACCTGTTGAAGTGATGAACAATACAGTGTAGTACAGATGGATTACGTAAATCTAGGCCACCGTAAGTGGAAAATGCAATGTGAAAAAATAAGAATATGTTGAAATATACAGTAAGGTCTGTGCATTTAAATAATTTCAAGATAGGCTATTTTAATAGTACTAAATCTATTTCCGGCTTCGATATTTTGTATGATTTAAACCATGCAGGAGACGCGTATATTATCCATACGCTTATATTATACATCACAACGCGATGGTTTCATTGTGTTACAGATGATAATTTAAATGTAACATTTTATATTAATGAAGATAGCCTTATTAAAAACGTATTACAAAATATACCTTTGCCAAAATACCAATCTATCGTTCCTTATTTTATGTAATCGTCAAATGTTGCTTTTGCATTGATGAGTGACTTAGCTAGCAGTGCTTTCAACTCGCTTGTGAAACGCAAAATGCTTTTGTGTGAATTTGACGCATTTATCCACTCGGCTTCTAGCAAGTGAAACTAATATCTTTTTTAAAGTTTTCCATAATAAACAATTTTTGTGATAACGATTGGTTTGCCCTTCGACCTAGAAAAATTTTCGCCACTGCGCTTTTTCCGCATATTTGTGGATGAATTTATTTACATTGCACTCCCTTCAATTGGGGACACCATAGAACAAATTTTTGGCATGCGGCGACTTTCCCGGTCTCACCAACAGACGGATAATTTTTTACACTCACTTAACTTACACCAATTGAGTTTATTGAAGATTTGGGACTAATGTGCAGTAATCACTATTTATCAATTTTTATTGATATCTTTTTTTTTCATATCTATGTATATGCATGACCTTTCAAAATTTTAAAAGATGTTTTCATACGTAAATTGTGTAATACTCAATTCAAAATGATAATAGCGGTATTAAAGTTTTTTTTAGGAATTAATTTATGTTCTCGTATATTTCCAAACCACGATTAGGTGGCAATCTTGCACGAACCGCCACCGCATACATGAAATGGAAATCTCATGATGGAAACAGACACGGCACACATGAAATGGATATCTCATGACGGAAACCGCCACCGGATACATGAAATGGAAATCTCATGACGGAAACCGCCACCGGATACATGAAATGGAAATCTCATTACGGAAACCGACACGGCATACATGGAATGGAAATCTAATGACGGAAACCGACACGGCAAACATGAAATCGAAATCTCAAGACGAAAACCGCCACCGCATGCATGAAATGGAACTCTCATGATGAAAACCGACACGGCATACATGAAAACAAAATCTCATGACGGAAACCGAAACTGCATACATGAAATGATAATCTCTTGACGGAAACCGCCTCCTCATTTATAAAATGGCAAAATCATCACGGAAACTTTTTTACTTTACTTTGTATTGCCGTTAAATAAATAAATAAATAAAAAAAAAAATTATGAATTAATTTATGTTCTCGTATATTTCCAAACCACGATTAGGTGGAAATCTTGCACGAACCGCCACCCCATACATGAAATGGAAATCTCATGATGGAAACCGACACGGCACACATGAAATGGATATCTCATGACGGAAACCGCCACCGGATACATGAAATGGAAATCTCATGATGGAAACCGACTTGGCATATTTGAAATGGAAATTTTGCGACGGAAATCTCATGATGGAAACCGACACGGCATACATGAAATGAAAATCTCATGACGGAAACCGCCCCTCATTTATGAAATGGAAAACTCATCAATGAAACTTTTTTACTTTACTTTATATTGCCGTTATATAAAAAAATAAAAAACCGCCGGCAGATACATTAAATCTAAATCTCATGACGGAAACCGACACGGCATACAATAAATGGAAATTTCATGACGGAAACCGACACGGCATAAATGAAATGGTAATATTATGACGGTAACCGCCACCGAATACATGAAATGGAAATCTTATGACAGAAACGGCCACAAGCTACATGAAATGGAAATTTCATAACGGAAACCGCCACCGCATACATGAAATGGAAATCTCGTGATGGAAACGGCCACCGAACATGAAATGTAAATCTCATGACGGAAACCGACACAGTTTACATGAAATGGAAATCTCATCACGGAAACCGCCATAGCATACATGCAATGGAAATCTCATGACAGAAACCGAAACGGCGTACATTAAATCGAAATCTCATGACGGAAATCGACACGGCATAGATAAAATCAAAATCTTATGACGGAAACCGCCACCGCTAATATGAAATGGATATCTCATGACGGAAACCGACAAAGCACACATGAAATGAAAATCTTATGACGGAAACCGCTCCCGCATTTATGAAATGGAAATCTCATGATGAAACCTCACGGCATACATGAAATGGAAATTTCTTGACCGAAACCGCCACCCGATACATGAAATGGAAATCTCATGACGGAAACCGAAACAGAAAACATGGAATGGAAATTTCTTTATGGAAACCGCCACCGAAATATCACGACAGTAACCGACACGGCATACATGAAATGAAAATCGTTTAACGGAAACCGCCCCCGCATTTACGAAATGGAAATCTCATGATATAACCAAACGGCATACCTACATGAAATGGAAATATTTTGACAGAAACCGCCACCGGATACATGAAATGAAAATCTCATGACGGAAACCGACACTGCATACATGAAATGAAAATCTTATGACGGATACCGCCCCCGAATTTATGAAATGGAAATCTCTTGATTAAACCACACGGCATACATGAAATGGAAACCTCGTGACGGAAACCGCCACCGGATACATGAAATGGAAAACTCGTCACGGAAACCGAAACAGCCAATATGATATGGAAATTTCTTAACAGAAACCGCCACCGCATACGTGAAATGGAAATCTCATGTTGGAAACCGACACAGCATACATTAAATCGAAATCTCATGATGGAAATCGACACGGCATATATAAAATGAAAATCTTATGACGGAAACCGCCACCGCTAATATGAAATGGAAATCTCATGATTAAACCACACGGCATACATGAAATGGAAATCTCGTGACGGAAACCGCCACCGGGTACATGTTATTAAAATCTCATGACGGAAACCGAAACAGCAAACATGAAATGGAAATTTCATGACGGAAACCGACACGGCATAGATAAAATGAAAATCTCATGATGGAAACCGCCACCGCAAACATGAAATGAAAATTTCCTGACGGAAACCGACACGGCATAGGTGAAATGAAAATCTCATGACGGAAACCGCCACCGGATACATGAAATGGAAATCTCGTGACGGAAACCGCCACAGCATACATGGAATGGATATCTAACGAAATGTAAATTTTATAACGGAAATCCTTAGGCCGTTACAGCAGGTTAGGCTGGTTTATATTTTTATACAGTAAATGCAAAACAAAGTGCTTCAAAAACCCCTACATAACACACGACCCCCTCAATATCGAGAAGGAAATTTTTGGTATAAACTATATTTAGCGTAGGGACCAAATAAAATTATATAATTCACAATTTATTGACGTAATATTTCTTTGTATTTTATGCAATATCAATGTTCCTGAGAAGAAACTTTCACTTGCATAACCTGTAATGAGATATTACTGCGCTTCGAATGCACTTATCAAGCCCACAGTGCATAATATTTATAAGAGAGATTGCGTACTTAACGACAATCAATAAAATAATAATGTTCGATTTTATTCCGTAAGTGGTGGAAATAACTCTATTCATTTTCTAACCGATCTGCGACGTCCTCCGTAGAGTAGTAAGCTCTTTGCTACGTTTTGTCAGATCGATATTAGTTTCTAAGTATCAGAGATTTCCGGCACTGCTACTGTTTACGAAATACAATGTTATGTAACAAATTATGAACTAAACTTAATACCACATAACACATTGTTTAAAATTGGCGAACACATGTATCTACGTACCTAACCAACCGTATTAGTCAAATGATCAAGCCAACTATTTGGTATAACAATGAATGTGTGTGTTTCAGGATGTGGCTAGCCTTGGCATTGTTCGTGCTGATAGTGTGTCTGATCGTATATCTGGACATCTGCAAGCCCGGCTGCTTCCCGCCGGGCCCGAGCTGGCTGCCAGTGCTGGGCAGCGCGCTGGCACTGTCGCGCGCGCGCAAGCAGACGGGCTACCTCTTCAAGGCGGCTCACATGCTCAACCAGCAGTACTGCACACGCGGCGTGCTGGGACTGCGCGTGGGCAAGGACCGCATCATCATCCCCTGTGGCCTGGACTCCGTGCGTGAGATGTTGCTCAATGAGGACATCGACGGCCGCCCGCAGGGACTCTTCTACGAGACCCGCACGTGGGGCAAGCGCCGTGGAATCGTCCTTACAGACGGAAATCTCTGGAAGGAACAGAGACGCTTTATAGTCCGGCATCTTAAAGAATTCGGTTTTGGCAGGCGAGGCATGGTTGACCTAGTCCAAAACGAAGCCGAGCACCTCCTCGCAGACATGTTAGCTCGGGTCAAAGGACAAAACGGCAACTCAGCTCTCGTGCAAATGAACGACGCTTTCAATGTGTACGTGATCAACACCCTATGGTCCATGATGGCTGGCATCAGGTACAGCAGCGACGATACCGAGTTAAAGCAGTTGCAAGAGTTACTTTTCGAACTATTCTCGAACGTCGACATGGTCGGAACTTTATTTAGCCAGTTTCCCATTTTGAGATTCATAGCCCCAGAATTTTCAGGTTACAAGCAGTTTGTCCAAATTCACACAAGAATTCTGAAGTTCATGCGAACAGAATTGGATAAGCACCATAAAGTGTTTAGGATTGAAAACGAAGACAGAGATTTCATGGACGCGTATTTGAGAATGCTCAAGAACTCGGACAAGAAAAGCAGCTTCAGTGAGTCCCAATTGTTGGCCGTGTGCATGGACATGTTCATGGCTGGCTCAGAGACCACCAGTAAAACTTTAGGCTTCGCGTTCTTGTATCTTGTGCGAGAGCAAGGCGTACAGAAAAAAGCGCAGCATGAAATCGATTCCGTCATCGGAAAAGAAAGACTTCCTTGTTTGGATGACAGACTAAAGTGAGTACCTACATGTTAAATATATAATTTTATAATATTGTTAAATAATCTTTAACTAATAAATAGTATAAAATAAAGTCGCTATACGCGTTTGTCTGTTTGTGCGCTTAGTTATTCTAAACTACGCAACGGATTTTGATGGAATTTCCGGAAAGTTGATGTTTATAATACAAATCTTATATAAGGTAGAGAAAAGTCGATGTTTTGTAATCAAGTCGTAAAAAAATATTTTTGCTTCGCTTTCATTGCTAACACTGGCTAAACCTTATGAGATTAACAAAGTAATTTTTACAGAATTGTATATCTTGAAAAGGCCTACAGAAAAGTCCACGATGATATATGTTTATCTCATGTGGTAACATTAACAAATATAAATATCATTAGAAACACAGTTACGGGATTTTTTTAAAGATGTTATATTTTTTTATGTTTTTAAAAAATAATTTAACTTTTGTTTTCTGTTATTTTTTTAGTCTTGGAGACGACCATTAAAATATGTTATCCTTCTGTAAATATAATTACTATGCATTTGTTGTGTAGAAAATAGAAAAATTTGGATTTTTGTGTCTTATTGATGAATTAAGTTTTTTTTTATGTAAACACAAAACACGATCACAAAATCAAATACATTTATCGTCATCTACTTACACGACAAAATTTGGAATTAACTCCTTACAATACATTGCACATAAGTAATATAATGCATTACCTAGTAATTTAAAACTTCCGGCAACGAACAAAAAAACATTGGCAAAAGCTCTTAAAAGCTATTTCCTTAGCAGTTTCATTAACGACTAACACAATCTTTCTCTGGAACTCCATAATAACATCTGCGTTTATTTATTCTAATGTATTTGTCTTGTCCAATCTAATGTTGTCTTTCTCGAAATGAGTTTTATAAACTCACTGGGAATAATACATTATTACTTTGTTATCATTTTGTAATGTATTATCTTGTAATAAAAAAAAATAAAAAATAAATATATTTATTTATAAATTAAATGTCTCCCCCACACCACGGAATTTTGGCATACCATATAATAATTTCCTATTTTGAAGAAAAAATTGTATCTGACGATTTCTTTGAAGCCTAATGCAAAATTGAAATTGAAGCATCAATTTATATGTCTATAGAAAAATGAATAGTTTTTAAAAGCAAATTAAAAAAAACTAATTATTAATCGTATTTTGAGTTTCTAACCAGATCGTTATGTTTTTTAACCAAACCTAACTCCTTGTAAATAATTCTTATTATTCTATTTCCAGTATGCCATATAACGAGGCGTTGGTACTTGAATCGATTCGCCACTTTATGGGAAGGTGTTTCGGGATTCCACACCGCGCCCTGAGGGACACCAAGCTGTGTGGATTCACAATACCAAAGGTAAACCGAAAATAAATTAGATGATAACGACGTATGCATGTGGATGAAGCAATGAGTCTGACCCTGCGTGGAAACTGTTATTCCCAAAAAACCAAGTATTAGAAAATTATTCGCGTTTGTCTTGTGTTGCATAGGAAACATATCAATAATAAATTGTAATTTTTCAGGAATCAGTAAATTTTTTCCAGAACAGTTGCTGATTACAGTAGTTAGAATTAAAGTTTTAGTTATATTATTAACAGAAGTTCCATTCACAGTTGATTATTTCTTACATGGACGGTTTGCCTTTTCTTTCTTTGTACCTTTGACGGCCTCCGTGGTCCAGGGATAAGGCCATTGTGCGCAAGTAAATTTTATATGATTAATTTGTGTTATTTCACAATAAACTATTTTTACTCTTTAGATACTCTCAGTATCGCCCTGGTCTAAGACCACTATTCAGAATTGAAACGTTTCTTGAAATGGCTTTGTCCGTGTTTGGTGACCACATCTAAATAGCCAGGTACTTCCCCCATCTCCTTCCCAATATAACCTCTACATATTGTCAAGATAGATTGGTCGCGCTAATGGTGTGGCATTTTATATGTGACTGATCCATTTCATTTTTAATCATTGGCATGACAAACGATTATTGTGACAAATCAATGAAGGTAAATAGCTTTGGTTCCATCGGTCATCAAACCTCAGGAATGTTCATTATACATCGCCTGACCGGTCTGTTTTTGCTAGAAAACAAGGTGAATAGAAAGGGAATGGTTGTGAGTAGATACCAAGACTTAAATTTAACAACCTTGATGTTTAAATATTACTTAATTGCAGGACGCCATGGTGATACCAAATTTCTACAGCATCCTCATGAACGATAACATCTTCGAGAACGCCCAGGAGTTCCGACCGGAGAGATTCTTGGTCGACGGTAAAGTGTCCATTCCGGAAACGTACATTCCTTTCGGCATGGGTAAGCACCGGTGCATGGGGGAATCTCTGGCAAGGTCCAACATCTTCATGTTCATAGTCACCTTGCTGCAGAACTTCGACTTCATGGTACCACCAGGGCAGCCGATGCCTTCCGTCGACCACATCGAAGGGGCCACCCCCGCCGTGGCACCCTTCAATGCGCTCGTCATCCCGAGACATTGAAACTAAAAATTTAATAATATTATTATATTTATATATATATATGTCAGTAGTTGCCAAACTTACTCTCGAAATTGAGTGGAAATCCAAGTATCGAGATATAATTTAAATTTACAACAATAGCTCTAATGCCACTGAACTGATGGTCGCTTTATCTATAGATAACGATTTGAAAGAAAACTGATGTCGCCAATTTGCATAAAACCTGTGGGAGCAATGGAATTGATTATCTGTTCAAGAAACAATGTCGACATTTGAAAGCAAGATAAAATTGAATTTTCATCACTTTCGGCACATGGACAAGTCCACAACATACTTTTATAGGTAAATCTCTTCAATGTTCAAACCTAATTGAGTTTGGAGCCCACTACCATAGATGGGAACTCATTTATTGTAGTCGATCTTAACACAGATCATAGTACAGTAGTACTTGAGTACTATCCTAGTACAGTAGTACTTGAGTACTATCTAATATAAATTTCAAAAGAGTTCATTATAATTTTTTTCTGACGAATCTGACTTTCCGAACGATAATAATAGCAAGAAAATTTTTGAAACAGGGGTGGGGGAGGGGGGCGCTGTAGAAAAATCTACGTTGGGAACATGTTAATGTGTTCCCATAATAGATCCCATCCATATATTGTCTATGGATAAATATAAATGGGCGGGCAGCATTTGTTTAACTTTTATACAATAATAATAATCTAAGATAAATGAAATGTTACACACTGGATCATCAAAACAAGAGGAAGGTCTTAATTCGAAAACTTCTGCGTAAAGCACGAGCAAGATAAGTAAGATATTTTCTGATATTATCATTATAAATTATAAGGCTAGGTCATTTTCCTGCAACGCTTTAGTTAAAATGTCATATTTTGAATTTCGTTTGAATGCCATAATGTTTATTTTGAAATTAACCCATGCTCAGTTTTAAATTAAGATCAAAATTATTAGTGATAATAAGAAATTGTTAATCGTATAAGGAATAAAATATTAATATAAAAGTCGACAACAGGCATTGACTGATAAATTAGGTACAATACGTTGTTTTTGAAGCAACTTCATCTTGTAAATAAGTACCTGTTCCGAAGCTATTTTAGTTAAAGATATTATTATAATGTTGTTTACGTTTAATCTAGGAGTTTTGTGTGGTAGGTTCACAATTATTAATGTGGTGTATTTTTTCTGTTACCTAAAATCAAACAAGAATGCAATGTTAAATTAAAATTAATATTATTGAAGATATCATATAGCTTCATTAGATATTTTTAATAAAAAACATGAAGACTTTATTTATTTTAACGTTTTGTTTTAAATGTTTCCACTGTATACCTTCATTAGGTGAGGTGCATACTAAAATGTTAGTATCTTCGTTGAAAGAATTTGCTGTATTTAGAAATTTTTTTGGTGTAAAATGAAACTGGCAAACTTATTTTTGTATTTTCATGTATTCAAAAAAAATCTTTAAGGCGATGCACTGAAAAGTAATGCAAAATCATGTGATTTGGTTTGAAAATTTGACCGCTTAGAAATATTAAAAATTCTTAAATTAAATACTGCCAATAGAACACATCGCCTTTGAAATAATAAAGCTTATTTTGATAATCCTCTTTGTAAGCCCAGAAAAAAATAAATTATCAAGCCTAAAAAAAAACGCTTAAAAGTGCAGAATCCTACTTAATTCTCAGATACGGTTTTATTATAAAATTTGTTTAGAAAATAATTGTAAATTTTTTTTAATATTTGTTCCTGAACTTTGCAAAATAAAATAAAACCCGCTTTTTGGCAATTTTTTTTTCTCCCAGAAGTCAAAACCAGCGGCTGGTGTGAAGCGGAAATAAACCTCATCGCCATCTACATAAGGAGTGTTATTGTTAGCGACCATATTCCGAATGATAAATGGCGTGGTGCATTGCCTTAAATGAGAATTTCAAACTTATTGCCATCTCCATAAGGAAAGCTATGGTTAGTGGCCTGATTTCGAATGTTTCATTTTAAGTCGAAGCTTAATGCCAAATCACTATTTTGATTAATCTTTTTAACGAATTGGTGAACATTACGAATACCAAAAAATATGCTTTAGATAAATTGAAGGTTTTCCTATCGCTTCGCTTGAGTAGAATACAAATAAAAAAATGAATTACTAAATAAAAAATATAAATGTAAACTACTAAAAAAAATTTTTTTTCAATAAAAATGTATGAAGGCATAAAGGACTTTAAAAAAATACAGTATTATAGCTAAGATTATCTGTGACAGTTTCACTTGATTAACTTTTTTGCTTTCTTATAAAATTATTTAGAGAATACATAAAAAACAGTTTTTTGCTTGAAATTGAACGTTTCTAGACTCCGTTTGTCAAGCGATTTTAATGCCTATTACCTACAATATAAGGTAAATCAAGAATACACACATTTTTGGCTTGAACCTCCCACTTTCATTGTGCACACCTTAAGGGTATTCTAAAAATATATTTAGAAAATTTACATCGATTTACATTTGCAATATTGTTGAATAAAACAGTTTTGACCCACTATGCTTTTCTGCATGTGCAAGGTGGTAGACATATAATATCTGTCCTAGGTGGGTACCTAGCTCGATTTATGAACTTTATTCATAACAATACATAATATAATAGCCTAGCAACCTTGTCAATATTTGAACATTTATAAAAAAGCCAAATGAATATTTTACCAGAATCACAAATCATTTTGTTCAATCTTTTGACCTTTTTACGATAAACATATTTAACTACTTTAGCATACAATGCAAATATGCTGTAAGTATCTGCTATATAGGTGCTGTATCGGAACCGCTCACACACGAGTGTGTCTCATTCCAAATTCTAATACACATAAGCCGGGAGTTCCTACCTATGTTGCAGGGTGCGTGTTTCAGCTACCACTCACTAACATCCGCAATGGGATGAAAAATAAATACATTTGCTAATGTAAATACTTGATTATTATAAGTGATATAACAATGAATTAGGTATTTGCGACAATCTCATTTTTATATTATTTTTCAGTACTAAAAATAATATCGGTTGTTTTCGAGGGTATGCAAACAGATTGTATGAGAATTTTCGCTTCCGCTTCACCTTAATTGTAAATTGTACATACACCTTGATGGTTTGAAAAATGATTTTTTTCCTATAAAAATGAAATACCTTTGGTTGCTTCTATTTACCAGTAAATCATAAAATAAAACAACGTGTTTATTTGTATATTTTATTTGGGTGGTAAGTACATGTATGGAGTTTGACATCAACATTAAATGGGTTTATTTCAAATGGATACTAATACTACTAATAATATTTTTAACAAATTTTTTTTTACAGCGAATGTGCAACAAATTAATAATAAAAAGTTAACATTTCCTGAAATCTAATAATTGAAAATACACCTTCCATGTATTTTGTTCAGAAAGTTGCCACTTAAAAAAAATACATATTATACATTTATATAAGTACACTGACTAGCAACCATTTTAATGGTAAAATACAATTTAATAAAGAATGTAGTAAACGTCAAACATCAATTTACATTATAGCGTATAACATTTATAATATATTATTAATAAGCATCAAAGTTGTGCCTACACGGAAAGGACTAATCTGCCATAAAAATAAATAAATAAAAATTACTCCAAGAATGTGTAATCTGACAAAAATGGCAATAAGCTAAGAAAGTAAGAAATTAATACAAAATTGAGAACATTACTGCCATCTCTTGGTGAATCTCACTATCACAATCCGCAAAACTATTCTGAATTAATTGTTCCTGCAATTTTCTCAATTTTTCTTGGATGGTATTGAATCTTTTTCACTTCTTATGGCAAATCATGATTATGGCTGAAAGACACAAAAGCGTTAAATTGTTGCTTTTTATCTCAAAAAAACTTAACACCAGCTAACATAAATAATTCATCACCAGGGGTCTAACACGGTGAAATTGATAACTTTACAATATGGGATTGATAGGAGTAACTACCAATGATTTTATACCAAATTCCCCAGCACGGTTGCAATATTGATACCCAGACCATTGTTGATAATGCAACAAATCTCAAATCGATATACCCTGGCAACACTGGCGCATCTCTCTGTGAATTGACATTCCCAAAGTGAGATGGCTATTTAAAAGTTAAAAATACTTGTAGATTGACAATGTCCGATTGAAATACTAACTTAAATTAATCATTGGCAGTCCGCATGTTCTTTTTGACACTAAAAAGGGAGTTAATTACTTCAGGTCATAACTAAGAAATTTTGTTTCTCAAAGCTGGAACAGAATCAATTCACCGCGTCATAGAATTAAGTAAGTCTATGAATCGTATATACGATTTATTTCAGTTCTAAGAGCTTAGTTAGTTCACCCCCATTCATTAATAAGCCATTTATTTTGCGTAACAAATGACATTATGCAAAAAGTTGTGCTTAATGACAGCTTATCCTGGCCGTGCTAAAAGTAGCGGCTTTTGTCATCCGTGCCCACAAATTCCGCTAACTGACCATAGACGATGTATTTCGTCAATTTCATATTGACATAGGGGTATATCGATCGTCCGTGCTAGACCTCCAAGATAATAAAGTTTGTTTGCCTAATTGCAATTAAAAATATTAAAAGCATGTACTTACACTGCTTACATTGGCAATCTTTTAAAACAAAAATATATTCATTCTTCAAAAATTACATTGGTATTGATTAAACATAGTTAGCTTTATCCAAAAAATAAATACAGATTGTGAAAATATAAAGTCATACAATAAGACGTATAAATTATTATATATTTTATAGAAAAAATGCTTTAAGAAAAGTACATAATTGTATATCATTTTAAAATAAGTTGAAAGAGGCTTTTTGAAATTATTATGAAGAGCTTTGGCTGAAATGTTCAATTAAATTTGCTTTACAGGGAAAACACATTTTGGCAATCGAAGAATTTTAATTGTAATTTTCATAATTATTAGTTATCATATCATTGTTATGTTTAAGTCAAAGGAAATATGGAATTTGACCAAGAACTGATTTTACAAAAAATATTATAGGGAGCATACACAAGTAATTTTTTCCAAAATATTTGTGTTATTTAGAGTGAAACAAAGAAGTTTATTAATAATGGGATAAGGCGGGTTCATAATATATCATGTTTTCATTTTAAGAATCAAATAAATTAATGTCAAATAATTAAATACATGCAAGTGATATATTTATTAAGAATCAACACATTGAACAGTTAGAGCATCCAAGTTAACATGAAATGGACAATACTTTTAATTTGTGCTTACCGAATTTTGTGTTAAGCAAAACGACATGAAGTTTAAATTATGACATCGACAACCAAAAATTTGTTTGTAATATTTTCCACGGCTGGTGAATATTTTTTTAAGGGTTACGACCAAAAAAACTATTTCAAATGACAAAATTTTATGTTTCATTTGAGCTGAAATTCAAATATTTATTCAGTCGACATTTAATATTATGTTTTTTTTTAAATATCACAGTGAACATACAGGGGATTATAACTACATATTTATACACATTTATTAAAATTACATTTATAAATTTGTTACGCTGCCAATTTTATCAATAATATATTTTACATTGTATTATAATTTGGTAGGAGTTTTAAAGTACGTTGTAGATTATTTAATCATTTTTTTAGATATTCACACATACATAATATTATTACATAAAAAATCTTAATAGTTATGATATAATTAAGTTTAAATAGTTGCAACAAAAATATATGTTGTTGTTATTAAGTTATAAAATGTTTGAATAAAATAGTGCAAATTTATAATGAAAATGTAACTTATAAGTTACATTAGTGAAATTAAATATATTAACACAATTTATTTAATAACCTAGCTTAGCAATGATACATACATGTATTTAGAGATAAAAATATATTAAGCCAACAATCAATAGACGGAGGCTTTAAATAGGAACTGGGTGAAAAGAAGGGATATTGTGCAATCATCACAATAACAAGGAGGTACTTAAACAAAACAAAGTACATTATACAATGATGAAGTTAACAAAACTAGGTTTTCTTTTCTTAATTGTTACACAATTACGAAATAATTATTTAAACTTGCGATAATATTATAATCATAGATTAATAGAATAATAATTTTTAAACAGCAGGAATAACAGTTGATAGCACATTCTCTTAAAAACTAATTACATATCATATATGTACATTTTTATAAAGCGGAAAATAAAAACTAAAGTTTGTGACTATAATGTCTGACCAATTAATAAATAAACATTCTTTGTATCAATATTTGAACAACGATTTAGACAATATTCTAAACAAGAAAAGGAATGTCACTCACTTGCATTAAACAAAGAACTTTAAAAAAATTGAAAACAGTTGACACCGGCGTGTTGCCCTCCTATCAATAGCGGTGCTTCGCCGACAAATGAATGGCCCCGCATTGGTAAGGTATGAATAATAATTTGAAGGTTATAAATATCATATAACAATGTTTAACTTTGCAATTTAATGAAATCCTAAAGTAAATATTTAAAATCAAGCTCTCAGGTTAGCGCCACACCTTCAGTAAAATATGCCCCGATTGTCAGTTCTGTTTAATCCATCCACATTTATGTTATATCCAGTTAGTTAATATCCCCTCTTCACGTCTTGTCACTCATACATATATATATGTTGGTGCTCCATTGTTTAGCTGGATTAGCAATGCTATGAGATGGCGATTGAAAAAGGTGATCTCTGCAACGCTAATTATACTCAATCTAGTTTTAATATAGCGATTGAATTGGTCCACGAAGATGAAATAGAGAATCCTTTTTCAGCCCAATTTTTTATAAAATTTTTAGAAATAGTACCTTTGTAGCGGGACTACATCGAGGAATGCTATTCCTATTAGTAAGAGCTGTAGTTAGTTGTAAAGTTCTTCATAAATTATGCAATCCGTTGATCTTAGAACACCATTTTCCAGAAATATTTCTCTCTGTTGACCAATTTTTATTGTGTATCCATTGATATTATGTTATATTTAATGCTGTGCTGTGTCAAACTGGTAAAGCATTTGGACTCGCTGGGTTCCTGACGATCAGTGGCATATTTCACATCATATGTAACATAATAAGTGTACGGCGCTAGCCTTTAAATAAAACATTACAGCTTTTTAAAACAAGGAAATTCAGCACTACAAAAACCATTCCTGACGTATACCTACTTACAGTCTTTTTCTGTTTCCGAACCAAAGTTTCAAACATTTGGGAGGTTGAACAATCCAACAATAATTCTTATTTACATGGTGGCTGTGTATTAATTCTATCTCTGGATCGAAATTTGCACATAATTATCTTGTATTTTAAACAGCATGTCTGATGTTTGTTTGTTTCGTAACACAAATGATAAATTTGGTCCACAGTTTTTTTTCAGAAAAAATTATAACCACCAATATTTTTATAATAATAATTATCACATCACGGTTCCAAATCAAAAAAATGAAATTAACATAAAATTTGCAAAGATGTTAAATCATCTAACATTATTTCGAAAAGTATGAGAAATGGAAGGTGTGGAAGGCATGACAAAAATCAGACTGCTATGTGAATTTAGATGAGTTTTTAAAATCTACCTGTTAGTCTTATCAAATCTTCACATTCCTAAATTTTGAAGAATCCAATCTCCACTTTATACTGAAGGATTTTGGTGTATGAGGAATGTACAGCCAATCTGAATCAATGTACAGTAAAATAAGACCAGCAATAGTTCCATTTCTTGCGCGAGTCTTGACTCATCATTCCAATAATGGTTTAAATTTTCCATGCAATGGATAACCATGTCATTCTAAATGATTTAAATATACTGAACAACATTGAGATGATATATAAATGGTTATCTCGTGCATATGAGATACTTTCTGAAGTACACCATAAATTCTTAAGGATTCATGCCTTTGGACAAGCTTTATTTGGAGTGGGGTCGGAAAGCTTCAAAGATCCTGGGATGGAAGGCATTGGAGAGAGGAAAAGTCAACTTTCCCATCGTACCCAAATCAAATGGTCAGCTCTGCTTCAATTCTTCAAAATGAATCTGTATAAAAATACATAAAATATTAAATTTGTGCATTAGGTTAGTAATAAATCATTGAACTTAAAATTTTCAGATGGACCACACAAACCAAAACACAATGTTACAAGTTTGAATCCACCTAATTCCATAATGAATGTAAGCGTAAGTGCAATTTGGTCAGTTGTTGTTATGTAACATAAATGAAGCTGATGGCATCAAAGACAATATGTACCTTAGATACCTTCTAGCACACTATAATTGGAAAGCTTAGGCATGCTAAATAAACAGGCAAGTAATTTTAATTTTTCACTTAAGTGTAAGTGTATTTCTATTAAATATTTTGAAAGACATATTGCAGTAATTCAAATTTTCGAAGAATACAGTTTCAAATTCTGAACAAGGCGACACTTACCTCACTCAGGATGACCCAGTTTTCACTCTCACTGTGGACCTTGAGCCTCACAGCGTACACCTTACCAAGGGAGAGGTCGACATTGCCCTCCGCCAGTCCCAGGGAGTCGAAGCGTCCGACCACCACGAAACCATCACTAGTTATGTTCTGGTGAGTCGGCTGTTTGTTCACGGGTAGTACTTCAACCGAGGTGTTATAAAACTTGTCCGAGAGATGTTCCAAATTACCACTGCGCAGAAGATATCTAAAAAACAAATTCTCACATAAAAACATTTCAGGCAGTCAATAAATTTCAGCTTATAGTTGTTGACCAAGATCTAAATCACATTTCGCACTTGAAAGAGAATTATAAGTAGATAGGAGATTAACAGGTGAGGAAAAATATCGCAAATAACAGCTAACACTGTAAGGTTACACAATAACATACATTTGAATATTATTAAAATCGCCGCAGGTAAAAAAATATTGCATTCAAAAGAACATAGATAAATTTGGAAAGTTTGTATGCAGTACAAACATGGAGATTTTACCTAATATGTATGTTATTTACGGTGTATTATTTATAGGATGCAAGTCAGTCGCTATGATGCAGTAGAATTTAAAGATGATATATTTACTAAATTGCAGAAGGCTATTGAGTTTTTAACTTCTTCTTATTATGTGAAACAACATGCTTAGTGTATGCACTGTTCACTCTACAGATGGATAGCTACTTTCCCTTTCAAAAGGTGTGCAAAACAATAAATATATACAATCCAATGATGGGTATAATCTAGCATGTAAATGAGATATTTTAATTTTAAATGTAGATAATAACTGAAAGAGTGTTATACCAATTGTCGCAGAGATTTATATTGCCATGAAGGACTATTCGCATTATTCGAAACAACAATCATAACATTAAATCTTAACATTAAATTACTTTGCCAGAAAATGATGTTACAAGAAGTGTAATCATTAAACATTGAAAAGCAAGGCAAATATATTTTAAAGCTAAAGAAGCATTAAGAAATAAGGTTTAACTGACACAAGTCAATTTCCATTTTTCATCAGTTTGGAACACAAAAACAGAACATATAATACATATAAAGTAAAGCATCAGTAAGTTTTGATATTGATGTGTACATGAAATACCTCGAAAGCATGATGGGATTTTGGAAATTAAATGTCAGATGGTCTCCTTGTTGTGGTAGAAGTCCCCAGAAGTAAGTGTCTCCCTGGTAGGCCCTTTTCGGCGTGTATTGTTTGTAAGCCTGGATATTGCAAATTACAGAGCCCAATGGTGGATTCTCGTGTGGGAAAAAAAGGGGAACCTTACCAAAGTGTTTATCCTAAAAAGTAAAATTATAATTGAAAACTAAAAATCTAACATGCCAATATAAAATAAGTTATAGCACAAGCAATATACATAATAAGTAGGTAATTTATAAAAACATGTCTCAATTATTACCGAAATCATTATTTAATTCCAAATTTTATTGACATTAATAGACTCCAGTACTATTTAATACAGTTATAAATAGCGTTAAAGTTAATTTCTGACATTATTTGTAGTAAAAATTGTTAACGAAATTTTTTATTTTTGACTTTTAAATGTTATATTTTTTAAAATATTCTAAAAAAATTTCTTCCACACGTCGTCACTGCTCACTGAGCCGACTAACCCCCAACCTCCCACGTAGACCCTAGCTATCCAATGCATACTGATTTTCTATTTTTTTTTTAAATTTTATATCATTAATAAACCATTAAGTTACCAAATGTAGAAAGCCACTTGGGGTGACCTATGACAGGGGTGTTGGTTATTCAATAAATGGTTCCCGGGGCGGCGGTACCCATACCTGCCTCGAAAATTGAAAATCTATGATTTTATTTGAAAAATACCAATATTTCATTAACATTTTTTACTCCAAACAATGTTGGGAATCATTGGTAAAAGTAAGTCAAGTTTTTCCCTTAACACCTTGTATAGTGGCAATAGATTGAGGATTCCACTCAAAGATAGCCTTTCGCCCATATAAAGAAACTCTTAACCCTTTCATTTATATTTTAACTGGTTTCCGAAAAAAATTACATAATTTCATATTGCTCCTTCCTCGGAGCATAGTTATAATATAAAATGTTGTTATTATGGTTCTTCTAGAGGCCTAACATGTTAACAATGAATACAGATGCTGTGAAAATTGACTTGGAACAAATAATAAAGCTGAAATACTTTTATCATGCCAGTGGATGTATTTCCATTAGTTATTGCATGCTATCAGCTCGATAAGATATTTATAAGCAAATCCATCGATTTCTAAAGCAGATGCCATGTATCAAAACATTCAGGTTGCTGATTTGGTAACATTGCTAGGTGCATTCAGAACTATACATTGCATTAGGTAGATGTTTAGAATACATTAATGATGAACAACTACTGCACCACACCGAACATATAACTTTACAAAACTTTAATATTCAATTTTGTCTATATACACTGACTCGTGTCATGAAATTTTCTAATGTTTAGCAAATCGCAAATATAATGGCGGTGACCACATTTGGGAAAATTGATTTAGGCACTAATAGAAGAAATAAACTCAAAACAAATATTAAATAGTTTTAGCACAATACTTATAGGCGGATGTATACTTTCAAAGGATGTAATACTATTTTTGGTTCCCTTTGAGGTTATCCCTGTCGACTCTTATTAGATCTCATTTGTCGATGGAACATTCAAATTTTAACTTGAACAACAGTAAAACGAATTTTTGGAAAATGGCTCATTCTCATAACACGCTATAAAATGTAATTTTTTCAATATGATTTTGAGCGCATTAGTGACTACTGGTAGTAAGAGCCGGCCATACATCGGCGCAATTGGAGCAGTTCCCTCGTGCGCCGAACTGCCAAGGCGCTGATAATACCTAAAACCTAACATTCCTAAACAGTTGTGGCTTGTGACTTTTGTGTGTACTATTAGTACTTTTGTGTGTACATGTTAATATTAGAAACTGGCATTATTGATGTTACAGTATTTGAAGAAGCTTTTTCTTTTCAAAGTTACAGTTTTTTTAATGAAGATTTCCTAAAAGTCGGTGCAGTCCAATGAACTGAAAAATCCTGAAAAATCTTCAGATAAAAAACCGATCTTCGAAAACATTTTCGGCTACAACAATGCCATTTCAAAAATGCATATCAACAATGCTATTTTTATTTTAAATATAAGCATTCACTCTAGTACACCCAAAAGTTAAGAGCCGCCACTTTTCCTAAAACATCGTCTTTGATAATATTTTTCATAAAACCGGTGCTACACAAAAGTACAAATATTCCGAATATGATTATTACAATAATCACCTACCTAGGTTGCTTTTGACAAGGGGCCCTAAAATTTTACTTGTGCCAGGTGCCATTTGGTTTAGGACTAGCCAAATGTTACCTTAAGAGATGGTAAGGTAACACATGGGGTGTAGCAGGATAGGCTTCTGGCCTAAAAGCATCTGACAGCTTTGCAAACTGCCTACAACTCAATTCAGTACTACTAGAGTGTGTCCCTATTTTGTTTTTAATTATAATAATATTATTTTTAAATGTAAACTACATTTTCATCAAATAAAATAGGATATTTGAATAATACCTGCCAAAAATGGTTTAGTTGGTGACAGAGATGGTTGAATTTATTATGAAACAAATATGCAATTAACGCCAAAGTTCTATACATAAATGAATTAATAATTCTAATACTTATTATACCTTCAACCTCTGAATCTTTCCCTTTAGAGATGAATAAGTACCAATATGTTGGAATAGAGACGGTTTATAGTGCACCCACACCTGGGCTTTATCCGTTCTACATTGTTTCTGAAAGTAAAAAAAAAAAACAAAATGTTATTCACAAAAAATATATTATAGTGTTGTATTGGTTTATGGGAAACATAATTTAAAATAAGAATGTCGCGTAATAATAATATATGAACAGACAAATCATTTTAAAGAGTGCACTTTTGAATGTATTTATTCACACTGAAAATGGTTCTAAATAGTTTGGAACATTCTGTTCCCTCTCAAGGCTGAATTACACCTGTCAAGAGCTCGCGAGTCAGTTCATTGAGGTTAGTTAGTGCTGTTAGTGTGTTCGCATGGAGGTAAAATCGAAAAATTAAGATAGTCTTCAACGACAAATGTCAAACAATCTTAAAACATTCTGAATATTAAAAAAAAAATCTTTTTTACAGAATGATTCGACTGATCACACTCACCGACTGGAGAGCGAGTGAAGTACCGAGTTGATTATGCAGGTGGAGGGGGTACTTACTTGACCGAGTCATCGGGTCATGCTTCTATCGAATGTATCGCCTGAATCACTTGCCCGCTACTAGGCTAAGTACTGGCTGTACTGACTACATCACCCGAGCACTCGGCCGAATTCACTGTCTCAGCCGAGCCCTCGGCAGATGTAATTTAGCCAATACCCCGCAGTAGAAATACATCAGTACATCACTACACAAGCAAGAATCTCTTTTAAATGATTCTACTACAGGAAACAACATTATGTTGACTGACTGCAACATGAATAAGAATAAAGCAGAGGATTCCATGATATTTCATCAAAATGAAAATTCAACACACCTTTAAAAAGTGATATAGTCATTAAAAGTGAAAAGATTTAATAGTTACCTATGTAACCTATTTAACCTTGTTTTTTTTCATGACTCTGTATCACTTTTTAAAGGTGTGTTGAATTTTCAATTTGAAATATCATATTTTTGGAGGTGTGTTGAATTCTCATTTTGATGACATACCCGGTCACCATAAAAGGTTGTTAGCTCGAAAACTAAAATATTAATAGAGAACTTATGGCAGTGATAACAAGGATTGCTTTAGCATTTACTATAATATTAGCCCAGCAACGCTTACTTCAGAGCTCAGAGAGTTGTAAATTCTAATAAATAAATCTCTGATAATAATATGAATGTCACCTTGTTGGCTTTTCATCTCTTCTTTATTGATATGATTATCTATACCTGAACAAATGATGGTGGGTGAAGGACAATACTGCAACAACAGATGTCGAAAGATAATAAATATTAAGTAAAATATAAGAATCTAGACATAATTTATATTTAAATGTTCATTATTGATATATGGCTTATGTGTATATATATGGCTTGAAATTACATTAGCTGTGATTTGAAACCAGATCTGAAAAGTCAGATAATCTAAGCTTTAATTTTTCTCTTTGTGTGTTCCTTTGAACCAACAACATAACTCAATTTGAATTGGGAATGCCACCATCCTACTGGCTTTGTACATTTGCGATTCTTGAGTAGAAAAATAAATACTTGAGCATAATAAGTCAATACGTATATAAAAATGATACTTACAGTTCCCTTCTCCCCATAGTTGCAAATCTTGGTGATAACAAGATAATCAAGCAACCAATCTACCGGCTTATCATTGTAGAACATCTGTATGAAGGTTATAGCCCAGGGTAGTTCTGCAGACTTGAACAACTTCCCAATAAAGCCCAGCTGGCAGAAGTCAAGCACAAACCAGTTGGGCTTCTTGGAAGTAACTTCAATGGCGTAATCCTTCATGGTGGTGATGAAGTTGTGCTTGGCAAGGATGTCGTCCTCTAGCTGGACGTAGAAGGTGCCTTTTGGTTGAGCGTACGCCATCAGGAAGACAAAGTCCAGGTTCTGTTTGGTTCTCCACTTGACGCGTTCCATCGAGTCTCCGAGAGTCTGTTTCAGCTTATCCATGTCGGGATAATAAGACTCCGGTGGGGACAATACTTCGATGAGACCTGATTCCACCTGACTAGGAAACCTGAAAACAAATTTGTACAAATATTAGAATCAGAAATATTAACAAAATAATAGATGTGATGTAGAAGAAATGTTTTTGTAAAGAAGCTTAAGAAGCAAACTTTTGAATGGTGAGCTTCATAGCATTTTTTATCTCTAATTTCTGCCGGTGAATGCGACTATTTTCAGATGGCTATGTCATCTCCATCACAACTTGTGGAGCCTTTAATACAAGCATTTATTTTATTGCAAAAATAAGACAAGAAATAATATTTTTGTTAAGTATGTATAGACATCTTGGACAAAGCGATGTAGTAAAGCTAGCACACGCACAAACGCTAATCTATAAAAGTATGTGAATTGGTTCTTGTTAAGAGTTAGAATAACAGAAGGGTATGTACGAATGGAATGAAGCGAGGAGTGTTTGCCAATACCGACTTGTTTTGCGGTCCATCCTCCCCCATCCACCTCTGTGGGAAACGGCGCGATGGTTAGTGAGATAATATTTCTTGGATAATTTATGTGTATGAATGAATGAATGGAAATTTAAGCATAATTGAGTTTTATTATAATAAACAGATTAAATTATGCAGGAAATGAATTAGAATATCTGATAAAATTTAAAACAATACCTGATGAACAAACACTTTATAACAATAGACCTTAAATAAAATGGTGTATATTGGGTTATATTCAAAGTAACTCAATAAGAAAATAATAAATTAGAAGTCATACATAATTTAAAAATATAAAAGGCGAGGGAGTCAAAATACTACCTAAGTAGACGTAAAAAAGGTAATGAAGAAGACGAAATGACTTTTTATTTGATTGTATATGAAGTTAATTTACAGAGATTCCTCATTTGCATTCAGGCGATCTTTCTTTAAATACTTATGGGGAAAGAATTGGAAAATGTGGAGATGCGGAAAGAATGCAAGATAATAATAAGAGTAATAAATAGATGATTTTGGCTTATAGAACCGTTAGGGATTATCCCTCCCTTCCTGTACGTACCCAAAGCCTTGACATAAGACATACCCAGGGAAGGCGTCATTACAAACAATTAAAAGATCACACTTATTCGTGTAACACAGTTAAGTGCAATAATAACTTTCGAATGAGTGACATCGCCGTTCGTATTATTCTTCTTCTAGAAAACTTCAATGGTATGTACATACAAAACCATTTATGAATAAGGCAAAGAGTGTGTGCCGAGACAGAGTTTCTGATGGGTTAGTTAGTTAGTTAGTAAAAAAAGGACATGATTGAGCCAACTTACTGCGTTTCAATCAGCTTGGCAGTTTGCAGCACAAACTCTAGATCTGTCTCCGCCACAAACACGATGATCAGCGTTTCGGCGGCTTCAGCCGAGTTCATGGCCTCGACGAGGTTGTGCAGCGTGGCCATGAGGTAGTTCTCCTTGTCGCGCCGCACTGTGGGGATACCCAGCACTACGGACACGCCCGAGCGGCCGCCCGTCAGCAAGTAGGCGGGCCGCACGCTCTGCGGGTCGTCCAGCAGGTGAGGCAGGAAGTAGTAGGTAGTGGGGAAGTGTAAGGTCTTCAGATTGGCTTCGTTCAGACCGTTCGCCGCGCGGAGACCTGGAATCGACAAAAAATGTCACTTGTCTTGTTGAATTGAGGGAGTGAAAACCACCTTGGCTCATGGTGAGGTGGGGAAATGTTACAGAATCTAACAACCAAGAGAATGATTCATTACTATATGAACTGATCAGTTTAGGGGAATAAAAAAGTAGTGCTTTCAAAGTATAAACAAAAATTTTAACGAGGACAAAGTAAGGTCAAACTTTTGACTTTTATAATAAAAATAATAACAATGATAGAAAATAAAGACTAACATTGTTAACTCATTTGACAAAACAGTCAAAATGGTCCAAATAGTCTGCTGGGTGCTGAAACTAGAGGTGCAGCATACACATATTGGATCAACATAATGGTCATCACGTCCAGTGGAGATCACAATCCTTAAACTTGGAGAATATTTCAGAGAAGACCTTTTAACTCAAATCCAATGTTTTATTATCACAAATTCTTAACTGATATGATGGAAGATCACTTCCTTGAATATATTTAGATTTTAGCAAGGTACCATATAATATGATCTTGTAACATGTGATATGTTACTATTTATCTCTCTCATTTTAAAATTTATGCCAGCATATTTCTCGAACAAATACAATACAAAAACACTCTTACAACACAATCACACCACCAGAAATACAACCAAACGACACTACAATGTACCTAAAGCTCATACTACATTAGAACAAAGACAATTCACCCACTTAACTCCCAAAACCTTTAACCTTCTCCCAGATATTCTAAAAAAACTCCATACTATGAAAACACAAATAACTCCTGGATCCTATGGATCCTAACATCTGCAATAGATTTCAATTACAACACCCATAAACTCTACTCTTTAAAACCCCTAATCTCCCTCCACACATCTCTCACATTCCTTAATTGAGTTAATTCATATAAAATATAATACTTATCAATGTTTAATTGATTATTAGTCACATTAAATATTAACTAAATTGGAATTGTACAATTTACTAACTATTATGTATATTATGAAAATCTTCAATCTGTAATCATCACCCACCATAACACAGGGGCACCCCTAGCATGGCGGTTGAAATAACATCCAAAATGTATCATCGAATATAAATTTTCTATGAAATGAAAAAAATTATTTACTTCATGTAAAAGCACGTTACAAGTGATCGAGTTACCAATGCTATCAGTATCCTTGCAGTCATGTTGTTAAGTATACAAGATGCAAACATGGTCTAGTATCCTCACCATATTCTTAAGCAAGGCACAAGCTAACAAGTTGAAAATGTTATCTAGAGGTGGGCGTTTCAGTTTATTTTTCAAAATAATCGTTTCAGTTTCTCGAAACTGTAAATAATAAACTGTAAAACTATTATTGTTGCAAATTAGAAAAATAAATCATTACGGTTTAATAATATTCATATACCTAACTAAGTTTTTCGATCATTGCATTTAAACAGCAACTTTGGGTGAACGGTTGCAGCGAAAGGTTTCTCGCGAAAAAGTTTTGTCGCAACAGGTTACGGCGTATCACGTACAGCGTTGAGGATGGGCGTTTTATTTTTTGAAGGCGTTTTTCGAAATTTTCCTCACAGGTCGAAACGGTCATCGACAGAGTTTTGGGTTTTTTTTCCCGTTTCGTAGGCGTTACGCGGAAAGCGTTTTTTTGCAACGGTTTACTACGGATATAGCAGTTTAGCAAAGGGTTGCGGGGGCAGTTTTAAACGTTTCTCTTTAGTCTTTAACATTATCAGACGAATTGTACTCTGTTGGAATCATTTTGTGCGGGTTTATTGCAGGCGTAATTACAAGATTTATAAAAAGTTTTTTACTAGTTTCAACTTAGAAAAATTCGCGAAACTTTTGCAACCGTTTCAGAAATTAAACTGTTACGAAAAAAATCACCTTTGAGTGAACTAGTACGGTGTTGGTGTGGTGACTTACCAGTCATGTTGTTGAGCATGGCGCGCACGTTGGGCGGCGGGTCAGCGCGCGGAGGGGGCGGAGGGCGGGGCGCGTCTTCTGCTCGGGAGCGGTACACGGCCTCCAGGTACTGCAGCCGCACCTGCAACTCAGCCAGCCGCTGCACCAAAGCCACTTCGTGCGACATGTCTGCAATCACACAACAATAAACTTTTAATATATCGTAACAATCTCAACTTTTAAACGAATAAACCAGAAGTTTTTTCGATTTTTCTTTTTGTAAATTTGGAGCTCGACTGTTGCAAACTAGTCTAGTCAACATAAGAGTACCAACTCGACACACTAGGCAAAGGATCAATCTGACCATTCACAAACAAATTATGAAGCAAGTTATCCAATTTCTCGCCTACATAGTTTAGCAAACGAATATTCAAATTACATGTTTTCATATTTGTAACTTAACTAATTCGATGTTTAAAACGGTGACCGGATAAATCATCACAATGATAATTCATCACATCTTTAAAAAGTTATATAAAGTCATGGAAAGTGATGAAACGAAAACTTTATTAACTGGGTTAAGTAGGTTAGGTTAGGTTTAAATTAAATTTTTTTCATCGTTTCTAATGACTTTATATCACTTTTTAAAAGTGTGTTGAATTGTCACTGTGTTGAGTTATCATGGAACCGTTTAAAACACATCGTACATTACGTACATTCCTTATTACTAACACTTAAGTAACTAATTAAAAATTAAATTAATAACCCATTGTAAAAGCACTACGGGCGAATAAATAATTATCGGTCTGGTAGAATAGTCTAACAGTGAACTGAAAGAAACCAACGGAGTGCAAAAGCCGCATAAAATAGACCAAAAAAGCCCGACAGAGGCTATAAATAATTTTGAAAATGAGTAGTAAACGATTTGAGGCAGATCTTCAAAAAAGTGCCAGAATCTATATTTAATGCATTATTTAAGCTATTCAGCATCTTGGGGAACTCAAACCGCTCGATCATATCGACCATTTCATTATCAGATAACTCTGGCCCTGGGCCAATTCCCGATGAAGTCATTCCACTCGAACAACGAGTGGTCTTACCCACTCATTGTTCGAGTGGAATGAACTCGTTCGAGTGGTTTGACCAACTCGTTGTTCAAGTGGAATGACGTTAGACGTATGTAATTATGTACCTTCGACGAGACTCAAGATTAAGAATGTCGACAGATGGATGTACTTTCGACGGCGATCGCGAGCGGCCTGGATTGGAAAATCGATACCCAGGCCTGCGATTCTGGAGTTAAACGATCAATCGTTTTCGTATGCGCCGTCTTCGAGTGAAAAACTACTAGTCGTCGCGACTAACTTTTTCGAATGTTTCAATTTTACGTATTCTTGAGCGTCGAACGGTCGAAGTTGGTAGAAGAGATGATTATATTGGCACCCCTGTGAATATTGTCTATGTTTCTGATGTTTTTGGGATTTCTATGGTGTGACTGTCAAACAGACAACAGTTATTCGTTATTCAAAACAGAAATGGCTGCGGGACATATTACAAATTGCCAAAAGCAACTCTTAATTGAGCTTGTAAGCTCCGATAAAGACTTAGTAAGTGGGAAATTTTCACCCACTTTTACATTTGCGGAATCCGCGCGGTAAAACAAAAATTGACAGCTAGACTAGATTTTGACAGTCAATTCCATAGAAACGCCAACAACCTACCACTCGCTGCCCTGTTTCTACTGGTTATACCCAGTAGTTGTCGTGTGGAATGACTTTTGACGTTTGGCGTCGAAGTATGTACCTTCGACCAATTTCGGGAATAGCAACGACGACCAAAGTATGTACTTTCGACGGCGATTACGAGCGCCCTCGATTCAGGTCGACTAAATCTAATATCTACTACGTATAAATTTCATACAAAACAATATTAAGAAAAAAATCAATTTCATCAGAAAAGGTATATTAAATTAAATATTCGTCTTTCCTTCCTCTTTCAAAACCTCTTCCCCCGTTTTAGAATTACTACCAAACCTTGTTACGATACAATATTCCCGGTTAGGCAAAATGAAGACGGGAGTTTCTCGATGGTTATAACATAAAATAAGTTTTTATTAAAAATATATATAGAGGTATTTTGACCGTCTTCAGGTATTCGAGTGTCAACTCCATGTTGTTAAACATTATATTATGTTAACTAGGTTACAGCACACACAAAACCTAGTTAAGTAGAAAAGTCGTTGCTTCATCCATATTGAATGTGTATCCCCCGAAAGCCTCCCGACTACAGATTGCAATCAGTATGGCGAAAAATCCGGACAGTCGGATTTTTCGCAACCAGAATCCGCGGAATAAATAATAGAATTTTTTTAATATAAAATCCGGATTTAATTTTCTTTGTTTTCAATGCAATGTTAATTGAAATGAACGCGTCCAAAATACTAACAGGCATTCAATACTTAATATTACGTAGTATGAGAAATTTGTAATAATAGTTCGATAACACAATAACCAAATGTTAACATTATGCACAGACACACGAATTAGTACAAACAAAATTTCTTAATGTTTTGCCAGAAAAATATTAATCAAACAAGAAAAATAATATTAGAAAAATAATGCTTTAAGGGAGAGGAAGGTTTTTAGAAATCTCATGTAGACAGAGAAATTCATCTTGTTTTGAAAGTCAAGTGTGCGAAATTTCATCAATCTCGGAATAAAATAGTAGAATTCTATAAAAATCAAATACACGCCTCCCGCCTGGTGTCCGCCACAGGCCCTATTCTTTTGTACCTATACCAAAAGGATAATGTTCGTATATGGTAGCAGAAGTCGGGGACGTTCGAGGAAGACATAGCTCAATCAAGTGAATAAGAAACTTGAGTCGGGCCATGTCAAGAGTCAAAATAATAGAAGAGTATCTATGAGATGATGTATGAATGTGAATGAGGCAAGGAGTGTGTGTCAAAACCGAGTTGTTTTGCGGTCCGTCTTCTCTGCCTACCCATGTGTTAGTTAGTTATCAGAAAAAAGCTTCTTTTTTTTCTTCATATTTGATTATTTTCGGTCATTGAAATTATAAATTTTACTTAAAAAAATCCTAATATAATCCTGATATCTAAGTTTTGAATTCCCAATTTTGAAATCCCAATATATTGACTCTCGACTTAAGTGCTTAACAGCTTAAAATAAAACTTGCACGCTCCGAAGAAAATTAATATGCAAAGGAAAAGCTTGCAATCCATTGGATCCCAGATGTCTACAATACGCTACTCTACAGTCTACAAGTCCCGCTCCCACCTACCACCTACCAACTAGGCTAACTAGTAAAGGTTTTAATATTTGATCGAGTACAATCCGAAGCGACGCGACGTGACGGCAACTTGCGTAGTAAATGTTATTAATTTATATACTCGTAATGTATTCTATCCTCGCGGCATCGTGGCTTCATGTAGACTCTTTACTGTAGAGCAGTGTTTCTCAACCTTATTTGTGCCATGCCCCACTTCAAGACTAAAAAAAAACCTCCACACCCCCCACCTCCAAAGAAATAACAATATTACACAACCAAAGGGAAATGCGCTGCAGGCGAAAAAAAAAGGGGGGAGGGGGTCGCCACGAGTTTCATTAATAACGACTAATAAAAGGATTATTATTTTTTTCCTAAGAAACCTACAAAAATACATTCCAAAGTTTTCTGCTCGGACCGCGGATCCTACTCTTATTGAATTACCATAGTGCTGGTAAAATTAACATGGTAAAAGGGAAATTAACATGGTAAATAGAGATTAAAAATAAAAGCAACATAGAAATCGATTTTACGTAGGAATAGTAAAAATTGTAGGGTTTTTTTTAAATTTATTTTTAGAAACACAAGTACATAAAAATATAAGTAGATCGTCCCAACAGTTTGAAAATGCGTTCGGAAGGCGAAACACCTATCACGCGTAGTAATAATTACATAAGAGAACTTCTTTACAAATAAACCTCGAATTATGATATCGTTTTAATTAAAATAGGGTTCTTCAAATTAAACCAGATAAGAGTTTATTTATTACACTGTTATACGTGGTGGAATTATATAGTATTAAAATAGAAAATAAAACATTTTTTAACTTATTTCCACTTGTTTATTTTACCAGTACCGGTTTCGTCCTATTATGGACATCTTCAGGCTGGCAATTGAAATTCTTTTTCAAAAAGAATTTCAATTGCCAGCCTGAAGATGTCCATAATAGGACGAAACCGGTACTGGTAAAATAAACAAGTGGAAATAAGTTAAAAAATGTTTTATTTTCTATTTTAAACCAGATAACAATAAATGATACAAAATATTTAATTCAATGAAACATTAATGAAAAAAAATAAAAAAATCTACCCATACATCTACAAATCAATACAAATCTTGCAACGATGCATGACAGATTTGAATTTACGAGTAACAAAAATTGCCTTTACCCCATCTATTTCCAATATTTCTAGGAAAGTCCGGTTAAAAATAATTGCCCTCCAAAACATTTAGATTGCCCTCAGACAGTGGGAAGTGCGTCACACTTTGAGAAACACTGCTGTAGAGGCTATGTACACTGTACAGGAAATTTATTATATATTCAAAGGAAACATGTATAGCACACTGTAAATAAACTCACCCTGTCTGCGTCTTATGTCAAAGTAAGTCGGTCGCAGACGACTTTCTCATGTTAGTCGACATGAAGAATAATCACTTGCAGGGCATACAACGTTTATAGGCATATTAATTTATCGTTGTATCTTACGTTTTCCATAAAGGTTGTAAAATCTACTATATATCAATCAAATTAATGGTCAATTAATTTCTAGTATTTTATTGTGCCCTTTTATTTATTTATTGACAGTAAAATTACAGATTTTAACATATTGACAGTTAAGTTCAGTTGCAAACCCAGCTCGAATAGAGTACCTACCAAATTGATGTTCAACGTTGATTAAAATGCCAACGGGGATTCGATTGGGACTCGAGGAAAGCGACTTGACGATTGGAGGAAGTGGAAACGTTGAGTTCACCACCCACCAATCACGTTTATGAAGTTAATTCTATGATGTTTTTCTCTACGGCCGCATTCTGATTATAAATAGGTACGTCGAAGTACTCCGGATCAGATTTGTATAGTTAATAAAAAATAATGGTGTCTTGTACAAAAACATTAATGTTTATGTTTCATTTGCACGCTTATTCGTTTGCAGATAATGAAACATTTTAAGAATCTTAATACACAGGAAATCAACAAAAATACATTAATATCAAATCCTCATCTAGTCCCCTAAACACGCCCTCCCCGCCGCCAAGCAATTGAGAAATGGTGGTTTTAGACTTGAGCTATCGATCCGCAGAGGAATGGCCCTTCCAGCCGTATTAATGTGCCTAACCGGGCCAGTGAAAACTCTGCAGCAGAGTGAAAACATGTGCAGCGCAGACACTAAAACAAATAGGCGGATAAAACATCGCATCGGCCAGGAAGAAAGTACTCGCAGCATTTTAACGACGAAGTACAATTACTTCAGTATTTACTTGTGCCATTAAAAACATTAATTCAACTTTAAAAAAATGGATCAAAGACCTTCCTATCTATTGACGACATTCAACATTTAATTTTGGTAATCGTTATAATTAATCTTTACTCAAAATGCCAACAGCTCCAGACTTATTCGTTAATAGTTTAGTGAAGATTCCGGAAAATGAATGAATGAACTTTTTTATTTTACTGTGTCTTGTTATGTTTTACGTTTCGTTTATACGATTTTCATTATCTTCTTCTTCAATTATATATTACTTAGCAAATTGTTTTTAACCCTCTAGGCTGTAGGTCCTGGTCTGAAGGGGAAGGGGAGGCATAGGGCGCGGATCATTCGACGGCGCGAGATATTTTGGAACAAGTGAAAAAATAAAATGTTTAAAATTAGTTGATATTGCAAAAGTTCGCGGAATACGAATGGCCTGACAATATTTGAAGGCCTTCTACCCCTATAATTATAGTGTGTTAAATATTGCTTGTGAAATGATAGAGTACATAGCTAACAGAGGATTATATTGGCGGTGCCTGGGTAGGAACCTTTGGACTAATATTATCATTTTGAGATTTAAATATCATTTGGGAAAAAGTTGTATTGCCAGAAAATAGGTTTTCAGTTCTAAATCTTAGTTCGTCTCAAATACTCGTACTTAATTCCATAGATAAAGCTAAAAAAATTTAGAAGTGTGTTAAAATTGAAAGTTGAAAGTTCAGCTAAAGGATTAAAAATTATTCACTTTTTTATAGTAATTTTTTTACTGTATACGGCATAAAATTATTATTATTAACAGCTTCAAAATTATGAATGTTTCGAGTTAAAATGTTTCGGTAAGTTTTTTTAACAAACATCAATGTTTATTTCAAAAACAAACAACTCAACTCAATCAAGTTTAAACAACTTAAAATACTTCGGAACTTGAAAATATTTGAAAGCCTGAAGGGTTCTGCCATGTCATTCTGATAGATGTGCTGCTATCCCGGTTGAAACGAAAGATACCACAGATAATAATAAAGACTTACAATTAATTAGTACCATCACCGAGGTGAAATGATAGCTGACAAATCTCCATCAGTCATTCGGTGAAATATCGCGAGAAATAATCGGCGAATAATTTAAGGGTCGTCATTGAACATTTCGCAAACTGGACGACAAGTGAACTTGATTAGCGTTTTCGGTTGACTTTTTATTTATAATATGTCACAGCGCAGCGGCAGAATCTGGTGCCCTCTGAACTCCTCAGACACAGAATGATTGATTAAAAAAATCAATTTGATGCAAAAGTAATAGTCATTTAAGAGGTGGCGGGGTATTTTGATGAACAGTTCGTACGAATATTTGAAAAGTGTTATTGCTTGGTTTTGAAATGAGAATATGCTTAGTTCCTACCGGGATGTCATTTATCCAGTTCCTACCTCTCCTTAACCATCACCTTGTCGGAAAAGTATTAGAAATTCTGAATAATGACAAGAAAATAGTGCAAATTTGAGTGCATTTGTTTAGAAAACAGAAAAAGGATTGGGAGTACCTTGGAAGCAAGTTTTTGGTGTTTTCGTGTACACAATATCGTTTTAGTACTAATTCGTTTTGTTGTGGCGATAATTACCTCGAGTTATCGTGATCGAACTCATCATATTGTGATTGTTTTGTGCGCTCCTTCGCAGAGATTGAGTGGTGAGTGATTGGTCATCCCGTTTTTCTTTCTTTCATACCTTCATCCAACACATACTATCACCCAATTCCAGCAAATACCAATTCATTTCGTTTCGTTAAAACTATTTACACTCCATTTAGTTTCGGATATAATAGTTATATGTATAGTAATTGCTAGTTAGTGTTTTAACAAATTTTAAAAGTAGGTAAACCGCTGATAGTTCCGTTTCCCCCAACTTTCCCATAAATGAAGCATGTAAATCTATAGTTTTGACGTACATATATGCCAAAAGTATACTATTGAAACAATTAAAGAAATAAGGAATCCTCTACGAGACCGCGTATCCATCAAACCAAATCAATATGACAAAAAAACATTAGTTAAAATGCAATAAACTAGCAGTTCTGTGGACAGTTAGAAAACCTCACGTCCAAAAAAGTATTTATCTGATTTTCTCTCATTTAAACCAAAACAAAAAATTCCTCGGAAATCGTAAGATTTGTAAGTAGATACTTAAATACCTTCCTACGTAATAATATAAATATATTTTACCAACCCTTTAACTTTACCCGTCGTATGCCGATACTACATTTTCGCCATGCACCAGCTGATTCTATTTTCGTAATAACTCACTTGTTTTTTGCATAATGATGTTTTTGTGAATTTTACCGTCTTACCAGATAAAGTATTTACATATATTTAAAAAAATATATATAAACTATCTACCACAAGTATTTTCCCCAGAATGACAATTTATATTAACACATCTTTTTTATTCTGCTTAACGTCTACTGCGGCGCACGATAGTTTAAAACGGCCACCATCTTCAAACCGCAACCGGAACGTAACAAGCAAATTTACAGACAAATTAATGTGTAGCGGTAACAATAAGTTGGGTACAATCAACGACTATTATTTTATTGTACCTTAATATTCCTAAGGTTTGTATCCTCGACAGCTCGTCATTAACACTATTTATGGAAAGATTTTTTCATAATGTTATACACAGTGACCAAACAAAAAATGTGGCTTAAGTATTTTGTCAAATAAATTGATGTTTCACAGCACAATGGCTCATTCAGATTCAAATGCGGCCAAAGTAATATGATTGGGTAAGTTTTAAAGATGTATCACGTACACATAATTCTTTTACCATACCTAAACAACATAATGCCGCCTCACTTTATGAGACATGGCACAATGGAAAATAATTTCATATGCCGGCTTCTCTCGGCGTTCATGTTTCCCATACCTCCCGAGTAATAATGAGTTCACCTGAGAGCAGCTGAAATGAGTTAAATACTTTGCAGAAAGCACAAACTTAATTTAAAAATTATATATTAACAGTTTTACTAAACCGTGTTTGCTCGAGATTTCAACACGGTCTACCTCAAAGATATTAGAAGAACGAGATATGCTATGTTGGCCGCCGGACCGTAGGCGGAGTACTACCTAATTAGGGTACTTTGAACGGTATCGGGACGTGTACGCACAGAAATCTGTTCTATGTATTAGTGCGGATACCTTAGCGTAAGCGAAGGTATGCAGTAGTATTGGTGAACAAAACCGGCGACACTGGGCAAAACAATTCCACACAGTATGAACTGCTCATAGCACATCTCGTTCTTCTAATATCTTTGGTCTACCTATTACGTTTTGTTTATTTAATACTGTGCAACGGTAGTGTTGACCTAGACGTACATGGTAGAGAAATTAAAACAATTAAAGTTTATGAAGGAGTAGAAGAAATTAAATATTTTTGAGTTATAACTGTAATTTGTAATTGTAATTTGTAAACTATAAAAATCAACGCGTTAAAACATTTTTTTAACAATAATTAAATGATTGAACCTTCCTCCCCAGGGACTGACTCTTAAACTGAAGTGAACTTTTAAATTTAAAAAAAAAACAACAATAAATGGTTTGACTGAGGAATGAATCTTTTTTCCCAGGGGCTGGAGTCAACCGTGCCAACAACTGCGCCAAATCCCGATTGGATAGGATCGACATTTATTTCCTGCATTCTTATTAAATTTTAGAGAAATGCGTATGTGTCCGCGTGTGTATGAGTGATTGCCACAAAAAGTGAAATAATGCATTGTCATCGGATGTCAAAGAGTTTATCTTCCGAGTTTCAGCTTGATCGGATGTCGGGAAGTGGGTTAATCAACAATAACTTTGAATGTACATTTCAAACTTTGCAGCAAATTTGAGTAGGAGCTGATTTAACATTTATACATAGAATTTTAAACAATAACATCGACTGTCCCGAGCGTCTGTCCCTAGTTAATTCTAACATACCTTTGAGACGTACACAACATACAGTGCTATTCCACATACTTAATTACAAAACAAATGCAGCATCTAATGAAAGTTACTGATTAGTGAGAGAACACTATACTAGATATATAATGTTAATTTTATAACAAAATAAAATAAAGGCACTTAAAATAAATTTCTGCGGAGAAATTTACTCACACAAACCCACGCACCTACCTTCTGTTCCACCAGAAATTGTCATAATAAATTTTACGGTAGCAATAACTTCAAAGTCGAAAACAACAAGAAAGGCTGCGACACGAGAGCACGATAACTAACTCATAAGAGATATAAAACATGAAAGAAAATAATTTCATCCAGACTTCGTTTATTCATTATCATTGTGTAAGTTATTTCCCCCCGTGTGAATCCCGCCATGCCTCACGCCGCGAGGGTTGAAATAAATTCTAGGCCTAGTTAATAAAGTGGAGTGTATGAACATGAATACTACCTTCTGCCTACTCTATTAAATAATCATAAGGATGGGTGGTTTTGTGACCACATAAAGCAGGAGTCAGGTGTTGGGCGGTCCCATTATAAATATGTATATTCCACCTGTTTCTAATAAAAATTTCCGATGGAAAATAATATTTACATGCTTACGTTTTTCATACGACGGTCCTACAGGTAAAACGAAAACGCTTTATATGTATATTCCACTGGTTTCGAATAAAAATTTCCGATTAGAAAATAATATTTACATGCTTACGTTTTACATACGACGGTCGCTATAGCAATTTGTGCAAATTGATCCTTTCCAAGCTTGCTTACTTTTACTACCCGGCTTTGCACGTGATTCGGATGGATTATTTTTCTATTCTCTTGTACGCAGAAAGTAAAGAATTGTATTTGGTAAGTAGATGTCAACACCTTTTACACAAAATCTTTATTCTTATTGAGTAATTAACTAGAGGAATGTATGAAAGCTTCGTGTATTGTGGTGGGAATTACGTAGCGACCCTTAAATTCTAACGTTGATACAGATATTTTTACAGAACAAACAAGCCAGGGCTCCAGGGTTCAATAGTTATAACGAAGATAAAAACAGATTTTCTCCTTCACAATTTTTTTTCTCTCAATGAAATTTCTATATAATAAATAACTTAAGTCACTTTACCTGTCTAACACATTCTTTTACCATTTCCGAAGCGTACTAATGTAGTGAAATGTTTCGAAATGATAAATTAATAATTCAAGAGAAGTATTGGAAGAGGATTACGTGGGTATTTGTTTAAATGGCAAAAGTTACTCCATACTTCGCATAACGGTTTTAAAGAGTATCGGAGAAGCAGTTCAGTATCGAAAGAGTTAGAATGCATACTCGTACATATTTGCTTATGGCGAAAGTTACTTCATACGAGTACTTCGCGTAACGGTTTTAAATAGTATCGGAAAAGCAATTCATTATCAAAAGAGTTAGAATCCATTCATATTTGCAAATGGTGTATCGGAGAAGCAGTTCAGTATATCAAAAGAGTTAGAATGCAATGAATGCATACATATTTTCAAATGGTGAAAGTTACTCCATACTTCGCTCGACGGTTTTAAAGAGTATCGGAGAAGCAGTTCAGTATCAAAAGAGTTAGAATGCATACATATTTGCAAAAAGGTGAAAGTTACTCCATAATTCGCATAATGGTTTTAAAGAGTATCGGAAAAGAAGTTCACTATCAAAAGAGTTAGAATGCATACATATTTGCAAATGGTGAAAGTTACTCCATAATTCGCATAACGGTTTTAAAGAGTATCGGAAAAGAAGTTCACTATCAAAAGAGTTAGAATGCATACATATTTGATGCATCGAATATTAGGACCGAACCGGAAGAAGCGTCGCCTCGGTCCACTGGGAAATGGTCGATCTTTACCGGTAGCGTACCGCTGAAAGATAACCTCTCTCTCTCTCTCTTTCTGTTAACAGGCGAAAATAACTGAAAGAGAGGTTGAAACGGAGCTCTCAAAGGAAGGATCTTAAATTCAGGTTTCTAAAACCTTGCCAGGAAATTCAGCGGAAACAAAGCCTCCTCCTTAGTTTACCTAGTGCTTGGATATACCGCTTCATAAAAAAATCTCATGGTTAGTTCATCAATCTCAATTTCGTTGCAGGTTATTTTATCACGACGCAGAATTTTTGGGATAAATATTGTGTGGTATTAGAAATTATAAAATACCCTTGACCGACAGAGAAACCAATTTAGAAGTTCTTTTTCGAAATCCATTGTCATCTCAGACACATTACGAAGGACGGTAAATACTGAATTACCCAACTAAATTATAAACCAGGGGAAGACTGATGAAAGACGAAAAGAGGAAAATTAAGAAATATAGATTTTTTAAATTGTTATAATGTCTCCTTCAAGAATTACTTCAAAATACTTTGTACCACCTTTTAATAAATAAATGATAATATTATGTAAATAAATGTATTATTAACTTCCAATGGGAAAAGCGGGCTTTAGTCAGTCACAATTGCCTCTGGATTGCCTGATGACTAAAAGGCGGAAAGACACCTCAAGTCGTAGCAGTTACAAATAAAAGAGGGAGAAAACGCCATTCTGCGTGATCAATATTTGATTGGGTACCTCCAGGTGGTTCACCAAGGGAAAGGGAGCGTGACCATTGACTTATAAATATGTACATCATTCAACGGTAGGAAACGTACCTACAACAATAGCGTTGAAAAGCTTGTTACAGTGCGGAAGAAAATACAAGTGGACGAAATATCCATGTGGTGAGCGTGGCCATAGATATTTTGTCATTATTTTGAAGATGTCTGATGAGGAAGAAGTATGTGCGCTCAGTTTTTCGCTCAATGTGTGTTTTGACGAGGATTTTCGAGGAGGAGATTTCGGGTTTGATCGTAACTTCGACAATGAAAGATTTATATTTATATAAGGATTTTTTATAGATTTTGTTTAGGTAATTTCAATAGGGTCAAATTATATTTTTAATTAATGCTCAGCCAAATATAAAAAAAAAGAAACGTGGGAAGTGAGGTCATTTCATTTCGTTTATATTTTGTATGTGAATACCGCACAAGACTCCCAACTGTATGGAGCCAGTGAGACTATGGCAATCCTAATTGGGGTATGTTGTGAGGCTGAAAGTAGTGGGGACGGGAAGGAGATGGGGAAAAGGAAGGTGGGGAAGTTTTAAGTCTATAAGTCTATTCAGATATGCGCTCACTAAACACGGCCAAAACCATTTCAACGTTTCAATTCTGAATAGTGGTCTTACATCAGGGAGATCCTGAAAGTATATTTTACTCTGGAACGTGCCGCAAATATAATATATTTTTTTAAATTAATAAATTGTGAAACAACACACATAAAATTTATTTGCGCACGCCGTATTTAACCCGCGGCCTCCGGCTTACTAGTCGACAGTCTTACCCCTAGACCACGGAGGCAGTCAAAGAACACAGAGGCCATGGTGTCACATCTCGATTTCTCGCAACCGGCGATTCATATACAAGCCTGATGTACTACTTGAGAATCTCGAAACAGTCAAAAATTGTTCCGGAGGTTTGTTGGGTCCTCTGCAATAGACTTAAACACTTTCTTTAAAGATGAGTTTATGGTAGAAACAATCACACATAACAACATTATTTATTTATAATTTTTAAACTCGTAATTATTATGCTCGCTCACTGCACATAACCTTAAAAACTCGTACGATTTATGCTCCGTGACAGACCGCACCGCGCGGCGGCTGTTAAAAAAAATAATCCCCTCCCCTAACTTCCCGAAATTAATTGAATGCGCGGAGATTGTTTTCCATCGGTCACGAAAAACACTGCTTTTTTCTACAAAAAATGTGGACGGGAACGCCCCCTTTTCGAATGTCTCAGGAAACGTTCGTCGTAATGTTTGAGGTATTGTTTGTGGAAACGCTCGAAGTAGACCCCGCTTTAGATGGACATCATCAAATAATTAAAAAAATATTTGTTGAACTGATAATCGACTTCATTGGATGGCCTGGAGTGGAAAGATCTGAAGAAAATTGGCGAAATCACTTTTCTTTCAAATCGGATCACATGCATTTTCTGATCCACGGCTACTGAAATATCTTGCAATCGTCTATTTCGAGTGCATACTTCAAAGAGTACCTAAATCTGTCATTTAACGAGTGGCATAATTTGTGGAGTAATTAATACATTTAGGTAAATTTAATATATATTTCAAACAATTACAATATAAAATATTTACATTTAGCCAAGGATTGCCAACATTTTTTTTTTCATATTTGTCCTTTTAAATTAATGGCATAATATGTTGTTTTTTCATCTTTGTCGTTTTATAATGTAATTCTTATTTTTTATCTCTGGTCCTTTGTAAAATGATAGTTAAGATTTATTAGAAACATTAATGTAACGATATTATACTCTCGATACATTATTTTGAGGTAAAGAATTCGAGCTTAAAAAATATACAATGTAAAGAAACAATAAACTATAAAGAATAAACAATAATGATAGTTATTAGGTATCCTAGTGAGGCTAAAAATTCTAACATAAAAAAGTATACAATGTAAAGAAACAATAATGACATTTATTATTAAACGTTCAATAAAATAAGTAAACATATAGATTGGTATCATGACTATAAAAATTCGAAGAGGTATTCTGTATAATCGAGTTTGGTGTTTATTCCACTATAAAATCGTATTTTTATAGACTTGGTTGTAAAAAAAAGTAATAAAATGTTTAAGTTCATGAATGTTTGATTTTTCATTCCTATAAAAACAGTTTTCTAAATAAAATAGACGTGGAACAAAACACAAGGTGCAAACATTTGTCAGACAAAAAACTTACAATGTTCCTTTCTAAAAAATTTACTTAAAAAAACTTTCACACACATCATTGAAACATAGAATCATTTCTTTTTAGAAAAATACACTAGCAAAAAGATAATGGCTGCGACCGAGCCTTAATTAGATTAGATCCAGTAATTAGTGCACACGATTTTTCTTGTGTTTTCGAAAACACATTGTGAAAATTAATCACAAGTCAGATCTATACATATCGATTTGAAAAAAAACTGATGTCACTTTCTTTTATAAAACTCTTTGATTCTTAGATGCCAGAACGACAATAATATCGATTACCTGTTCAAAAAGAATTTCGGTATTTGAAAATATTTACATGAAGCAAAAGACATTTAGCGTAGTTTGGGTACACAACACACACGGAGAAAACTTACTGACATAAAATATTGCTAATTTATTAAAAATCTGTTCAAAATATAAGTATTCCTGTTAAAAACGGGACTGCAGGCCTTAAACGAAAGTGTCGACAGATTTCCTAACAAACTATCAGTAAAACACGAATGTGTTATGAGAATATCGGAACAAGTGTTCATAAAAATTCTAATATTGTCGTATTTCGTCATTATATTTATCAGGAACGCATGAACACGTGTTCCGAAATATTCTGTATGTACTACAAAACTTTCAGTAAATGACGAATCTGTTATGACGATATCGGAACAAGTGTTCATAAAAATTCTAATATTGTCGTATTTCGTCATTATATTTATCAGGAACGCATGAACACGTGTTCCGATATATTTTTGTTGTTATTAGGAATTTTTTGATGATCGGGAATGTTGGTTCAACAATCAATGTGCATTTTTAAATTTTGTTTTTAAAACTCTACTTTTCTTTGTTAAATTTTTTTTTTTGGCAGACCGGTAAAAAAATTTGAGAATGAATTCAACTTATTAAAAGTAGTACCCTGACACAGCAACACATACATATTTCTAACATAGTCGCAATTTTCATTTATTGAAGCATTTATGAATATTCGCAAAACGAATTCAGCTTGACAAGAGCGGTTCCCTACGTGAATATTCAGGCAGCCTGCTAGACTATGCACGGAGTATTAAAGATGCAGAGCCCTCCGGCCGGCATCGTCTACCGGGGGACGGCCCCACGAGCGGGGGGTGAAAGATTAATCGAACCGTTTGGACTGACTTAAATAATTGCTGCCGCTACCTCTTGCGCTCTTCTGCGTGCATGTGAGTGTTGCCCTTGCGAGACAAACCACTGCAGGTCGCGTATTATTCATAAAAAAACACTGTTTGTAACATTCTTCAAGACTATGCTATCGAAATTAATATACTACGTTCATTAAGGTTCTCAATATTTATATTCCTTATCTTTTTCCAAAGGAATGCACACAGAGAAATTAATATACTACGTTCATTAAGGTTCTCAATATTTATATTCCTTATCTTTTTCCAAAGGAATGCACAGCTTTACGGTCTCTGCATGTCAGCGCAGAAATATACAAAATCTTATAATATTGTGAATCTAGGACCCTGTCAGGTAAGCTTCTGGTTATTTAAACAAAAGCTAAGGCGTGTATAATATGTAGCTTCCGATTAAGGTTCACTCAAAAGAAAATTTATTCAGTTTTCGGAGTAAGGTACAAATTTGTGTTTAACTCAACTTCTTGAATTCTTTATGTCTAACGCCTTCGTCGTAGGCAAATTTTAAAGCAAACTAATATAGAAACAGTAACGCGTAAATCTTCCTTTGATCTACTTACTAATTAATAATGCAGATTTGTGTAACAGTTTGGATTTAATAAAGTTTTAGGATGGGAAAATCCTTAGTTGTACAAGACGGAGCCGGTAAAACACGTAGGTACTTTTAAATAGGTTGTGCAATTACAAAATTAAATTAGAATCCGAGAAAAAATTCCGAAAGGTCAGTCACTTAATAGAAGTTTAAAAAATCCGCCGGCACTTGAACAGTCTAACTTAGTCCAGCGGAAAGTTCTGAATGAGTAAACTACCGAGTCCTGCGCAACAAAGTAGAGACGGAGCAAGTGGGCGGTCCGAGCTGAACTTCAGCAAACAGGAAGAAACCGGTTGTCTACTTTAAGAAACTTTACTTTTAAAAAAACCGGTCGCCTATTTAAAGGAACTTTACTATTAGAAGAAACCGGTGATCCAGTATTCCTGACCGTTCCTGAAAAGGAAAGAATTCCTCAAACACGCAGGGAAAATGATCAAATAACAAAGGCTGTTTGTTTTGACTAGGTTCCTCCAGTTTCAGTAAAAGATTGTGGACTTCTTCTCTTCGGGCAAAAGAGCCCTCGAACATTTCCTCTGATTCGCAATTGCGAACGGGCGGAGAAGGACGGTGGGGAAAGTGAGGATCGGAATTGGAAAGAGATTTATAAGTCCCGGGCTTTGTGCGGACAAATGATCCAATTGCTCCAGGATTTGTGTATTCGTTGAATACTAACCAACCCGCGAACGGTCGCCTTGCGTAGAAATTCAGTCGCTCGCATATATTGTCAGAGGAAAGAAGTCGGGCCAGTCTATCGTGGATGAACTGGGGAGGTATTTAAGGGGATAGTGGAGATAGTATAATATATATAAAAAGGAAAGTATAAGGTTAAAACAGTTTTAAAGTGAATACGTATTCTCTCCCAGAAACACAAGAATTGTTAAAGAGTTATTTAAGAACTAGGCACACGTACGTTACAGCAACACAGCTCTGAAATATTATATAAAGCTATCTGTACAAGCCCTAGCCTAGATAGTAGATTATCCTTAGCGTAGGTATCGTGGATTACAAAATTATCCTTATAATAAAATGAAAATACTGGTCAGGTGTGCCTTTTTAAGTATACGTTATAGTAAACCGTTTACTAAATGAAAGCATGTAAAACAATAGAAATTCATAAGTTCCTCGCTTTACAATTTTTTTCAAAGGATTATTTCTGAACCATCAATCAGATAGTTAACTGAATACTATCATTTTAATACATATTTTATCATAACGTAACACAGAAATTAAATCATTTCAGAATCGTGCTAAAAACGTACACACAATATTTATATAAAAGCATCATACACCAGGAAGCAAAATAAAGCTGGTCCCATATGAAAAATAAAAGAATGATCAGTACAGAAAAAATGTCACTATTATTAAATCAGCGCTATCGACAGTGGACTGCTAAGTGCAAGGGTTCATTAATTAATTATGCGGCGGAGACAAAGCGAAGGTCCCTTTCTTCTGATTTTAAAGGCCGCTCCGTTTCCACTTATTTATGCATTCCCTTTGAGTCCGGCCTCGCTGCCTAATTAGGTACCGCCTGCTGAACTTTCTTTCAACTTCCATTCTCCCCAGTGCTCTGTTTAATGAGTAGATTCTGCTCTAAACAATGAGGTGACGCGAGTCTCGCGATCTCGGCTGTAGCATTACTCGAGGTGTCAATAATAGGTATTCTAGTAGATTATTTCGTTTACCTGTTCTACGAATCTAAAGGTCGCGGATTGCAATCCCGGCGCAGCGCAAATAAATCATATTTTACCACTATGTCTTATTTCACACATAATTCATATAAAATAATATATGTTTGTAGCGTATTTGCACTTACAAAAGACTCAGGAACCAAAAGTAATTTACAGGAACTTAGAATATTTTTGGTATGTTCCAGAGTTGAAGATACACTCAGTATCGCCCAGGTGAAAGACCTGTATTCAGAATCGAAATGTTGTTTGAAATGGCTTTAGCCGTGTTCGATGACCAGATATCAATACGTCCCAACCATTGCTCCCCATCTTCTTCCTTTCCCTTCTTTCTTTCAGCTTCACAAGATACCTCAATTGGAGATGCCATACCCTCTCAGGCTCCGGACAGTTGGGACTATTGTGCGGTATTCACATAGAAACACTAATTTAAGAATCAGAATAGTTCGTTGTTATATATTTCTCTATACTGCTGCACCTACGGTATGGAATCCTTGAGATTAAACCAAACATTAACAAAGAAGCTTATGAATTTTGTATTTTTTAACTTTGAAACATCGTGTTCGTACTCGTAGTAGGTATACACAGCAAATTTGTATATACTATGAACACGGTGTCCAGAAACTCATATTAAACACAGGAAACTTGTGAATCTACAAAATCTACATCACATTTGGAGTGTTTTTTTGGACCATAATGTGGATATTACAAACCAATGCAACAGTAGAAAGGTTAAGAAAATTAGTTTCATAAACATTTTAAATTTAAGACTATTTTTCCACAATTTAATAAGCATTTCAATGGGGTTGTTGGCTGGTGTGGCGCATTCAAAATTTCTCTCTTTATATAAGGCAATCCTCCGAAGAATATTAATAAAAATAATTTTAAATAAGTTAAATGATTACCTCACTAACGGATTATTTAAAGTCCATTCAATGGAAATTATTTAAGAAAAAAAAGCCCTTTCACAAAATCAACAAGATTATTCCAACAATGAAAACTAACATTTTTTTCGGACGGCAATAAACCAAATGTTCTTGGCTCCATACTACAGCCCAACTATTTTACAAATATATTTGAGTGAAATGGTTTAACCAATGACTCGTTAATATAAGATTGGAAACGAATTATACAAAATTCAAAATAGTATTTCTCAATTTTTATACTTTGTTATGTAATATAATATTTCTCAATAATAATATTATATTATTTTTTCTTTTCTCTTTCATATATATTATTTGTTTTTTTTTTTGCACTCTTGCTCCTTCTGAAAATTTAAATTTTAAAACCATGTTATAACTTTATTTATCTACGTTTCTCCGCCCTTTTAACAAGAGCGTTGTTCTAAAATAATATGTAACACGATTATTATATTAAAATATATATGTATCATTAGTATAAATAAAGAAAAAAATATACTATTCTTCGGCAGACAGGCCAGATGGACGGGCGGTAGACGATTCCACACGCCATTTTACAAGTTTTAATCTTCATGGATCCATGTGATCTGAAACTGAAGTGAGTGGATTCCGCCAAGACCCTTGGCCAGTGGTGCACAATTATAGAAGTACACAAGTTTGCTTGAAAGCGTAACATTAAAATCGCCGAAATGTATCAATATATATTTTGAAACAATCAATTTGCGTACGACAGCGTAAGTACTACATTAAACTGAAATAACAATGTGTGATTTTCATTAATATTAGAATTATTTCGGCATCAAAAAGGAATAACATTTTAAAGTTAATAATATAAAAAAAACTATAATTGTTAAATTATAATTTAGTAGTTATTGCTTAGCAACGGCATATGCTTTGCATTTGCTCTCTGATTATTTTTGTTATATAAGATAGAAAAGAATTAGCTAACTTTGATCCCAATACATACAAATATTTGAAGATAAGGACGGGTTGTTTCGGAGAATCTGAACAATTCATCAAATTTCAACGTTCATTTTCAAGTTCTGTGAAAGATTTTTTCAAGTTCTGTTTTTATTTCAGTTTTGTCAAGCAACTAGCCTACAATGATATAAAAACAGAACTTGAATAAGTCTTTCACAGAACCCGAAAATGAACGTTGAAATTTGATGAATTGTTCAGATTCTCCGAAACAACCCGTCCTTAGTATATTAGATAACGCAATAAATAAACTACCAGTAAGCCATAGGATGTTCAGGTAAATAATTAGGATTAAAAAAAAATATGCGAGGACTCCGGTAACCAAGGTAAACAACAATATTTGACATTCGTTTGAAAAAATTAACATTTTATAGGTATATTTTTATTTTGATAACGTTGTTCTTGAATATAATATATTATAAATTTGTAATGTTGAAAGTTAGTTTAATTGGAAATTATAGATTTGTAATATTGAAAGGTAGTTTAATTAGAATATTTAATTTGGGCATATTGAAAATCATTTGTTGATAAATGAAATTACCAGGTAACGATAGTTGCTTGGTTATTGGAATGTAGCAGTAACGATACAATCATCTCCAAGTTGTTTTAGTTGTTCCAAAATGACAACAATGTAACCAACGTAGATGATCAGGGGATTATTATGTCATCTGTACAGATGAACATGGATAGTCTAAGACCACAAAAAACAAAAACAGGTATTTCTAGACAGCGTATGAAATGGAAGAACGATGTCAATATGTTCATTGTTCGTTCATATTTTTATGTAACCATTACTAGATGATCATTTGTGGAAAAGTGTGAGGAAGGGTTTAGTTTTTCCTGTGGGGAAGATTTAACCCGGTCGAAAAATTTATTATTTTGGCTACAGATGGTACTCGAGTAATCAGAAAAAAAACTAACTGTTAATTACCAATTGGTAACTTCTGCCCTAGACGACATAATGACTTTTTAACGGCCTTCGATATAGTTAACCGCGGCTATAATGGGATTCTCAATAAGACTTCTCACATTTTTTGCTAGCTATCTCGCCGACAGGAAACAGTTTGTGTCTCGTGGACTATTCCAATCTATACTATTTTGTTTTTTTTTTTATATTAACTCCACACAGGAGGCCCTGAAGAAAATAATTTCCCTCAGGGCCTATGTCATCTTTGGGGATGCTGTGTGGGGGGTCTTTTTGTGGAGAGGAAGGAGTGAACATGGGTCTTGAAGAGTCCCATGTTGTAGGAGGGAGGAAACACAGAGGCCGGCAGTTCGTTCCACAGCCGAGCTGTTGAACTTAAGAACGAATCGTAGAAGCGACCCGTTCTCATGTGACAAATGTCAACTGTGTACAAATGTTGGGCGCGCGTTTTTCGTGTATCCCGACTACGCACCGGTGCCGAAGGGATCAATGACGCTAGTTCCTCAGAGCATCTTCCATTGTAATACCGATAGAACAAGGACAGCATACCTATCTGACGCCTGTGCTCTAAAGATTGTAGTCCGTTTGTTAAGATTGGGGAATCTATCAAACGGACCGCCCGTTTTTGCACAGAGTCAAGGGTTTTTTCAGGTATTTAGGGGCTCCGGACCAGAGATGGCTGCCAAATTCGACAGCAGGGCGCACTTGCGATTTGTACAGGGTCAGCAGTTGTGTATTATTTAAGTATCTGCGGGCCCTGTACATTACGCCCAGCTTCAGCCTTTATTTATTTTATTATGTTATTTTACGTTTTATCTATACATTCCCGCTATCCGATGGGACATTCCCATTGTCCGATGGGACATTCCCACTGTCCGATGGGACATTCCCACTGTCCGATGGGACTTTCCCACTGTCCGATGGGACATTCCCAATGTCCGATGGGACATTCCCAATGTCCGATGGGACGTTCCCACTGTCCGATGAGACATTCTCACTGTCCGATGGGACATTCCCACTGTCCGATGGGACATTCCCACTGTCCGATGGGACTTTCCCACTGTCCGATGGGACATTCCCAATGTCCGATGGGACATTCCCAATGTCCGATGGGACGTTCCCACTGTCCGATGGGACATTCCCAATGTCCGATGGGACATTCCCAATGTCCGATGGGACGTTCCCACTGTCCGATGGGACAATCTCACTGTCGGATGGGACATTTCACGATCAGGAGTAGGTACTACAAGGCTCTAATTTAGGAAGCTCTAAGGGCTCTAAGTAATTCTGTACTTTAGATTTCTTCTCTAACTTTATAAGACTTTATAAGTACTAACTTTAGAAGACTGCAATTAACTCCAGTCAGACATTAATAGTATTATTGACTGGAGAAAAAGGAATCGGATTGAGTTCAATGCTTGATAATTCAGCTATCATGAAGAGCATTCATTCCTATGTTGCAATAAATTCATCACTGACAGCACAGACTGCTTATCTCCCAGCCTGCAAGACTAACTTGCCAATGGTCTTGCCTGTGAGGAGAGCAATCTTGCTGTTAAGCTGAATCAATTTGGAAATCGATATTTCATTAGTGAAGCTGCCTTTAAAAAGCAAGCTCTTGCTACTAGTAAAGTTGATATACCCACAGTCTATAATTATTATATACAAATTGATTTAAAAATGAACTCAAATGAACTATTTTGTAAAATAATTAAATTGAATAGGTGCTTTAGGCGAGGCTATACGATATATAAATATTAAGAGAAAACACAAATGCAGAAATAGCCAACATGATGATCCATGTAACATGTTCTTTAATAATTAACACTTCTATAACCATTCTGTTATCAATCTTTCCATTTCATAATCGCATGGTTTTCGGATCATTCCACGAATACGTCTTAATATTACGTACGCCGGCTTCCCCTTGCTATCTATGTATTTATTGAAACTCATTAATTTCAAAGACACAATCATCCCAAGCAAGAAATACTTATCTCGATTGTTCTACATGCTTTTGAATTTGGTTCTCTGGATTATAGATGGTTTCTAACTTAACAGAGAACAGAAAACCTATTAAGCATCTAAATACTCTAACGTATTCCATACTCGTTTAATAGGTTAACAAATAAATGTTTAAAGAAAATCGGTATTTAGCTACAAGAGAAATAAAATTAAGTAATTTGTAATCAAATTATTGGCAGATTTTGACACTTAAAAACACTATATAGTACTTTCCTACCTAACATTTTAATCTTAATTGTTTCACGAAATGTGTATTTCATGATTCCTCTAAATTTTTTTTCGGGAAATTATTGTTTTTGAATGAAAACTAATAGTCACATAATCACAGACACGCGGACAACTTAATTTAATTTATTTATTTATTGACGGACATCGTCCAAATTACAAAATAATAACACGAATAAAGTAAAAAGAAAAATACAGGAGTAGACAAAGGTACATGAAAGCAAAGACATATGGTAAATATAATATAAGAAAATAAAGTGACAAGTCGAATCAAGTCAAGAATACGCCGTGGGTCAGGACCACAGGACACTTAAATATTCCGTCACTTGTTTAGCGACTGGCAAAAATCATTCAGACTTATCCCAAAAAAGTTAAGGTTTTGACTTGAGTTGACCAGTAAGGTGGAGTGAATTTTTTTTTTGAGAATTTCGAAATCGACATAGTTGGGAAAGATGCTTCATATATTAACAATTACAACAAAAATAATAAAAAAATTACATTCTCAATACCTGGACATCGCCAAAGCTTTATATTTTATCATTTCCCGATTTTACCTAAGTATTTATAGCTCGTGTACGCGAAATAAAACACACATAAAATTTGTATTTTACCATTTATTTTACAGATAATACATTCGTAGATTGTTAGAATGGAACAAATAGTGGAAATAAAAAATGTACATATATTATTTACCGCATTGAAAAACTTGAAAATTACAAAAGTTACTATGAACGGTACTGCATTTTGGTGTTAAAAATAGGCATAAGGTATCGTGACTCTAACCTTGTTTTTATTAATCCATCTCGCCTCAAGGGTCCACAAACAACGGCTGAGGCTTCTGTTACAATTTTCACACATCTCTCTGTAGCTTGAGTGTGGCAAGGAAAATTCTTTATCATTGGTAGTATGACATCCTCAATTATCGTGTGATCGGTAATGACTTGTAAAATTGTCTCGTCACTTACAAATTTGATTAGTGGTGGCTCGGTTATATTTTCCTACTTTATAACATCAATATAATCATCTGCTGAAAAATCAAAAACAGGCACTTTGAAGGTACGAATAAAGTCTGATTGCATTTTCATTTGCCGAACTTTCAATATTCTTCTCAACGCCAACTCTCTTACGTATTTTCGGTTGTCGTTTAACATGGCTAACAATATATTTTCGTGATGCCCAAAAAAACCATTTCGCTGGATTACTGGATCAATAATATCTTTTAAATCACTGGGCAAATACCGTGAAAGCACTATTGTTTCGTGTAAATGCCTTGCACCGGAAAGACATAATGGTTTGGTCTTAATGTTGAACCACATAGGTGCGTAAACTGTTAATACAAATGTCGTTAAAGTTACCATATTTTTTTATGGTTTTAGGGTAGAAATGTAAAGCCGAAGAATCCGATTCGCTGTAGTGAGCCACCTGGATTGTACAATTTTACCGAGATTTGTTTTTGATAAATTTTCATTGCAGAATCCGGAGTCAATAGTTTTACACATTTTCAGTAGATACAGCTGATCTGTACTTAAATCCTGTGTATTTGTCATACTTGGTAATGAACATTGAATAATTTTAAATTTCACGACAGGAAGTTGTTCACACTTATTTAAAGATTTACCAAAAATTATAGTGAAACTTTGTGGTCCAGTCGTAGTTCCGTCAATGTTCTCAAAGAGATGTCGCAAAATGAGTTCGTTTGCTTGTAATTGACAGACAATCTACTGTAAAGGCCGTTTGAGATGTGATTCAAGGCGCCGAATAACACCTCCTTTGTACCCCGTATTAACTGCAGTTCCGTCGCATCCAATTGCAACAATTTTTTCCAAAGCAATATCTTTCGAAGACAGTAATGAAATAATTCTATTACTTATTGCTTCAGAAATCCGGTTTTTAATGAAATTTGTCCCATGTACTCGCTACCTGTTTCTTTTACTAAACTAACGTGTTCTTCAGTTATTATTTTTCGCCGGTTGTCCTCCATGCTTAAAGTTTTGTCCTTCCGTCCGTCGAAGTATAAAGCAAATTGATTGGAATCGATTGCTAACGGCTTACTAGTAAGGACAGTTCTTTTCTTCATTCGAGCTTGACGAATTTTACTCATATCCACAACGCGAGATGTATCGTTCTGTGAAATTAAGCCAACATCTTGTAATACAGCGGAAACAATTGCAGCTCCGACTCGATCTGAAATACAATATCTGTCCAGTGTTCTGGCCACAACGGGGAAGTCTTTCACCTCATGGTGAGAATTATTTGGTTGTTCTTCACTTTGCATTATTTCTTGAGGAATTGAAGACGAAGCACATTTTTTTGAGAGTCTAAAGTTTAAACTACAAGAAGGAATAGCGTCAGTACCCCGATCTACTAGATAATGTCTAGCGGATCGGAAACTTCGCCAAGATGATACGCGATACACTTCATTCTGTTTGATACGCGTTTGGGGTAGAAGGATTCGTTGCTGTATGGGAATAGTTTAACTGTTCCTAAAGTCCTACTTTATAATTATATTATAAAATAATAATGTAATTATATCATAGGTAATAAATAAACACTCAATTTTTTTTTACATAATTATAAGCATTTCTAAGAATCGGGAGAACATTATTGGTGTTTTTAGTGTTTTTATCAAAAATTCAAAGTGGTGGCGATGTCGTAATTATAAATAAATATTTTTTATATTTTTTTATTTAAGATAAGTACATAACGGAGCACCAATCCCGCGTATGCCGAATTCTATATTACGAAAAAAAAAATCTCCATTCTAGACCGCTCCACCTTATTGACCAGTCTACACATTCTGGACAATGGTGAATAATATCCATAATTTGTCGAATGATGGTTGAGGAAGAGCAGTTCATTATTCACAAGAGTCTTTGCGAGGGGATATTGAAGGGAATGAGTTGTAGTAGAGTAGGTGAATCAATAATACCATTTATAATTTTGAAGAAGCAAATGAGGTCATTTCTTTCCCGACGGACTACCAAAGGAGAGAGGTTTAGAGTTAGTTCAATTTCATCATATGAGTATTTGCCATTTTCTAAACCTTGCCTCCTAGCAATCCCTCTTAAGAACCGATGTTGAACAGATTCAATGCGTCGAATGTGGACAGCATAAAAAGGAGACCAAATAAAACAAGCATATTTAAGATGGGGGCGAACCAAGGAGCAGTAAAGAGTTCTAAGGGTATTTACGTTTTTGAAGTCCGAAGTGATTCTAGTGATGAAACCAAGTAGTTTGAGGGATTTATTAACGATTGCAGTTATGTGATCCCGAAAAGAAAGCTTGCTATCAAGAGAGACACCAAGGTCTTTAATAGATGTAACAGTTGTTAAGCAAATATTATTAAGTTTGTATTCGAAGACAATCGGTTTTTTTGATCAATAGAAGAACATAATTTTGCATTTATCGACATTTAGTTTCAAACAATTAATTTTACACCAATCATTGAAAGAGTCGATATCCGATTGGAAAAGAAGGCAGTCATCGTGATTTTTTATTATTTTTAGAATCTTATTGTCGTCCGCAAAAAGCCAAAAGCGTGTATGAGAAAAAATACTAATAATGTCGTTTATAAACAAGTTAAAAAGAAGCGGTGCTAGATGTGCTCCTTGAGGTACGTCGGACGTTACTTCAATAATAGTAGACACAAAGTCGTTTAATTTAACTCTTTGTTTTCTATTGCTAAAAAATTAAAAGAATTAAAGAAGGGAATTAAAGAATTAATTGAATTAAAGAATTAAGCAAGGGGTTTCTAATACCGATAGCATATAGTTTGGCCATAAGGATTGAGCGGTTTGCTTTGTCGAAAGCTTTAGAGAATAAAATAATAATTTTAGAATTTAAAAATAAATGTAAAAAAAAAATAGTAGTAATGTTTTTCAGGTTGTGTAAAAGTTTGTAATTGCGACACAATAACCAAAATGTATCCTCAGCATAAGAGAAACATTAGAGGGAATTATTATAATAAAAAAACTATCGTAGATAATTTCATATAATAAAGAAGAACACAAGATACTTGGTGGAAGTGTTTCATATATTTGTCCAACCGTGCCTTAAATTTCCAATACAAAAATGTGTTTACGAAATTCAATTGGAAAATTCAAATGGGATGGAGATCTACGATGTCCGGTGGAGACAAAACTCTGGGCTAAGGAAATCCGATATTATGAATCAGCACAAACTCTCGAACGGTGAGCTCTGGAGTTGTGAATTTTTTATAGTATTTGTGTATCGATTTTTTGTTGTTCAAATCGTAACGTTACTTCGATCATGAACTATGAGGTATACTACACCACAATTTTCAGATCTTATATACTTAGATACAATTATTGAAACGTATTGTCTTCTCATTCACGTTATTAATCGAATTATCCCGCTTGTACAAGATATCATAATGATTTCCGTGCTCGTTTTACTAGTTTTCCAATGCAAGGTGCTCTCTCATTTCTCATTCTTTGATTACCATCAATAAGTCTGAAAAACATAAACTAAGCATAAATTAAGCAAAATTACAAACTTTAGTTACTACTACTAATTACTACCCACATTTTACACCCATTAAAATCAGCTGAAAAACACGCATTACCTTCGTGTTTATTTCAGTTATTCCGCTTGGGCAAGACATCAGGGCCACTTACCGGCGTTAAATTACGCCCATTTCCCGTGGGGAATGACATTTGCATCCGTTGCAATAGCGAAATATATTGACAACAACAACATAGATCTGATTGCCCCCCAGTGGAGAATCACACCATGCTAGCTGCTATCCAATAGTACTTTACGCTCATTCAAAAGGGCGTTGTCGAGGAGGGAAAAGGTGAAGGTGAAGGTGGGAGTGGGTTGGGGAGGTTATTTCAGAACATCAATTTGAATACAATTCCTACGTCTCGAACTCGAACAACAATATTCGTGTACAAGCTATTGAAAGGACACAACATAAATTCTTACATTTTCCAAGTGATAAAATGGGTATTCCAGCAGTTTTGTTGAACTACAACATTATTTTAAATGAAAACAATATGCTCAAATTGTCTGACAGAAGGATTCTAATTCACTTGGTATTTAAAAAAAAATATAAATGATGAATTTGACAGTTCAGAATTGCTTGCATTGATAAACTTTCAGATTCCACTACTCAAAAATAGAAGTCGGGATTTATTTCAGTGCAAAAATTATGGTACTAACTACCATATGTATTCCTCAGTATCCAGAATACTTTTGGAAGGAAATAATTATACCGAGGCAATGGACACAAGATTTTTACGAGATTATTATATAATTTATACTATTCATATGTAAAAGCCTTTAAAAAAGGCGCTATTCATAAGCGCTAAACATCAATGGCTACCCTTTGTCCATGTTTCTATTATTCTCCTCTAATTAAATTTGAAATGTGCTCATGTAATTTTGGGAGACTTTGTGTATTGTATTGCAGTAGTCTTGACGTGAAACAACTTACGTATTAACTAGCAATCTAGCAGGTTACAATGCACTCTACTAAATACTGAATACTAGTATTGATAAATCACAATGTTAAACACTGCCTTCTTGTAGAAATGCCTTTAGACCGATCGATCCGAAGTAATATTTAGCAAGAATAACATTATAACGTAATTAACGTTGATATGATTTTTTTTCATTACTTCACAAAGGAGGCCCTGAGAAATAAATTTCTCTTAGGGCTTATGTCTTCTCTGGTGATACTGTGTGGAGGGTCTTTTTGAGGCGAGGAAGGAGTGAATATGGGTTTTGAAGAGACCCATGTTGTAGGAGTCGTAGAAGCGACCCGTTCTCACGTGACAAATATCAACATTGTAAAAATGCTGGGTGTGTTTCCCGTTTATGCAGCGGTGTTGAATGATGCTAGTTGCTCGGAGCATTTTCTATTGAAATACTGGTAGAACAAGGACAGCATTCCCACTTGACGTCTGTGCTCTAAGTATTGCAATCCAATCGAGTCTCTCAGACATGATTGGCTTAAAAGTTTCATAATAATTTTTCAGTAAAAGTTTTCTAACATCTTGACCACCTTCTTTTAACATCTATTTATCTCTATTTTAAATATATTATTCCATATTAAATGCACAAGATTTGTAGAGTTTTTTTAATGTAAATATGAGTTTTGCAGTTAATCGGGTGTAGAATAAATGTAACCCACGCAATATATAATCAAAATAATTATCTTAAATATTTGAACGTATATTGTAAAGCGTGTTCTTAGCAAACTACTATATTTTATTAACTGAAGCCGCAGAAAGGAGAGAGTCAAAGGAGCATAAGACAAGACCGCCTATAATATTATTATTACGATTCTATTTTAATAGTGCTGCGGTAAGACGATGCCGAAGAGATCAATGACTTTAGTTCCTCGGAGCATCTTACTTTGTAATACCGGTAGAACAAGGACAGCATAAATACCTGACAATAGGGAAATCTATTAAACGGACCGCCCGTTCTGCACTTAGTCAAGGGTTTTTTCAGGTATTTTTGGGCTCCGGACCAGAGGTTGCTGCCAAATTCAACAGTGGGGTGCTCTTGCAATTTGTATAGAGTCAACAGTTGTGTACTATTAAAGCATATGCGGGCCCTGTATAGTACACCCAACTTCTGTGATGCTAGCTTGACTCTGGATTCGATGGAACCTCCGTGCCTGGGCTGGTCACTTAGAGTTATACCAAGCTTATCAATGGAAGGCAAGTTGGGATGGTTGCTTATTTGCAGGAAACTAGATTGTCATTTCGATACCTTTTAGACTTCAGACATGAATACCCAAAAATAATAGTGATTACCTAAGGACCTATTATTTATTAATAATAGCATTTTTTCAATGGAAACATTAAGCCATGTGTGAAATTCAAAGTTTGCAGCCGACAAGTGAACAATGTATGCATTTGAATAAATGACGAGGCTTTCTGTTAATTACTCCCCCCGAGCCACCCTTTGGTGGGGAACTTCTGATAAATCACGACTAATAATCAGCCCTGCATGGAAACAATAATTCGATGTCAATTTCCGTTAATTTGGTACTTAATGACAGCGAAAAACGATTTCTAATTAACTATTAACTGATAATAGATAATCACTCTGTGATACAATTACATTAAAAGTCATTTTCACAAAATTATCTACTGGTAGTTCTAATTATATCGTGGCACTTCGCGTGAGTATAAATGTTTTGAAATTAAACATTGTTTAGTGCTTTCACATAGAACCTGATTATTTATTCATCAGCCAGTTGATTTTATTTTTGTGTTTTTTTAAATTTTATTTTCACGGAGAGAAATCGATTTTTAATATAAATTAACAGGCTTTATTAGATTGAATAATAAATATTCTTTTTTAAGTTTATTGAATACCAAACCGAACCATAATAACTATTTTGACTTTCCTCAAAAGACGGATATATCCCAGCGTATCTTGGAAATAGCAAAGGAAGGATGAAAGCAGATTAAATGCATTGGAATTGAGTTCACTCGAGATCACACAGAAATATCTTAACTTCTACAATACAATGCAAGTATCTTCCTATATATATACCTTGCCGAGAGGAAAGTAAATTACAGAAAATATTGAAAAGCTAGTTTTCCCAATAAAGAGAGAAAAGAGGATTTCGAGTGATTTAGTTACGAATAGATTACGAAGTTCTTATTTACTACGGTCATATATCGTTATGTAATGACGTGAGAATGTCTGCGCCAGTCGAGGACAAAGGAACAAGTTTTCTTTAACTTGGTCAAAACCAAATTATGGCGTTTTTTTGAAGTTCCAAATCAATACCTACTTCCAGGGCTCCTGTCTCCTGCTGATACTGAACTCTCTGAAAACTTTGTCGTATCAACTTTCTAGTTCCCAAAGTGGAAGAAAATTAGACACGTAACGCGTCAACACAAGTTTCATACTTCTAAAAATGTTTTTTTTTAAGTTTTGGAAATGTTAACGTTCTTTAACATTTCTCACGTCATGTTGGATAGTACCAACATAATAAATCACCTACCAATGTATATGAGAACATATCTATCGTGCTAAGCATAAAGATTACAAGTTACAAATAACAACTTTTTAGAATAGCGATTTAAATTTACAAACTGTGATTAGTTTAATTAACAAATATATGAGTTTATTTAAATTAAATTATTTTTTTTGTTTTGATATCACGTAAAGATATTGTCCAGAGATTGAAAAAAAGAAATAATTAAAGTACCAATACTAACACCCACTTCAACCATATTTGAAAAATTCCCAGTGTTGAAGATTCAAAAATTATATTCTAAACAAATACTTACTTTCCTTTACAAGAACCTAAACACATTTAAAACTTCACAAACTTCTCGCAATACCAGAACAAGACATGCACACCAACTACTAATACCAAAAACCAACACATCCTTTGGACAAAAACATTACAGATTCCAGGCTATAAAACTTTACAATTCACTTCCAACACAATATAAAACATTTAATCTTACAGAATACAAAAAACACATATGGAACTGGCTACAATCCTTTTAATATTTAATTTTTTATATTTCACTTTTTTTTGGAATAACTATGGAAAAACTATTGTTATAACTATGGAAAATCGATTTTATATTTTAATTTTTAATGTTTCTCTGTGTAACCAACTCCACTGTATTGTTTTAGAATTATACAACTTTACAATTGAAACAGTCCTCCACAACACAGGTGAACTCATAGCGTGGAGGACAATATACTATACCATTGTATAAAAAATATATTTAAAAAAAAATTAAAAAAAAATTTAAAAAAATTTAAAAATTATATTTTTTGACTTACACTATTTATACCTAGCATGACAGATAGTTTGGGAAAATTAATTATAAAAATATTTTTTTTGTAAAAATCCAATTTTTGTGATAATTCACCTAATCGTATATCCTTTTTTCAAAATATCAAAATATAATTAAAACATAAAACCCTTTAATTACAACTTATAACTATTTATCTAATATGTAGGATGTTAAGGGGAGAACTTGACTTACTCTAACCAGTGTTTCCTGATATTATTTGGTGTTAAAACAAAATAATTTTAGTCTCCGGTGAAATTTTTGATGTTTTTTTTTTCAATGTAACATTAGTCCCCGACTTCTTCTATCATTCACTTTCGCGGCATACAGTCTCCTGGCACTCCTGTTTTCGTTCATCCGCTCCTCGCTCCGCGTGTCCAAACCAATTAAGATATTACAGTAACTACTTATTGTCAATCAATGTCACTGTCCAGCTATAGAAATAAAATACAAAGCATAAAATACTCGGGGTATTAATTGATGAAAATCTTAGATGGGACCTACATATCAAAGGTATCACGGAAAAGAAACTAAGAAATGTGGTAAATAAAAAGAACATGAAAAAGTTAAATACCCTTTATATCATTCTCGAATTGAATAGAGAATTATAGGATGGGGATCTGCTGTATCTTAGTATATACATAACCTGAACGCAATTAAAAAAAAGGAATCATAAAAACCATACTGAAAGTACCCATAAGAACGCCTTATGGGTACTTTCAGTATGGTACCAAATGTACAACAAATATATGTTAAAAATATATCCTATTGAAACTAATAAAAAATACTGCTTCAAATCACGGTAACATAAAAAATATTCCAAATCATAAAACTACATTCGGACAAAGAAACTACATTTATTTTGCGACAAAACTCCACAACATCCTTCCCCCAGATATAAAGCAAATAGAAAAAAACTCAAAAAACATTAAAAGCAACATAGAAAACAAATAAAATAGAAATTAATAGTCCGCCTCGCCACAGGTCAACCTAGTGAGGAAGAATAAGAAATGCAATTTACTATACACATTTTGTGTGTGCAACGTTTAAATAGTCGCTTTAATAAAAAATAATAAAATCTAAAAAAATTTTCGTCGTCAAATATGTACTCATACTACAGGAGTTAACCAATTATTTGAACCCACTATTGGGAACCAATTATTTGGAACGAGGAATATCGGAAAACCATTATCCGGAATAAGAATTAATCCCAGTTCTACAGTGTGGTTTTAAACTACGAAACAACCAACTCCCCCCGCGCCCGGCGGCACCCGGTACGTCTGGCATTAGTATGATGCACGGAATTAATCGAACTGGAACAAACGTTGCAATGCATTTAAACGATAAGCTGCCATTCCCGGTAATACAATATCGTTTCGCATTTATCATTTATTTGAAAAACTTTCTGCTCGAACGCCCCATCGTATTCCGTAGGAAATTGCTAATACTTTCTTTATTTTTAAATTGATGAAGCCATACCGTGTTCTTTAGCAAAGGGAGGAGAAATATGCTATTGTCAAAAAGATAATTATAAGAAAAGTTTTAAAAGAAAATGCGTTGTTTTTTGTTCTCTTGGATGATTGCCCGTTGTTATTTATCTATTTGATTTTTTTCCGACCAGCTAGGGTTTTTTATTTTGTTTTAAGACAAAGAACATGTCATTAACAACAACAAAAGACCTTAAATGTTCAGTTCTCCAGAAAGGAGACATTTTCAATAATAACCACTCGAGTTACGTAGTGGCGAAGTAGCCACGAAAAATCAATGGCCGTTGAGCACTTGGGTTCAAATATCTGTCACCAAATGACAAGTTCTCACGTCGTCGTAAAACTTATTCTATCGTCTTTTCTGTCGTCAGACATATTATGATAAACCTTAACAGTTTTTGAAAGAGAGAAAACTAAGCTATCTCTTTGCATCTAAAGTCTTACTATAAGTTAAAAATTTAATTTAACGTCATGCAAAAATATTTGTAAATAAATATCCAATCTACAGATTTTATAAATAACATGATTTTGTACTGTCTAGAACCGAGGGGTTAGTGGGATATTTATAATAATAATTATAATGGTAACTTGTTTTATAGCACCGTTTACTGATCAGATCATGTTAAGAGATCTTTATATTTTGTACATAAGATAAGTAGTTTTTGGATCTTTATTGAAGTTTGTGGCCATGTGTACTAAAACATAATTTCGCAAAAGTAACTAACACGGACAAAATTAACTGTGTGGCTGTTTTCATGCTTACTGTGTTTCTTCTTGAGAAAAAAGATTTATTATTCTGATGTGGTTAAAATATCGTTACAGTGATGTTTTCATTAGTTGAGATTAAGAACCGTTTACATAACCATTTAATTCATATCACCTGTATCATAATGTACTGCGTATGTCTAAATAAACAAATAAATAAATAAAATACAACGCATTCTCAAAGTTCCCAAATGGCCACTCTTGTAACATATTTTTTTCTTTCTCCTTGTAATATTTTGTGTATCTACATGCATACCTTAATTGCTAACCCTTGCTTAACGCTAATGTGTTAATTGTTAACCTCGATACAGGCTTTGTCATAGTGAGGTTGATTATTACGTGAAAAAGTATGCTTTATGTGAGACTAAATAAATATATATATATATTTTTTATTTATTTATTTTTTTTTAATTTTACTATGTAGGCATGTTGAGTGTGAAATAAGAATTCACCCACTTGGTGCATATTTCTTGCTTGCATCTCTGAGGCAATGGAGAAACGCGAGAGTATTATGATCTAAGATTTCTATGAAAATACTTCCCTCATACGTTGAATTCCTCCTTTACGATTGTTGGGAGTAATGTCTAATGGAGGTATTATTAAGAAATTCTCCTCGCTTTCACAGAAACAACACATTATTTATTTTCTCATTAGTGAAATAGATATTATGCTTAGGTTAGGTTGTTCAGATCGGTGGGCCATCGTATTGTAGATTTTGAATAAAACAGATTAGAAAATACCTTCCCTACTTCCCCGTCGCTGAATTTGTTGTAATGTCAAACTGAAATGTTAAGTTTTATTGAAAAACGGATTGTGAAAGAACTGACATTTAGCAAGTGCCAACAATCGAATTTTAGCGATTGACAATTAATATGACATGTGTAAATTTTGTGTACATTTATGCATGAAATGGCAATCAACGATCGATGCTGACTTTTATCAGAATAATTATTATACAGCACAACGAACTATCCCAGTAACAGACGATTGCCCAGCTTATAATATAATTCAAAATAATAATTTCGGTTGTGTGTTTTATGTAACTAAGGCTTAATGGCGTTTAGATCTGGGTTTTGCTTCGATTTTCAACATTTTCAACTGATTGTTTGAACGATTCAGAGAATCGATAAAGTAGGTACCAACATCGATAATTCTAAATTTGAAGCGTGTATATCTTTTGTTTCATATTCAATATCAGTTGACAGGTATTGTATTATATGTGAGATTTTTTTGTAAGATACACACAAACAACACGCGGACACGCCGATAAAACACGTGGGTTTATCATTTTAGTGTGTATACCGATTTCAAAGAAAACTAATGTCGTTAATTCACGTCAATCACATACAACGAAATTGATTATGTGTTGGAATGATAATATCAATATATGAAATTATTTTGTTTAAAAATTAGACAAAATAAGTTTTTTCGGATTCAGGGACACGTCTATCATTATTCTACCGGTTTATTCCTTCAGCGGTGGCATATTTCCAACGGAGGATTGACAACCATCAAAGGAGGCGTACAAGCAGAGGGAGGGAGAGTACTAACTGAGTAGGCACTCAACAATAACATGTTGGCTGATTGGCACCGCGCTGTAACTATCTTGCCGATAAAAAAAATTACCGTGTGAAAATCGGAATAAGGATGAATTTTTTTAAGTTTTAAATAAATAAAATTCATTTTGTGCTGTCAAGACTTTTTCATCATTACCACTTTTATAGAAAATATTATTAGAAAAAATACATACATTTAAATTTTAAAGTCATATCTGAGGATATTACACAAACAGATTTCCAACTTTATAGATATTACACAAAGATTTCATATTGAAAATGAGGTACGAAATAACGATGACTTTTTTTAAGATAAATAGTTTAAAAGAATTATGAGGATACTGGATTTATTTATTGATTTCGTCAAACAAACTACCTCCAAAAGCCGGGTTCGACTAATTCGATTGTAATTATTGAAAAATATGACATATTTTTCATATTTTACATTTCAGTGACCAGCTGCTGACCCTGTACAAGTCTCAAGTCCGCCCAACTATTGAATTTGGGAGCCACCTTTGGGCTGGTGCCCCAAAATACTTGATAAACCTGCTTGAATCTGTGCAAAGGAGAGCGATCCGTCTGATTGAAAATCCGTTGTTAACAGACCGATTGCCTTCTCTAATGCATAGACGCAATGTAGGCATGCTGTGTCTGTTCTACAGGTATTTCAATGGAGCCTGCTCCAAGGAGCTAGCAGAATTGATTCATGATGCACCGGTGCACGTGCGCGAAACTCGACGGACACGAACTGAACACCCGTTCACGGTTGACGTTGGCTTCATGAGAACGGGCCGTTTTTACGACTCGTTTTTGTGTAAGTCGGCTCGTATGTGGAACGAGCTACCGGCATCTGTTTTTCCTCCCTCCTATAATCCGAGCCTCTTCAAGGCCCGCATTAACAAATCCCTTCCCACAGCCCCTACCTTACTCCGCCTCACAACGCCGCCCAACCGGGTGGTGACATAGTTCCCCTGTCTGTGCACTCCACAGGCAGGGACACTCTTGTGAGGTGTCACATAAAAAAAAAAAAAATTGAATATAGTTTTCAAAAACCACGTTCAACTAATTAGATTGTAATTGTTGAAAAAAACGACATATTTGAATACAGTTTTCAAAAGCCATGTTCGACTAATTAGATTGTAATTATTGAAAAATATAACATATCTGAATACAGTTTTCAAAATCCACGTTCGACAAATTCGATTGTAATTACTTGGAAATATGTCATATTAACTGAAGAAATTTCAATATCCATTACAGCTTTACACACTAAACTTTGAAAATACAGAAAATGAAACGGTAAAATACATCTATTAATAAAAATTGATCTGTTTTAAGTAAAAAAACTTTACGTGTTGTATTTTACTGTTTCACATTTCATGGAGATATTTTTATGATATATATATAACTATTAAATATTACATTGATATGGAAAATCTCGCAAAATTATTCCAACAAATTAAAGACAAAACTAGCTCTTTATTAATTTATTTTTCCTTTGGCTGCCCGCAAAGATATATATGTGTCAAGATGTACAAAACGTTACCGAAACCACAAATGAAACAATAGATAATATTGACGATTGGTAGGTTTGTATACATATCACATAATATACATATGGCTGTTATTGAACATACGAAGATTGAAAGTTTCCTGATTTGAGTAAGACTTTTTAATATTATTCGTGTTGATAAGTCGCCAGGTAGGTACTTAAAGATCAAGATTTTAAACCCTTATAGAAGCTAATTTATCCATCCAGTCCATCCAGCGTTTGAAAGATGTAGTTTCTGCAAAAAATATCAGGCCACATAAAAAAACAAAAATAAGCTTTGAATGATTCCATAAGAAGGGCAATATGATTTGATTTGGTAAACCTTCGAAAAGATGATTTTTACCTTGCTATAAGTACTTCCAAATGATTCCGCCTGAGGCGCTCTCACTCCAATCCCCGATAAAACATTATCTAATTTGTTGCACGAAGAAGCTCTTAATTTTCTATCCCTTCCAAATGACGCCATTCGAGGCACAATGTGGAACAGGGGGGCAAAAGGAGGGATACAACAAAAAGTTGGGGAATCACGGCTTTAGCTGATAAATATAACTTCAAATTATCACGGACGTAGAATTTTAACTAAAAAAGTTTTAAAATTAATTAAACTCCAGCTTGCGTTTACGGGGTGGGAATATCAGAATATCACGTTTACAGAGAATCGCTTAGAAGTTGGAGCCACTTGAAATTCTTAAGGGAAGTCCAAAAGAGTTTCCAATGCCACAGATTTTAAATTAGTGCCGGGATATTTTGCAAGAAAAGAAATAAGACAGAGGGTGACTACATTTACATAATGGCGTTGTGACGTGGGTAATAGCAGTGGACTGACATTCCACTGTGAATAATGAGATGAATTCTTATTATCTGGGTGGAATATTCTTGGAATTGTTCGACCGTAGACATGCGTTATTTAGAAGCTTGCAGCCACTGCGTTCTGTAATATGCTAAATGACTCCTGTTACATCGCTTTTTCGTGGAATAATGCACAAGTATTTTCGCTGGCGGCCATATGGCCGCCGATAGGTTCATGTACAACAGTACGACTATTAATATTATTTAAGTGTTCGAACTTTTCAGGAATTTACAGCAAAACACCGGCATTGTTTTTCAGATACCGAAATTCCGTGGCCATTTGTCAGATTCCTGAAAACCGAGAGAACAATGGCGAGCGCACGTCAAAATATAAATATTTAATTCGTTCCCAAATGGTTGAACCTGTGGAGGGATGTATCGCCGGGTCAAAAAATATTATACCTTGTACAATACTTGTAAAATATTTGCAATCATTTAGTAGAGTATCAATATGTATTTTAATTTATTTTATTGATAAATTATTTATTGTACCTGTGGTTTTTTGTGATATGTCACCCTCCATGCTAGGGATGACTCTGCGTTATGGCGTATTATGGGTCGCAAATAACTCATTTGAAATAGTATACCTCGTACTTGGAGCAATCTTTGAGTAGAGTAATTAATATGGGTCGCAAAAACTTCATTTGAAATAGTATACCTCGTACTTGGAGCAATCTTTGAGTAGAGTATCAATATGGGTCGCAAATACCAAATTTGAAATAGTATACCTCGTACTTGGAGCAATCTTTGAGTAGAGTATCAACATGGGATGTAAATACTTCATTTGAAATATTATACCTCGTACTTGTAGCAATCTTTGAGTAGAGTATCAACATGGGACGCAAATACCTCATTTGAAATATTACACCTCGTACTTGGAGCAATGTTTGAGTCAATATGGGTCGCAAATACCTCATTTGAAATTCACAAGAGAGCACAAGCTTTCCCTTACTTTTCCAATATCTCGGCAGAGTGGGAAGAGGGCGTGTAGAGTGAGTGGTATCGGGGGCGGATTAGGGCGCACGGCTTCTGCATATCCACATGTGAGCCTCGGCACGGTACAAAATATATTTAATTATATGGTAGGTAACATAACATCAATTCAAACTAATAAAGTAGGTACTAAATAATCAAACATATTGATATCTGAACAGTATATTACAAACAAATAATGTTGTTTATAGTTTTTAGATAAAGTGCTTTATTTTCGTAGAATTACAGAGCTATTCAATATTAATAAAAACAAGTTAAACCTGATTGGCACCAAAGACATAAAAAATAAAGTTACAACAAAGTCGCTCCACTGTCTTTCATTTAAAAAAAAATGATAAACACGTGTAACTTACAACAGCCGATACCATTGAAGAAAAAAAAACCAGAAAGTGGTGTCAATGGAAACAATAGTAATAACACGTACTTCCATGTCTCTTTGTGGTTTCTTTATAAGATATTACATCTAATGAGTTATAAAATTTGCAAAGATATTATTTTAGAAACTCAACGAAAGTATTTCAATTCGAAATGTCATTATTGTATATTCTACAGTTTTCAAGTGTTCTTGAAAATGTATTATTTAAAATCAAACTATAAAAACAAGTACGTGTTTAACTCCAATGCATATATCTAATCAAATGTATTTTAAATTATTTTTAAAAGATATTTTTTGGCTTGAACTTTGAACCTTCCTTCCAGGCACAGGAGCGGGCAATTATACCAACCGAGCCAAACCCCGATTGAATAAAAACCGACATTTTTGGCGTGTATTAACTGCTGTTCTGACATCGAATTTCAGACAATTGGTATATTTTTCAGAGCTTTGGAAATTTAACCTTGCAATCATCTCTAAAATAAGTCAATTACTTCTTCAATAATTGTAAAATTACTTTGTGGCGTCATTTTGATTATATATAAATGAAACACTCTGTTTACACCACCTTGAAAAACACCTGTTTACACCTTAAGTTAAATACTTAGATTGAACCTTGCAAACTTCTATTTATTTATTTCAACTTTACCCTAAAAACAGGGACGAACCGCCACTGCCTAGCAACAGCGAAGTGAAGCTCACTTTAAATCCGCCTCTATCTGTTTTCAAAACCATCCAAATCCAGCGAGAGACCTGGAACTATTTCCATCCTGGTCTTAGATCCTTAATCCGCTCCTGTAACATAGTAGATCGGCGCGGGGCGAGCCGTGTTTGTTCAATACATGCGGATTTGCGAGTGGCAACCGGTCGATTTGTCAGTCTTTTTCCCATTATGAAACGGCACGATTTAGCGAACAGTGAAAACGCGTAAGTATTTTAGCATGAATGTGCCGCTGCCGCCATCGAAGAGAAAAAAAAAACAACGATAGAATGGTGCAGTGAGCGTTTCCGTGTGCCCGAAGAAAATTAAAACTTCCCTTACTTACGTTTAAACTAATCTTCCTTGAACTGACTGACAATTTATTTGTGGATACAATACAAGAGTTCTAACTGCCTGATACCAGCGGGAGTATGGCATCCCCAGGGTATTTTTTGAGCCTAAAGGTGGTGAGGAAGGAAGTGAGACGAATAATTTATATATATTTAACATCAATGAAGTTGCCATTAAAAGGAAATCTCTGTTATTACTAGTACAGTTGTCATACCCACAGCTTATATTTCCGTAATTTTGATTTAAATGTATTTAAAAACGCACTCAAATTTAAAAAAAAATAATAATTTTTTAAAATAATAAACTGAATTGAACTGAATAATAAGTCACTAAAACCTTTTCTATAAATCTAGGGATTATATATTAAGTGCCCGCGGCTGACTCGTCGAATCTGCCGGAAATGATTAGCTTTTGTTGGAGCCATTCTTCGGGAAATAAACGGTATTATTTTCGAGAATCACGAATTTATATTGAACAAAGAATTTCCATTGAATGGGAAGAATTGGGCTTTGGTGTGCAATCAGTTCGCTTGAGAGCAGTTGCAACTCATAGGACCTAATGTTGAGGTGCGGGGGAGGTTTTCCAGATTCGGGTCAATAACCTTTTTCAGCTTTAGACAATCACAGTAGAAGGGGAGTAAGCTTCTTGGCTCTGCACCCATTGGTTGCAGGTTCAAAAGACAACTCGGACAACATAAATCAATTCAATTTTAATAGTTGTTGAACAAATACGATCCAAATATGTATATATTTTCACATTAAGATACTGGAATCGACCTTGTCAGACAAAACCTTTCAGAATCGATATGACTTTTACAATACCTGGCATGGCACGTAAACCAGTAGTTCTATGAACTGTAGCCTTGCTTCAAAAAGTATATTTCTAATTTTCATTTATTTGATAAATAAAAACAATTTTCTTTGAAATCTTAAGATTTGTAGGTAAATAGGTACTGAAATACCGATATACTTAATTTTAAACCTTATATTTATATTTCAAATAAGTAATTATACAATTTGTTAAAAGAAATGTCAATTTCTCTAAGACATTACTGTTTTCACAGATTCTTTAGGCAGATAGGTACGATAATTAAAAAAAAGCGAATAATAAGTTCAAATAAATACGACGATAATACATTAGATTTTTTTACTGCATCATTAAAACGGCCACCATCTTAAAACGGGTCTTCGCTACGCGTCTACGAAAACTATGAATGTTTTGAAGTAAAATAATTATTGTGACTTAGAACAATCTTTGTACTCATACATATATGATATTCCCCAAACTACAATGCAAATATATTGTGATATATATTATATAAAAAGATACCCGTGTTTCCATACTCGCATAATTTTCTTCATAACCAACCGCTGCCACCCACTGGTGGTTATGGTGTTAGATAGCCCTTGGTGTCACATCGAAAGTAAGAGAGTTTATTTTGGGTGGCTAAGCGCGGGCAGGAGTGGGGGACGAAAATGTGCTGTGTTATGGGAAAGCCGCGAATTCTTCAGATTATTTCAGAATGAAAAGGTTTTGGATGGAGAAAGCTCAATAAGGTTCCAAACTGAGTGGCGGAGTGTGTCGATGATTCTAGAAGATTCCGGAAAGTTCGAGAATGCTTTTGAAAGTTCTGGAAGGAGCCACAACAACACATGACGGGCATTATAAACAAAAAAAAGTTTTTTCGGTTGAAATTTTAATACTACTTACGAATAATTTGTGTTCTTACAAAAAATAGTTATCCGTAATTTAAAGTTAAGCCCACCAGAATGCTTTTTAGACAATTTAATATTTTTTTTTGGAATTCCATTATATTTACAAAGTAGGTAATGTTAAAACATATTTAAAAAAATATATTATTAACTCACAAATAATTGCTGAAGTTGCCTCTAAAATCGTAAAAAAACAGTTTATTTTTTGGTATATATTTTATAATTTGAATAAAAAATAAATAAAGTAGGACATATCCTTTGTAGATATTTGCTATACCTTTTGACTGAAAAAATAATGGTTCAGTTTGGTCATGTATTTTTACTCTATTTTTATGAAAAAGTCAGCGCTACTGTACCTTTTAAAACAAAGTATTAGATGTGAATAAATAACAGCGAGGCGTGTCGCCACTTTCCGCAGCTTTTGTGGGAGTTTCCGCGCCCTATCTCTAGGAATATTACTTCAGTACTATTTGTGCGGAAGCAATGTGCTTGTCGCTTGAGAACGGAAAAATTAAGCTAGACGTTTAAAAGCGACGAGTGAAGCCGCGAGTCAATTTAACGATCATTAGTTATCGGAAACTGTAACTACCTAGCTTTTTACTGATTTTTTATACATTAAACCAACATAGGAAGCCCCGAGCAAAATAATTTCCCTCAGGAATTTCCCGATGTCATATTTTGGGATGCTGTGTGGAGGGTCCTTTTTAAGGAAAGGGAGAAGATAAAATTATGGAAATGTAAAAGGTGATGGTGGTAAAATAAAGATTGGGTAGGAATTTAGTCGATAAGTGTGTCCAGGAGTTTCGAACCCGATAAACCCGGGCACCCCTGCTAAATCACCAAACGTAGCGAACCGCTTGAGGTGACCTATGGAACAGGTGTTAGTTACCCAATAAATGGTTCCCGGGGCGGCGGTACACAAACCCAACTCCCAAATTGAAATGATGTTGATATTTTTTTATACAATAAAATTTAGAGGTTCAGTGAATAAAACCTGCAATAATTGTGAATACTGCTCCTGTTGGTGTCATATACACACGTTTACCATTTTACTTAATTAAAAACATTCCTCAAAATATTAATATGAAAAAATATGAATGCAGAGTCACTGCGGTTTTATGCTAATGAATTCACCTAGATTTCACCGATTATCTATATTTTCAGGTTCTATAAATTTGGAACATTGTGGCAAGCGAACGCTCAAAACGTTTTCGCGAACTTGGGATAATATGCCAAAAAACGCTGGAGTAGCTAAATAGTAACATCCTTACTAATAAACGGGTTTTATATTTTACGTAGGTAACTCATAAAAATATATTTATGTATCATTTAAAACACGTTTATTACCAAGGAAGTAAGTATACTGCCATGAGCCAGTAGAACTATGGCACTAATCCCTATTTGATGTACATATGTTCTGAGGCTGAACATACATCAAATATGGATGGCTGGGGGTTTAAAAAATATCTGGCTATTAAGATCTGGTCACTAAAACAATTGAGGCAATTTAAAGATACGTTAAGCACAAGAACCAGTTTCTTCATTGGTGAGATTGCGAACATAAATATATTTTGTAATGTAAATATATTTTTTATGTACTCATATTATATAAAAAAATAAAATAAAACCTAAAAAAAATAAAATAATAATAAAAATAAAAATAAAACCTAAAAAAAATAAAATAATAATAAAAATAAAAATAAAAAAATAAAAAAAACCATTTGATTCTGAATTATGGCTGAAGGGCGGTCGCTGCACTGTTAAAAGGTAATAGTGATTACAAACGATTCGCAAAACTCGACACCATAGTCGAAATAAACATAAACGAAACCGCTAAAAAACAAAATTATATAAAGTACTTTCTCCTCGTTTGAAAGTAGAATATGGTGGAAAAGCACCATTAAGAATCGAAAGGCTGTTTGAAATGGTTTTTATCAATTTTTAGTGTTTACTAGCCAACCTTCACCTTGCTCTTATCCATATACTACCCTCCTTCCTTCAACCTCCTAACAATCTCCAAAATGGGGTACATAAGTACATGCCATGGTTGTACGGGCAGATAACTGTATTGGAGCATTAAGATATGCGCTACTGGCATTTCGGCTATCTTGACAGAGACGACAATTAATACACATTAAATGAATTATCTTTTTACGTTTGAATTAATGAATCGAATCACACTTAAGTATCAAACTTCATCCAGCTAATAGGTAATTCATCTCTCTAAAGTCGTTTAAAGCGTAACGCTTAAAGTGGTAGCTTAAAATTCAAAATTGGCCATCAACGGGAGCAGCGCTGGCAAACGATGTCCCACCATCCGAGAATGATTTATGTTACATCGATGGGTACGTCGCTCCAGTTCCTACTCACCCCACCCCTGTCTCGGCCCAAAACCGGCGCACACTGGGCGAAATGAAAAAAAGACATTTATTTGCTACGCAATGCAAAAATATTGTGTTTGCTAGACTCTTAAGACGTTTTTTGTTCGTTTTCTTTGTCAGTCTCAATTATTAACACACTATGCATACCATTTTATTTATTGGACGTTTTTTATAGAGCCGCTTTTGTGAGATATCAGGTGCCCCTCAGGGGCGCTTTACAATAATCTCAAAATTGAGATCCGATAATTATTAAAAACATGTTTTGTTTTAATAATATTAATATTATACAGGCATGAAAAAATTCAGTGTATTTTTAAATGCAAGTAAAGAATTTATCGAGAGATTTTTGCTATTTTTCAAACGAGTCGTGTTTTATTAAATATTTTCACCATTTTCGCTAAATTATTATCGTATTTTAACATTCGTATTTACATATCTCCCTTTTAAACCATCTTTGATTGCTTACATTACAGAATTATAATGTTATTTAATATAGAGTGATTGTTAAGATGCGATGTTACGTGTTATTGTTATATTGTTCAATTGTTATGTGTAATAATATGACGCATGTAATTAGTTAGTAAGTTAAATATTATTTCAACTATAATAAATAAATTTAATTAAAAAATACAAAAACGACTCAATCACGTATGATATACAGGGTGACCGGTGAATAAAAGATAAAATTTCAACTGTGGATTGGGTTTATCGTGTTTTGTAAAAGTTCCACGGTTTTCGAGTCAATTGACTTTTTATTTAATTTTCTCAAATTGATTCCCTTGTCATTGTCACAAATGAAGTGGTTTTCTCAGTCATATACAAACATATTGTTAATTTTCTTCTTATATAACAATAATATTATTCTTGAATAGGCTGTCAGAAATACATTCCATATTATTATTGTTACTGATGTAGTTTGTTTGAGAAAAGTCTTAAAATTTAAATATGTGTTTTGATATTTTTTTCGCAATTCACGTGATATAATTTTTTATGAAGACTTGATGGCTAATTGGCTAAAAGATGCTTATTTGAAAGAGATTCTTCACCAAAAAGTGTTATATAACGATTTTTTCTCTTGTTTTTAATTTTGTCCACTGTGCGGCGGATGGGAGCTCACCATTTGACCGTGGCGTCATGAACCTTCCGTGCGATTACGCCTCCGTTAGCGGAAGAACTCTAAACCTATATAATATTTTATATGCATGCATATTTCTCCACATACATATTTATATCTCTGGAAACGAAAAATACCGAAGAAGAATACACATTCCGAATTTAATTATCAACTATTTCTCAGAAGCTTTCAAATTGATGTGCAGTTGTAAAACTGCGTACCTACGTCTTTACCTAGTCTTTCGCTACGTTCGTGTTTCGAATGAACAAATTGCAACATAAAATGCGAGTAGAATGTGTGCATAAGCATTTACCGGGAGCTCTGAAGAATTCTCCAGAACAAAGGTATTTAGTATTTAGATACTTTCCTATTTATGGAATTTCGCAATTGTGCATTTGCAGCCAATACAACGACTATTACAGTTTCCACATTTCTTGAAACAGAGCAAACCGTATGCAGCAAGTTCATGACAAACATCCTGACTGTTGTAAATTGTTTCCTTCAATAACGATATTATACAAATTATACTGACCGAACAATTTCAATCGATTGAATTGAATTTGTTGATATTTAAAAAAATAATTGATCAATAAGAACTGAATATTCATATTGAAAACAGAAAAAAACTTCCTATTTCATTTTTTTCAGCAACAAAAGGCCTTTGTTTAGTATCAGTTCACACGGTTAATATTGTAAGCGTGTTCTTGAACTGTTGTCGTAACAACTTTGAAAATTTCATAGCTCTTAAAAGTTCGATATCGAAGGTTTAAAGGAAAATATCTAAGGTGTATCATACGTATCCAGACCTCAAGAATCTTTCAGAGGAATTCATATTTACGTAAAAATTACAAAAACACTCCAACCCCGAAACCGCTCGATACCGTGTCGCCGACACAATTGGAAATCTTCAAATCATAATTACTTAATGAAATTATGTGCTGTATGTGATTAATCAAGACAATTACATAGAAATATAACAGCAGAATACATCTGAAAATAACCATCCAGCACCTCACTCGGGACCTCCCGCCTTCAGAATGGCTCACTCTATGAAAGCAACCCAGTATTTACGTGACCCCCACCTCCATACTATCCAGAAGGAATTCCATGATGGCCGCCGAGTTTTCAACCAATCACAGCTCAACATACTTCATTGACGAGTCACCAATCACGAAATGAACCTCCCTAAAGGGGCGACCCAGTATTTACGCGAAACCCCCTCCATACCACCCGAAAGGAATTCCATGATGGCCGCCGAGTTTTCAACCAATCACAGCTCAACATACTTCATTGACGCCCTTATCAAAAACTGATAACACGGATTATCGCAACCACCGATGATGACATCAGATCCAATTTACAAGAAAATATTAGAAGATATAACCACAGAATAAATATCAATATCAAGAAATAATTAATTACTAACATAATATCTTAAAGAGTTGTACCTAAATATGTTTTTCACTCCTTGGGGAATGTTCAAACCAAGGATATTTTGCTTCAACCCCAATATGAAACTTTGTATAATTTATTATAAAATAAATAAACGGGACTGAAGGAGGTGGTTTGGGTAAATTGAACTGACCTGGTAAAAGGTATAATATTAACATATAATTTTCCTCTAAACAAATTAATTGTAAAGAGGAAAAATACCTAACCAACTCACCTTTCATGAAAGGGATGAAAACTCCCCCAATAGGGTTCGATTTGAAAACGTTCTATAAATAGAGAACCGAATTCCATACAAAGGCAGTTCAAAAAACTACCCCAAAAGAGAAACTTCTCTCCTGAAGAAACCATCTCCAAAGTCTACAAATCTCAAGAAAAATATTTTCAAGTGTTTTAATTCAGTATTAAATTCAGTTTTTTCCAGTCTTAAATTCCTTCCGTCGACTCAGACTTGGGAATCAATCCTTCTCTGATTTTGACATTAAATTCTATCTACCGAGACTGAAACACTAATAAAGGTGTATCCAGCTACCTACGCATTTACAGTATTATACGGACGGAATATTGTTTCGTATATTTGGTCCTTCGAGCCGGATCTACACACGTCTTCAGTCTCAATTAAAGGTGGTGATGCCGTCACTTCGCAGCGGCCGCAAGGCCTCAACATCATCCGAGACCAGCCGAAACCGAACCCAACCTGTTACTGAGAACCCTCAAGAGCCCGATGCACCTTCTGAATCAACTGAAGACTCTCTCCAAATGCTACGCCGAGAAATGCGCGTTCGGGAGGAACAACTAAATAAACAAATCACAGAACTACAATCAGCCATGAACACAGCAACACGCCAAACTGCTACCCAACCCATGCTCAACTTAACCGCACCTGAAGCAACTTCAAATGTACCTCCGAGCCCAGCAGCTAACATCACCATATCAAGACAAGAATACCCAACTCATAACACAATGGAGTATCAACCACAGCCATTCCCGACAAACCTAGACTCTCCGCTCTTTCCACCACCTCCTACAAATGAAGAAAGAGCTCGGCATACCCAAGAGTGGTTACGACAAGGCGCCGACCCACTGACTCAAATAGCGTCGATAATGGCCGACGCCATCCGCTCCACCAGATCCCAGGACACCCCTCGAACACTAGAAGACGACTCAAGGATGGCAGCTCTCATCGCCAGACAGTCTTCAGCAAAGGATCTGCCCCTATTTTCTGGGGACCCGCTTGAGTGGCCTACCTGGAAGGCGCAATATATGCAGTCCACTTCCACCTGCCAAATGACCGCCAGTGAAAACCTCATCCGACTGCAACGCGCCCTCAAAGGCAAGGCGCGAGAGTCCGTAGCACCCCTGCTGATGGATCCCTTTCAACTGCCCGAGATCCTCAGCGTACTTGAGCAACGGTACGGCAACTCAGGAGCAATAGCCAAATTTATGCTCGAAAAAGTAAAAAGGCTGCCCTACCTCACACCTGACGTATCTCTGGAAGACCTGGCAAACTTCTCCGGGACAGTGCAAAATTTGGTGGCCTCCCTCCGGATCCTGAAAACCGATGGCTACCTCACCAACCCCACATTGCTGAGCGACATTACCGACAAGCTACCAAACACTCTACGACTAGCCTGGCTAATGGAAGTCCGCGGACAGCGCGCCCCTGCCACCATCACCCAACTCGCTGCCTTTATGAAAGAGATAACTAACGCAATACCAAACAGCGGGATGGTGGACCGTCCGAGACCTCGCCCACGCCGAGACCAAGTCTATGCAGGATACCAAGAACAAAACAACAACTCAGGAAGGACGCCGTACACCCTCAAACGCAAGGCAATAACACCACTCAGATATCCCGGGCCGAACCAGAAACATCAAGTAACCACGAGCAGTTGTGCCCAGTGCAGCCGCAACCACCCCACCAGAGAATGCCGAGAGTTTGCGGCCAAAAGCGTCACCCTACGGTGGGAGACAGTTAATGCAGCCAACTTATGCAGGAAATGCTTGGACAAACACCACACACAGGACTGCAAGACAAAAAGTGGTGCGACATAGAGGGATGCCATCTACCACATCACACCTTACTACACAATGAAAACATCGTGAGACTGTGAGGTCAGAACGTCCATCTGAAGAACGTACCAATCGTACCCAGTGCACCAAACCAAGAAACGTGTTCAACACTCGCACTTATTGATGAAGGATCCACCGTGACACATATCGCATCACCGCCAACACAATAAGTAACCTCAACCTTCCTCAACAACAAATCCACGGAAAGCCCGTCATCCCGAAGATATTAATAGAACAAGATCACGCCTACCTAAATTGTGCCACGAGAAGTGCAAGAAAATAATAATACCACACGAATAAAAACACGCACAACACTAGGATGGAGCCCCCTTGGAAGATCAGACCCAGGATACGAGCACCCAACCACCACATTGGCACTTAAACATGAAACAGCCTCAGATACGATCGGAAGAACTGCTGAAAACAAATTTTACCGTCGACTCACTTGGTGTGACCGCAGCAACCCGAGTCAACAAAAACAACCTCGACTTTCCTCAACAACAAAGCCACGGAAAGTCAGTCACCCCGATTGAAACAAACGTTGTTGAACAAATTTTCTCATTTAAAACAGTGTAAACAAAAGTGATAAGAATAAAATAAACTAGTGGAAATACAGTTTTGTGAAAACGTTTGCCACGTCAGAATAGATTCCGCCGTGTGAAAACAGTGTCAACGAAGGTGATACTAGTGGAAAAAACAGTTTTGCGAAAAATAATCGAAAAGTCGGAAATTTGTATGGTGATAATCGAGACGATAATCGAAGCAGTGAAAATGTGCGTGACAATTACAGTAAAGTTCACGAGATCGACAACCGCGCCGGGTGTGTCCAGTGTAGAGGAAAACGACCACCTAATCAGTGAATGTCGTACTTATGCCGTGAAAGATAAGATTAAACTTACAATTCAAGTTAATTAAAAACACCGGTTTAAACCAAGTGTGCCACAATAACAAACATTTTACAAAGCATTGTAAAATTAGTGGCTGGTGCGGCCTAAAGGAGTGTAAATACTCCCACAACCCGAACTACCGGACTAAAAACAGTACTGTGGCAGACGTTCACATCATGTGAAGCTACACCGAAAGTGAAGTGCTCAAAGTGACGATACCACGCGAATAATACCCCGTACTGGACCAGAAAGTTACACTCACAATTCAACATACATACCATCCGAGAAAGTAAAATTGCCCACCAGCAACCACCTCAATAACCTGACCCCCTTTCTTCAGACCAGACAGCATCCTCCAAATGGGCACACGCCTACAGACCCTGGAAAAGGTTAAAAGAGTAGTCTGGACTCCCCCTATCCTGGATGACGACAATTCGTACATTCGTCTGATCAGCCACTACCATAAGAGATCAGATCACCTCGGTGCGAAAGAAACAGTACTAGAAATACATATTCATTTTCTTTCATATTAAGATTATGTACAACAAGCCAAAAGGTTGGCGAACTACCGCCACCTCGCCTGATTTCATCACGTCCACCCACCCACATCTTACGAACTAGATTATTTCCGTCAATAGAAGAGACCCAAGATACCAAGAAAACACGCTAATGTCAATGAGCCAGGACACCAGGATGATCGACGCTGTTGCTACCTAAAACATAGAGTGACACTTTATACTACCACAAAGTTCCACATGGGGGGAGCGTGAGAGAAATTAATACGATCAGTTAAAAGAAACTCTGCACATCCCTAGCGGAGGCCAAGTTTATGCTAAACAACCGCCCACTCACCCATATCTCGGTCGACCCACAAGACGAAAAGCCCGGAACCCCAACTGACAAGTGACATTCCTTGTCTGAAATGACAAGGAGGCACCTCTGGAACCCCAGCTGACAAGTGACATTCCTTGTCTGAAATGACAAGGAGGCACCTCTGGAACCCCAGCTGACAAGTGACATTCCTTGTCTGAAATGACAAGGAGGCACCTCTGGAACCCCAGCTGACAAGTGACATTCCTTGTCTGAAATGACAAGGAGGCACCTCTGGAACCCCAGCTGACAAGTGACATTCCTTGTATGTAGTGACAAGGAGGCACCTCTGAAACCCCAGCTGACAAGTGACATTCCTTGTCTGTAGTGACAAGGAGGCACCTCTGAAACCCCAGCTGACAAGTGACATTCCTTGTCTGTAGTGACAAGGAGGCACCTCTGTAAACCCCTGCTGACAAGTGACATTCCTTGTCTGAAATGACAAGGAGGCACCTCTGGAACCCCAGCTGACAAGTGACATTCCTTGTCTGAAATGACAAGGAGGCACCTCTGGAACCCCAGCTGACAAGTGACATTCCTTGTCTGTAGTGACAAGGAGGCACCTCTGAGACCCCAGCTGACAAGTGACATTCCTTGTCTGTAGTGACAAGGAGGCACCTCTGTAAACCCCTGCTGACAAGTGACATTCCTTGTCTGAAATGACAAGGAGGCACCTCTGGAACCCCAGCTGACAAGTGACATTCCTTGTCTGTAGTGACAAGGAGGCACCTCTGTAAAACCCTGCTGACAAGTGACATTCCTTGTCTGTATTGACAAGGAGGCACCCCTGGACAGCTATCAATCGACTCCCACTTCCTACTCCCGCAGGGGGCGCCCGACAACGCTGGCACTGAGCGGCTATCCCTCACTGACACGGCGGAGTTTGGCCCGCACCCCCTCGATGGCGCTGGCACTGAGCGGCTATCCCTCACTGACATGGCAAAATCGACTCCCACTTCCTACCCCGCTGGGGGCCCCCCCCGACTGAGTTGGCACTGAGCGGCTATCCCTCACTGACACGGCAGTCTGGACAGCACCCCCTCGATGGCACTGGCACTGAGCGGCTATCCCTCACTGACATCGCAAAGCTTGGACAACACTCCATCGATGGACTAGCATTGAGCGGCTATCCCTCATTACCAGGACATAACAACCTGCGGAAACATCAAAAGAAGATACGTCTGAAGAACTAGCTGAGTACAGGCAAGACTGTACGGGGGGAGTGTATCATACGTATCCAGACCTCAAGAATCTTTCAGAGGAATTCATATTTACGTAAAAATTACAAAAACACTCCAACCCCGAAACCGCTCGATACCGTGTCGCCGACACAATTGGAAATCTTCAAATCATAATTACTTAATGAAATTATGTGCTGTATGTGATTAATCAAGACAATTACATAGAAATATAACAGCAGAATACATCTGAAAATAACCATCCAGCACCTCACTCGGGACCTCCCGCCTTCAGAATGGCTCACTCTATGAAAGCAACCCAGTATTTACGTGACCCCCACCTCCATACTATCCAGAAGGAATTCCATGATGGCCGCCGAGTTTTCAACCAATCACAGCTCAACATACTTCATTGACGAGTCACCAATCACGAAATGAACCTCCCTAAAGGGGCGACCCAGTATTTACGCGAAACCCCCTCCATACCACCCGAAAGGAATTCCATGATGGCCGCCGAGTTTTCAACCAATCACAGCTCAACATACTTCATTGACGCCCTTATCAAAAACTGATAACACGGATTATCGCAACCACCGATGATGACATCAGATCCAATTTACAAGAAAATATTAGAAGATATAACCACAGAATAAATATCAATATCAAGAAATAATTAATTACTAACATAATATCTTAAAGAGTTGTACCTAAATATGTTTTTCACTCCTTGGGGAATGTTCAAACCAAGGATATTTTGCTTCAACCCCAATATGAAACTTTGTATAATTTATTATAAAATAAATAAACGGGACTGAAGGAGGTGGTTTGGGTAAATTGAACTGACCTGGTAAAAGGTATAATATTAACATATAATTTTCCTCTAAACAAATTAATTGTAAAGAGGAAAAATACCTAACCAACTCACCTTTCATGAAAGGGATGAAAACTCCCCCAATAGGGTTCGATTTGAAAACGTTCTATAAATAGAGAACCGAATTCCATACAAAGGCAGTTCAAAAAACTACCCCAAAAGAGAAACTTCTCTCCTGAAGAAACCATCTCCAAAGTCTACAAATCTCAAGAAAAATATTTTCAAGTGTTTTAATTCAGTATTAAATTCAGTTTTTTCCAGTCTTAAATTCCTTCCGTCGACTCAGACTTGGGAATCAATCCTTCTCTGATTTTGACATTAAATTCTATCTACCGAGACTGAAACACTAATAAAGGTGTATCCAGCTACCTACGCATTTACAGTATTATACGGACGGAATATTGTTTCGTATATAAGGTTTCCAATGAAAAAAAGTTCTTAGACTGTAAGCTTTTAAGTAAGTACTTTATAAGGAATTTAAGATAAAACGTTCGAAAACCTTGATTTTCAAACTGCACTGTTACAGACATTTGGGTATGTATTTCATAGAAACTAAAATATTACATTTTGAGGACATTTGTCACTGAAAACCTTAGTTATTTTAGTATACAACATCTACAAGTATAGAATTTAATTGTTAATCGTTATTTGTAGTATTGACGGCGTCCGTGGTCGAGGGGTAAGATTTTCGACTAGCGATCTGGAGGCCAGAGGTTCATATCTCAACGTGAGATTTTTTTTTTCAAAGCACTTGTTTTGTTTCGAAATATATTCTCAGTAGGTATCCCTCTGGTAATAAACATTGTTCGAAATGGCTTTAACCGTGTTTGGTGACTATATTTGAACAGGCAGGTATTTATCCACATTCCGCTTCTCCATTTTCTTCCCCTCCCCACTTCATTCAGCCTCGTAAAGTATCCCGATTGGATCAATGGTTCCATACGGTTGAGAGCAGTTGGAATTCTTGTGCGATGTTCACATAAAAAGATATTACGTGAGTTAACAAATTACAAAGTGATGGTAAGGGTCGCTTTAGTGTTCAACCATGGAAAGGATGTGAGCAGCTGAAAATGGTTCATAACTAAATTATCTAGAGACCAATAATAATTATAGGTTCATCCGTTTGGTTTTATAAATGTGTTGTGATATCTATTAATTTCTGTAAACTAATAATAATATTACAATACAATGCCTTCGTTTTATACAAGGTTTCAACTCAAGGTACAGAAATTATATGTACGCGGAATACAATAATTAATTTCAGAGTAGTAGTGATCATAACTATTATTGTCAATTGAAATGATTCGCCGGCTGTAGGTTAATACTAGGTCACTGGTGATTACCAATCAAGGGCAGATATCGTTGTCAATGTCACGGGCTCAGTACTCAATGTGATCAATGGATACAATCAATATAATATGTCCTGCTGTGGCCGATCAATCAACAAATCGCGCATGTAATATAAAAGACATGTTTGTGCATTTCCCAAGCATTGAGAAAACGATATCTGAAGATTATTTGACGAATTTTTGTAATATTTAAAAAAAATTAAATAACTAGAATATACGGATGGTTTGCTAATATATTCGATATAAAATACTTTTACAAAATACGTTTTAAAAAATATATTAAATTTGTAATAATTCCAAGTAAACATACTTAACAATAACGGTGAAATCAGATAAATAGCAGATTTCGTATTTCTAGATAATAAACTTGGTGAATTAATGGATATTTCTGTATTTTCATCTCCAAATAGCGATTTTTGCACGTGTGGTAATTTTGCACAACACGAGTGAAGTGACAATAATATGAAATTCACCGAAACCTCCAATTTATTATGTGGGATTATTTTAAGCAGGCTGATTTGAGAGAATTCTTGTTTTGATATAATTTCCAAATACAATACAAATACATGAACATTGATTTACCTATTCTTACTAGTTTTGATATTTCAAAAGACTCTACATCGATTTTAATAAATACATTGTAGCTGTTTGCGTTATAGAGCAACATAACCACTCGAACGGTGAACTCTAGCATAGTGAAAATTGCACGGTTTGTAATTATCTTCAGTAAGTCATTTACTCGTATATCAAGAGTTATGTAGTGAAAAAACTTGTCGATCATGAGTACCAACAGACATCTCATTTACTTATTTTATTATAAGGATATTTGTACAATATTTATAAATCATTTAGTTAAGTGACTTAATAACCGACGAATCAAAATGCCTCTAACGTCATCTTATACCGATCGGGACAACATCGTGAACACTTCAAATCGGGTCCGATTAATGAGATGTGAAACAAAATAAAAAAAATACTTTTACTATCAAAACGTGCTTTAAATACGAAACGAAAACGTGCTGTAATTTAGGGTTGGCTAGATTTCCTAAACCTAGTTTAATTTTTTATTTAAGCCTACCAATTTCAATGCTAAAAGCAATTCTTGAAAAAAGTAATATAAAAACCATAAATGTCATGACAATTTCTTAGAAGCCTAGGTTTTATCATAAATCAACAAACATTACAAAATTAACGTCGCGTAATGTATTTAATAAGCGTTTAGCGGTATTACTTGAAAGGTTCGCACGGCGCATCATTAGAGAGGAATTAGCGTATGGCCTGGAGTCATTTTATCTGGATCAAAGAGCCCCTTTAGCATGGTGCCGTGATTAAAAGTTAACACCAAAACAATGATATTAAAAGCAATCTTTAAACCGTGATACGCTATTCATTTTCATTTAACATAGCCAATGTACCAGTGATCCATTACCGTATTTGCCAAAAGGCCAATTTTCAATTTGTTCCCAGGAACCTCACCTTCTTTGAAAAAATCCTGTTGGTCAAAACTTCTAGAAATCACTTGATTTGTGAACTTGTAAAATGTAAAAATAAGAGTGACGTAGAGTCGTACAACAAAAAACTACACTGATTTGAATTTTGCATTAGATGCCATATTTAAACAGTAATTTAATGAAATAATTCTCAAGATTAGGCAATTCATATTTTACACAACACATAAAATTACAAAACTTCATATTGTTTTAATAAATACCTGTCATGATTTAAAATAAAGTTTTTATAAAAATAAAACTATACCTTCCAAAGTAGCATTCATTTTTTTCAGAAGCGAAGATTAACTTTGAACTCAAAAAACGCAATGAGCGAAAAATAGCAATTGAGTTTTCAATAAAAGAAAATGTGTGTGAGTTAGAAATTGCATTGATCATACCAACGCATGTATTCGTCACACTGTCTATCAGGTAATAATAATCTGGTCTATGGTAGACTACGACATCGTTCAAGAATTCGAAAGTGCATTTTTAAGCGTCCAACTACGAAAGGAAATACCGTGGACCATTCTACACTGGACACATGGCACGACTGAACCGACCGATAGTTTGAATCACAATATTATCGAATGTAATCCGGTGTCCGGTGTAAAGTGCTTAGATTTTATAAATTACTTCAGAGCAAAATATTTAACGCAATATCTAACAGCCTAAGAGCTGCCACTTGGTTTAAGGTGGGTACAGGTCGCCCAATTAGCGTTGAGACGAACACATACGTAGATATATATTGGTGCAAATTATATTATGTGTACATCACTGCTGTTAACGGGAAAGGAACAGTAAGTTAATCAAAAACATGTGAAAAATATTTACACATTGTTTTTTTTTCCGAAGTCAAATATTGAGTTAGAAAAACGCTGTATGAAATTAATGCATATGTAGTAGTGCTGTGTTTCACTGAACTCTGTAAACAAATGACACTACACTCTCTCTCACTTTCGTGTACCCTTGTTCATTCGTTTGTTTCATGGAAATTTCCTTAATATTTTTGTTTGCAGCGCAATACCTGCATTATTATATAGCAGTATCATGTCTCTTGCATATTCATTCACATTTTAAAATATTAACATATTTTACACTGAGTAATCTTTGTTTCATAAATAATTTTGATGTTTCATACGTCCTACTCAATGTACCGTTCTCGCGAATGTGGAATAAGTCAAAGGGCACACTCATACTAATAAAATGACCTCATCATCTTTATCCGTTTATTACCAGAACTGCGGTGGTATTAAGACTAAAACTCAGGAGCTACTTATTAATATTTCATCGAATAACTATGATGTTATAGTTCTAGTTGAAACGTGGCTAGTAGCAAGTGTAAATACGGCCAAATTCATAGATTCACGGTACACGGTGTTCCGACGAGATAGGGACCGTATACTTACTGGTAAGATGGACGGAGGCGGTGTGATAGTAGCAGTGCGCAAGGAGCTCTCAGCTTCCCGTCTCGATGACTGGGAAAAAAATCAGATTGAACAAATCTTCGTATTTATTCCGGTAAGATCTCTCAATCTCATCATATGTGCTGTATACATACCTCATGTCTCGCAAACAACGTTTTATGATATTTTCTCCAAAAACCTGAAATCCGTTTTTTCATCAGAACCAAATAATATGTTTTGTGTTCTAGGAGGCCTGAATCTACCTACTTTAACATGGTCATTTTCCGAAAGCTACAATCATGGTCTTGCCTCCTCGAACACGGTTTACTCCAATATAATAGTATACCGAACCACAACAATAAATTCTTAGATCTTGTAATTTACAGTCGCGAAACAAAAGTTACACGTAGCGACGACCCTCTCCTTTCAGAGGATAGACACCATCCAGCTCTGAAATTCGAAATATCCTCCGCGATTAAATCATAAAATTTCAGGAAAGCTGATTACACGCAAATTAATAATGACATTAATTGTATTGATTGGAAGTCTGAAATCGCAAATTTATCAGCAGAAGAAGCAGTAGACCAATTCTATGTAATAATAAACAATGTAATTGATAAGTTTATCCCATTACTGGCACGACGAAATGAAAATTTTTCCATATGGTTTACCCCCGAACTTATTAGGTTATCACGGAAAAAAGACAAAGTCTGGCTCAAATGGAAGACATATAAAGGTCTTTCTGACTATCGTGAATTTTCCTTCTTACGTGCTACATACAAGAAGTTGTCTAGTGGATCTCGAAAGATATTTTTCGATAACGTCGAAAGTTCATTGCAAAACAATATCAAAATTTTTTGGTCATACATATCCTCATTAAAATCGTCCGACGGATACCCTGCTGCTATGTCTTTTGACGGACGTGAATCTAATAATGCCCAGGAAATCTGTAATATGTTCTCTGAATTCTTCAAGTCAACATTTGAACCCTCCTCCGTCAATGACACAATAGACATTGATCAACTTGAATCAGTTCACGACCGAAACAAGAAGTGAAATCAAGATCAATCTTGAATCAGTTGAACTAACGAAACAAGAAGTGAAATGAAGTTGAAGTCGCTAGAAATAAACAAAGGTGCGGGTCACGATGGAATTCCGGCGTTTTTCCTTAGATCTGCTGCGTCGTCACTGTGAGCGCCGCTTACCACAATATTTAATAAATGTCTGAGTGATGGGGTTTTCCCTGGCAGGTGGAAGCTGGCCTACATCATACCGGTACACAAGGGTGATTCGCGTCAACGACTGGAAAAATACAGGCCAATATCCATTCTCTCGGCGATCCCTAAACTGTTGGAAAGACTCGTTCATGCTAATATATATCCCCAGCTTGCTGCCAAAATTACAGACCAACAAAACGGGTTTGTCAAAGCCAAATCTACCGTGAGTAATTTACTTATTTACTTTAATTTCTCGTTTAATAGCATGGATCGAGGCCATCAGGTAGATGCAATTTATTACTGCGATTTCAAAACAGCTTTTGACAAGGTTGATCAACTTATTCTTATTAAAAAAATTATGTATAACGGAATTAGAGGAAACTTATTACGTTGGTTCATCTCATATTTAACAAAAAGACAGCAAGCTGTATCGTTACGAGGACATACTTCCGTATGAGAACCAGTTACTTCTGACGTACCACAGGGATCAATCCTACCGTTTCTGAATGTTTCATGCATTGTTTATTTCTCTTATACGCCGATGACATACAAATATTTGCCATTGTTAGGAATTTAAATGATTGTCTGCTCATCCAACGAGACTTAGTAAGGTTCGAAGCGTTTTGCAATGAAAACAAAATTTACCTAAGTTACAACAAATAAGCTTCACTAAAAATCATAACGCTATTATAAACAATTATTATATTGGTAATTATTCACTAGATCGTGTATACTGTATAAGGGATCTTGGCGTACTTTTCGATTCCAAACTTCATTTCGATGCGCACATTAAAAGCTTTGTGAATAAATCTTACTGCATGCTAGGCTTTGTTATCAGAAACAGCCGCGTATTTCGAAAACCTGAAACCTACCTTCATCTTTACTATACGCTGGTCCGTTCTCAACTTGAATACTGCACCTACATATGGACTCCACTTTACGATATCTATAAAGAAAATATTGAAAGTATCCAGAAGAAATTTCTGCGTTACCTCAACCACAGAATGAGCGCACCTAAACGGGGATATACAAATATGCTCTCGAAATATAACGTCTCCATTCTTACTAACCGGCGAACTTACCTTGACCTAATGACCTTGTACAAAATCTGTAACAACTTTATCGACTGTCCTGGCTTACTCAATCTAATAAACTTTAAAATACCACCCAGAACGACGAGGCTTAACGACTTATTCCATATTAGCCGGACGCGCACAAATGCTGGTGTCAGGGATCCAATCAGAAGAATTTATTTATTTATTTATTTACGGACAAATAGTCCATTAACAAGAATGTGCGAATTGTATAATAAAAACCAAAAACTGAAGGATTCCGACATATTTTTTGATACATATAGTACTTTTGGTAGGAAAATGAAGTCTGATTTCTTATAAAAAAAAGAAAATGTGTACTTACTTCATTCATTATTCTTTAAGTACTTTTTTATGATATATCTATAAGCTTGTATAAAAAATATTTGTACACTTTTATTTGACATTGAGCATTATCTATATACAAAATAATTTTCTTTTATACTTTTTCTTTATTTACATGTAAAAAATATTTAAAATTGTTATCTACAAGTCAATCTGTGAGAAATAGTTAGGATGCAGGCGAATTCTCAAGTTATTGTTTTACAAAATTATCTTCACTGTCTGTATCTGTGTTTTCTCCTTAAATAAATAAACTTTAAATGAATACCTTACATAAATTAAATACCTATGTTCTTTATTTTTTATTTACATACATTTGTTAACATGTAATTGTTGGGTTATGTAATATAATGTGTATTTGTTGGGTTAGCTGGAAGAAATAGGAAGTAACTTATAAGCTATACCCTTTGTACTCTGTATTTTTGTGCAATAAATGTTTTTTTTTTAATTTTGAATTCATCTACAAAAAATATGTTAAAAAAACTATTTAAAGCGTCTTCGCAGTGATTTATTTATTATCATTGATTTTGTGTTCTTTTAAAATATAATAAAATCCAGTAATTTCCAAACACAATACATAAAACGCATTAAACATAAAATCATTAGGAAACAGCGAAAAATTTAAGGAGAGGCGAGAAATCGATTTGGGATTTTTGATCAGAGTTCAAGTTGTTTTCTCGTTTAACGAAGAGACAAACGCCAATGGCCGTAGGATGTAATGGTTATTGCCGTCGTAAGCGGTGAAATAAAACAAGCGAGTTAATTCGATAGCGTCTCCAGCACACTCCCTCGGGACTCTGATTTATAATGTGATCCCTTTTAAAATGTTGAGCAGCGATTAGGAAATGCTGCTGTGCCTACCAAGTAACGACTTAATTGTTAAGTACAGTTAGTTGGTTTGATTACTTTCAGATCGCAAACATGTGTATAATAAAATAATAAATATAAAGAATCAAGAACTAACAAGAAGAGGCAAGAGCGACAATATGAGGCCAGAATATGGCAACAATAGTAGTTCTATCAATTTATTTCCCGCAATATCCTATAATCCTACATTGTCTCAAAATGTCATTTATATTGACTGATTAGACTTCAAAACTTAAAATTTACGTTCTAAAAAGAATAGTGTCTCCCAGTGGACCGGACGCACAGAGACAATATTACTCTTGGCTGAGGTGGTACATTCGTATCATATCGTAGGCACATAAATACCTTCCTCACAGACAGGATCCGGGAAAATTCGCACAAGTGCATAAAGTAAAATGGTTATATACATAGGAACGCGTTTATTTCTTTACATCGGATCAGATAAAGATGCTAGATTTGAGTTCCATTCTCCCATGAGAATACGCTTTTCAGCCCATATATCATTCTCCACGAGAGTGTTTCTAGATGTACGAGAGCGTATGTATCTCGCACTTTTACATATTGAAATATGATTTGACTTACCTTTTCCGTTCATGTGGTTGCAATGATTTCCTTTCAAGCGCAAAACTAAGCAGAGATATATGCATAAGTGACTTTACTCCTTACGATTATTCTTGCATACAAATCTACAGTTTTAACCCAAGGATCATGAAATTTAGACACACTTGATCTTCAACACAAGAGGAAGGTCACTGTCTACACAATATTTTTAAAAACCTCCCCATCCCCTTTTCCCATTTCTTAAGACGAGACAGCAGTCGCGCACAAATAAATGCGACGTGCGGCCCTTGTGTATTGGACAGACCTGCGGTTGAATTCGCCTAAAATAAAGTGGGAATCTTAACGACATAAGTGATGAAGCAGTATAAAAACAATATTCGGTGAGCGGCCCGGACGGACCTACGGTCGACTTTGCACTAGCAGTCATAGAAAATCCATCTTTCCGTGGGTTTATTTGAATTATTTCTGATGAACCTATTATTAAAACCTCAAATGTTTCAAGAGGGACCCCTCGGAAAATTTTTAATTCATCGTTTTAAAATCTGGTGCTCACAGCTAATTTTATAGTTGAAAAACGTTTTATAAACTTTTCAAACCGTTTTTCATAAAATATTTTCATGGTAAGGTCCCGTTTTTATTAATCTTAAATATAAATTACTTATGTCCGTAGGGGTCCCCGGAGAAACAATTGAGATTTTAGTAATACGTTCATAAGAAATAATTAAAATGTGAGCGTCGAGAAAACCGTTATTATGTCGCCAGCACAACATTGAGATGCTTGAAATTAAAAATGAAACGAAAATTATTGTCTAAATCCGATCCGAAGATCGGCTACATAATATCGCGGGGATACTGACAAAAGTTGGTAGTTTTTTTATTTATTGAGTTAGCGATGATTTAAATGGTTTAGCTACGGCTTTTTTATAATTAAAATTGTTTTTGAAATATCTAAAACTACCCCATCCCCTTTTCCCGCCCCTTAAACCAGTATTCTAATACTTAATGATAAAATTTTGCAAACTTGAGCTTCAAAACAAAAGGAACGTCACCGTCTAGTCTGTATAAAAGTGTGTAAAGTCCGAGCAACGCTGGGACGTTCAGCTTATTATTCCACCTATTAGATTCAATTAATACAGGAGACATTAATTGATATTAAGTTTCTTGTACTTTACTAAATTAAAAAGACATTAATTTAATTCCAACACAAAATAAATATCGTTGAAGTCGTAAAAATCATATCTGGTTACTTATGATTTACGTCACAAGTCAAGTAATGACAGTAGTCAACTGCGTAGGTGTCCTACGTAAAATAAAATATTTTCGCCGTAAATAAGTATTAATTAATGTTACATAATGAAAAACTAAAATGAGTATACTTACAGTGAAAAGTTTTCAATTACGAAGTTGTAATATAATATTATATTATATAGGTAAGTACATTTTAGCGCTGGATATTTATCGAAATGATAATGTTAATTTATTTGAAAGAATACATTTCACAATAAATTAATAATACAGCATAGTAAAAATACAGTATAAGAAATACAGATAGATATAAAATGATTAATATTTTACTCAAATAATCTTGGTAAATACATACAAAAATCAATTTGTTTTTTCACATTCAGCATATATCCTACGAAAAGTGCCAAGACTTGTGGATTCCTTTAAGGTTTTTGTAAGGTTATTATTGATTTTAAAAAATGTACTTATAAGGCACGCTGTTTTGTGTGCATGTAAGTTTAGTTTCGGGAATTTAATATCTTAACAAATTCTCATAAGATAATTAACAGTAGACCTAAGATCGAACCCTGTGGAATAAAGGTGTGTGTATTGTATTTTTCAGTGTGTTTGATTGTCGGATCGTTTTATACTTACATTGAAGTGTTTTTCCAATGCATTTTCGTGGTTGTTGGTAACTTTTATTTTTCTAATGTCGTCTAGTTGGTAGCTGAAGATTTTTATTCCTTGGTGACATTTCTGAAGTTAAAACCAGCATCATCAGAGTGCTAAGACTGCTAAGCTACTGACAATATCACATTCAAATCTTGGACTACCAATCCGCGGAAAAACTTCAGAAAATCTTCAAAGATTTCCCCAGGGGAAGGGGAGGGAAGATAAGGTTATCTGAAACTCTTCCTGAAAGATCCTGGAGTAATTAAAATCATGTGTCACTCTTTAAAGGGCTAAAATGCTTAACCTACAATTTTTATTCACGTAGTTACTATTTTATAGTTAGTAATCTGAAAACAGATAACCTGGAATAATGCACCACGGGATGAAAAGATAAAGAAAGATGAAGAGTTTGAGAAAAAAATAAGTTTTTCTGAGCTCGTTGGGTATCGAAACCATCTTTACAAAGCCAAAGCTCAAGTTAAGCCGGCTTACAAAAGCTCCCTATCTATACGCTCTGGCGGACCTCATAACCAACCTTATATTATAATATTATGTTCAATGCTTAACATAATCATAAATACCTACATAGGTGAACGAAAATCGTAAAACCAAATTTTCATTTGTTGAATACCATTATGTGAAAGTATTTTAAAACTTTATTTTCACAATACATAGATATTTATAATTTTTTTTCACGTGTGTTGACGACCTTTTGAATCTGGTTAATTTATTTATTTTGGATTGTCTGTGATATCTAATGTTCACTTTTCAATATTATTTGTCTATTAAACTATGGAAAAACAAAAATAAATGTGTTTATTTATTACACTGTTATACGTGGTGGAACTATATAGTATTAAAATAGAAAATAAATGTCTTTTATATCATCCGCGTTACATTGCTTCTTGTTTAACTACCATATTCCAAACACACGAATGATCACAAGAACTCCACAACATTTAGCTTTGAGTCATTCATGCATTCATCTTGAGAGTCTAAGATTTGCAAGAAAACGTAAGAGTAATTGCTTATTTCTTACGGGAAAATTGACTACTCAGATCGGAGATAGGCATAATTTAAGAGCTTTTCGCAAAGCGTGGATCCGAAGTCGCTACTACCTTTTTAAGTAAGGGAAAGAATTGTCAAGTGTACCTTCTACACTACCAATATCGTAAAAATAAGCCGAAAAATTAGATGCGACGAAGCATGCAATTAAATTCCGGCATCGAGTTTTAGCCGTGATCTGAATTTCATTATTGCGATTGAATCAACCGTGGAACAGTTTGAACCAATGACTAAATAAAATAATGAATTGAACTTACGACAAAACAAAGAAGATTGATGAAATTGTTGGGGATGATTGCGTAAACGCTAAAAAGCGACAGATTAAAGCGATCGCTCGAACTGCCGCAATGAATTGGTTTCTGCTGTGTGGCTACCTAAATCAAACGATGATCGTATCAGCCTATTTTGTCGGTGGATTGTCTTAATAAGTTTAACGAAATTATTTAAAAAAAACAGAGAATTGTATCGATTAACCTGTAGAGATTTGGATTGTTTGTTATACCAGAAAGATGAAAATTAAAGAATATCGTAGAACCGAATAACAAATCATAAATAAGTACCCTATTGCTTTGTAACATACACTATTGTTACAAGTGCAGTTCCGTAGAGTTTTCTCCGGCTGTATTATTTTTATTTTATTATTATATAAGTACATTTTTGTTTATTTGTTACAATATATGATCAAATATTTCAAGACCCCTATTCCATAGAAGCATTAGCTTGTGGCTGGAAGAGGAGTGTACATTGTTTTATTACCGTAAGTAATTAAAAATAAAATGATTTTAAACTAATTTGAAGAATGAAATGTTACTTAAGGAAACTAATTGAGATGAGTTATTCTTAAGATTAATTCAATTGGAAACATTTTTAGTTTTTGTAAGTTTGTCTTTAAAATATTTTTTCACAGTGTTTATTATTTGGATGTTATCATTAATGTTTCTAATTTCTTCAGGTAGTCGATTGAAAAAAATTCTTGCCCGGTAAGTGTAATAATTTTGCGCAAAGGAAGTGTTTAATTTTGGGCATAGAAAAATATATTTACGTCGAGTACGGTTTTCAGTTAGAAATTGATACTTGTTTTTTTCTTTTATGATTTGAATTAATGCATTTTTAGTATAAAAATCTTTAAATGAAGGCACTTGAAATTCTTCGAATAATCCATCCGTTGGGTAATCGGAAGGTTTTCTTAATATTATTTTAATTATTAACCTTTGTACCACTTCTATTGGAGTAAGGTTAGTTTTGTATGTGGATCCCCAACTAATGATACCATATTGTAGAGTTGATTGGACCAAGGCATAATATATTAAATATAGCTTTTTTAAAGACAAAAAATTTCTGATTCTTAAAAATACATATATCAGTTTTCTGATTTTTTTTACAACTTGACATATTTGTTCCTTCCAATTCAAATTTTTATCGATAATTACTCCTAGATATTTGATTGTGTTTGTGTTTTTTAGTATTGTTAGTTATTGCAGTTTTGGAGACAGTAATTTTTATTATGTATTTTGGAATTGTCATGAATGATAATGCCAAAAATTTTTAGGGATGTCTTTTGTGTCTATTGCAAATGGAATTACATATGTTTTATCGCTATTTAGTGATAGTAAATTAATGTCGAAGAAATTCTTAAGAGAATTTATGATTTCAGTGGCTTTAAGTATTACGTTTTCCCAAGTTTTTTCGCTTATTATTAGAACTGTATCGTCGGCATACGAAGTAATTTGGCCATGTAGTTGAAAGAAAATGTCGTTAACATATATGATGAAAAGAATTGGTCCAAGCACTGTACCTTGCGGGATTCCAAAGTCAGAATGTTCTTTATCGCTATTAAAATGATTTATTTTTACGACTTGTGGTCGATTTTTTAGGTAGTTTGAATTCCATTTAATGGATGGTGAAGCAGGGTGCTGCAGGGTGAAGATTGCCAGTCAATCTTCGATTGCAGATGGCACCAGAAGAAGATCTGCAACTAAACTCAGAATTCCCGCGGGTTTTGTTTAGTTGAAAATGCCGAGAAGTAAATGTGATATGTGAGAAACGTGTGTAATATTCTCTTCACTTATGAACAATTTTTAAATTAACTGATCCTCGATATACTCAATTTTATATTTATGTTTGTTGAAAACTAAGTGCTGGGAAAATAAATCTAGAAACATATTTAAAACACGTCTGTGAAAACGATACGAAAGCCGAAGGATTCACTCATCGGCATGAGTTTATTGTACCTATACTCGTAGCCATTCAAAATAGAGTATCACAGAAAAATAGCCGGACGTATCAATAATATTATATAATGCACACGCTGCAACCCGTCAAATTCAGGTTTTCAATCAATTGCGTTTGCAGGGGACTGCGCCTGTCAATACTGTCAAATCCCCGATGCCGACATTCTATTCAATACAGACATTTCCACAAATACCCACCCAGTCTAACGTTTCTTTCAGGCGATGACAAAAAACGTCAGCACATTCTACAAAGAAGAGCAGACCGTCAAGTCAATATTTCTCACAATTCTAGAAAAATCAAGTTTTTTTGTTTGTTACTACAAATCAATTATCAATGAGCGGCCTCTTTTCGCCATGAATCACATCTACTCTCGGGTTTGTTAATATGTTGTTTTCAATCCCGATATTATTCTCCGGCAGGGAATAAACAGGGCGCCTTGAGCCCCCGTTGATGGCATCTCTCCCCACTTTGAGTCAGCTGGTTTCTCGGTGCGGCGCGGGGTCCATGGAACTGGAAAGCACCTCTTAATGTGTCCTGGACCTTTCAGGCTGGCCTCCAAGATGAAAAATTTAGTTCAATTTCGAGGACATAAAAAAGCTGGATGACACTTTTCCGGCCGCCAAAACTCTGTGCGGTATATTTTCTTCTATTCTCACTAAAATTGGCAATCTATTTCAAAACAGGATGAATCTTTAATTTGTAATATAAGTCTTTGTGTATATTTTAATAATAATAAAATTATTGTTTTGTTATAAAAAAATTAAAGACTTCTTTGCTTTCATTTTCACTTCCTTCAATATAAATCAATTTAGATGTTTCACATCTGCCAGGCGCCCCGTTACGGCTATTATTTTTTTAATTTTAATTTTTTTCGCCTTCATAAATTTTATATTGAAAATATTAAGAAGTGTCGCTTAATGGGGCTAACAGATTACGCTATAAACATACACTATACTAAAATATTTATCTGAAACTTTTGGGCCGGAGTGGACAAAGAAAACAACGTACCTACAAAATTATTTTGTGTTTTTCGTTTGTTAATAAATAGTAATTTAATATGAACACTACACCCTTATAGCTATAACCTACAAAACGAGATAGGTTTTAGAGAAAAATTTACCCGAAAAAAACTAAATGTTTTTTACATCTATTTTCAAAGTTTTTTTGGTTTGACTGAGGATTGAACCTTCCTCCCCAGGGACCGGAGTTAATACCTAAGCCAAGTCCTAATTTGTTAATTCGATCCGATGTTGGGAAGTGGGTTGATTTCCACTTCAAAGATTACGAAAATTTAAGAAAATAAATTCGAAAAAATGTATTTTTAATAAAACTTACCCAATTCGATAGGTTTATCATGATTAGGCCACACATAAATTAATACACATATGAACAGCATTACGAATTATATATATAGGAAGGCTGTAATTGAGGCAAGACGCATAAACAGTGTGAAATTCATTGAAAATTTGGCGCCACGAGAGATTAGCTGAGTACATCAAATGATAAAGCACTTCAACTGCTCCGAAATTAACTGTTTACTCGTGTTATTGATATAATATCATACAGTTATAATGATAATGGTACTTAATTAAGCTGCACAAGCAATTTCAATAAATACATATTTCATATTTAGATACCAAAGCAAAATCACGCCCTACTTGAAAAGTGGCTGATTAATATCATTTGTTTTTGATAATGAAAAGGCATTCTGAAAACCGACATGAAATTAAGAACTCGTTTGTAAATTTCTACCATCTACTTACAAAAGTTCAAGTATAATGGATATGAAAAATACTTCACAATTCTGATTATTATTCACAAAAGTTCGCGGTTAAAAATAGAATGATCATCAATTTTCGGGGAAAATAAACGTTCCAACTTCTCCTAGTGTAAAAGTATAACCTCCACCAAACGGTTTTTTTGAACGGAGATGAAATATTGCTAACGTTTCGTTTCGTAAACGTTTAAGCTGGGATTAAAAGCTTTCAAAGCCATTACCTAACTTGAGAGTGTTAACACAGGGGAACAGCAGATAATAAAGATAGGCGAGATTCTCTTTAGGATGGTACTATATAAAGAATTCCCATTAGATACATTTATTTTTAATAACATATAATATTTGGATGATTTGTATGGCGCCTTTTTTGTGCAATATCACCTCAAGGGCGCTGTACAGTAGGGTGGTTACAAGGTATAAGGTGAAAAAATATTTTCGTTCTAATGCCGGCCTGACCCCCCTAAAATTTGCCATTTGTCTAGAAAATAAGATTTAGAAAGTTTTAGCTCAATTGGATAATGTTAACTCGTGCCTCATCGAGATTTTTTTTTTTTTTTTTTTTTTTTTTTTTTTTTTTTTTTTTTTTTTTTTTTTTTTTTTTTTTTTTTTTTTTTTTTTTTTTTTTTTTTTTTTTTTTTTTTTTACAGGTTTTTTTTTTCGATGTCTGTCTCACTAGGATAAACCTGTGTCGAGACAGACGTATTTGATACATTAAAAATGTTTACATATTTTTTGATACATTAAATATTTCACTACAAAATGACATTGTGAAAAAGATAGAAAATAATAAATAATAATAATAAATGATACATTTGTTAATCAGCATCTAGTTGGAGTACATACTTATGTAGGGATTTTTATAAAAAAATTTATCATGGATCTGTCTTGGCTGATGATCCAAGATTTGATGTCTGTTTTATATTTCAGAAAAAATTCGTTCAGTCTAATGGCTAGTGGGAGAGCATTATATAGCCTTGTTGCAAAATATCTAAAATTTCTCTGGCCAAAAGTTGTTTTAGCGAAAGGGATTTGTAAGAAATTATGTCCTTTTGTTCTAGTATCACGAGCAGTTTGGATATTGTCAAAAGTAGTTTTGTGTTTGAAGAGGTATGTTAGTATGTTTTTGGCATAAAGTTGCCTAATGTCCATAACACAGATTTTCCTAAAGATTTCATCCGAACTGCTTGTGATTGGTAGTTTGAGGATAATCTTTATTATAAGTTTCTGAGCTTTAGATATTGGATCAATGGCGGCAGCGTTTGCTCCTCCCCATGCTATGATACCATACTCTATTAAAGATTGACAAAGTGCATAGTAGATTGTTTTGAGCTGGCTTAGGTTGAGAAAGTTGCGAGTTTGTCTAAAAAAATAAATGAATTTTCTAAGTTTGTTTGCTGTAGAGGTTATATGTTCTTTCCACTTTAAATTGCTATCAAAAATAATACCTAAGTATTTAATTTTAGTTACCTGTTCTAAATAAGGGCAATCACATATTATCGGATTTGTCAGGTTGCAAGCACAAATTTTAATTTGATTTTCTGGGTTTCTTAAGGATGGATTAATACTAAATTCAATGTATTTAGTTTTGGTCACATTCATTGTTAGTGTATTATTGTTTAACCATCTTTTAACCACAGTTATGCCCCTGTTAGCTTTTATGTATACATCATTCCAATTGCTTGATTTGAAGAGGAGAATCGTATCATCAGCGAAACTTACAATTTTGGCATCTATTTGAAGATTACATAATTCATTTATGTATATTAAGAACAGGGTAGGACCTAAAACACTTCCTTGAGGCACGCCGTAGCTAATTGGTAATTGATTGCTATTGCAGTTGTTGATTTTCACACTTTGCTTTCGGTTTGACAGGTAATCGCTAATAATAGTAAGTTCATCACCATTTATACCAATATTAGATAGTTTTTGTAAAAGTTTAGAGTGAGAGATAGTATCGAATGCTTTGCACAGGTCTAAGAATATTGATATGCATTTTGATCCCTTGTCTAAGTTTTCATTTAGAAAATCGGTAACTGTTGCCAGGGCTTCGGAGGTGCCTTTATTTTTCCTGAATCCAAACTGGTTGTGTGATAGTATGTTATTTTGTTCAAGGTATTCAATTAGTTGATTATTAATAGTTTTTTCAAAGACTTTAGATAGTGAATTTAGTAATGTAATTGGACGATAGTTCGTTATGTCCGTTCTAGAGCCTCCTTTATGTATTGGGATTATGATTCCGTGTTTTAGGTTGTCGGGGAATCGGCCTTTTAGGATGCTTAGGTTAATAAGATTTGTTAAGGGAGTGGTTATTTCTGATACAAGTTTTTTTAAGGCAATATTTGATATATCGTCCAAGCCAGTTGAAGACGAGTTTTTTAATGAGTTTATGATCAATCTAGTATCTTCATTTGAAATTTGTTTTAGACTAAAATGCAAGTTGTTGGGCAAATTTGTATTACAGCTTAGTGAACTGGAGTTGGTATGGTTTACATCGATATTTTTTGCGAGTTGTTCACCTATTTTTGAGAAGTATTTATTTGCATGATTAACAATAATATCGGGATTACTAGAAAAACTAAATATTTTATCATTTATTTTTAGTTGTTTTAAGTCATTCGTAGGATTAGGTTGAGAGTGGGTGGCTTCTTTAAGTGTTTTCCAAAGTTTTTTAGGATCATTATTACAGTTTTCTATTTTCTGTTTGTAATATATCTCTTTAGCCTTTCTTATTATTTGGGTACAAATGTTTCTATATCTTTTATAAAAGTTTCGAAGTTGTATATCATAAGGATTGTTAATAACGTTTTTGTGGAGTTTGTTACGTTTACGGATAGATTTAATAATAGTGTGGTTAATCCATGGCTTAATTGGTAAAATATTATTTGGTATATGTTTTATAATTATGTTTGTATGTTCGTTAATGGTAGTCTGTAAGTAATTGATAAAGTACGTCCAGGCGTCTTCTGGATTTATAATGTTAAGTAATTCTGACCATGATTTACTCATCAGAGATTGACGAACACAATCATAATTGATTTGAATGATTTTTTTCTTATTTGTTGTGTTTTTATGTTTGTCTTTTCTGTTGCATGTTTGTATGGAAAGAATAGTGGTGTAGTGGTCGGTAAGTGTAGATTCATATACAATAGATATTACTATGGAAAATTAAATATGGAAAAACGATTTTTTGCAAAAAAAAAAATTAATTTAATCACTTTTGATTAAATTTTGTTTCCTATGAACACTATACATTATTAAACAACATCATATTTAATAAAATAATATAATATATAATAAAACATAAAACAAACATTTTTTTCAACCTTCCTTTGAAGGTTGAAAAAAGGAAGTTGTAATTTTTTGGGAGAAAGCTAAGATACCAACCAAACACTTTCAAGATTGTGTTATAAAGCTTGAAAAAGTGTACGAAGACTTGAGAAAACTACAAAAAAACGATAACAGATCTAAAAGCACAGCTCAAAATAAAAAAAAAGTAGAAGCTTTCAAGTCAGCCCTTGATGACCTTTTTGATATTGCTCATCAGGATGCATTAAAAAACACTGTTGAAGAAGACAAGCAGTTTTTGTTACTCCAGAGAAAAAAATGACGTCCTGGCTGCATGGGAGGCGTTGACATGAATTTAGTAAAAGCACAACAACAAAGAGAAAAAAGACATGCAGCTGAGATGGCGAGATTGGAAAAATCACAAAAAAGTAGGTTAATAGAGTTTTTCTCTCCTTTTTCACGTTTTCCCTATCCTTTTTCTCTTGAGATTATTCGACTTGATGCCTATTCCGTGAGTGCTTTGCTGCTTGTTACCGCTTAATGGGTTTTTTCCTTTTTTTAGAAGATGTAAATTTAATTGCACAACTAGAATTTTCAACAAGCAGCACATCAGAAGAAGAGGAACAAGAAGAGATGGAGGTGAATTTTCCCGACACAGAGGAAGCAGAAATAAAAAAAAAGAAGTACGCTAGAGAAAGTGTAGAGATTATTACCGAAAAATTGGCTTTATTGTTAGATAGATGTAGTATTTCGGATAGAGACGCAGTTCGAAAAATATCAGCTACTGCAGAGGCGTTAGGTTTTGACTCACAGAATTTAATTGTATGTAGAAGTGTAATACGACTTCACAGACAGCTATTCCGAAAACAAAGGACTGAGCTTATCAAACATAGATTAAAAAAATCAGATTTAGAAGGAACTGCTGTGCACTGGGACGAAAATTACTTCCAGATATTTTGAGTAAAGAAAATGTAGAAAGGGTAGCGGTTTTGATTAGTTGTGGGGATGAAGAAGTTGATAGGAGTTCCTCAGCTTAAAAATGATACGGGAATTACTCAGGCAAAAGCTGTATTTTCAGCAGTTGAAGAGTGGGGGGCAGTTGAGAAAATCCAGGCAATGTGTTTTGATACCACTGCGGTAAATACTGGTCGCTTCAACGGAACCTGCGTTTTGTTGGAGCAATTATTAGAGAAAAATCTTCTTTATTTAGCATGTCGCCACCATATTTTAGAAATTATTCTCAAATCAGTTTTTGATTTAAAAATGGGCACAACTACTGGACCCCACTCAAATATTTTTAAAAACTTTCAGAATGGGTGGTCGAAGCTAGACAAGACAAAATATTAGGCATAAAATAGGGAATTCAGATGAAATATCAATTTTTCTTACAGAAAAATTAAAAAACCAACAGCCAAGGGATGATTACAAGGAATTAATTCAACTTTCGTTAGTTGTGTTAGGACGTACTCCCCCAAAAGATACTTTTTTCAAAGTTCCTGGTGCCATTCATCACGCTAGATGGATGGCAAAGGCCATATTGTATCAAAATATGTCTTTTCAGGGATCAATTTACATTAACAAATTTAGAAAAAAAAGCTATCACTGACATTTGTTTATTTCTAATAAAAATTTATGTAAAAGCGTGGATTAATGCCCCCAAACCCACTTTGGCCCCCAACCAAGACCTAAAATTTTTAAAATCTCTTGTAACATATAGAGAAATCGATTAAAAAAACTTGCAGAGAAGGCACTGTATAAAATGATAAACATCTGTGGTACAGCTGGTACTTCAATTCTGAGCAAGTCGCATTTTCCTTCTTCGATGAAAATTTAGAAAAAAGTGTCAAAACAAGCATGGCTGTAAAAAGTCTACAATTAATTCCAATTGAAGAACAAAGATGTGATAGGTATGTGAAAGCAAAACTCAGTTTCCAAAGATATCGATTTTTATGTTTCTCATCAAACTCTAATTTTTTTAAAAAGATTTGAAATTGATACAGAATTTTCAAATACGGATCCTGGTATATGGTGTAAAAATGCACATTATTTAAAAGCAAAAAAATATAGTGAACGGTTTTAAGGTTGTCAATGACACAGCTGAAAGAGGGGTAAAATTAATCTAAGACTTCAATTCCTGTTTGACAAAAGACGAAGAACAAGTTGTATCGGAATGTCGAAAATATTTTCCTGACTCTTCAAAAGCCACGTTATCTAAGCCATTACCACCTTAATCTGATAATTAATTGTAAATGTAAATAATAATAATAATCATAATAACTTCTTCTTTTCATAATGCTTTCTTTTGTATATTTTAAATAATAAAACTTTGAACATTATTTCTTCTTGTTTTTTATACCTTTTTGCATTTCTTTTCTCGTAAATCCATAATTTTCAATTTGGATTGTGCTGTATTTACTTTGAAAACAGTTTTAGCTACACCCTTTTTTATGTACCAATTGAGAAAATAAATAAAGCAAAATCTGGACAGCACATGTAATTAAATCTTGAAATATTGTTAGGTATTTTATTAAAAAAAAATTAAATTTATAGAAAGTTAAACTTTAACCTTGATGAGGCACGGGTTAACCTTATCCAATTGAGCTGAAACTTCACCAATCTCATTTTTTAGCCAATTGGCAGCTTTTAGGGGGGTCAGAACAGAAATATTCCAACATTGATTTTTTGTAACCACCCTACGTGTACAGTTATATAATACGCTTCTACAATAAACTATGTTATTACTAACTATATATGGAGATAATATACAGTACAATACTTACCTGGTAGGTCACTTAAGATTAACACTTAATTAACATTAAATAATTCTTTATTAGCGAAATTTAGATACAGGATTTAAGACATTATTAGAAAATTTGATATAATTGGACTTTTTCTCAGGAATGGTAAATTTAATTTAAGGGTATGGGAGCTTATAAGGTAAGTTTTTAGTTTAGACCCGAATTCTGTTGGACTTGTTATGGATCTTAGTTCCGGACGGAGTTTATTCCAAGCCTTCGGCCTAGATGCTCCGAATGCGCGATCAGCATACATAGTATTTGGCTTGCGCTCAGGTTCCATCAGTCTGCCTACAGCTGAAGATGTCGCTGATCTAAGAGTTGACTGTCTCAGACCAGTGTTTTCAGGGACGCATAGTTCAGAGATGTAGGGTGGGGCCTTTTCATTGATGCATTTAAACACCATCCAAAAAATTTGTACTGGATTCTTTCAGGGCACTTGAGCCAGTGAAGGTTACGAAGGTGTTCTGAAATATGCGATTATTTAGAAACCCCGGTTATGCCGTGATGCTGCATTAAACACTGATTGAAGTTTGTCAAATTTGACATTTTAGGAGGCTGGCATAAATGCCGTTGCAGTAATGACACTACGCAAGAGTTGATAAGTAGTTTTGTTGCTACCAAAAACCCTTTCAAATAAAATACTAGCTTCGTGTATAAGATGTCAATTTATAACGCACGGCTATCGGTTTCGTGAAAAAACTTAAGAACTTCAAAAATTATTTTCCAAGCCACCACCTTCTTTGCCATTACCACTATTTTCTTGACCACCTTCAATAATTAACTATTATTTATAAATTTTCTCGTACCGCACCCCCGCAATTACATAATATGTCAAAAAATGCACGTTTAACAGGGTTAAGGTTCTTTAAAGACGTAATTCGCTCAGTCCTTCGGATTTTGCTAAACCGTCAGAGTGCACAGTTGTTATTACTTATACCTTCAAGATGAAATACACATACACAGTAAAGACTGAAGATTTAACTGCAACAAACAGTTAAAGAGCTATGATAATAGTTAGTACTTGTGGAATTTAATTACAATATAACATTATAAAATTTGTCATAGTTAAACTTTTTTTAAAGGAGTTGTACAAATCAAAAGAAATAAATAAATTCATTATTGTCATTTTCACCACTTGAGAGAAGTGGAGAAGTGGAAATTGAATAAACGATTCGCGAAATTTTCTTTATCGAAATCAATTTCCTTTAGAAAAGCAATCAGAATACTTATTGTAACCGTATAGAATTCCGAACAAATCTTAGGGATAGCTTTGTAACATGTTTGGAGTGGGATTACAGTGTAGCGATTCGGAGACAAGTTATTCTGTTCGCTGATTTGATTTTAGTCTTGGGAAATTATACGAAAAATATTTACATGAAATCTTTACAAAACAAATAAAAGGTCTTGATCATACTGAAGGAAGTTTCTATTGTATTGCCATGGGCTTGTAGCGCTATGAACAGGATTTTATGTAGTGACGATTCATCTTTATTGATGTGAACAAAGAATTAACAAATGTTCAATGCATTAATTAAACAATATAGAAATACTTGGCAAGGCGTAAGTGCCGTGCTAAAATGGTAGGTAGACATTGCATAAAGGTTGCTAATTAAAGGTTATACAATTGTAAAATTTTTATATTAAACGCCGCATTTTTGTGCAATATTCGATCCTATGTATTATAACGTTAATTTTTATATAATATCGAGATATTTTAAGCGTGAAAAGCTTTGGAGTTTAAGTAGTGGTAATAAAATAATAAATATTTATAAATCGACATATCAAAAAATTTGTAGGTGTTTTTGAAACGAAATAAAAAATTATGTTGCTTTAAAATAATTAAAAATGTTCTTCCTCCCAATTTTCTAAATTGAATAATCATTAACTGATGATTAAACGGCTTTCCTACTACGTAATTGTCCTGGCGTGTCATTACCTATAATGTGAATAACAGACAACGGCCCTTTTCATTTTGTTACGCTTCCATGGACGTATGTACCTACATAATTATACATTACATCGTATTTAGGGCCAGGCAGTATCACGTTTCAATAAGGACCAAAGAGCACCAAAATTTTTTAAATTGAAAAATAAACTATAAAAATAAATAGAAGGCTCAATGACATTCAAATTTATTAAAACAAAACTTGGTGAAATCTTTCCACTCTTGGAAAATAAATGCTTACTCCTGAGCGAACTCGTGATGAACACCGAGTTTGAGAATCTCGCATTTTACTTCGATATTTTTTAAAAGAGAACTAAACATTCCCGGGTTACGATTAATCTGACAATACTGACATAATTGTATGGACGACTTAGAGTAGAGAAAGCTAGTTGAGGATTGAACCCAGAAGGCCTGAGTGGGAACCCAACGCCGTTTTCCGCTCGGCTACTAACCGGATTAAATCCTCTTTTTCAAAAACGATGTGTCAAAAGATAAAATGTGTGTAGAGGTACAATAGATATTATCTTACCATGTTTTTGCTAAGTCTGCTCTAGGGGGTGATTTATTTAGTTTTTACCTGTAACAAAGAAAATAAATATTATTGATAAATGTAAAGTAGAGCAGCAAAAAAAACAAGAAAAGAATAATTAAGAACGGAATGTTTCGCAGAGATTCAAATGTAGCATTGTCATCAAATGGCCATTCAGCGCTAATTTGTTTATTTGACACAACACATTTAAATAAATTAATAACTGCTACATCATTATTGAACAATTAAGAAAACATTAATGCGGGGAAAACAGACTTCAAAATACCCCCACAGAATATGAAATCTATTGTTACAATTATTTTTATCAGTAAATTGGTTTAACCGGTAATAAATCATTTTAAATTTGGGAGGGGGTAAAATAGAATCATATTAATAAGTCGTCTAAACGTGGATAAACCACAGTTTGAAAATGGCCTTGAAAGCCGATACAGCTGTAACAATAACAAAAACCAAAAAATACGTCCAGAACTTAATAATTATATAATTAAATTTGATTTTAATTAAATTTAAAAAAATGGAGTTCTACGAATTAAACACAAAAACAAGAAAATTAATTATAGATAACTTAAAAAATTGAAATCTAAATGTTCAGTTATATTCCAACAAAGTGATCAATCTATCTAAACTTATTTTCTTAATTTTGTTTAATTTACACCGATCTTGCACACAATCAATACATCCAATTGCCAAAATGGGTTTTTTAACAAACTATAAATACAGTTTAAAAAGCGTGGAAATTGTAAAGATTATTTTTCTGATTATGATTATCGTACTAAAAATATGTAATTTTTATATTTTTACTCATAAATATTGATTTCAAAAAACGATCTAAAACCGTACATTCCAAAACGGTTCAAACGCTGTAGCCAACAACGTCATAAGGGCATAAAAAACGCCAATGTCTGGTAAAACGACTGTCACCAACATCGCCCGGCATGATGTCAACGCCGCCGAATTCACGATTGAAGATTTTGGCGGCATATCAAAAACGGCACATTTTAAATCGTTGATTCAAACTAAAAATAAAATTAAAATACCTTAATTATTATTTTTTTGGTAAACTAATGTTTTTAATACAAGATTTTTTATGCATAGCACAATGGGTAACAATTATTTTATAAGCAATAATTATTAGCCTGAAACACTCATCCACATTGAAAAATCTCCTGATAAAAGATACATGACGCCAACGGGACTTGAACCCGTGTCCTTCGGGTTCAAGTCCCGTTGGCATCATGTATCTTTTATCAGGAGATTTTTCAATGTGGATGAGTGTTTCAGGCTAATAATTATTGCTTATAAAATCAATGTTAAAATACCTTCCTAAACACAATTTATTTCGAAAATAAGAGAGAAAATCCATGTTCAAGTGGTTCAAAACATTAAAAAACAGTGAAAATAATATGTTCAAGTGGTTCAAAAGATTAACAAATATTAACAAGTAACTAATTAAAAGTGTGTGATTTACATCGTATTCTTCTTATTTCAGTTGCAAAAATATGCAATACTCAAAAAATTATATTACTAGAAGTAGGCATCACAATTTTTTTTTAAATTAAATAAAAACGGAGGAATGGAAGGTTAGACAAGTGATTGAGTTGGGTAACATTTCATACACAACATGTTGCTTATTTTGTGCTGACGTAGAAAATTTATACAGAAAATATATTACAGTATTGTGCGAATTAATAGAAGCATCATTTATTTTCTTATAAAAATCATCCCGTATAAAACATTGACGCCATGTTGCGCTACCTTCTTCTTTAGCCAACGTTTTGGACAGCATTACAGTGTCCATCGCAGGACTGACGATGGACAATGTTGGATACTGTGATGCTATCCTAAACTTTGGTTAAAGAAGTAGGTAGCGCAGCACGGCATAATACCCCTAAAATAAATCACTAACACTTAATGTAGTTATAAAAATCAATGTATTTAGTGTTATATTCAGTTACAGGTGATATTTAATCATGCAATATAATTTTATTTATTTATTAATACGAAAATATATAAATAACATCTCTGGACTTTAACGACAACTTGCAATCGTTTCGACGTGGAATTTAAGCTTTTGCAGTTTTCCATGACATTATATCATCCCGAAACCAGACCTGAATTACTGCTTCTATCATCTTTCTCCTGGTCGTGAATTCCAATACGCGTATCCCATCTTTACACATTTTCCACACATTTTTATAGAGCTCAGATCGGGTGAATTACCAGTAAATTACCAGCGAGTCTAAATAAAGTTTGTTTCCATTAATTCGAACAACACTGTATGTATTATATTACAAATGTGAGCAAAATTCAATTTGCAATTGAATTTTATAAAAAATAGATTCACTCCGGGGTGTCGTAGCTGGGTTGTATTATTTATTCGTTGATGATATTACGATGTTATCTTGTTCCTATTTTAGGTTAGGAGTCTGAACCTGGTACTCATAAAATCAAGATATCATCAGTTATACATAATTTTAAGATAGGGAAGATTCTAATAATTTAGAACCAAATTTAATTGTATTTTTGCCGGTTGTAGATTTAAAATCTACAATAATTGTGGTTGAATATATTGTATTATTATCATTATATTCATATTTGATTATTTCTCAATTACATTTAACGTGGTTCTTTTGCATGCATAGTCCCAACGCATGTTTTCAATGAAGCCATATAAAATAGTAATAAGGGTTATTGGCATGGAGGCGTGTTGACTGTGGCCGTACTATGACCAAAATGCACGAACTAAGTAAGCGACGGAGCCAATGAATGTTGTACGTTTGGTGTGTAGATACTCGTAGATAAAGATGGGCGCCACTGTGCGTAGATACGACTTGCAGTAGTATGGGTGAACGATGTTGTTACATAATAATAATATAAATGATTAATAATAATAATTTGATAATTTGTAGAGCGCCGTTTTTGTGAAAAATCACCTCAAGGGCGCTGTACAATTTATTTCCTAGGATCTACATTTGTTATTTAGACCAACTGTGCCAACACGAGATTCGTCATCCGTTCAGGTATGTGTCTGCCGCCAATATAGCGCTGACATGTGTCTGCTGTCAATAAAGAGCGCTGACACAACATCCTCACATAGATAACAGACCTTGGAAGCACCGCTGTGACGCTCGACGAAGATAGAAGATGGAGACTCTGCTGCAAGAATCCTAGGTGGCGAAGGAACTGTACCAGCTGCTGCAGCGAGAGAGACCACCGCGTCCACCAACAGTGCCAGCACGAGGTTCGTCATCCGTTTAGGTATGTGTCTGCTGCTAATATAGCGCTGACATGTGTCTGCTGCTAATAAAGAGCGCTGACACAATATCCTCACATAGATAACAGACCTTGGCAGCACCGTTGTGACGCTCGACGAAGATAGAAGATGGAGACTCTGCTGCAAGAATCCTAGGTGGCGAAGGAACTGTACCAGCTGCTGCAGCGAGAGAGACCACCGCGTCCATCAACAGTACCAGCACGAGGTTCGTCATCCGTTCAGGTATGTGTCTGCTGCTAATATAGCGCTGACATGTGTCTGCTGCTAATAAAGAGCGCTGACACAATATCCTCACATAGATAACAGACCTTGGCAGCACCGCTGTGCAAAATCACCTCATCCTAGTCTATTTTAGTCTCTCTAGTCACTTCCTAGCCATTCATGCTACTTAGTGTATCCTCTCGACCCTTTTAGACTCTTTCCTGGCTCCAATACCTAAATAAAATCCAGCAAAAAAATTACAATTCTTTCTATTGTCGTGATCCGACGATTTCACACCTCTGTCTCAGACCTTTAGGGCTCGCTTATCGCAGGCTATCATAAGCAATTCTTGAACCAAAGTCAAAGTGAAGTGTATATGTGTCATCTGTAACAAAATACATAAACAAAAACAGAAAATAAAAACAAAAACAAAAACTTTAAATAAAATATGGCTTATCTGTTTTCTAGGTAGATATCCTCGGTTGAAGAGGTCCCGTAAATCCCGACACCACTTGACACTTGAGGGGTCAGATATAAAATCTTCGGCTGCATTGAGAATCTTTGTTCTAGCTTCACTTTCAAAATTTAATCGGTTTAAAATGCTATAATAATTGCAAATTACCGGCTAAACGGTAGAAGTTACGCGCATTTCGTGAAATAAGAAGGTAAGCACTATATAAAACACGGATGCTGAACATTTTTCAGCGATCTCTTAACAAGGGAAACCTTCTGGAAGGATTAAACAAACCGGAGCGGTTAAAACACGTCCGCTCTCGTAACAAGTCCATTGTAAACCTCTTTGTTTTCATTCCACACCCTTTCTAATCCCTCCTCCTGACTATCTTTCCCACTTAAATATTTTTGGGTACATTCATTTAAGACTTTTATCGGAAGTTGGTTATTAATTTAACTTTTGTCTTGACAAATTAATAAGGTTCCACTGAAATCCATTTAACAGAAAAAGAATGCAATATTAATTATGAGTTATATCTATAATGTTGTGTTGAAAATCATACATTTTTCAAAAAATGATTAAGGACTAGCTGAAGTGTACCCGGTCTTGCTCGGGGTACGTGATGAATACCAATAGACATTCAAATTAATAGACGAAACAATCAGGGAAAGGCAATCAAACCAAAATGCGCGGTGCGCAGGAGGCGGCGTAACCGTCCCACTTTCAGTGACTTGTCAATGTAGAGCGTCTGGTTATTTTAATGTGCGCTACCCATACCTAAACATACCCTAAATTTTCTGGTGCCAAAAATATGGTCACGTGGTTTGCCTGGAGGCAAACGTGGTTTGCTGGAGCTGGTTTGCGTGGTTTGCTGGAGCTCTTCGAGGTGATAACCAGATTTCATGTTAGGGCAAGTCCATTAATTTGAATGTTTATTCCATATTTTTTCGTATAAAAAACTAGTGCAAATTGTCTTTAAATCAACCCCCTATCTCAATACAATGATGAGATAGTGAAACAAACATAGATACATTCATTTATGTAAATCCAATGACTTCACAACATCGTCATCATTTAAATCATCCAAAAATTATTATTACGACTTCGATCCCTTTGTAAAAACATGCAAATGGCTTCTTTCGCCGGGCAGTAAAACTCAAATGGCGCCACAAAATAAAGTCTGATCCACAACTTCTAGGCGAGCAGGAAAAACAACGTCGGGACTCTTATTTGTTTTCTTTGAATTCAAAATGGGGCATATCTTTTTACAGCGCCGACTCAAAGTTTCGATATGGCAAACTTATCGACGGCAAATGATGAATAATAAACAGATTTACATTATCTGCTTACCTACTGCGACTTTCAAAATATTTAGTGGAGGGGATTACGTAAGGCAACACAGTACATAAATTCAGTACAGTATCGTATTCTTCAATTTTTTTTGTTTTTACTATTAGCGACGGTTTTCATGATTTAAAAAAAAAAACCATTCAAAAGACCCAACCGCCATGCCGTGAACCAGTGGGGCTATGGAATCTTCAAATGGGGTATGCTGTGAGGCTGAAGTATAGCGAGGGGAAGGAGATAAGAAAAATTAAATTTTTACATCGGCCAATACATTAAAGGGTTGCTTTTGTGTCAATATTAAGTAAAAATCAACACTGAGAGAAGAGCATTCAAATTTGACTTGTTTGACATAACAAATAAATAAAAAAAATAACACACTTATCTTTGGAGGCGACACACTTATTTTTTTTTTAAATCTTCAATTTTTTTGTATCTGACTACAAATTTAAGTAAGTCGAACTGCAGATATGCCGCAATAGCTCAGTGGTCAGAGCTGTCGACCGGAAATCGAAAGGACACGGGTTCAAGTCCCGTTGGCGTCATGTATCTTTTATCAGGAGATTTTTCAATGTGGATGAGCGTTTCAGGCTAATAATTATTGCTTATAAAATAATTGTTACCCTTTGTGCTATGCATAAAAAATCTTGACTTAAACATTAGTTTACCAAAAAAAAAAAAAAATTAGTTATGTGGTGTTCGAACCACAATGGAATATTACGATACCATTCTTCATACGTTTGTTCTTTTTACTTAATTGGATTAAACGGATTTTACCCTACTGAGGGCATCTTTGAAAACGTAGCACATATGTTCATATTAACCATCCTGGAAATACCCGTGGCAGGGTGAAGACGGTTCTTTCTCAAATAAATGAATAAAAAAAAGAATATAAACATGATGAAACCAACAAGTACTTGCAAATTCGAACCCAGCGCCACGAATTTTACCCTCAGTAAGTCGTTACCTTAAGGCCTCAGAGCTTAGAGGAACGATGCTGTCACCTATTTACACCATTTAAATATTGGCTTTGGCACGAAAAGAAGGGACCCGCTAAAACCGCCGAGCAATTTGGTTCCGTAAGCTATTTGCCAGCGATAAAACACCATTACGGTACTGATTCGATGGGTCTCGCCCGGACCAGGAAATTGTTTAGGTTTCAGATCAAAAAGAGGTTTAGCGACCCGCAATATATACCCGAGCGGAGATAAGGCCGGGTAGTGACAAAACCTCCTTAACCTAGGTCAGGACACTGAATCAGGTCCGCCTTTTATTTCTATATGTTCGTCTCATGGAATTAAGTCATAAGTCAGTCCATGTGCGTTTGTGCGTTACATTTTCTTTTGTGGATGGTGGCCATTTTAATGGTTCAGTATATTTTTTTTTTAAATTATCGTATTTTTCATTAGTATGGTACCTATCTACGAGTACCTGCCTGAAGGAAATATGAAAAAAAAATTACCTTTGGGATAGTGATTTTCTTTGGACAAATTATTTACAAAAAATATGTTTTATATTGTACTACCTATTTACAAATCTTAAGGAATTTTAAGTTTTCATTCTTCTTCTTCTTTTGTATGGTGGGGGGGGTCAGAGGGGACGACTTTTTAAGGCCCCATCTGTGCATCATGTGGGCACAGCGGATATGAGAGCACCTTAACCTATTGATGGAGGCAATGAGAATCCAGGCTGTCTCTCGGTGGGGTCCTGTATGATATGGGCATTTCCCACGTTGGCCGTTTGCCACTCAAGTTTACACCTATCTTCTGGGGTGAGAGTTAATCGGAGGAACCTCTCTCCTTCCGCCCAGAAGGGCTTTCGGGATTTCAAGCGGCATGCCGGGTGGGAGACAACATCTGCGTGCAAAGGTATTGCGCTTTTTTTGCAGAGCCTTCTTGTATTCCCTCAGTGTTGCAATTTCTCGTCTGATGTATGGCGGGGTTATGTTTGCAAGTACGGGGAGCCAAGGGAGAGAAGTAGATTTTAAAGTCCCGCTGATGGATGAAAACCAGGGCAATGGATACTGTTCTGAGCGTGTTGGCGTCACATCCCCAGCTAGTTCCAGCTAGCTTATTAACTAAGTTAAGCCTTGTCCTAGTTTTTTTACCCACTGTTTTCATGTGTTGCCGGTAGTTCAAGCTCCTGTCCAAAGTAACTCCAAGATAGCGGGGATGGGGGTCATGGTAAATATTTTTTCCATCAAACTGAACACAGAGTTTGCCATTCGCTTGTGAATTGCTAAGATGGAAAGCTCTCGCAACTGTTTTCGATCCATTTGGCTTTAGTCGCCAATTGAGGAAATATTCATCCATAGCCTTTAGGTCAGAATTGAGAATATCTTCTGCTGCTTTAAAGGTTTTGGCTTGAGCTGTGCCCGCCATAGCTGTGACAGCTGCGACCGTAAGCAAATTTTCTGCCTTCAGTGTGAGGTTTTCATTTATTATATATGATAAAATTAGAAATATACCTTTTTGAACGCGAGGTGTATTTTTAGCGAAACCATTAGTAAAACTATTTTAATGGCTCATAACATGATTATGTAGAAGGATTCAGTGTCCTGGCCTGGGTAGAGGTGGTTTTGGATAAGGCCGGGTAGTGTTGGCGCTAGCGCCCTCGAGAGATTTTGGCAAACTAACGTCGAGGACGAACTGTAATCGAGCAATTCTTTTAATTTATTCATATTGCAGAAATAAAAATATTACATTTGGAGTCGGTTTTGTGAAAAGATTTTTTTTAATTTGAGTTTTCGTTTTCGAGTAAATCGGGACCGAAGTTGGAGTCGGAATGTTTACCTCAAATTGGAAAAAAATCGTAGCTACGGGGGTTACTTTCAGCTGTTTATTATAGTTAAAAAACGTCCAAAAATTTTTAAACTAAAAAAAAAAAAAAAACGAAATGTTCTGTTTTAGGGTTTCTCACTAACTTAATATGTAAATTCACCAGTTTACTGCTTGTACCACTAGTTTCCGGATACTATGTACATGTTACACAACTATTATAATTGACTCATCAATATACACTTATCGTTTTAATATAATAAATAATCAACCCGTAAAAACAAAAAAGATATTTTTAAAACTATAATACGTCTATGTTAAAATTTAAAAATAGTTTAACTGTTCCTCCCCACCTAGGAACTAGAGTAGAAAATTCCATCAACCTCACCAAATGCCGATCGGGTATGACCGACATTTTATTCACAATGATATTAACTTTGATTGCTTTCAGAGAAATGCGTATATATCCTCGTGTATATATGTCATTTAAACCAAAAATTGATAGAATGCATTATCATCGACGAGTCTTTCTGCCGAGTTTCAGCTCGATCGGATATCGGGAATCATTCATTACGTAAAACAAAAATGAATTTCTAGTTTAATAGACGTTTTCGAATGATCAAATTCAAACACCTATTAATTTCTTGTTCCTTTTTCGCTAAACAGTATGCATACGTAAGCAAGACAAACGGTTGTTTATCAGAAACGTATCTAATACTAATGTACTAATAATAACTCTAAAGACTAACGCACGATATAACATGACACAATAAGATACACAATAACACACAAGTAATAAATACAAAGGCAATAAATTATCACCATTAGCACAGATAGAAACGTACAACTAACTAATGGCAGTTTATCGAAAAAAAAACCATGCGGGTTGTCATGAAATAATAATAAATGTTTCTACATTAACCTATATTCACAACAAAAGGGAAAATCAGCACAAGAAGATAAGAAATCAAGATCCTTAAAACACACAAATCACAAAAAAGTACGACGAAACCATCTAATGATCTATTTATTGCAGAGAAAATAATATCCCTTTTTTATGTAGTGTCGGATGCTATTCAGCAATTCGCGCTGCGTGGACAAACCTCCGATAACGTGAAGGTGCGTAGCAAAAAACCTTCGGAGAATAGTACCTACCCTAGGAGTTATACCAAAAAAATTCTTCCTTTGTGAACGAATTTTCTCCTAATCTAATTTTTCCCGCAGTGCCTTCCCTATTTTATTTTACGATCGGTACTTTGACAACAAGCAGGAAAAGGATTTTTTTATGAGATTTGGTTCAGAGCGAGGACCCATTACAAGGATTCCCCATCTATTTGTTAATGGCAGATTTCGGGCTGGGGCAATGATGGGTAGGCATTTCGGGACAGTTGAATAATATTATCAGATAAGGTGGCATTCAGATGTCCTCTGTTATTCAGTCACCAGGTGTTCAAAAATAGAATTGTACCTATATTTAATACCACTACCAAATCTTGATTCCACCGACATGAGCAATTTAGACATAAACACAAGAACAAATTATAAAATAAAGGTATAAATACCACTCTCTTTGAGAGTTCAGGTATCAACTCTGGAACAATATGCCCCCTGATATACCAGTGCTCTATCAAAAATTACATTAAAGTATAATATATTTCTATTCCCACCATCATAATACTTCCCAGCCACTCACTTTCACAATAAATATATCGTCAGTAAGTGCCTTAACCACAGTTTGAAGAAGGTGAAACAGTTGACACGCGTGATAATAATTACACAGCAGAACTTGTTTATAAATATGCTGTTTTCCATAAAATAAATTGTAATATAACGATACATAAAACACTTAAAATTCAGTCATTTCCCCTTCTTTCCCCGTTACATGAATACACATAGTTATTTTTTTTTAGTTATTATCAGATACTAATTGGATTCTTACAGGCCGGTAGGTGTGGCAAATTGTGTTCCAATTCTTACGATTGGTGTGACAAAGACGGCCTTTAGCCTGGTTTAAGGCCGTTTTAAACAAACACTACGATAATAAGTCAAGTTTTTTACTGACCTTACGCGCCGCGTAATATTTACACCACGTTTGTAAGTAAGGGGGCTGGTGTAAAATATAATATTCACGCCGTGCACAAATTGAAAATTTTTATTTTATACTCCTAAGAAACTAGATTGATTGTTTGGCAGAAATTGCCCTCTGGCAATCATGTTTCAACTCTTATGCAATGTAAATTTAACAACGAAGAACAACTAGAATTAGCTAGAATAACTAGAAATTCGGACAACTAGAATTAGCTCTACATTGAAATTTGTGGCGGTACATACTAAAACTTCTTTTGGTCAAAGAAATTAGTTATATCAGGCACCACTTATGTTTAATATTCTTCCAAATCATATTAAGTCTACCAATTCCTTAGTTAAATTTAAAAAGATAATTAAGGTTTTTGTATTGACAGACGATTGTCTTTTTTTATTACATATTTTTTCATCCTTGTCCATTCTTAAATAATAAGATTTCATATAAGTTCCATTTGCTAAAAACTGAATGTCACCCTATCTGTCTTTATTATCTAATTTGCTTCTTCTTTTGCATAATGATTAATGATTAGTGATGGTTCAAATATTGTTACAATATACTGTCAGATTACTCTTATGTTTGCTTCACTCAAACGTAAATTGTTAACCTCGATACAGACTTAGTCCTAGTGAGGTTGATTTTTATGTGAAAAAAACAGTGTTTTATGCATAGTGAGATGAAATAAATGAAGTGTTAATAAATATAATAAAAAAACATATACGAGTGACATCAATGCGAACCGATTCGGACATGATACATGTATCATATTTATGACATGACATGATACACGTATCATATTTATGACATGACATGATACATGAATCATATTTATGACATGACATGATACATGTATCATATTTATTGATTCAATGATTTACGATTCGGCCACTTTTCTTTTTCCAGAATTTCCAGGACCTTTTACGTGTTCTACGTTCTACCAAGCAAATATATTCGTGCCTTTTCAAGGTACTATTCGTGTGTTGATTTGTTGAAAAGAAACCACTCATCAGAATTCATATTAGATTCGATATACCCAAATCAAATGTCAGTGATATGGTTTTGACGTTAAATCAATGCAATATGTTATTATAATATCTGAAAATTTACGAACGAACCGTTAATATAATTTATCAATTCTTCGAGTGGGTGAGCAAACAACATATCTGATTCTGTTTGAATGTACTTCCGAAATTTTCTTTTGATGTAAAATGAAATGTGTTCTTCACGGGTTCCAAAAACGGACATGTCATGATTGATTAAATTACTTATTTAAAGCATCGGTTTAGGATAACCCTTCCATCTGACTACAAAAGTGAATTTACAGAAATAGATGGTTTCTAGTCATTGCGTTTTGGAGAGGAAAGAAATCACTCGGATAAACAGTGAGACAGAAGTAGAGCGGTTTTCCGCAAACATCTTTTTAGAATGAAACTTTGAAGAGGCATTCCAATAAAATCACTACTTAAATCCATATAAACAACAATTACTGTTAAATAATAATATATAATATTATACATTAAACAAATCGAATTAGATAGTGGTAAAGAGACCGTTACTTGTAGTGGGACATACTAGATGGACCAAAAAAACTTATATAAAAAATAATCTTGGTTTTGATAGGAAGCTGAAGAAACAAACAAAATAACATCGAATTGAATTGAATCGCGAGTCTACATTTAAATGAAATTGAAACACATCGCCATCCATTTAGTATCGTTGCGCATTTTCGGGGTAAGGGGGGACTGCAGGCAGGCGTTCAAAACTAGTTTGAAAAACATTTTGAAACTCTTTAAAATAATTTTCCACCAACTTAATTTTTTTTCTGTTTTTTCGAAACACCGAATACTAAAGTGTGATCGAATGTTCCCCCCCCATAAGCGGGGTGATTTCGTTACCCTTCATTTTTGTTTGAAATTAGTTATAAATATGTTTATAAAAAGACATCGGCTATTAGATTAAGCAAGTGCATAAATCCATACCTTTATGTTTTGACCTGTGCACTAGATAGTTTGAAGCAAAGCTGTTATATTTAACACTCATAATTTTGCGTTGGGTATCTATTACAATGTAGACTCCAATTGGTATATATTTAATTTTTTTAAAACATGTGAAATTTTACGACTGTATGGCACCCGATCGACTTCACCTCAGTTTTCCACATTAAAACCGTCGATTGGTTTAGAAGAACCTTTTCAGCTTCAGGACAAAATAAATCAAAAAATGTAAACAAAGAAAAAAAATAAATTGATCATTAAGTGTCGGAGTGGGAATAGCGCAAGAAAAAGCGCGGTGTTCAGGAAAAACAGAGAGAAACCTGGAACATAATATATATAACGAAATTAATGAAACAACGTGTTAATTTTTATTGCTTTTTGATTACACTATAGTTATTGTACTTAAATTAATATTAATAAAAAATGCTTATTAACCTACAGGGTGCAGCAAAAGAGAGGTGCAGTTTTGAAGGGCCGGTATATCTCATTTAATAGGGGTAGGAACCTGGGAGGGGTCTGTAACTGTATCGGGAGGGTCGTGCCGTTTTCAGTCGGCACGACCGGGGCTTCGCCGTCTGAGGATCTGATAGGATTTCACTGATAGCATTTAGAGAATTTATTCCGGAAGGTTTAAATGTATGATACATACGAATTATATTTATAGAAAGTAGAGAAAAGTCGATGTTTTATAATTAAGACGTTAAAATATATTTTCGGGCACTACATTGCTAACGCTGGCTAAACCTCATGAGATATATCAAAATAATGTACTACGGTATAGGTATATACTTTAAAAAGGCCAACAGAAAAGTCCGCGATTATATATGTCCATCTCCTGAGGATAGCCCCCAGTAACGCCAGGTACACGTCAGCTAATTTTAATTATATCAAAAATATTAAATCACTTTATCTGAAATTGTATTAAAAAAAGCTGAACGCAAACAATACATATGCATGAGTACATACTGTGTTCGAGTAAACAAAATATACATAAAAGAGTAATAAAATAATTCAATGACAGGTCGGTGGCTAAGTTGGTAACCCGTCGGGTTCTCACCCATGCGTCGTGAGTTCAATTCCTCGACTGGCTAAGTCCTGCATCACGACACAAAGCTACATTTCCACTTAGTGCGTTGGCAGTAGAAGATTATCAAATACTGTCAGATTATTCATAAAAAAAAAACGATAATAATTAACAATCTTTGAACGACATGCTCAATGAGGTATCACATTCGCAGTACACTCAAATTACCGTTCGAATTTACGAGTTACTCTACATAGGGGACATTACGTTGACACGTCCCTAATAATGGCTTCACTAATGACCGCCATATGAGAGGAATGGGCCACGGCAACTCGAGCTCGCTGCGCTGTGTCGGTCTCTATTTGGGGTATGTCGTGTGATGTCGCGAATGCGCTGAGCATTGTACCCAAATATCTTTGATATAATACAATGGTATGCTATTCGCTACAAACAAGACCAAACCTGCATAACCTTGTCTGGTAAGTGATTTTATTACTCTAGTTAAACTTTTAAAACAGATTTGAAAAATACTTTATAATTTAAATTAAAATTGTTCTGCGGAGATAAATGGCATTAAATACATGAATGAACTCAAACATGTTTTAAAAGTGTCATTTTAAAAATAAGAACCAATTGAATGAAAAATAATTCAGTAAAGCGATAAAGCACCAAAATATAAAAACAGAATTTTTAAAGAAAAATATTGGACATTATTTGTTAAGAATTCAGAGTATCGTGTGATTTTCACGGGCGCTGGTATTTATTAGCTTATACCTACTCGTGATTTATGAAATGGTGAAAGTTGAAATTTAAGTAAAATCATTGTGTGTCTTCAGAAATCGTCAAAATCTTAAACAATTTGTTTCTAGCAAATGGCGGTTTACTAGTTTACAATCGAATTAAAATTTCACTGATATTTGACTGGAAATTCCTGTTTTATCTTTTTCACGAGTCACCTTACTTTGCCACAAGTACAAGTACTTTTTTGCGCTAAATAACTAAGATTGTATAACATATTATCAACGTAAAGAACGTATAAGTACTAGTACTTAATAGAACAAAACAGAAAAGAAACACATTTCAGCAGAATTTTGAAAGAGCTAAACCTACTGGAATTCTTTATTTGATGTAATATATTGCCATTGAAAAAATACGTAGCGACAATGAAACATATTAAAAGGAATACAAACAAAGTAACTTTACACTCGCAAGAAACTCAGAAGTCGAAAGGCTGCTGTCCACTTTTTACGATTTTCTTTTAGAATTTCCTTCATGAATTTTAAATACGCAGAGGGATCTTACGGCCATCAAACTGGGCACTATGCCCGTACCACGGCTATTTCCTGAATAATCAAAAATAACATCCGACCAGGTACAGTAATACTCCTAAGATATCTTTAATAGACCAAGTAAATCAGGCTTCTAAGAAACTGGGCGTTTTGTATAAATAGTGACTATCTGCTAATCCTGTACAAATCTAAAATACGCCCAACAAGTGAAATAGGGAGCCACCTCTTAATTACCAAGTAACATAATCTTCCAATTACAATAATTACCTCCGCACTGTTTCCCTGATTATTTACATGTGAAAAAAGACAATATAAAATTAAATTGTAAAAGGCAACTAAAAGTTATAACTTTACGATTATTAAGTTAACTCACACTTAAAGATAGCTTTTAGGGGTTGGTTTTCTCAAATTATAGGATTGATTTCAACACGCCTATTAAACTTCCAACGAGCAAGGTTGAATGGGAGTGATTGTTTTACTTTAATGCGCATATTAAAAAGCCTATACAACACAACCTAATTGCCCTCCTACCTTTGTAAAAACAGCAATGAAAAAAATACGACGTCAACAATTTCGGCACGCCAAAATATTGTACAACATTTTGTCGGGCATTTCTGTTTGATTAGCATTTGTTACACTTATTAGCAATCGGGAAATTTGTTGATTGTATTTGACATGCATGGAATACAAAATATATTAAATAAAATAAAAACTGTTGGTTAAGTAAGTTTTTACTGGGAATTTCTAGTACAGTAACTTTAAAGCCGCAAACGTTGGCCGGCCAACCCTATTATTGTTGATTTTCGTGTACCCATCAAATGATCTTGGCGCCAACTCGCCAACAGCGATCACACGTTGACGCCAACGTTGGTCTACGGGCTTTACGATATGTAGGTACTTACATCCACTCGTTGTAAATATATAAAGAGTTTGTACTTATCAAGTCGCCGATTGTAATCTGCTTCAACCATAAAACTCTACAGCTCGCATGTCGTTTGTATTGGATTCCGCATAGTTATTTTTGGAATGACACTCAAAAAGTCGAGGAAAGTGTTCGAATTCGAATTGTGGCACGTGTTGTAGCTGTGTGAAAAATGCATAAAACTCCTAGAATATCTGACACAGGGGGGATGAGGGCGCGACGAGGACAGGTTCAACTAAATATTTGAACATTTTATCGTAGCTTTTACCTGGAAAAGTACTTGCGCCTTTTTTAAATCAATGCAAAGAGATAAAAATGGGAGATATTTTTTCATATATTATGAACGTATTTCTATAAAATAGCAGAATCCTTTTCGATGACCTTAAGTTGAAGTTATTTTTTACAATCCCATAAAGATGGCATTAGCGATCTGAATTTGAACGATTTATTCCTAAAATAAATTGTAGCCACATAACATTGAACAGCATTCTGTTTCCAGATAATATTATTAAGGCGATGCACTACGTCGTGTAATATTTTAAATTGAGCCGCTATCAATAACAACCCTTACGTAGATGGCGATAAGGTTTAAATTCCCGCTTAACACCATCCGCCTGTTTTGATTTATGCAAGAAAAAAACATGGCCAAAAAGTGCCTTTTATTTTATTTTGTGAATGTTCAGGCATAAATATTTAATTTTTTTCCAATTATTTTATAAATAACTTAATTTTCCACATTATACAATAAAATCATAACCGAAAATTGGTTCGTAAGTAGGAGATTTTGAACTTTAAAGCAGTTTTCATGGGTATTAGACATTTTTTTTTCTGGGCTTATAAAAAGACTTATCTAAAAAATACTCGATTATTTCAAAGGCCAAGATGTATTTTACTCGCAGTATTTAATTAAAGCATCTGAAACATTTCTAGGCGATCAAATTTTCAAACCAAAAACACATGATTTTGCATTACTACGTATGGCATCGCCTTACTACGTATGGCATCGCCTTAAATCCTTTCAATACGAATTCGATTGGTAAAATAAACCAACATACTCGAACACGGTAGGTTGGTATATTACTGGTGAGTTTTCGTCACCAAACAGAGTAAATTGGCGGTACGAATAACAAATTATGGAGGTTTTTATCTGCTACATTTAAGAGTTTCCTTGTGTACTTTACAGACGTTGTGAGGTCAGAGAATCTACGAGTATTTCGCCACCCGGTTGGGCAACGCTGTGAGGCGGGAAGGGGAGGGCTGTGTAAAGGACTTATGCTTTAAAGTCGGTTTTGAAGAGCATCGAATTAATGATGGAGGATGGACAATTTTAAATTATACCTTTTGGACAAATATATAAAATAAACAACTAATACAAATATAAATGAGACTCTACAATTTTTAGAATGATTTTGTATATTTTCAGTTGAAAATGTCTACATCTCATAGGGCGTTAAATGTTTCGGATATACGTAGATTTACAATGTGGTATTTTAAATAAATAAATAGTTTGGTGTGGCGTTCAGGACAACGAAAAGCTATCCTTTCTAACAAGTATTTCCGCCTCACAACGCCGCCCAACCGGGTGGTGACATAGTTCCCCTGTCTGTACACTGCACAGGCAGGGACACTCTTGTGAGGTGTCTCATAAAAAAAAAGTATTTTTTTATAAGTTTATATAGAGAAATGGGATTAACACGTTGACCTCCAACTACAAGATAATTCGTAGATTCCGTTCTTTGCTAGGACGCCGACTACGAGATAACTCGTAGTGTGTTTACTTGCCATGTTCGCTAAAATACGATAAAATTCGTAGTATATCAGTGCTAATATGAATAGATGGCTTCTGGAAAAAGAACAAAAAATCAATGCTGGCTTACAGAACATAAAATTTATTAACGTTATTAACACATGAACAGAAAATGTAATTATAAAAAAATTGAGATTTTAATAATATAATATGATTAAATGAAATTGGCTGTTTTAGACCGGAATTCTAAAAATTGCCGTGGCAGTCAACGTGTTAAATTTATGATTACTAAAGCGATATGATTTGATATATATGACTGATACATATAAACATATACCAGTATTTTTTGTTTGTTCTCAATAAAATTAATTGCAGTTGACATTATCATGCTACAAGCTTCTGGGGTTTGTAATAAGATGTTGCAAACAATTTTCTAATCCCGAAGCAATGATTTCTATGTATAATTACATTATAAGGTCTAAAATTGAATACGCTTCAGCTGTATGGTTCCCATGTGAACAAAAATACATTTAAAAATTAGATCAGATTAAAAAAAGTTACTTAGATACCTGTATATGAGAATGCATGGATAGTACCCGCGATTCATGCATCACGAAGATTTGCTCGATAAAACGCGCTGCAAAACTCTCCAGTAGGGGAGGAGTTGGGCCCTAGCAGTACGGCGTATAAGATTTTGAATAATTTAATAGATATCTCATACCTACAGTAATGCTATAAGTTATTAAAACCCAACAACTACAGCCAGGGACGGCACCATTAACCGCTTTGTATTCCACCTAGCAGAACGGACGTACTGGATCGGCGTAGATCGATCAGCATGAGACGAGATATGGCGCTATTAAATTAAATTTCATATTTTTAACTCCCTCCAAACACGACGTCTAATTTTTGATCAAATCTTATTGTTTAAAATCCTAAATAATGGTCTGGACTCACCAGAACTTACCAATTTAATAAATCTTCATATTCTGTCTAGATCAACCCGACAATCTGATTTATTTTATCTACCCTCGTGTAGAACAAACATTCGAAAAAATTCCCCGATTCCTCGTATATGTGCACAATATAATACTAAATTTTACAGCATTGACATTTTTGGTAATAACCTAAAGAAATATCGATATGAAGTAATGCGTACGATCGATTAATAATATGAGAGTATGTTATGTATCGGGAGCATCTCCTATCCTCTTCCTATTTTCCCCTTCCTCTCCCCTTCCTTTAACACCAAATTAATTTTAAGATATTAAAACTTCATTTCCAATGAACTTTAACATAACAAACTTCTGTGTCTTGACTTCAGTTAACTTGTATATTTATATCTAACATTGTATATTATAAAAAAGCTGTTTGTTTCTTACAAAATAAATAATATGTCTAAGACTATTACATTTTTAACAGTAGCCTTGATGTATTCAAGGGGCATGGAAATGCCATTTATTATTAATTATAACATAATAACTATAACATATAGCATTCATTATAACATATATAACATAGTATTCACTCATCGACATAATAACTTGGTCGATATATTCAATTTATTAAAGGTACCGCTTGTTTGATTTTCGATGGAAAATTTCCATTTTCAATCAACAATCTCTGGTAGTGAAGTAAATAACAGGTAAACGGCGCTTTGAGGTTTCGATTGAGCGTATGTACAAAGGCTGCAGTGCAACACACCATTACCTATGCATTAGGGTGGACCGTCAATATATTATAGAACAGGGTATGTAGCACGGTCGATCGATAAAGTATTTATCGATAATATGACTTGTCATCGTTTCCTAGCACGACTGCAGATTTCTAACCCACAAACAACAGGTCACGTCGAATAAATTAAAAATTATTTTTTGTTCATTTACGAACTGCAGTCATACTCGGAAATGATAACAAGTTACCGACATTATCGATAATACCTTTATCAATCGACCGTGATTGATGTCCTGGTAGTCTAGGAAAGTTTTGTAGCACAAACGTCAAAAAATACGATTGGCTTTGTGCAAAGCATTCTGCACAACTCTGTGTAGATTACACTGTTTCAATGGCGTAAGCTAAAAGTCACTTAAGATAACGCATATCGCCAACTATTCCACCTACCAATACTGGAGCGCTACGGAGGGACAAGTCCACTCTTCCACCGTCGCACGGGAAGTTTATGGTGCAGACTGCTTCAATCAAAAACATAATCACTGCCATGGCTGCCCAAATGGTGTCCCCCTGGCCGTCACAAATTCACCATTTGAAAAAATCTTAATTAACAAATGCACCTATTTATTTTGATGTTATTCACGATATATTTACATGAACATAAAACCGGTGTTTTGCCGGTAAATAATAAACGAATGATAAAATAATACATATAAAACGTTAAGAAAAAAAAAACACTTTTGATAGAGGATCTGTATTTATGTGTTTACGAGTATGAAAATTCGTAACTTTGGAGGCCTCAAAATATCCAAATAAGAAGAAAAAATATTTAACGGCTCACCCTAACGCACAAAGCCTTCCGTGTAACACACCTGCATGTACAGGTAAACATAATAGTATCACTGCAGGATGCATACCTGGAAAATTTTATCGAACGAAAACCAATTACAGCCGTGAAAAAGATGTGAATGCGATGTAAGAGGACCTGAATACGTCGGAGGCCGCTGAGAGGAAGCCGATCGGAAATAACGTCTCGAGCAGCATCTAGCAATACCAATACAGACCAGTAACACCATGCCACGTTTACAGGCAAATAGGGAAAGCACTATGTGTGAAAGGTTCCATGACAGACAGAACAATGCAGAAAAGCGATAAAATAAGTCATCTAATCTCTCATTTTACCATTTTCCGTTTTGAATGAACAAGACCTTTTTTGATCAAATTAGATATACATTTCTGTAATTTTCAAACTGCAGGCGAGTTACGCATATTCATATGTAGCAACCCATACTACCTTTCGGTATTTTAACGATACATTTGAACTGTCCCTATAGGTCCCAATGAACAATGTGGGATATTATACTATGTGATGACTTTGCATTGAGCTGTTTACAATTGATAAATTAATATTATTTCCGACGAAATTAATAGAGGTTTATACAAAATATCAAATGACAGTCATTTGTATTGCTCTCAAAACAATAAGAAAGTAGACACGAAATCGTAAACACGTAGAAAACTTACCTATCACACATCCGATATTGTTCTTTAGGATAGTTGATTTAAAAGTAATACTTTATGTTATTCAGCTAGTCGACGGAACAGGGAGTCACTTGGTTCCACATTCACACAATTCAGAACCGTCGAGGCCCCCGTTTAGGCATCATACATTATAAGAACAATGGCTGTAACTACCGGGACTATAAAAATAATAAATATGTATGTATAATGCATTTTTCTTGAGTCTGTTTCTCATTGCTGAAAATCGTGACCCTGGTGGACAAGGTTCATCCACTCCCCGCGATACTAAAGGATACCGAAGTACTGGACGCCAGTGATACTTGGTCACTCCAGCGCATTGATGACCTTCCTCTGCTCCTCCTGCAAAACACTTTGCCAGTGACTATGAGTTTCTCCAAAGTCCTCAGTTTGACGAGCAAAAAGTATCTTAAAATCGAAGGCAGAAGGTTGAAAGTCTGTTGAGGATGCCTAGCTCTTTTAGAAAGGATAAATTTGTGCGTCTAGCTGTCCGTGGAATCCTGAGCATAAATCTGAGATGCATAACTGCAGTTGGTACCTACCTAACTGAAATGACTGAAATTAATATTATCTGAACAGACCCATCATTTTGGTTACCTTCGTTTCTAGAAACGCCAATTTCACTTGATCTACAAAGTATGTACCAACCATAAAACTAACACCTTAGCAGTAATACAATGCAGCCTATGTATGAGCATGGCGTATGAACCTTAATTGGATTATGTATCGAGGGTAGTGGCTTTGGAGTAGTTTGAAGCGGCGAGAGACGGCGCATAAATTTATAAATACATCGACACATGAATGAACGCGCCAATCCTCCTTTGGAAATGTCTATAGAAGCGTAGCATGAGCTGCGATAACACGCCGATTTTATTATGAATTACACGCTTGTGCAACTATGGCTTCGGAATCAAGGCCTGGAAGGTATTACATTCCGCCATAGTTACTCTTAAGCGGGTATCTCTGCTGCTAATGAATGGCATCGTAATTTGTAGACCAGTGATGGACGACCATTTAAACACTTTATTAAATATAATTAAATATAAAACATTGCTACATGTCGTATTATCATTTTGTAGTGTAACTGTGTACTCTAAAGAGTGATTTTGGGATCTTAACACCGATTGACGGTCTCCGTGGTCGAAGAGTAAGGCTCTCGGATAGCAATCAGAAGGTCGCGGGTTCAATTACCGGCGTGCGCGATATTTCACAATACATTTATTTAAAATAATATATATATTATTATTATTGCGGCACGTTCCAGAGTGCAGAATCGAAACGTTGTTTGTAAAGGCTCTAGCCGTGTTCGGTGACCTGATCTAAATTAGTGATAGGTACTCCCCCACTCTTTCCCATCTCTTACTCCTTCACAACACTTTCAGCCTAACAACATAACCTAAACGGGTATGTCATAGTCTCACTGGCTCCAGACGGTTTGGAGCAGTCGGGACTCTTGTGCGGTATTCACAAAAAAAAATTTAAAAAACCGCTAATTTAACCGATTATTATAAATTAGCGGTTTTGTAAAAAATTGTCGATAATGTAGATTTCATATTTAAAAAAAATTAAAATGGATCACAAAGTACAAAGTTTTTACTGAAATGAAAATCTCATCGGCTCCATAACAATAAAATATAAGAAAAATGAACAAATTTTTTCACCGCATGGACAATGGAAACGTTCTTTATTGATTGAAAAAATTGCATAGTATTAAAATGGTATGATGCATGCGCTAGAAAGAGAGGTTATAACGGAGCTCTCAGCGGCAGGAACATCGGAAGTTGGTTTACATTTGTAATGATTTATTAAACATTCATTACCGCATATAACAAGCGACCACCTTGAACTAAGGCGTATAAACAGGGTTTTCCAATAAGAGGTGTTATTTTGAATAGCCCGCTATTTCGGTAGATGTTACTTTTGAAGCTGTCATTTTTTGACATTTGACAAGTAGAAACTACGCCATTAATAAAAATGGAACGATACACGCTTCAACAACGCATTGAAATTATTAAAATTCACTTGAGTGAATAAAATGCAAATCATCTTGAGTGATGAGGCCCATTTCCACCTCCGTGGCTTCGTCAACAAGCAAAATTGTCGCATCTGGGGTTCGGATCACCCAAGAGTTATTGTTGAAAAGCCTCTCTATCCTCAACGTGTGACTGTTTAGTGCGGTTTATGGTCCGGCGGAGTCATTGCACCTTACTTTTTCTAAAATGATGCTGGAGCAACAGTTACGGTGAATGGATCGCTATCGAGAGATGATTAATGATTTTTTATGGCCGGAATTGGATTCTGGACAACGTTTAATTTCAACAAGACGGCGCTACATGCCACACAAGCAACGGAACCATTGATCTTTTACGATTGAATATCAAAATAACACCTCTTATTGGAAAACCCTGTACTATGTGAAAATTTTCTCAGCTGGTTGTGCATCGCTGATGTACCTATACTAAAACTACAACACTTGAAATACATTCAATTATTCATATGAAGCGCGCGAAAATTGTGTATGCTAAATATGCACACTAACCTAACTCGATTTATTGTCTCTCAATAAGGACTGGACAATCATTGAAAGAAAGTCGTAATTCGTACATTTCTAAATAGTATAAAATCAAGACGCTATTTGCGTCTGTCTGTTTATGCGCTTAGTTCTTCCAAACAACGCAACCGATTTTGATAGAGTTTTACAATAATACATGCGTATTACATTTATATAAAATTGACAAATTTCGATGTTTTTTATCAAGGCGTAAAAAAAATATTTTCGAGCACTTACCTACTTTGCTAATGCTGGCTAAACCTTGTGAGGTACATCATAATAGTTTACGACGGAATTGTTTATGTTAAAAAGACCGCAATGGTACATGGTATATGTTAAGATAAGAATATCTTTAGAATTTAATTTTATTACTTACTAGCTGACATTTATCCGGCGTTGCTGGGGGGTTATCCTCAGGAGATAGAAATATACGGACTTTTCTTTACGCCTTTTAATATTTATAATTCCGATGTATAGTTTTGGAGGAATCTCACAAGGTTTAGCCACCTCTAGCAATGTAAGCGCCCGAAAAAATACATTTTTTAAACTTTTCTCTACTTTCTATAAATATAATTTTTTAATTTATTTATTTATTTATTTATTTAAACGCCCATTGGGCTTTTACATACATTGTTATTAGTGTTATTACATTAACTATGTGACATTTAAAAGTTTACGTACATATATAAATAAAATAGTTATTATATCTGTAGTACATAAATGTTTTACAAATAATACAGAATACCATTATGGAAAACAGTTTTTTTTTTTTTTTTTTTTTTTTTTTTTTTTTTTTTTTTTTTTTTTTTTTACTTAGAAAAATAAATGGATTGAAATTAATCAGCATTTATAGGGACTTAAAATCATATTCGAATTGTTATTTAAATTACAATATTAATCTGTAAAGTTAAAACATATATATTAAAGTTAAAAAGTCATAAAAGAAAAGAGTGAAAAAACAGAAGCTAAAAAATGGGTTTTTCACTATGGAGTGGAGAAGTCATACATTTCAGCAAAGTGTTTATGTAGATTTCGTTTAAGCACTGCTACGGAATCTCTAAATATATCAACAACATTACCAAATTTATTACCAAAATTTTGTATTCGATTTAACGATATGTGCGCTTGATAATTAGATTTGAAATTGTCACAGAAATAGGTGGAATTTTGTCTCGTATTTTTGGAAGGTACAAATAATTTTATTGTGGCAAGAATTTCAGGGCTGTCGATTCTATAATTAATAATTTTATTTAGTAGAACAAGGTCGGAGATAATTCGACAGCGTAATCAAATTTAGTAATGATAAACTAATGTTTACAAGACAAGGTTTTATGCATAGCATAAAGGATAACAAATAAATATAAACCATATTTAGTCGCTTGAAATATCAATACAAATTGAAAATATCTTCCGAGTAAAAATAAATGCCGTCAACGGAAATTGAACACGTGCCTTCTGATGTCCGGTCAGGTGCTCTGAACCACTGAGCTATGTGGGCTTATTTCCAAACTGCCAAATGATTCAATGTGTACTAGTACCTCAATCAACAATTACTGCTTATTATATTTTTTTCACCTATAAACAATCAACTTTGTTTTGTAGGAAAGGCTTTGTTAATGCTAAATGTCCCAGTTTGGAAGAACTAAGCGCACAAACAGACAGACGCAGATAGCGACTTTGTTTTATACTATTTAAAGATATTTTAGTTTTTAGAATAAAAACATAATATATTTGGAGTAATTGGACAAATATTTTGCTGAAGATTATCAGGGTTTTTTATTCCTTGTGGTATACTGAACATATAATCCCTAGTAGTGTGACTAAGATAATAATAATTATATTTGGATTATTTGTATAGCGCCGTTTTATGAAAAATCACCTCAATGGCGCAGTACAAATGCACAATATATTTCTAAAATGCTCTATCTTATTTTAAACCGTAGATGGTCAGTATCGGTTTGAAAAAAAAACGAATCTGGTCAATTTATATAAGATCTTTCGACTCCTAGGCTGAAAAGTCCATGAAATTGGATACATATTCAAGAAGGTTCCATGATAACTCAACACAGTGACACGATGAAATTTTTTTTTTAACCTAACTTACTCAACCCAGTTAATAAAGTTTTTGTTTCATCACTTTCCATGACTTTATATAACTTTTTAAAGATGTGATGAATTATCACTGTGATGATTTATCCGGTCACCATTCAAGAAGAATTCCGATAAGACAATATTTGGTCATTTTCACCAGAATTACGACAAAATTGGCCTTCTTTCACACGCCTGACACGCCTACAACACACTTCTACGGGGTTTTCCCTTAAGTGGTATAACACCTGTTATTTTCCAGTGCATCATTATAATAACTTAGGCAACTATAAAAGCGCTTCACTTCAGGGCTTAGTAAATTACAGGTATCTGCCAATATACCGCAGAAAATATTGAACATTTTAAGGCCTACTATTATATGCTCGTATGGGTGCTTGCTATTCTAATTGTTGGTAAACTAATTTCCTAATTTTTTAATTTGGGGAAATTGTAGACAACCTTATTTCCAATGAATTATTTTGAAGTTCATCATATGCTTATTATTATATCTATTACATAAAACAGTTCCCAATACCCTGTTTATTGGTTGAATAATTACTGCATTGTGTAAATAATATACGTTGAATACTCGGGCAACATCTAACAATTAGTTTTATAGCCGTAAATTTTAATGTAAAATGTTAAAAAATTTAAAACATGTGTTTAAAAAAAACTCTTTTCGGTCAAGTAGTTTCAGTAAATACTTTAATGAATGAAATGAGCTCAATTTATTAAAATGTGTAAAAAGGGTACGGCGTGACGCGTCATGTATATAATTATATGTTAGATTATTAAGGAACTCAACAATCACAGTAATGTAACGTATTTAATTAATTACTTGCTGTGCTGTTCCTCCCGACATTAACATCAAAGAGAAATACAGCAACAACTTTAATAATATATAAATATAATTATGAACCCGGAAACTGAACACAAGCGCGGTTTTTGCTCAATATACAGATAAAAACAGGAAAGTTCTCGATGATAAATTGGATTAATAGTAGCAATCAGCCTAATTATTGTAATATCAGATATTTTGGACGGAAACGTTAAGTGGCTATGATTGATTGGCTTACATATAATATGAGTATCGGTTTGACATTTGACCTTTACAGGTTTATTGTGTTGTATTTTATTTGTTTCGATAATGATTCGTATTCTATTTTATTCTCAAAAGCTGGACGATGCAGGAAGACGGATTTTTAATAACACTTTTTTATAAACTATCATGTGCAGCATACTATATTAAGGTTTCCCGATCTGGTGCCCTAATTGTGCAAATCAAATTGTACAAAGAGATTTCGCTAAGACAATATTCTTTAAAACAGGAACAAGCAAAACTAGCCATATTAATAAACGTGATGAATATTTAATAAAATTGATAAACAACCGTGTATGTAAAATCCTTATTAATATTTAACGGCCATTTGATAGTTCATGAATATGAACAATATATTTATATATATATATTGCTTATACAGTCAAATAAGGTTGTTTATCTGTTGCATAACTTTCTCATCGAATTTCGGAATATATCCAAGGTATTTTAAATGTGCTGTATATTTCTTCATTTTGAAGATTTTGTAGAAGTCAAAGATGTTTAGAAAAAGTTATAATTACCTATTGGATTTTTGGTTATGAAATAATATACCATAATATTTATAAATTGACATATTTAAATGACAAACATAAAGAAAGGAGAAAAACATATACATATTTTTACTTTAACGTCAAAAATTGTAGAAAATACGAAATTTGGAAACAAATTTCTTTTCTTTAGGCAATCTGCAAGAAAACTGTCACTTCACTTTTTAAGGCGTTTAGACAATATAAAATTTTAATAATAATTCCCAGAGAATAAACAAAAAACATGAAATTTAGGATTCATTGTTTGCGCAATTCGATGTTGCCACTATTTTCGGAGCAGAGTTAAAGACATTTATTTTATTAGTATTAAATCGATCTAAGCTTGTACAGTCTTTATTCAATTTGTAATAATAACTAAAACACTGTTTAACGGTTGTGATTTTATTAAAAAAATATATTTGTAAGGCTGTGTAACGCAAAACCCTACTTATCTCCTCTTTATCCGAAGTGGTTACCGGCTCGGCAATGCAAAAAGTGCAATAGATAAGTCACTTACGACAAACGGAAGAATTGGAGCGGCAATTTACGCGCTGCGGTCGACCCACCCCGGGATATCTCTACTTCAATTTTATTTTATATAGATATACACCATCCTTTTATCCTGCAGTACTATTATTAGGAACTGTTATCTCTGCTTTGCATATCAACGATCTTTAAACAATTATGGTTTTATTTTAAAAAAAATCTTACAACTTCCTATCACGTCGCTTCCCTGAAGTTTTATAATGTTTAACAAGAGACAACGCTCGCGGTATTACTGAACTAGGTACAGTGCACATGCTTTAGGGGCTCGTTCATATACATCTTCTTTGAATGGCTGTCTTTTTCACAAGCGGTGCTACATTTTTATATCAAATTAGCAAGAGTACAACGTGTTTCGTATTTTTATAATGAGTCATTGGATAGATTTCATCGTTTTTCAAGTTTACTGTTTTGAAGGGTAAATTTTTTCTTTTGAAATCTTGAGGCAAATATTTTTGTAATACTTTCAGTTTCATAAAATCCTACAATGAGAATATCACGTGATTTTTCACGGATCTGCGCTAGTGTTTTACTAAAAGACGTCGAACAAATTCACGTCATAATTTTTTTACTAAACTTAAAAACGTAGACTAAACTAATTACGTGAAAAATATCTTTTTTTTAATTCAATTTATTCAATAAAAAAAATTTACAATATGTGATATACATATATATGTTTCTTATTTCGGTTACATTTGAATATTGAAAAAAAATGTGAAACATTTTCATTTAAAATGCTGTGGATTTTCCCTGAATTCCTCTAAATGAATTCAGATTGAAAAATAGCAAACGAGCTACAGAAAAATATTCATAATATATCAATGTAAAACATTAATTTGTAATGTGAGTGTATTTCTACCAAACTCGTGTTGGACATAGAAAAGAAATTTTTAAAATAAAATACGTAACGAAAGAGACTATACATATCCACAGAGGCAATCAGGTACCTATATATAAAGATATCATACCTATATATTAATAAATTTTGTAATGTACTGGATATTTAAGAAAAAAAACAATTGCCTACTGGACACTAAAGTGAAAGTATTAAATGATTTGTCACTCGACTATTCAACAACAGTTTTACAAGCGCTTAGTAAAGTAAAATAGATAAGATTTTTCTGCACAATTTATAGATTGAAATGCCCCTTGCGCCGTGGAATACGAAAGTGTTTACGGAAATCATTATTTACCGTAAACTGTCCTGTAGGAACCATCTGTAAAATTTTATTTAAAATAATACAATAAATTTCAAATTAATAATCACAAACATTCTCTGCTAGAAAGTCGGAAACCACATTTTTATATTTGGATATATGTTCTGAAACAGCGTTTGATAAAAAAAACTTGCTACAGAGAACACACCTCTATGAATATCGTACTCAATTTATAGAGTAACGGTAAACTTTGTGGATAAAATCTGAATATGCCTTGCCATCAAATGTCAAACACAGATATTTGATCATTATAACTACATTTTCTGTGTAAATTCGATTATTTCTGTGAAGTTTTTTTGGTTTACGTGCGGGGTAGGGTTACCCACGTGATGCATTTTTCGTGTGAACGCGTTTTGCGAGGTGTACTGAAATTGAAACGAGAAATTCATAAAAAAACGCGGGTTGGTCCGTCACTTATTTTTTAATTCAAAATTTTATATTTTTTCTCTTCGCATTTGATAAGAATTTGTAGTAACATTAAGATGCAATGCTTCCAAAGATGCAGTGAATATTCACTGGCTTTGATTACAGATTGTTTTATGATTTGTACAGATTTTATATGTTATAAAACCTTATCTTTCAGGTGAGCAATTCATGATTATAATAATTTGTTATCCTTTGTGCTGTGCGTATAATCTTTGTCTTATAAATATTAGTTTATCATTAAAAAAATACTAATTTTTCAGTTGATATTTTTACTATTTTTTTTTGTTTGTTTTTCTTATTTTCTAGCCACAAAACTGGCCCACTGCAGCTGAGCACAACCATTTACTCTACATTAAAGTTTGGTTATCAGTTGTTAAGGGTTTGAAACACGTTTATTAGTAAGGCCCAAAACCTTTCATTATATTGTTACTCTTTATTATGTATTAATATTATGTATTGGTTACCGTGAAACAGCCAATTGCCTAGTTTGGTGATTCAATGTATCAAAGCCTTATAAATGTCAAATTAAAAACAATGTATTTTATAAATAAATAAACTGTTTGTATATAACTTATCTTCTTATTATTTTATGAATACTATTTTGTTTATCTATTATCCTATTTCCTTATAGTTTTATTAACTTTATTATTTATGCACGACATGAACATTATTTATTGGATTATATCCTAAGTACTATAATATTTTTTTAATGTATGCAATGTTATTAACCTGTAAATGTTGATAAAAAAAATATACTTTAAAACGATACTAAATAAACTTCGTAGTTGGACAGGTATCATTAAATCAATAGAAAATACATGAACATATAAACTAATGATTGCGTTCAACCGCCATACAATTTTTATCTTTCTCCTTTCTCGCAAGAAAATTATCTTTTCTTTCCACTTCTTCTAACACTGCTATGAGAAATAGGAAACTACGAAAGCTTAACCCTGGGGTACAGAAAAATACGAGTAGTAATAAAAATAATAATATTTGGCTAAATTAAAAATCACCTCAAGGGCACAGTAAGTATAATATATGCAATACGTGTAAATATTGTATAAAAAATACCGTTAATTATTTTTACTAATGATAAAGAACGGGCTTTATACTAAAGATCTGATTGTTGATTCATATTAGTTCAATTCATGGCATTCATTAATTTCATCGCTTAATTGAAATCAACTTTAAAGCAAAAGTCGAGTGTAGATACTAACTAGAGAATTTTGATCATGATATTATTATAATTCTGTGTGGAGAACCATTCTACAATACCGCGAAAGTTATAATAATACGTAACTGCTGCCAAAAAAATATTCAAAACGCTTGGCAAAGATAAATTACAGGGATGGGATGGTGTCATGCGGCTGAAACGTGTTGAAGCTTTATTTCTTGGTGGAATTTTAACAGAAGGGATAAATCATATTGAAGTAACTAAATTACATATTTATTGTTTTTGTGTTTAATTCGTAGAATCCCATTTAATTTTTTTTTAAATTTAATTAAAATCAAATTTAATAATATAATTATTAAGTTCTGCATGTATTTTTTGTTATTGTTACAGCTGTTTCGGCTTTCAAGGCCATTTTAAAACTGTGGTTTATCCACGTTTAGACGACTTATTAATATGATTATATTTTACCCCCTCCCAAATTTAAAATGATTTATTACCGGTTAAACCAATTTAATGATAAAAATAATTGTGACAATAGATTTCATATTCTGTGGGGGTATTTTGAAGTCTGTTTTCCCCACATTAATGTTTTCTTAATTGTTCAATGATGTAGCAGTTATTAATTTATTTAAATGTGTTATATTGTTTAGGTTTTGTGAACATACTTGGAAGCGGGAAATAAATAATTTTCCTTACTTTATTAATTAATGTTATATTAAGGTCATTGGTTCTTTTATTGATTTCTATTGTTCAAGTAAATTTATTCTAAGGCCCTTTCTTTCTATGTGCAAGGGTTTAAGTTCATTGTTGTCAAGCGGGACGTGATTATTTACTAAGAGATGTTCTGCGAATTTTGAAAAGGTGCTTTTATTATTATAACATCTTATATGTTCTTTGAATCTAGTTGAGAAAGCCCTTCCCGTCTGTCCGATATAAGTAGCGTTGCAGTCGGCGTGGTCACATTTTAATTCATATATGCCACTATTATTAAGTTTAGGATTTCTACTTTTAGAGTTTTTAAAGTTTGTTCCTATGTTATTATTGGTTTTGAAAGCTATATATAGACCGCATTTTTTAATTTCTTTTGCTATTTGTATGGATATTGCACCGATAAATTCGAGACAATTTTTGGGTTTCGAAACAGTTTTTGACACAACTTACACATCGTCAAGGCAAATAAATCATTTTTTTTTATTATTTATTCATCAATATAAAGTTTTATTACATAATTTTTTCGACATCTGTCTCACTATGGTACACCTGTATCGAGACAGAAGTATTCAGGTACTTAAAGATTACTTACAAATGGGGCTATTATAAAATTATTGAATATATTATTTTATTTTGTTTGTGAATTGTTGTTACTGTTTACGTGTAATTTGGTTTACACATGTTTGTGATAGTGGGACGCCCAATACTTGTTATCCATTTATTTATTTCATGTTTGAATTTGGTCATTGACTCTGTTCGTCTAACAGTGGCTGGTAGTATATTGTATAGTTTGCAAGCTACGTATTTGAAATGTCTTTGACCAAAGGTGGTTTTAGCAAAAGGAGTTTGGAGAAGTTCTTAGTTTTTGGCTCGGGTATTGTGTATGGTTTGAGATGGTTTGTATAGTGTTTTGGTGTAAATTAAGATGGATCTTGCAAAGAGCTGTTTTATGTCCATAACGTTGATAGTATTGAAGATAGTATCAGTGCTGGTAGAAAGAGGAAGTTTGAGAATTATTTGTATGATTAATTTTTGTGCTTTAATAATGGGGTCGAGGGCGATCAGCCTAACTTTTGGAATGTGAATTCAGATACGGTCACTTTTCCTCATCGCCCAGAATACTACAGGAGGGAATATTATTTAGTTAACGTGAGTTCTATTAGTCAGAGCAAAATGGACAAGTCTTTTGTACAACCTGTGTAACAACTATACCCAAGAACTCAATTGATCAATAGTGGGCACCTAACCTACAAGAAGGGAATTATTGAAAAACGGCCCAAGCGAAAACACCTTCCCGACACCGCCTTTCCTCGAAAACCTTATTTTATGAATATTACATTTTCAAATTTTCGCCTTTTATACATAATATTCCTACAACGCGAGTGTTACTTATGCCTACGATATTAAATAACCGCGCGCTTACAAAATATTATCTCTATTTTTTAATGGTAATAGGTGGGCGAAACAGAAAAAGGTTGGGCTTTTGTAAATTCATACAAATATATACACATTGTCTTATCTAATGGATTTTTATAGGGTAAAAACCACGTTTTTCAAAGTGGGTGGTAAATAATCTAGAAAATGTGTAAATCAGAAATCTGTGTGTTTATCTGAAACAGAACAGTGAGCTCCGGAGTGATGAATTGTGTACAGAATTTTCTCTCAGGAATTTCAAGGTCAATGCAACTATTTGAAATAACTACAACCTTTTTTTATTTTTATTTGGTTTATTAGTGATTTATATATATATTCTCTACATATAACATGATACCTATTTATATATCATGTTATCTGTGAGCTCTGGCATTAAGTAATCTATAAGCATGTTCTGTCTTAACGATTTTTATTTTTTTTTTTTAAATGACAATATTTTAATGTACAATATGAAACACGTTGAAATACAGACGAAGCGTGATAGTATTTTTCCTAAGCGTGGCAAGGTAAATGTATTCTGGCAACAGTATCTATTTACCGCGGAGGACTTAGAAAGGATCTGCCTTCATAAACGAAGTCCTTGTTCCCCGCTCGGGAGACGACTTCTTAATCCTAGACAGAGGTAACTGCCAACAAGGTACAAGAAACACTGAACAGAAGCAGGTACACACTATTCAGTTAGTAGGGTGGGTTCATCGATGGAAATGTGTGATGGATTTTTTGTTGCTGTGTTGGTAAGACATTTTTACATTACAAAATAATATAATTTATTTTATACTCCAAATTAATATTTAGTCCTTAAACCGAGGTTCTTACATACTCTAATAGAGTGGTCCTCAGTAAATTTGATTAAATATTATAGTACGTATTTTAATAATAATATTCTCGTTTCAGCAATTTGAAAACTGATAAGCAATGGGTTTTCCATGGGTTCTGTTAAAAATCTTGAATTATTGAAGGTATCCCATGAATATCCGTTTTAATGTTTTAAATGGGTCCGTATAATATTGTGCTAATTTCGTGTAAAAAAAGTTTAGTACTAGTAGAAACACTGGAAAGAATGTGTTTGCTAGATTGAACTGTGACGCGGGGCGACGCCCGAAGCTATGTAGAACAGTCCGGACGGTTCCAGAAGTTGTGGATAGACCAAAACGTTATAGACGGACACATTCAATTACCGGCTGCTACAGAAAGACACATTTAAAAATGCATTGAAATTTTTACAAAACATACAAAGATCTAAAATATTTTAGTCAATTTATGTTGGTGGAAGATGTATTTAATCTTCTTTTTTTAAAGTAAAACCAACACAACCAACAACCGGGTTAACCTGATAATATTGAAAAAGTTTCTTAATGCTGAAGGACTTCGTTAGCAGAGAGATTAAACCAAATTAATTTATTGTGGGAACCATACTTACTTTTTCACTCAGCCACTAACGGGTCGAAGGTTACATACATAATATGATATAAATTTAGTCTAGTCCGTAAAAATTATTGAACCATATTCAGAGGGAATATCTCTAACACCTGTGCCTCGGGTACAGGGAATATGCCACCTATGAAATCCGTTACATATTCAAAAGCTATTGACGACCCACCCTACTTTACACATGGGTATCTAGAAGTCACGGATCGTTCAGAGCGTCAAATCTCCGGCACGAAAGTTACATCACGTTTTCTATCAACATCTTCCGAGAATGATTTTCGTATTTTTGGCTTTTAAAAGGCAAGGAAAAAACACGCATTGATTTAATTTTACCATAGTAAGTACGTAAAAACTATTTTTAAATCACGGGATGATATAAACGTAGGATTTGCCAAGCTGAAAGTATTTACATAATAAACAAATAAATGACTTATAATCATTGCTTATCAAAAACAAATATGATCAATTTTCTGTATAGTATAACTTTATCTGACAAATTATTAGAGAGATGACCTGAATTATTCAAATACTGATTCATTAATTAATAAAATGATTTTGTGACCTACTTTAACGCTTGGCTGATACGATCTATGAGTATCGATTTTGAAAAATGAAAGATCATTGAACTTGAATAATTTTAACCACTACGCAAGAATACAATATATCTCAATTCACAAACTCATGCACCAACAACCGTAATTAGCATGTTTAGTAAATTATTTTGAACACGACAATATTTGAATACCAAAATACTAAGCGGAAAATGTTGCTTACGTATTAATGGAGGACTTAGCTAGTAGCTAAATGAACCCACGATGCCTGGGTGGGAACCAAATGAGATACGCAGTCGAATTAAGGTCTACATATGTAATATCGCTTTTTAACTGGGTATTTTTCAGGATACTACATGAAGGGAATGGTAGAGAAAGTCGGGGACGCTCGAGGAAGATAATAATCAAATAATTATTTGTTGTAAAATGAGAATATATGACGTGGAAGTGAATGGCTTAATGTCGAGGACGACATGACACGATCAAGTAAAACAACCTTAAAACTTTACTATAACCCATTCATAACCCTGAGCAATTCCGGGTACTATTTTGAAACAAACATGAAGAGGCACTATGTGGAAAAAGGTCTGTTTAGCTGGAACCACTCAGACTTTAACTATCCGATTGCGCGTAGATATTCTCATTTCTCAGTTCATTTGATGTGCGTTTTCGGATCTCCTCGTAATAAGGCCATGCATGGTTTTAACGCACGTACCCTTCAGGGATTTCATTAAACTATAATAATATAGCTGCTGTGGGAATGGAAGCTAATGCCAAAGCGTGAAAATTACGCAACGGAGGCTTTCTGAGAATCTAGAGGGTAGGTACTAACACATTAGAATCCTACTTAGATTATTATTATTATTATCATTTCTCGTCTTACCATATTTTAGTATAGTCTCTGCTCTTGGGGAGTTATGTTAAATTTTACCTGTAACAAAGAAAAAGAGAAAATGATTACTGAGGTTAACCGACAAGCATTTTTTTATCAGGCCAATGTTTTATTAATCAATAATAATATGGTATCTACCTTCATTTTAGGAGGGTGGGTAACGTTCTTACATTTCTAACAATATAATACATAAAAAAGTTATTTTATTTATTAATTACTTAAAGCCCTGATGCTTTTTACATGAAACATATTTTACTGCATAATACAGTGCCAACAAAATAAATAAACAAAAACTTAATACATGGTACATATAATTTTCCATTTAGATAAAAATAATATAAGAAAAGGGAAAAAAAAAAAAAAACAGTTTTAACTGTGCAATTTTTTTTATATAATTAATGTTAGACATGCATTATCGAAATTTTACTGACAATTTTTAACTTTGATAATATTTAAAGGTGACCGGATAAATCATCACAATGATAATTCATCACATCTTTAAAAAGTTATATAAAGTCATGGAAAGTGATGAAACAAAAACTTTATTAACTGGGTTAAGTATGTTAGGTTAGGTTTGGTTAAGTTAAAAAAAAAAATTTCATCGTTTCTAATGACTATATCATTTTTTAAAAGTGTGTTGAATTGTCACTGTGTTGAGTTATCATGGAAACTATTTAACAATTCGAAGGTGTGCTTCAAGCAGTTTTCTAAATAAACAATGATTTTTCTAAATTGTGATTTTTTTTAAAGGAAAGATGAAAACTTTCTTACTAATAAAAGATATTTGAGTGAGTCATTTTCATTAATAAATTTTATTAAAAAGTTTCTAAGCAATTTCTATACGAAAATGCATAGTAAGTACCCGCGATTAATGCATCACATGGATTTGCTCTCTGAAACGCGCTACGAAAGTCTCCAAGCTAGGAAGAATGGGGACCTTAAAGTAACAGCGTTAAAAATAATAAACTACTTCATTGACAGCCCATACCTCTTTGTAAGATATAAATTGTTCATACCGAACAATTACCGCCAATGTCGACACCACGACTTGCTATATATTCCACATAACAGAACGGACGTTTTGGCCCAGCAAATCTCTAGGTCTCTTGATAATTTTCAACAATGGCTTCGAAGGTTTCAAGAGTCATTTTAGGCAAGGACTCTAAAATATATTATTTTAAACATATAAAGTTTTGTAAATAATGTCATATGTATTGTATTAGTAGCATTATGTAAATCTGTAACACACTTTTAAATAAAAAAATGTATATTATTATTGTCGAAAAGAATAACTCAATTATTCTATCACTTCTCAGAACCTTTAAAAGTTATCCGTTTCCATCCCTACGAAATGAAATAATTTCCGCCAAGCGAATACGAATAATATTCAAATAATTTCAAAAGAATAAATTAATTAAACTTTCATTGGAAGAAATCACTTTGTGGAAAGATATGATTATGATTTGAATAAAAATACTTTGTATTAAATCACTTATTTATCATAGACATGCCAATTGACTTTCCAACATTAAATCTGGGTATCATTTCGACGAGCTGTGACCATATTTTTGGTAAAAGGGGGTTTTGACTAAACAATGACATTTTGAGCGCACATTGAAATAACCAGACTATGAGTAGAAAAGTAAAGTTTGATAAAGTAAGACAAAGGTATCAGCGCTGTCCATGTTCGTCCTTAAACGAATCGCCTGGCGTAGCGATGCTAAAATTGTGTGAGGTGGGTAAACTATAACACATTTTTATTAAGTATGTAACTAAATAGTGTAACGATTGGGGATATATGTATGTAAAGTGTCTAAAGCAGCCAGCATTTCGTGGACCGAATGGGGATATTGCAATGAGAGTTGTCCGTATACTGTCAGATTCATCTATTAACAATTCCCCGAAAATGGGATGGTGTTCCCTTTTCGCTGATTGGCTCTTCAATTTCTCATAAATTTGAATGTATATGGTATTTATACAACTCTGAGTAAAGTTCAGACTAAACCGAAACCGATTGGTTTATATATCCAATAAAGTGTTGTACAAATAACTCATAAAACTTAATGGTCTCTAAGATTAAAACTAACGTGAGTGAATTGACCCGAAAATCACAACGAAAAACACGCCGAAAGGGGTAGGTAATAATTGAGTTATTTCGCAAAAAGCGCGAACGGGTCTTATTTCGAGCGTGTTCATAAAAAATAGCATATCACCCCCACCCTACACCCCTTTCCTCCCAACGAGCCCGAGGATAGGTAACCGACGTAGAATTTTCAATGGGCGCATGTGCGGTGAGACGAAGGCGAATTTAGAAATTCACCCCGCGTCAGATCTTGTGGGGCCGCTCCACTCACCTTAAATAGCTCCACGCGTGATAAAAAGGAATGTCTTATTACAACATCAATAAAGTGGCTCAAACTTCTAACAAAACCTTTTCTGCATCAGCCACTTGAATATCGAATCGGCTTATATTTTCGCCCTCTTGATAAAAAAACTAACCCGTGTAGAAAGACAACATCGTGATTGCGTGACGTTTTTTCGCAAGAGCCTAACGAATGGAATATTTCTAAGGCTATGTGAGGAGGGATGCAACGGGTAGAGGACATGTGATGAATGGAAAAACACAACCTTCGTCACACTGGAGAAATGATGGGAGGACCCCCGAACTGACTACCGGAAAGTAAACACGCACTTTAAAAACCCCGATAGGACGTTTTTCATCCGATTTTTATTTAGCTACAACACTTATTATACAATACATATACGGGCTGTTTTCAAAGATGGTTCCCCCATTCCGTCACATCATGTGTTAAAAATATCAGTGGTTTCACACATTCTAGTCGATCAGATAATAATGTAGAAACGATTCCGTGGGGAAGCGCTCGAGACTTGAGGAAAGCGACAAAAAGCTCGTAAAAACTATATCCAATTTTCTCTCATGTCACATAATACACATTATGTATTATCGTGTTCGAGTGTACCTATGTATATCATTTCGTTTCATTTTTCATGTCCCTTACAAATTTTCGAAATTTTAATCTTATATCTTTCTCGCAAAGTACGTAGGTATTTAAACTACTTTGATTTCAAATTACAACCACACCTTGCCTACGAAGAAAATAAAACAACACATACTTCATTCCTGACAACTCCAATATCTTTTTACGTAAACTGCACTAAAAAAAGTCCATAGATAACTAGGTAAGCAAATTATCTCTTAAATAATTACTCGAATTTAATTTGAAATATGAGTTTGACAAACATGAAGTTTAATAACTAGGTACCATTGCTCGAGTGGTTAAGACGCTGTCCCGGTAAGACAACAGATCCTGGGTTCGATTCGTAGTTGTGACCGTTATCTCTTTATTTGTTGTATCTTTTTCTGTTTCATGTTTCATTTAGATTTGTTAGTATTATCATCTTCTTCAATGACAAATAATAACTCTTCACCTAGGCTGACATATCCCAAAATTTTGCCAATAATGAATTTGAGTGAAGAATATTATGGCTTAAAAGGAAATATTCATAAGGATCAACAACCGCTGATTCTGAATACTTGTATATAATAAAAAGTAGAATTAATAAACCGTCACTTAAAAAAGATTAAGACCGAGAGATTCAAACGACATGTGATTCGCCGGCGGGTTCTGACAGCACTTAAACAGTTACCTCCGCGTGCTTTAAATTTTTATCATTTTTAGAATGCGGAAAATTTTAGGCCAAGTTGCGCTGCATATACTCGCACACGGCTTAATTTTTTTGATTTGTTTACACACCGACCAGCGTGGGATCTATCTTAATGCAAATTAACATAAAAAAAATGAGGTACGTATGACGTCACGCGTACCGCATCAGATTTTGATCGTTTCATCGTGCTTTGAAAAATGCAAAAAATTTTAAAAATGAAACCGAAATTTAAAAATAAATACTCGTATTTATGTAAGAAGGTTAAAATTCATAATATATGTTTTTAATTGGCTGGAATTCATTTTGCGTTGAATAGTAAATCAATATGTCTAGCAACATCACTTGCATAGCAACTTATTATATTTTCATAAGATCGTTTTTATTCTTTCTTATTCTACCTCCTTTTCATCAGCCTTGGAAAATATATCTCAGATGTATTATTTCCAATTATTGGAGGTTCGTACCCAACTGAAGTGGGCAAATCTCTCTCATTCGTCCCCATCTCTTGTTACCAGCTGAAAGTAAATCAGTGAAGGGTAGATTCCCAAATAAGTTGATTCCTAAATAAACCGAGTGCTATTGGAGAAATCAAATAATCTGCCTCTAGTTGGTATTCTCAGGAATGAATCGAATGGATAGGCAGGCACAAACAAACATTCAATTACTAAGTATAAACTGACTGTATATATATTGACTGTCCTAGAACGGGAGACCTTCCTAGTTGGACAGTCAAAATCTATGCTGTAATATTTTTGTAACAAACAAATAAATAAAATAAATAAACATTACGGATATGTAGTTACTAGTTGCGAGCTGAGATGTGAGAGGGAGATCAAACTAAAACACGCGCTTTTATACAACTATATACATCTGTCTAGCTCTACACTGACAGAGTAAAGCATCACGCATGAAAAATCACGCCATACTCTCGAGTATTCTTTAAAATTAGGTAGCCTTCGAAGATTCCAAGGCCAGAGAAACATTCTTCATCTCCAAAGAGCAGAATTTTGAAAGAATGAAAGGGATTGGGTTCAAAGAAGAGTTGGAGGGAAGACAGGTTTTACATATATTAGGATCGCTAAACACAGACATTTCAAGTAAAATTTCTCCGCAGGTCGATAGTAGAGAATTTTAAATTTACATTAATTTAAATTATACATGTTTGTGAAAAAAAACCTTTGTAATTATAATAATGTAGCAATTTTCATTAACTAGATAGACATTAGACATTCCAACCACCATAACCCCCACCATCCACCATCACCCACGACTACCGCCAGCTTCACAGCTCCCCCTTAAATTGGGGATGCGAGATGCGATAGTCCCATCGGATTAGAGCTGGTTTTTTACGGTGTCACATTATAAAAACATAAAATGTACACGACACGAAAACGACATCCTGTATTATATGACATATTTTACGGCGTACATTGCCGTCTTTAAAAGGAGTGGCTGACGTTTCCGCGGACCCGTTTTTTGGTAAAAAAAAAATTCTACTCGGAAGTAACATATTGAAAAATAACCCAAACCATAACGTGGAGGCGAACTTCGTTATTTTTACATTATAAAAAAATCCCGTTATTCAGCTCGATACAGTATGCCAGTTTTTTACAGGGTTTGTAAAAAATAGGTCTTCACATCAATGAATATTCTGTGAAATGTAGAGTTTGTAATAGATTCCCAATAAAGATAGAAATGCGCATTATTACTATAATAATTGATGTAGGATAGGCTGCTGCACATACAGGAAAAATGACAGCAAGTACTATACAAAATAATAAATTAGATACTATATATACAATGTAAAACGCAACGGACATATCAACAGCATTTAGTGATTTTCAAACAAAAGATTACAACTTGTTACCTCGTGCATATTTTTACCTACATTCAAAAAGAATTTACAAAAATAGATTAATATACTGCAGCAGATTAACGACTACTTATGATTTTATATACTAATGAGAAAATATCACAGAAAGCAGAGGTGAAAAATAATAATACGAAATAACGAGACACATTTTGCAAACTAACGCGATAACAAAATGATGCGACAAATGTTTCAAAGAAACGAATCAATGCGACAAATTCTATAATAAATAGTAAATAATTCGACAAATGATACAACTCAAAGCGACAAATGTACAAATGAAAACGACAAATGTACAAAGCAATGCGACAAACGATGCAAATCAACGCGACGGATGCTACAAGAAAACGCAACAAATTAAAGAGATCAACCCGACAATTGATTCAAAAAGGCGACAAATTATATAAATCATCGCAACAAATGCTACAAAATAACGCGGTGAATGCTACGAAGCATCCGCAAAAAATGGTTTCGTGTACCCTAGAGGCATTAAAATGACGAATACACCACTTTATATTATTTATACCCGTCAAAACGGTTCATATGACGAAGACTGAAAGGGTTTCTTTATTTACTTGAAGCCAGCAATTTCACAATGTTTGAACAAAACCACCGCTCAAACAAAGTTCAACCGTCGCCATTGCCCAGTTCTGTCAACAATAGAATAATAGGGATAACCACTAGACCACAAATAAAAAAATAAAGAAATAAGTACTTACTCAACTAGACTCGACACAAAAAAATTAATCATACACATTGTGTTGTCTTAGGTTGGTGTGTTTAGCAAATATTTAAATTTAACATGGTCATAAAAGTCATTTTCAAAACTAAAAACAAACAGTTAAACTCTGACTGTGAGTTCGTTTCAGTTTTCTGTCAAATTGTGATGATCAAATTCTGTCAGATAAAAAAAAAGACAACCCGAGAGTTGTGCAATTCTGTTCATCTCAATTTGTTCAAAAGCTGAAACGAACCTAGATAACAGACAGCAGGTTAAGTAACCAATATACAACAGCAGATATTTTTAATATCACCGAAAGAACTTGGACCATAAATAAATAATTGATTTTTATTTTATTTATTTAATGCAAATAAAATTATTAAGTTCTGCAAGTATATTAGTTTTTTTTTATTATTGTGACAGACATCCTACTCAACTTCAAACTAGGCCACGTTGATGCGACTTATTTATGTTATTTTTATGATATGAAAAAGGATTTATTACAGGTTGAACCGATTTACTGACAAAATAATTATGACTATAGATTCCCTATTCCGTGAAATACTTTGAAATCTGTTTTCCCCACATTAAATGCGACTGCTATTAGCTTGTGTGATTTTATTTAGATCTAAACAACGATACTAAACACTTGAATATAGAAAGAAAGGGCCCTAGATTAAAATTACTTGAACAATTGGAAATCAATAAACGAACGAATGATCCTAATGGAACATTAATTAATAAAGTAAAGAAGATTATTTAATCCCCACTTTTCAGTATGTTCAGAAGACCTAAGCAATATAACACGTTCAAATAAGCTAATAGCAGTCAAGTCATTATTAGTACCAACCCTAATCCTGAAATAAGTATATTGCGGTAACATACGGATATATATACTATTAAAATTACGTAGAAGATCATTATTATTTGCTTTCATCGCATTCATAGGAGGAAAGCTAGACATATTAACTCAATGAACGAGCAAGCCGAGCTTAAACAAACAAAACATAAAAGCGCTCTTTTGATGAAATGGAACTTTATCTATCTATCTTAAAGGAGACTTTCATGGCGGGAAGTCTTAATATTATGGGACATAATATAAATATGTATAGAAATATGCTAGGTAGCTTTCAATATTATTATAATATAATGTAGATTTATAAAATATCTTAACCAAAAAATATTATTACTGGTACAATTTCACAATTCATACATTAATAAATCAACATACCTATAAGCGCGATTGCAATTACATGGATAGTGAAAATACTAAAAGGAGTGCAGTGAAAGATTTTTATTAATTACTTTTATAGTATAAGATAAAACTCGGCATAAAGTGTAATGAAATAAAATTGATATATTTATCTTATAAAATTATATTATATTAGATGAAGAGATATCAGACACAACGAAGTGCAAAGCAATATTAATTAATGTGGAAAATAAGAAGAAAAAAAAACTTCGCATTGAACCGGCAAAATCGTTCCGTCAGATATTTTCCTTCACTCAAGGTATATAACTCAAAACCACCTCAGACCAGGCCAGCTCACTGAATCAAATCAGTCTCTCATTTTATAATAATCTAATAAGCCATTATACCTTATACAGGGAACTACTTCAGTAAAACAGTAATTTACGGAAGTAGAAGTAATTAAAAAATAAATATTTATTTATATATATAATTTTTTTTTTTATATTATACCTCCATATTAGGCTTATGCCTGTATTTTGGTATTCGTATATCCACAAGGGAAAAGGAAATATGGAAAAAAATACATTTAACTATACGAACCATAATAGAGATAAAAATAATGATTAAACTGAATGATAAAATGATATTTCGAATGAAAATTAAAATATTAAAAAGTGCGAAAATCATACAAAATTATACCAATTATTTTATTTTATGGAAGGTAACCTATCTAGAAGAGTACATGTTTACGGTCACATTTGAATTTAGTGATTTGAAAAAAAAATTATAAATTAGAGTTCTTTTAATTGCTAGAAACTCATGTATTCTTTAAAAAAGCTCGTTCCCTTTCAAATATCCAATGTCGAGCACGGATAGAGATATATAATTATTTGAATTTATGTCGGTGCTCAATGCATACTTTATTATTATTATTGTATATTTAAGGAGCGATGAACCATAATAGTGGTTCAGCGAATGTTCTTCTAGTTATAAACCTCTCTATGGAAATAAGAGTCCATGGCCTGGGTTAAGGTGATTTTGATTCACCTCGCACAGGCGGGAAGTTCCACTTCTAACGCGCCGTCAACCGGTTCTAATTGCAGGCTTCGGCCGTTGCCGACTTTAAACTGCCCCCTGCCTACTCGACCCTCCACATCGAAAACAGCAAATACAGTACACTGAAACAGTTAAACAGACTACATTATGTCGTTTCCACTGAAGTTTTCACAATTGAAAACCATTCAGGTAATTTTTCCTCTTGAAAAGGGCAGTTTATGTTCGTTACACGAGGTCTATGAACTGAACAAAATATTTATTAATTAATTATAACAAATTATTTTTGACAAAATTTCAAAAACGTTTTGGGCGAGTTTGAGTGCGTAGAGAAAGCTCAATTTTTCTATTACACCGGCCTGTCTAGCATTACCGATCAGAATGGATAATAGGTAATCTGTTCAGTGATCTCTTCAGTCAACTATGAAGTAAAGACGGTAATTAAATAGTGGCCGAAATAGACGTCACTCATATATATATAAATTATTATTATATGAACTCCCTTCACGCTATATTTCAGGTAGAAAACAAAACAAAAAGTGTTTTAAGTTGGATGAATTACAACGAACATTATATTATTTACCAGTTAAAAATGGTAGTATAATAGTAACCATACACTTATTAAATGTAATTTAGTAATATTTCTCCACTGCTACACTAAATATCACCCTACTTAATTTGTTATATAACTTTGTGGCATCATTTTCATTTTATGAAAATAAAATAATTTGTGTACACCACTATTTAACCAAAAAGGATCGACATGTTTCAAAACCAATGGTTTCTTCGTCAGCATAAACTTATAATCAATATATTCCGTGGCTTTTAATGCATAGTATTTGCTGAATATTTTAACTGAAAAATATAAATATATATATATTCTGAAAGGACTAATATTTAATTACCCTTAGCTTAGCTAGCCATTACGTTTTTAACAGGATTTTAATAAATCAGCCATACTTTTATTTCTCCGTGTAAGAAGAGCCTCAGTAGTAAGGTTCGCTCCAACCACTTCTTTTGCCGCATACCTATCCCTGCATTATAAACTAATGCGTTTCAAACATTTTGTTTCTCATTATATTCAGTCCAAAGACTCCATTTTAGAGTTCTCGGATACTCTTGTCATACATCTACGTTAGTTACTCCGTATTTATGCAGGAAATTCTCAACAAGTGAATTTAAGAATTAGAAAAGCTTCAAACCGTGGGCAAAAAGCACTAATTTTTATCATCAATTTTACATTAATCAGAAATGGAACAAATTCGAATTTTTTATAAAAATATTTTTTAATGTGAATAACGTCCTACGTGTTGTCCGGACAATGGGTAGATATTTGGAAAAGGATGGAAATGGGGATGAGGAAGTTGGAAAATACTTGAATATTCTGGTCAGCAAGCACGACTTTAACCATCTTAAAGTAGGTACCTACGTGTTAAAAATTTCTGTCCGTTCGGCATTGAACACAGAGCCCTTGAGGTTTTTTTAAGCAACGTTTCGATTTTGAGAGGTGGTCTTTCACCGGGCGAAACAGATAGTGTCTACAGTGTCTACAACTCTGAAATTTGATTTACATGAACTTATTGAATAAATTGTCGAATAAGAAGTTTCCAGGTATATAAAACATATTTTATTTACTTTTAAACGTTATTTAATACAGATGTCAAGCCAATTATGCAATGTCATATAAACTATACAAAGAAGATCACCATAACAGATGTGCCTATGTAAATATCCTTGTCAAACTGAGATGAAATATATTGGCTCGTATCTTTGATGTATCTGTAGTTTTCATAATATCGTTATAAACTTTGTTCAGTATTATAGCACTGCGCAAATCATTGCGAAGCACGATTATTGGGAAAATGACGCAACCCGTGAAACTGGAAACCAGGCGTGTAATAAAATTAATAATAGAATATTCAATAAAATATCACATTTCACAATTTTTTCCTTGTTGATACAGTTACAGAAACGTTTAAAAAAATAGTTAAATTAGATTTTTAATATAAAATATTACATAATAAAAATGATTTATTTCAAATTTCAATAACGTTTCAGATATAATCAGATATAATTAATTCTTTCCGGGGTGAACGCTTCCCTAAGTACTAGTTGTTTCACAGAATTTGAACAATTCATCAACTTTCAAAGATAATGCTCCGTTCAAGTTCTGTTCGAATATTAACGGACTCTAATAGAACCTTTACAGAACTTGAAAATAAGCTTCGAAATTTGATGAATTATTCAAATTCTGTGAAGCAACCCATCTTGAGATTTTCTCATTCATTAACAAATATTAAAATTCAAAGTAATTTCAAAATTTGAAATTTTTTTCATACTGCAGTATTTGAAATTTTAGAAACACATACGATTTACTTCATATTCAAGAATGTTCTATGGTCCTCCACTTGTGATATACTGATTAGATTATTAATTTATTATGAAAAAAATTATAATTTTGTAAATTATAACATTGTTCTCATTTCTGAGCTACTTTTAACCATAATATAGACATTTTCAACTGTACCTTGAAATAATCAAAAAATGTTTGAATCTATATCTTGATGCAATAATTATAGATACATGTTTACTGTTCTTATAATATCCTATTATTTTATTTTATTTATTTTCAGTTACATTGTAGTATCTAAGTTAAATTTGTTGATATAATATTTTACTTATTTGTTTATTACAAAATTTTATAACATTTTAATTTATTTATGCAAAATTTGACATAATTAATACATAATTATTCTACTATTCCATAAGGGGAGTTACATTAGCTCCTTTTTATGGGAGGAATATCACTAAATAGTATAAAACAAAGCAGCTATCCGCGTCTGTCTGATTGAGCGGTTAGCTCTTCTAAACTATCTAACGGATTTTAATAGGGGTTTCACTATACATAATACATGCATATTATATTTATAGAAAGTAGAGAAAATCGATGTTTTGTAATCAAGTCGTAAAAATATATTTTCGGGCGCTTACATTGCTAACGCTGGCTTTACCTTATTAGATACATCAAAATAATGTACTACGGAATTGTATATCTCAAAAGGGCCTACAGAAAAGTTTACTATGGTACATGTCTATCTCCTGAGGATAACCCCAGCAACGCCGGGTACACTTTAGCTAGTTTACATACAAAAAGAAAAATAAAACCTAAAAGTAAAAAGAGAGTAGATAACTAATGGAGCTTAATTGGTTTTTTCACGTATTTAGTTTACAATTTTTTTTTATTTTTATTATTTATTTCTATACATACATTACAGTGTCTACCAAATATTTACATTTGTATATAATACGTAAATTTAGAACTGTTGTTAATATGGTTTTTTGATTTTTTTTTATGCTGGGTGTGAGGTAGGTTTGAGTAGGTGACACTGTGGTGGGTAATGTTATATGTTTCGTGAACACCTTACTGGGAGAACCTGTGCTGAGGTGTTTACGTGGTTATGATTAAATGGTACATGTATTTATGTGTATTGGTTAAATTTTCTTATATAAGTGTAAGTTGGGATTCTAAATTTTTTTTTTAATGGTTATTGTACATTGTTATTTAAAGAAAAAGGAATATTTTTTTTTTATTTATATGCACATATATACATACACCCATGTATACACATACATACATAAATACACATATATGCATGCATACACACATATAAGTAAACACATGTATACATACATACATACACATTCATCCATGATTATGTTTGGTTTGGTGTTATAATGTTTTGTATAAATTGGATATCTTGTTTTTTGATCCAGGCTGTGATCAGTTTTTTGTGAATGTTTGTGTATGTATTTCCCATTAGTAGTAGTTTCTGAGTGGTGGGCATACAATCAAAAAGTTTTGTAGCGTAATACTGGAAGTGTCTTTGTCCGTGTGTGGTGTGTGTTATCGGTATGTTCAGGGTATTGTTTGTTGTCGACCTTGTTTTTATTGTTGTTTGAGGTGACATTGGAATGTGTAGTTTCTGTTGGAGGAAACTTAGTAGTGCAGATTTGGCAATGTAACATAAGTCTTTTAAATAACTGTTAGGTTCAAAATATTTAAAATAATTCTTTTTTAAAGTTATTTACTGTGAATGGTGATAGTCAACTATGGGTGCCATTAAAAACGTGCAAAAGATTTAAAGTTTATTCTTGTCTATTCTAAAAATGTGAAATTTTATTCATAATTACCGATATAATACGGCACATTCCTAAGCGGTTCGACTGGCTACAACTTTTAACGCTACTGAATTTCACAAGGCTGTCGCCGATGTTAGTCGGCGTGATGTCAACAACTCCATATTCACAAACATAAAAGGAACCTGCCGTTTTGTCGGCAAATAAAAAGTGCCACATTTTAAATCGTCGTAAGAAAATTTATTCCTCAACGTAAAAATAAAATAAAAATGATGTAAACATCTTTTTTTTTCGACAGTAAAAAAATACTCTATTGGTGATTGATGTCAAAATTTAATCTGTTGAGAGTGTTTTATGGTGTTATTCGTTTATAAGGCTCTGTTCATCAATCTAGATCAAAATTTTGCTTAGATAAATAGAATCAATCCATGACACAACGTTGTGGAAATATCGGTTAAATATTATAAGCACATGACTCAAATTATATTTTCGGGGCGAGTACGGGGTTGCTTAAGAGAGCCTAATAGTAAATTAAAAGGGCGCGATTCTCCAAGGAAAGGAAACATCAGAATCTACGAGTAATAAGGACGAAGAGTGATATGATATGTACGTAAATGTAGCTATGCCCTAAAGTGATCCTTTTTGATGGAGATTTGTTTTGATACAACTTTAAGTAAAACACATTAAACATTGTACTAATTTAAAATTGTGTTGTGTGAAAAATAATGTATCCATACTGTGTGAAATATTGATTAACTCTGACCATTAATTGGCGAAAGTTCCATCCTGATGAAAAAGGTAGGTAATGTTTGTCCTGTTCTACAAAGCTGAAGCCAGATCACACGCCCGTTAGTTTTAATTACTGGTTATCCGTTGCGTATAAAAAAGGTTCTGGTTTATTTTTTTCTCATTCTCTGTATACTTACATATATATCATTTATATTTCCCGTGGTAAAATTACGTACAGTGTTTTTAGGTTTTGTGGCAATAAACACTCGGGTAATGAAACTAACTTGCAAAGTAAATAAATTATTAAATAAATAAATCGCATAAGTATTTACCTAGTTAGTTAATTGAATTTAACTATTAATGAATGCAAAGATATTATATTATACTCGTACACAACAAAACGGAACCCGTTATTGGTTAACCAACACCTCTGCCATAGGTCACCATTAGTAGTTCGCTACGTTTGTACATCTAGCAAGGGTGCCCGGGTTTATCGGATGAGGTGTGTTCAGGATGCGCCTGCCCACCAGCTGCGTGGCATACCAGAGCAGGAGAGGCTCGTTTGGCCTCTCCAACTGGTATCTCGACCCACCGTTTTGCGACGCAGCGGGAGTGATGTATTAATACGTATGTCACTCCTGAACACTCTGATCCCTAGATTCCTACCCACCCCTTATACCTTCTCCTTAATTTCCTTAAAAAAGACCCCACCACACAGCATCTCTTAGGTACTGAGGGAAATTATTAAAAATATTGGTAACATTCTTAAAAATATTTGTTATCTTTTCCTTAGAATTAAAATATACGAAACACCCGATGCTTCATTTTAGGAAAAATAATAAAATAATATTCTGCAACATTTCCCACCCACCTGATAAAAGCCAGCTTCCCTGAATTCCGCCCGTGAGGCGATGCCAGGCGGGAAGAATAAGGCACATGGATGGAGGAGCGAGGCGGTGGAATGCTTTGTAAAAGAATATCGAATAAGAAGAAAAACAGCGGAGCACAAACAAAATAAGGATACCCGAACAAGATACCGCCATGCACCCTTACGAAATAATGCTTAGGAACATTTCCCATCGCAGTACGTTACACAAAGACAGCGATTATTTATCATTTTACCTGCGACGTTTAAACCCAGACAGGTAACAAGGTAAACTGATAAGTTTTATGAAAACTTTACTTTTTTTAAGCAGCAAACAAAATATGCCATCAAACATGTAATATTTTGAAAAGTTTTGTGTATATTTTATAGTTTTTTGTGGTCAATTGATACACAGACCCCTAGACTCCTGACCAAACCTTCACAGAACTTCTCTCCTTCCTTTCTTCAAAAAAGACCATCCAAGATGACATAGGCTCCGAGCGAGATTATTTTTCTCAGATCCTCCTGTGTGAGATAATTAAAAAAAAAGTTGGTGACTAATGAGCCATCTAATCTGTGGAAAATGTAAGATATATTTGAAGATAATAATAAAAGCATTTGTGTAAATCTAAATCTGGGGGAATTCTTTGTAAGCATTTTAAAATTATAACATTTTATGGGGAAAAAGTGTGTGCATAGCGAAATCTGAATTTTTATCAAGAACACGCCTGAAATTAGTGTTCCTTTCATAAATAAAGTAGATTATATAAATTGTCGAGATCCAGCTAGCGAAAAATGCTAATTATGGCAATATGCATAAATTGTGGGAGCGCTGTTTTGCATAAAATCCGATAAAAGCCCAAAGCAGAAACAATACATTAAAATGTATCGAGATATTCTAAGCCTCCATTGTTTATTTAACTTTATATTGTACCTTCCGCTTAATTTGTAATGTGCACAATATGCAAATAGATGAACCAGAATTGTAATTGCGACGGTCATCGCTAAAAGGGACATCTACAATCTCTTTTATCTGTTGTTTCGAAAGAAAATGCAAATAGGATTTAAAATTAAATTTGAACATAAATATAAATGTAGGAATGTATAAATATTATTTAACAGGTTTAATATCTGATGGTTAGGATCTAGAAGATTTGTTTTTTCAAACAGCCGAAACTTTCGATTCATGAACTCTGAAATCCCGAAATTTGCACGGCTTTTAACATCGGAAAATGTAGGAATATACAAGGTGGGGCAAAAGAAATCACCCGATTTTCTTTTGCCGTAATTTTTTTTAATGATAATTTTTGGTACTGCTTGTGAAATTTGTTTATTTAATCCATTAGAATTTATTCCATCAAGTCGAGAAAATGATATCGGCCAAGTGGCCGCCGCCGGAGTTGATGGCAAGAGCTTCGGCGGACAGGTTCTCGCATTCTTGGTGAATATTCTCCTTAAGAGCTTCAAGAGTTTCAAGCTTGTTGACGTAAACCTGCGACTTCAAAAAACCCATAAAAAGAAGTCTGGAACGGTTAAATCGGGTGATCTGGCCGGCCAGTGCAAATCTGGTGATTTGCACTGGCCGGCCAGATCACACGAGAGATTAAGCGACCCGGAAATACTTCCCTTAGAATATCGGCTGTGTCTCGAGCAGTGTGCGCCGTTACACCGTCCTGTTGAAACCATTTATTCTCCAGCCCCAATTCATCCAATTGAGGAAGACAAAAATCGGTAATCATGGCTCTGTAGCGCGCGCCGTCCACAGTCATCGTTTTACCCGCGGCGTTCTCAAAAAAAAAAATTGACCGAAGACTCCTCCAGCGTAAATAGCACACCACGCCGTAACTTTGAGCGGGTGTAATGGCTCTTCGTGGGTGATACACGGATTTTCGGTGCCCCAGAAACGATTATTTTGTTTATCCACGTAACCGCTAAGATGGAAATGAGTTTCATCGCTCATGATAATTTTCGATGAAAAATCGTCCACCTCTTCGTTGAGATTCAGGAAGGTTTGAGCGTAGGTTATACGTGTTTGGCGGTCAACAGCTAACAGCTGATGCGCTGTCTGCACTTTGTAAGAGAACATCTTCAAATCTTTCACTAAAATTCTGCGTAGGGACCGCCGGCTAATGCCCAATTGCGTGGCACGTCGTCTGGTCGATGTTCCGGGCTCATCTTCGATATCTTGGGCAACAGCAGCGATATTCTCAACAGAACGGCTGCTCCGGGGGCGGCCAGCCTTGGGAACATCTCGTGTTGTCGCAGTCTCTTCAAGGCGAGTGGCCAAATGCAGTGTTGTCCAGTTGGTGTCGGACGGCCAGGAAATCTGCGACAAAATTCACGCTGCGCCAACACAACCGACGAATTGTTGCGCAAAAAAATGGAACAATTATTCCGCGTTCTTGCGGAGTAAACCGATTTGTGTCTTGTCGATTTTTATTTTACGTTTGTTTACTTCACAAATGTCAAAACCGAATAGACATTTGGCGCCATTTGGAAAAGTTATAGCGTTTTCCAATTAGATGATTACTTTTGCCCCACCTTGTATATATAGCATTAGTGAAGCTTTATTATTATAATTTTTTATTTAAGTTTTAATCCAACAGGACTGGGAGGATAGTGCAATCCCAGTCTGCCATATTACATGAAATGCAGTAAAACAGAGAATCAATAAAATAAAGTAAAAAATTATAAAAATGGAAATAAGATAAAACAAAGAAAAATTAGGCAGGTACCTAAACATAAAATTAAAATATAAATCAAAAATAAAATAGTCATATAAATAGGTAATACAATAAAAACAATTAGATTAAATTAAATTAAACCGTCCATCAGGGAGGTCGCCGTATCACCTGCATCCATCGCTCATTGAGTGGGGAACTGAGCCACTCGGATGCAGCCACAAAGATGATGTTGGTTGACTTCCGAGTCCTACCCCAGAAGCTGGCTAGTCGGTGGCGAAGTAAGGCGGGGAATGAGTGCACCCTCCCTTCAGTAAACATTGTGGAGGCACTGCAGAACCTCGGTAGTTGCATGAGCTGCCTGTATGCATTATTGTAGCACACCCTCAGCTTGTCCCATTGCGCTGCTGGGTATTGTGTCCACAGCTCAGATGTGTACAGTGCAGTGGAGAATGCCTTGAAAAGTAATTTTCTGACATCATCGCTACGGTGGTAGAACCGCCTTGAGAGCATTCCGGCCCGTATATTGATTGCTCTTCTTTGTCGTACCATGTCTTCTATATCCTTCATATCTTCGGTTAGAGTATGTCCCAGATATATAACCTGCGAGGCTACAAGTAGTTCTTTTCCGTCTAAACAGATTGGAGGAATATTTATTGGCTCCTTGTTGTATTTAAAAACCACGATTACTGACTTTTTTGCATTGTACAGCAGGTTATGTGAGATTGCATACTCTTCGCATATTTGCACAAGTCGTCTCATCGCTTTAATCGAAGGCGCCAACAGCACCATGTCATCCGCGTAATTAATGTTGTTACTGCTTTGACCGCAGATATGACAACCAATTCGTTTATCATTCAGTTCTTGTAAGAGGTCATTAATGTACACATTAAATAGAATAGGAGACATATTACCCCCGTGCCTGACTCTGCTTTTTAGGAATAAGGGTCTTGAAGAAGATCCTGCCCATTGAACGTAATTTTTCTCTTTAATTTTTTTTGCTTTAAAGTTTAAAAAAAGATATGCACCGATTTCCTTTCGGGTGAACCCCTTCAGAAAAGCCAGGACTTATTATATCTTAGAACTTGAGACTGAGACAACTTATTAGTTAAGTACCAATTTATTACTCTCTATCGTGATAAAATTTCACGCTTCAGATGGACAGGTACTCTATTCAGAAAACTGGAATGAAAAGTCACAGCGGAATTTAATAATTCAGAGACCAGGGGTTTAAGGAGTGGTGTGATCGGAGAAAAATGATTATTACTGAGTTATGGAAAATATCTTTAAATTATGCGTAATTCGGTTTAAAACGGGATTGTAGGCCGTTTCATGATAAGTTTTATTAATTTATGAATTCAAATTTTAGTAAAATCCTAATATATCTCAATACGTGTTCATGCACCTGCATTTGCCTATATTCGACATTACTTATTAGTTTGCAACAAACATACTTACATTATATTTGCAACTTTGCTTTATTTACAATATTAGGTATTATTATTTGGATTTCATGTTAATCTTAGTATTAGCATTTGATTTTTATTTTTTTGTATATTGTTATTATCCTATTATGCTATTATCCATGTGTTTACACTTTTACACTTACTTACATAAATTGTCAATTGTCAAAATTGTCAAATAATAAAAAATAAAAAAATAATGATAATATTTAATGCCAAAATGCTCAAATATTATAATTTGTATGAAGACTTATCCCGACATCATGGTAATACCTTCCATTTTTACTTAAAAAATAACCGAAAATCTATCAATTCATTCGTTTAGGGCGTGCAATTCCGTTTCTAGAGAATAATTTGAAGAGATTCTCAATAAATTAGCAGTACAAATTTTTCTCCGTGTGGGGTGGGGTGGTGTAGGAGAAATGGGGGGAACGGCTCAACAATAATTGCAGCGAGCTTTGATAATGCTTCCGAGATTGCAACTCCCGGCGAGGGTTGACGTGTAGCTGAATTTCCCTTTGATGACTTAATAACTAAGACACCCGCCGGAAAATGCGCACACACTGCGCCGTATAATGGGCGTTCAGGAATATTTCAACCATGCAAATTACCACTTCCACGGCTGATATGCCGCCGTACTCATACAAGATTCAGCACAAAACATGTCGGCGAACAAAGCCTCATAATAAATAAGATATTACCAAGTTAGCGAGTTGATTGTTTCTGAAAAGAAAAGTTAACCCCGAGTATGCCCCGACGCTGAGTGTATGTGGGCGGCTTATACGCCGTGCCCTGTGCCCGGGTAATTATATTATTATGTTTAGTCAAGTTTCTACACAAGTCATTAGTTAATCGGATCATCTCAATTAACGCATGGTATTGCCACTAAGAGCGCCATTCTAATCTGCCTTTGTGATAGAGCAGTTTTTGAAAAAAGGTTAACTAGCTATTAGAGGTATTTACAGTAAAATACGGTTTCATAAATGCTATTTAAATACCTTTACCAACTGTATATGTGAAATCGCAAAAGTGTTTGTAACGCACGGGACCAGTGATACTGAGGCATTTCTATTTTCGGAAATGCATTTGTGAGGCTTAAGGAAGTGGGAAAGAGGGTGGAGAAGGATAAGAAAAAAGTGGTATACATATGGCTGTTCAAAATGAGAGGCCAATTCAAGCAACGTTTCCATTCGGAATAATGACCTCTCACCAGGGCGATACTGAGATTACATTTCACGCTGGAAGTTATTTCTGTTTTACATTTTTAAATGGCAAATAAAACCATTAAAATAAACAGAAAAAATGTCTTAATAAGTACACATTAGAATAATAATAATAATAATAATACTTGGATGACTTGTATAGCGCCGTTTTTGTGCAAAAACACCTCAAGGGCGCTGTTATTAATGTATATTTATCTATACTAATGGGAGTATTATAGTATTATAGAGTGGGTGAATAATATTGGTTTTGATGTTAAATGTCTTGGGATGGGATGTTTCAGAGAATTTGAACAATTCATCATATTTCATGGTTAATTTTCAAGTGATGTGAAAGTCCTATTGAAGTTCTGTTATTATATCAACATGGGTCAATTGCTTGACAGAACTAAATTAATAATAAAATTTGAATAGAACTTTCACTGAAAAACAATTTATAAAATTTACTGTGAAATTTGATGAATGGTTCAAATTCTATGTAACAAGCCGTCCTTAATAAGTGCACATTTGAAGTTATTAATGTAGATGAATCTATACTAATGGGAGTATAACAGACAGAGAGGGGTAAATAATATTGATTTTGATGTTAACTCGCTTGGATAGGATCGGCCGCACCCCGCGTTTAACAAACTTCTCGAGACTTTCATAAATAATTTCATTAGCGGTCAGAAATTCACCCGAAATTGGTCAAAGGCGAAGTCATCGCAATCAAGCTATTTTCATGCAAATGGAAAACGGGCGAGGGAAATTTCAAACGTTCACATATACGCAAGGGTACTCGAATTTAATGGTTTTCATAGGCAAACTCGACAAACAGATATCTTTATCTTGTATTGGAGTATAATGTTTATACTTTACTGTGTGTTATTTCCTGTGTGAGGAAGAGAGAGATGAGATCGTAAAATATTTTTATATATTTTTTAACTTATTCACTAATATTCTGAAAAATAAGCGAACCTAACCTAACCTATCCAGTATTCATCGAAATGGATGTATGATCATGTAGAAAAATTATCAAATAGTGTAAATGCAATTTTATGTTAAAATGCGTACTAAATATATTAATTACCCGAATTATAGAAAACTACATAGCGAGCTGAAATACCAGATAGAAAAAGATGCATGTATTTCATGATTCCAAAGCTCACCATAGTATTGTTGTTTCAGATATTCAAATTTGTTTTCATATTTAAAGTTAACAATAGATGATGACCTAGTCATTCCGCCTACAAAGAGCTTTGCAAGTTTTACTACTCTAGGAGAGATTTTTCAACATCAAACATAGAGATTATCTGTTTGATAATTAAGCTTTAACTAATTTTAATTTAATTACGAACATATATTTTAACAGAATTGTTTATGACTATTCATGCTTAAGTCTTAAAAATTCATTGACACATTTCGAGTAGGTATTGCATGAAATATTACTAGGTGATAAGAAAATGCGTGCTAGTTTTTCAAAAGGAATTAACGTAAAACGCCGTCGTTACATTTTTAAAGGCACGATATACATCTACCAAACGCACGTTAATTAAGGACTTTTATTTGGAATTAGCGTGTGCAATAATAATCTTTTTATTAATTAAACGAATAACGGGACAATTTCTCTAGTTAGTGAGGCTCGGCCAGTCAACTGGTCTAAACTCTAAACATTTATTATGAAGTAAGCATTTTACAGGGCTGTGGGTCGTGAAGATGATGTAAAGTAGACAATCGATTTAAGGCCCCGTAGTGTTGAAAGATGTGTTGAAAGGTAGATATGTAAATAGTTAACTCTTCATATCTAATCAGTAAACACGGCTGTGGCTGTTGTAAGGTTGGAAATGTTTTCAATGCTGCAGGAAGGCTGATAACCGGTGTTTTCAAATATTCCCACATCTCACATCATCTGCGGAACCTTCATTGCCTTAAAAATGTCCGTCGACCAACGACGTAGCGCTGAGGAGCAGGACCGGCGTTCCTTGTACGCAGCGCGTGGCACTACAGCTCTTCATTTAATCACCTACATATTGCAGCAAGCCACCGACGCACGAGACCAAAGTTCCCTTGGCACTATTTCCAGCATAAAGAAATTTGAAATCACCAAGGGCATACAAAGAGTGCAACGAGGTACAATATATGCAACATTTCCTACAGTTTAGGCTATTTTAATAGTTTATGCAATACATAATCGTACACATAAAACATTATTTGAAAACGCTAAGTTTGTAACCAGCGACCTTTAGCCGGGGTCAAGAAATTTATTGTTTTTTTTTTAAACTTGTGCCTCAAATTTGCACAATGTTGATTATTATTATTATTAAAGCGCACGATGGTAAGCTGGAGGAATAAAAAGATACTGTCAAACACGGTTACACACAAAACAAATCAACAGAGAGACGAAAAGCTAAGTGTCCGAGTTGAAGCAAGACTTCGCTACGGTCAGTAAACTAGCGTAGACCCGTCAAATATCATTGATATTATAATTGCAGAAATTTTGAAGTTGAAGGTATTTCTAATATATTTTTATTGTTTATAATGTCTTTCAAAAACAGATATTGTCAAAATTCCTTATGCCTAGTATAATCATGTTTTTGTTGTTGCCAATAACCGTTTCTATAAAATGGACAAAACGCAGACCCTTAAAAAATCACAATATCTTTATAAAATTTAAACAAAAATATACGGATTTCCAATATTGAAATATCAATTAATTGATTATAGTTAGGTCCCTGCTTTACCGCTTGTGTGAATTCGTCAGACAATAAGTTTCATATTTGAAAATGACACTTAAATTCAAAGCAAATTTGAGTTCATTGGACCAGATTCCACGCAGGGCCAACTGACGCACATCAAAGACAACCAAAATCCATATGTTTGCTTATGTAAAGATATAAGATACCGAACTAAGATTATTTTTCTCTTAATCACAATTTCTTGCAATATAAAGGATTTTCAATCTCTTTTTGGTATTCAATGTAGTGAAGATCTTGGGAAAAACACACCCGTTTAACAAACAGCATGCCTACAATGCTGTCTAGGTTGTAACCTCTCTCTCTGATGAACTACATTCGTAGTTCGTTAGAAAGGGGAACAGGATCCAAAGGAGCTGCCTATTTATTATCTTTCGGTTGAACTGCATTGCCAGAGCGGAAGAATTGAGTAGAGCCTGCAATTATGTTGCCATCAAAAGCTCTTCCAACAAGAAAAATAAATTGGAAATATTTTTTTTTTACCTTTATTTCTGCGCACAGAGACCCCTAATGGAGAAATTGCTTAACCGTGTTCATTTGGCAAACGGTGAACTTAAAATTAGGAAAGTAACTTGTTTAACTGAAAACCTTATGAATTATACCTTATTTTTGGAGTATTATACCGTGTTGCACTACCTCCATATTTAGCCAAAGTTTCAGACAGCATTACAGCGTCCAGCATCAGGGCAGATGTGTGCCTGATCATGGACGTGTGAATATCCTAAATCGTATCCGTACATCACTGTAGTGAAGTATCGTTGTAGGTATTTATAATAATAATATTTAATATTTGGCTGATTTGTATAGCGCCTTTTTTGTGGAAAGTCACCTCAAGGGCGCTGTATAGTAGGTAGGAAAATATTTACTGATTTTAGTAAAATTTAAACATTTTTAGGTTTAAGTATTCTGTTTTGGCTCAATTTTGTTTGATTAACACTACTATATAAACTCTAGAGTATAAAAATTTTTCATACAATGTAAACAATAAATAAAGAACAAAAAATACTATATTACAAAATAAATTTATCTTAAAAGAATACAAAACCTATACCTACAAAGTATAAATATTATACACAATGTGAGCAACAATACATATACAAAATATATATATATATAGTTTTTACACGTCTTTGATTATTTATTTTTGTTACTTTACTTTATTCAACTTTGTTTTTTTAATTTTATTATTTTTCCTAATTTATCATTTTAATTCGTTTATTAAAATAATTTTAATACAGTACATTATTATAAAATTTCAATATAAAATTGTAAAATATGGGCCTCCACACGGGTAAAGAACCCAGTGAGGGTCACATTACAAAATCATATTTTATAAAAAAATAATTGTAATATATCAATAAAAAAAGAGTTCTTCCAATGGTGATAATAAGACATAGTTAGGTACCTACTTAATTAAATAAATAATGTTTATTCGAAAATTTTCAATGAAATAAAATTAAAATTGCTGACATTAGTTTATGGTAAAAGTACTGAATGGAGCCTGCAACCGATTTAATTATGTATCATTTGTTCTAGTTTTTTTTTATTAAATCGCTGCTATGCCGGGTAAATAAAATAATAGATCGTTTGATACAAGTCGTAATCGTATAACTAATTGAAAATTTTTATTCAAAAAATCACAAAAACTGGAATTAATTTTTGCTCTTTTTCAACGAGTTATAAAAGGTAAGTTTTCACTTGCTCGCCTTGGGACTGGCAATGATACTGCTACCGTGTCTCGCGGGCTTCAGGGGAAATGGAAATCACTCCAAGATTCACTTTCGTAAATAAGTACTTGTGCTTCCTTCGTTATAACAATAATAAATTTCAATGGAACAAAACTTTCCATTCAAACTCAACAGACTGAACCCTGGTTGAATTAACATAATGTTCAACAAGAATAAATCATTAAAGTTAACGGAGCCCGCGTTCGTTAAAATAACCATTATTAATAATGAATTGTTTTATTATCATCACCGGCACTTGTTAATTAACGTTATGCTTTTTAAGTCCTAATATAAAAGGGTAGAATACTAATCATTTGGCATTGGTCAATTTTTTTGTGATGACACTGTGTCGTACAGTTGCAAGTAATACTTGAGCAAGAAAACCATGATATAAACCATGTTAGAAAACCACCCCTCTCGATGTGGTTTCAAAGAAAAGCCAAGAGATTAACCGTTGTTTAAGTAAATATGACGTATGAAGCTCTCAACCAACAATGGGAGTATTTAAGAAGTAATAAGAAGATTTGGAGAAAAGGATGACATAAATAATGTTGTTACTCACTTTCAGTTCTAACCAAACTCCTAATTAAACATGACTTGAATGTTTACGTCACCTTTTTACTTTTATAACGCATGTTTCATTTCTACCCAAGTTTCAATAAGATGCTAATGATGCGAATGGCGATGTCACACATACCTACTGTAAAAACGATGCGCTTCTATTGCGGGTATATCCAATATTATAGACATATATCAATAATTCTAAAGCATGGGAAAAAACAACTGCTCTCAGGGTGATTTTTCTAGAAATGTTAAGCGATCAACCACTGTTTACGAAAATATTATTAGAAAATTATCAATTTCAATAATTCAAAAAATAACTACTTGATGTGTTTTACAAGAAATTCTAAACAACCAATAGTTGTTTACGTAAATATTAATATATTTTTAGCAATCATTTGAATCTTTATTTTTATTTACATCGTGGTTTAGAGAAAAATATTTATTTTTGTTTTACCATAATGTGTCCTTTTCTATAATGATTTATTATTTATTATACAAAATATTATTCTATTAGTTATTAAATAAATCATGTACCATAATAGGGGCTAATATGTGTCTAATATGGTAGTTGAGAAAATCATCAAATTTGTAATGTCATATTACATATATTATAATTATATATATATATAATAACGATGCGCCTTTATGAGAGTATATTCTTAATATTCTTGAAAGAATTTTATTATGTGTTTTTAACAATATAAAACCTCATTGAAAACTAGTAGTGAAATGAACATAAAACTGAAAGCTACAACGCAACTACTTCTTTCGAATCATAATTAATCTAGTCTCCTTCAACGGAAGCAATCTTCCGAACAGGCCTTCCATTGATATGCTTGGTGTAACTATAAGTGACCAGCTCAGGTACGGGGGCTCCATTGAAGCCAGAGTAAAGTTGGCCTCTCAGAAGCTGGGCGTACTGTACAGGGCCCGCAGATACTTTAATAGTACACAACTGCTGACCCTGTACAAATCGCAAGTGCGCCCTACTCTCGAATTTGGTAGCCATCTCTGGTCCGGAGCCCCTAAATACCTGAAAAAAACCCTTGACTCAAAAACTTGTGCAAAAACGGGCGGTCCGTTTGATAGATTCCCCAATCTTAACAAGCGGACTGCAATCTTTAGAGCACAGGCGTCAGGTAGGTATGCTGTCCTTGTTCTATCGGTATTACAATGGAAGATGCTCTGAGGAACTAGCGTCATTGATCCCTTCGGCACCGGTGCATAGTCGGGATACACGCCAAACGCGCGCCCAACATTTGTACACGGTTGACATTTGTCACATGAGAACGGGTCGCTTCTACGATTCGTTCTTAAGTTCAACAGCTCGGCTGTGGAACGAACTGCCTGCCTCTGTGTTTCCTCCCTCCTACAACATGGGACTCTTCAAGACCCATGTTCACTCCTTCCTCTCCACAAAAAGACCCTCCACACAGCATCCCCAAAGATGACATAGGCCCTGAGGGAAATTATTTTCTTCAGGGCCTCCTGTGGGGAGTTAATATTAAAAAAAAAAATAATAATAATTAACTCTCAATGAAATTACTTCGCAATGTACTTCATTTGTAAGAGTCAAGTCTTGTGAAGGCTGCGTTCATCGTCAATTTTATTGATCTGTTACTACAACATATTAAAACTAAGATCAATAAATCACTAGAACGATTTTTGGCATATTATGGCATGTTTACAAATGTTCCAAATTTATACAGAACCTAAAAATATGGGGCAAACGGTTAAATCTAGGTGGATTCATTGGCTTTAAACCGCAGTAAGCAGTTCATATGTTTCAATATTAATACATAATTATTTTGAATAGTGATTTAAATAAATCGAATTGCCAAATCGAAAACCGAGCACCCATCGTTTTTGAGTTTTTACTAAACACAAACGACCCGGTATTTCGCGAGGAATGCATTTTGTATTTATTAATTTTATTTTAGTAATTTGTACATTTAAGTTTACAAATTACTAATTAATTTGTTACATATAAATTATACTATATTTTTTCTTGCTTGATGTGGCTCCTACACAACATCTTGAACTTTCCAATAGGGGCAGACTTTAGGTTTTCCGGCAGCGCATTATAGTATTTCATCCCTTTATATAGTATACTATTCTGAGTATTTGCCTTGTCCTTTTTTTGGTAGCCTGATTTCATTGCACGTCCTTGTTTTATGTTTGTGTATGTCCTTGTTGTATACAATTTTATTTGCTAAATATCTGGGTAGCAGGTTGTTTACTATTGTGTGTACAAATATCATCGTGTTCAAGGTCAACATCTAGCCGTTAGCCAATTTAGTTCCTTTAACATTTTATTTACCTTTGAATATCTATTTCGTCTGAGTATTGTTCTCATTACCCTATTTTGGAGAATTTGAAATTTATTTTGTTCTCGGTCGTTACACAGGAAAAGGATAGTTGAGCAGTAGTTAAAATGTGAAACAATAATGGAGTTATAAATGGTGATTGCAGTTTTATCGGATAGTCAGACGGACAGCAAACATTATCGAAGCGCTTGAACAGAGAGGGAGCCCAAATAACAATTTTAACTGGTTAGTGTAGCTAGCCTTAATATAGATCCATGATAACGGGGAAACATTTTCATCTAGAAATATGAAAATAACGTACTTTTCACTCCAGCTCTGCTGCAATGTTTGCATTAGTGTTGAATATTCCACCGCTCAATTTAATTAAATGTGTACTCAATTTTGTAATAACTTGTATATAAATGCATAGTTTACGTATATTACTTATGGAAATGCTTTTATTAATTGTGAACCCGGGAAAATGGGCATAAGTAAAATATTAGTGCTCAAAACGACGCACGATGCGTCTATTTTAGCCGATAAACCACTGGCACTACTGACAACCTCGCATTTCTGCACGGTGCCGCGGTGAGTGAAACTCCGTACCCACTACCAGGCGTACATATTAACGATTTTTTCCGGATTTTTAGTTCGTAACATACTTATATATTTTAATCAACAAATATATGTATTGCTGATAAATAATTCTGTTTCTATTTACACATTACCAAAAATATGAAATAATTAAAGACATGTCAAATCAATTGACAGCACCGAAATGAAGAGTTCATCTCGATCGTCTTCTCAAAATTGAAAACTTTTGTACCGTGAGTATAAATTTCATAATGAAATTATTAACAAATAACGAATATATGAAATTGGTTTTGAGATAAGAATTTACTATTTTAGTACCTACGTACGTAGGCAGGAGTAGTAGATGGGGTTTTCTAGTGGCAGGACGCCCCCCTACACCTAAGATGGAGAATTTCCCACAAGCGACCGTAGTACAAGTGCTAAATACGAGTATGTTAAGCATTTATCCTATATTCAATTTAATTTAAATGTTTGTCTTTTCATTGCAGACAGAGTATTGCACTCACCGCTCTGATCAGCAGAATTAAACAAACATTGTTTTTATTACTACTAATTTATTAATTATAGCGTATGCACATGAATAATCGCTGGATACCATCGATCACTGATCACATTGGATCACCGTAAGGCTTGATTTTATTGATTCCAAAATACAAAAATTATAGTTATATATTTGCAAAGACAATTACTATTTTATGTGTTTTTTGATCACTCTACATCACAACTAACCTCAAAAATCGAAGAGAATTTAGTTATTCTTTATTCAATGAGAATTTATTACTAGCCTTTGAAACGGAATTTTAAATATAAGGAATAAGTAGGTAGACTGTGTAGGTACATACCTAGACTAATCCATTACAGAAACACGCAGTGCAGATTGCACGATACTTTTTACATCCAAGCCTCGTCCAATTTTCCAAATTATTCATTTTTTTCGTATTAATCTATTGAATAATAAAAAACAAACCATATGAAGAAACAATTGTTTAATAAAAATAAAAATTGTTGAAATTTCCTCAGTAGTTATGAAAAATGACATTACACGCTGAGAACAATTGCATTGTAATATAAATTCTAGACAGGAAATGCTGTATTATATGCTACTAAATGTTATATATCATAGGTAGTATTTATAAATGAACCACTCCACCACTCAACCACCCGTATTGGATCAGAAAAAAATGTTCAATCCTCTCTCTGAATGAGGATACTTATAATTCCGGTAGGATTGCGATACCCTGAACCAACATACAGAAAAACAACGCAAGATTTGCACTTGCCAGGTTTGATGATGCTCATGTATGTAGATGTCAAATGCGGGCCCGTACTGCGATATTGTTCGATAACTGCATGAATCCTACGTCACTTTAAAACAGAACCAATTTCGCACACACACGGCCATCCCTTAATAATTATGATGTAACGGCGGTATCACTCTGCAGTACGCATAACCAGTCGTTACTGCTCTCGGAACGATTAGATATGTAAAATGTCGCTTTACGGCGGTAGTTCTTTTCATGTTTTGAAAAGACCGAAGTTAAACGATGACTCATTTAAAACACTGATTACGTTAAAATTCATCAATGCACAAAACGCCGAACATCACTCGCAATGATTCCTGCGTTTAGCAGCGCTTTACGGCGGGGAATATCTTCTCTATCGATATATTGATCGTCTTCTTGTCTCGTTCATCGATTACTCAAACTGCATTTAGCTGCGTTCTGAACAAATCGAAGGAGAATTCAATAGTACATTTTGAAATCTTACTCTGCGGTTGGCGGAAGCCGAACGAAATTACCGGTGTGATGTAACTACAATAATGACAAACGTCGTGACGAAATAGTATTAATTGATACACCGTAATTTTTTATGAATTTGGAGGCTTTTATCTGCCCCCCTATCTGCTCATTGACGCACAATTTATGTATGACGATAAAGCAACCGCCAATGGTCTGTTTTTGGAATATAAACGTCACTCGGCGCCACAACCCTTGGGCCACAAAATATATTTAAATATTTGGCGAAAAAAAAATCGTTTCATTGCTAACTCTGGCGGGAATTTGGGAGCCTTTTATTAAAACGTTTTCAAATTGGTAATTATTGATTCACTTGGTCGTGCCGCGTCTTCCTCGGCGTCCCAGACATATTTTACCACTGAACTTCACGTAATACGTTCTCCCCTTTTGCCGTTCATCATAATAAATACGTTTTTCTTTAATTCAAACAAAATCATGTTGCGAAGAATCAACTAAACGAAGCGCGCTTCCAATTCAATCAAGACCGGAGAGATCAAGTGATATAAATGTTCGTGTTTGATACTATTCAATTACAGTTCAAGACGAATGGCCCTCTGGACGGTCAGTGCGACGCGGCAGTTAGACCGGCTGAGCGGACGCGCTAATAGCGGGTCTAATAAAACGACGCGACCGGGGCTGGTCGGTGTGACGTGTGACGCGCTAGTTCCTCTGTGGAACTGATTCCATTCACTCACTCACTGAGGTGATGGATTGAATAAGGTAGGAATACTGTTGTGTTATGTCACTAATCCGTAATTGAACACTTGTAATGAAATATAATCGCTAGTGATAGGAAGGCAGTCGAGTTACATCCATTTTTTAATTACATTACATATACAGGGTTTTCCAATAAGAGGTGTTATTTTGATATTCAATCGTAAAAGATCAATGGTTTCGTTGCTTGTGTGGCACGTAGCGCCATCTTGTTGAAAGTAAACGTTGTCCAGATCAATACCATCCAATTCCGGCCAAAAAAATCATTATTCTTCTCTCGATAGCGTAATCCATTCACCGTAACTGTTGCTCCAGCCTCATTTTCGAAAAAGTAAGGTCCAATGACTCCGCCGGACCATAAACCGCACCAAACAGTCACACGTTGAGGATAGAGAGGCTTTTCAACAATAACTCTTGGGTTTTCCGAGGACGAAATGCGACAATTTTGCTTGTTGATGAAGCCACCGAGGTGGAAATGGGCCTCATCACTCAAGATGATTTGCATTTGATTCACTCAAGTGAATTTTAATAATTTCAATGCATTGTTGAAGCGTGTATCGTTCCATTTTTATTAGTGGCGTAGTTTTTACTTGTCAAATGTCAAAAATGACAGCTTCAAAAGTAACATCTGCCGAAATAGCGGGCTATTCAAAATAACACCTCTTATTGGAAAACCCTGTATTTTTAAATTTTTACTAAGTCTACGTTTACGGAGAGGTTTTTCGAAGACTTGGGTTTTGAGTATTTGTGTCAAAGAATTTAAATATAGCAATTTACTATCTTTTGCCCTCCTCCGTGGCCAAGGGGTAAGGCTTTCAACTAGCAGGTCGCGGATTAAAGCTAAAATTTAATTTAATTAATTTGAGTTGTTTCACAAATTATTAATTTAAAATAGTATGAAGTATATTTGCAACACGAATGACCACAACTAAATAGCCAGATTATTCCCCACCTCCTTCCCCTCTCCACTTCAACATGGCAATATACCTCAATTGGGGATGCCATAGTTTGACTGACTCCAGACGATTGGGTTTGAACAGTTGAACCTTATGCGTTATTCAAGGAAAATTTTTTTTTTTTTATGTTATGTATAACGTTTTTTAAACTTCTGCTACAATCATGGTAAGTGGAAAATGCTGCTCGTGCAATGATGAGTGAGCTTGCCCAGGAATTTAATAATCGTCGTTGTCCACTTAGCTACTAACCGGTACTGTTTGTCCAAAATTAAGTTAGATTTTTCGACGAGTCTTCGTTATTTGCGACAAGGCGAGTTACTACAATATGTATAAACATCAAAGATTTTATTCGTATTATCCGCAGATATAATTATTTGTCGATGGTATTACCATTACCACATTTAGTGATCTATGTGGTTTTAAAATGTAAACAATATTACGATGGAAATTTCATTTGACAAAACCAAGTTTTACAGTACGTACGCATACATACGAGTATATGTGGCGTTTTTTCAGCAAAAAAATTGTAAAATATGGAGATGGGATGGTAGGAAAAGGTAAGGAAAAGAATCAAGATAGGAAGCGGAGCATTAAGCTGGAAGGAACACAAAGTGCTACTTTAATTTAGCCTCGAAGGTGGCGTTGAGAGAGCACCCCATATATTACACGGCAACAGAATTCAAAGGCATGGTGCTTGAAGGAAATGCGTGACAGGTGGGTCCGGATTTCAAGAGTTCATTCAAAACTTAAATGAAGACAGTCTGCATGTTTGGAAAGAGAGCGAAAAATTACACTGAGATTAACAAGCGAGGAAAAGTGTTTATCTTGCATAGTTTTTGATGAGACTATATGTAGATATTATACTCTTGTGTGGTATTCGAAGGTGTTCAAATTCACGAAAAACGAGAATAAAAAAAAAAAATTGAACAACACCGGTTCAATGTAGTCAAATTGAAGTATCGAAATATGTACAACTAGTATGTGACAGAAACGGGTTAAAATTATCGAAACATGGTGGCAGTAAAACGTGATGGTTTAAATTTAAATCCTACACAAGCTAAGCCCCAATCAAAACGCGTCGACGGTGCATACAAAACTTAAACCATAGATTCTCTATATGCAAACATACATTGGTAAATATTAGGAACATTGTTGGCGTTTTACTTGCGAAATCGGTACAAAAACATTAGATTAGAGAAAACGCGAAATGGGTGTCTAGCAAGGCCCCAAAATAAACGATTCAACAAAAGTCGGATATCGGCAATACAATCGGGGGCGCAGTTACTACTTGAGCGACCCTTTTGGGCTGAATGGGAAACCAGTATCTAAGTCGTTTGAGCTTCCCCCCGCTCCCGCTAGTGTCGCGTTACATCTTTAACCGGGGTGATAGATATTGTAATCGAGTTGCAACAAAGTTTAAAAGTAAAAACCCGACCGACACTTTAATGGTTCCATGTCTTGTCTCGTGACGTCTGATTGTTTCCGACCTATGCACAACAGTGGGATCACGTCAATCCCATTTTAACTACACGAGTTTAAAATATAATAATACAAAAATAAAAAGCAAGCCTTGGTGACCTCATTGAAATTGTTGAAATGTTGTGAGGCAGCTGAACAAAGAGAAAATACAAAATATTTAAAGTTATTAATAATGAATATATAAAGAAAACCTTTAATGCAATGAAATCACAATCATCACCAGAAGGAATAACAATTAATATAATAAAAGATGCACTGCCCGCTATGGATATCATAAAAGATTCGCTGATGAAAGGAATTATCTCAAATTCATGGAAAACATATTTAATAACGCCAATTCCCAAAAGCATTAAAACCAAATATTTTTAAGAATTTACACCAATAAATTGCTAATAGCCAAATCCGAAAAACTCGATCAATTAGAACGCGGTAAAGATCAACTAAATAAATATTTTAGAATTCAACTTGAATGTCATTTTTGTTTTCGGTAATGATTGTATGTAAATCTTGCAAGCGGAAATTAACCCATTTCCCGATATCCGATCGAACTGAAACTCGGCAGATGTTATCGATGAAAATGCATTCTATCAACTTTTGGTGGCAATCACGTACATAATATACTCAATTCTCCGAAATGGGATCTCTGACATTACAACAGTTAATATCCGAAATAAATGTCGGCATTTTGCGAGGTTGGTAGAGTTGTCGATTGTTAAATCCTGATTCAAACCAGATTTTCATTAAGAAATAGACGTATTATAGTTTAAAAAAGGATTTTTACGCACTGTGTTTTTTTTTAAAATCAATGACCAGAGAAGTATAGGAAACTGTAATCTACAAAAATTTTACGATATACACAACCATATTATTTTATTAAGTACATACTATATATTTTACACCAAGGGTTCCCAACCTTTTACTCAAGTTTCCATGGAGATCGACTTAATTATTTATACACCAAAAAGGTAAGCTTTCAAATAAAACTGATGCACGATATCATAAGTACATGGTGTACAAAGAAGAATATCGGCATTCAATTGGAAATAATAATAATAAACGTAGATGTAATTTTAAAGTAGGAACAAAATAAGTATATGGATATACAAAAAAATAATGTTTAAGTGATGAGAATAAGATAGAAAAACTATTTTTTTTATAATCAATAGAAAATACTCACATGAATACTGCTTAGTGCGGTTTAAAGTCATTAAATCCACCTATATTTCACCGTTTATCCCACATAATTAGGTTCCATAAATTTGGCACACTATGGTACGCGATTGCTCAAGATGTTTTTGCAAACTTACCATAGTGTGCCATAGTGGATAAGATTTTTTTTGTTATTGTAAATTTCGACCAAAACCGCTTTATTAGGAGATAAGAATCGAATGTACTTACTTGTTTTTAGAAAAGAGTATTAATTTAAAATGAAAATTTCACTCCACTGTCGACTGTTTGAGAACCCTTGTTTTACACGATAAACTTTTTAACGGACCCTGCTTTTATCCGCCGCATTACTCACTACAGCAATAATCTCCCGCGTGATGTTATTACTACCTGCCTTCCGCAGCGTCCGCGGGATCATCCGTATTTACTATTCGGCAAGCCTAACCCCACAGAAAGTCCGTAATGGGTTGAGTTTTCCGGTCGCTACACCTCTAATCCGGCCGCTCTGTTAGTGTTTACCCCATCCGAGCACCTCCTCTACTTTATGGTTCCCTGGCATTATCCTGGTATCCGCCTCCGTTCGACACGGTTATTTTTTCCTTCCACCACCCCCAACACTTCCCCACACCCACCCACATTCCCAAAGCACAGAGGGTCGGGTTTGTTTGCACTTCTAATGCTCAGTTTTCTCTTCGATATCAACGTAATGCTGAAACAAACACAGGTAGGCTGGAACCAAGGGTGTGGGGTGGCGTAACGTTGATCAAGGCATAAAATATGCATACGTATTAAACCAATACTAACAGTCTGGAAGATTAATTTATTATACGGATATTAGAGGCAAAGTGAAGTGGATTTTTATACAATCTTTCATCACCCAAAATAGGAAATTGTGTACCAAAGGTAAAGCGCTCGTCGTCGGAGTTTATAAACACCAAGGTATTCAATTCACTTCACAGGATGGTAATTGTATACTGAAAAAAAAACATCTTGATTTTGAACCTACACTTACCTTGCTATTAACCTAGAATGTTCTTGGTAATACGTAACTATGGACCTTACCTGTGGTGTAACTATATTATTATTTATTTTATAACGATGTTTAAGTTACGTCTCTGCTCTAAGGATAATTTGTTTAGTTTCACCTTGAATAAAAAAGGAATGTTATTGATAAAAATATAAAGATAAATTCAACGAAAAACGCAGGGAATACCTACAGAAGATGATTTTTATTTTATTATAAAACCAGTTTTTTTCAAGCATTTTAAAACTTACAAAAATAAAAGATACTCACTCTTGCATGACGGTTGGATTTTTTTGGTTTATCATACTTGTTCTAGTAACAAGCACGCACATGACCCGACTCGGGTTTATGATTGACTTGATCATCACATGACTACCAGGTACCAATATCACCACTATCAATAGTTATTACAATGCTTCGTCTATTTTTTAACGATTTATTCGTAATGACGTACCATTTAATAATTGACTTAGGAATTGTGTTAATTTATTGACGCCATAACTAACTCTTTCTTATTTTTACACCGAAAGATTTTCTGCTTTTTACTAAAATGATATTCCTCCACATAACATGAAATGTATGACAGTTCATTTTCATCTTATGATATTACGTCATTATCTCTTTCCTGTAAGAAAAGAGACAAAAAGAAGCATTTAATGCGGGCCGGTGGAAGTGACAATCCAGTTATTACCAATAGGTCTGTAGGACCATTGTCATAAAAATGTGGGAATTTCTCGGAATCCGCCAACAACACACGACAAAAACGTTCCCCGGACACAATAAAAAAATACCGATGGAATTTGTCTTACTGACCTGGTATTTGGACTTGGCAAAAAATTAATGGAAGTTTTTGTAAGTCTTGAATTTACCGTGGCACAAAGTATCGTATCGTAACTTCAACCGGCCAAAAATATGTGTGAAAATAATGGAGATTATTACAGAACTGTTTTTTAATGTGCTAACTAAACATATTTTATTATTTAAGGAATCATGATAAATATATACCACACTTTCCAGAGAGTTTGAAGTCCTATTTTTTTTCTGAAACACTGAACATCGTGCAAGAGGGGGGTGAATTTTTTTCCTTTTCCATAAAACAAAAGTATATTTTCATACTAGGTTACTAGGTTACATAACTACGGGAGGTGATTTTCAAAATTCCATTGTTGGAATTTTTTTCTTTGTACACACAACTCGACTTTTTTACCTGAAAACTACCTAAAAACGTAAGAATTTTCATTTTTTTTGCGTTTTCTACTTGAACTATCATGTAGAATCTCACTTCCTGAACAATCAATCGTTTAAAAAAGAAAATATTTAAAAAAAATCAAGAATGTAGAATGAATTCCATCCAGGGGGAAAAGTCTCACTACTTAAAATTTGTTTCAAATTCACAGATGCGATCGACGGCTGAGTCACAAAAAAATGAAAACATATAATTACCTATTAGTGATACCTGACTCACCTCAAGATAAATATAATAATTTTAATAAGATTTTTCTCTTGACAAAATAATATTTTTGGCCATCTAGTGTTGAGATCCAGACGTTTGTGTACGGCTCCAATCAAAACGGGAATTTATTCCGTAGTACGAGTATCTCATTCAATGCTCCTAGCGAGGTGACTCTGTGTGATAGTGTAATTCCCACACCGAGTCGCAGATGAGTCTTTGTTCAACAACTCTAATGTGATTGTTAAAGTTTGAAACTGTCAGTGTTGGTAAATACCAGATGCATAGGACAAGAACTGTCACATTATTAGATCTCGCCAATGATTTAAAGATAAATTATTTCCGAAAGTCTGTCAAATGCGTGATTTCGAGAAAATATAATAATAAAACATAATTGTGGGAGACTAATAGAGTGGCATACATACAAAAAAAAATTAAATTGTTTTTTATTAAGTTTTGACATTCAACAAATAACTTTATTTGTCATGTTTTTAATTCCTATCGGGACGTCTATGTTACCTTCGACAATGAAGATGGAATATGAAAATGGACATTCTTTACCGCCTTTAATGTTGTATTTAATGTAATAACAAAGACAAATCATTATTTCATAATATATATTTATTGAATTTAATTAAATTGTAAAATGGGGGCATCAGCACGGGCCAAGTACCCATAAAGGCTTATATTATCAAATAATATTTAAAAATATATAAAATTATTGTATATTTTAAGACATTAAAAAAATATCAGACTACCTTGGGTCTTGAAGAGGCCTGTGGAGTATTTGAAAGCAAAAATTCATAGTAAATAAGTTAACAGCTTGTCGAAACCTAACTTAACCTAGCCTAGCCTAGACTAGACTAGACTAGACTAACCTAACCTAACCTAACCTAACCTAACCTAACCTAACCTAACCTAACCTAACCTAACCTAACCTAACCTAACCTAACCTAACCTAACCTAACCTAACCTAACCTAACCTAACCTAACCTAACCTAACCTAACCTAACCTAACCTAACCTAACCTAACCTAACCTAACCTAACCTAACCTAACCTAACCTAACCTAACCTAACCTAACCTAATATGACCGAAAATATTTGCATTGGCCTGCAAAAAGCAGAGCAGAAATTTTTTTATAGCTCTATAGTTAAAATAGTGGCTGCCAGTTTGGGTATTGCTATTTGATTGTTTAAAAATATAAATTATTTTGAATGTTACTCTACGAACATAAAGGTTTTACTTCAATGTGGTAGATTTCTTTTAAAGTCAATTAAAAAAAATTACTACTTACTAATATTAATTTCGAGTTCAATATGTTCCTTGAAATTAAACACTTGCAGCCTTACTAAAAAAAATGTGGTGTAAGTATTACGCGGCGCGTAAGGTCAGAACAATGAAAAACTTGACTTATTACCATGGTTTTCGATTTGTTAAAACGTTCTTAAACCAGGCTCAAGGCCGGCCTTACCACGGCATGTAGATTTGGGTAGCTCTCGCATGTCTATGTCCACTCGCAGATATTGGATTGAAAATACGTAGAAAACCGCACGGAAAGTTTATTGAAAATTCACTCTAGCGGAGAACTAACCATTTTTTTACGTAAATACAGTGAAACTTTTCCAACCGCTGCGGGGATGGTAAATGGGAGGAGTGTTGAAAAGTAACAAATATTCTTTTTCATTTAGTTTTCATGTTTCAATGCTAGAAGATTATCTGTTTTTAATAGTACCGACGTTTTCCTCAGGATACGATGTGTCTGGGTCGAAGCGCAAAATAACACATTTTTTCATAAAATATTAAAATTTTTTATTAAAAAATCTAGAGTGGCTACCGCTGTAGTAGAGCAATATGAATCTTTAATAAGAAATTCCTATTAAGAAAAACGGTTTTAGCTATATTTTTTCCATGAATTGGATAGTAAGGTAGATATGTGAGTTTCAACCAATTTTTAGATCCAATATCTAACAAACTGACTGATCTACTCGATCAGTAAGCTTATTTGCTAAGATTTATTCAAAAGGGATAGTTAAATTCGTCTTATTTAGTACGTCTCAATTTGACAATATTGAAATATATAATAACATAAATTGATTGAGAGTCATGATAATGATACGACATTACATCTCCCACTTTCCTATAACAACGTGACAGAAATAGCAGGACCACAAATAAGGTATTGGTAATTGGTGGGGAAAGTGGGGTAGTCCCTTATAACCTCTTCAATACCCTTCATATGTTCCAAAAACCCATAAACGACTCATGTATCCAAACTATAAGTAACAGCGGAGCTTTCATACATAGTTTTCGGAGATAAAAGGTATTATTTTAAAACATAATGACAATAATAATAATTTATAAGAAATTATATAGATGAAGTAAGATTTACAAAGATGTGCAGTACACACCTTGACACTTTCCACGACATTACAACACAAAATTAAACTCCACATAATTACGCCATATGGCAAGCAATCCATTAGCTACGAGGGAGCAATTTATATAATTGCCTCCCAGAAGACATTAAATAAAAAAAAAATTGTACACGTAGGTATATTAAAAATATATTCTTCTTAATTTAAATTAATACAATAATAAGAGTAGGTACTTATAATATTGAAATGTATATATTTAGGTACCCACTCTAGTTTTAAGTGAATATTTTATTTTATTGCTGGTTTTTTTTTTCAAAACAAATTTAATTAAATTAAAACAAAACAAGAGGGGAGTATCTTTTAAAAATTAACAGGATTTCTTTCGAGAATGTCGATATCGGAAAAGAGATGTTATATCAGAGCTCTTGGTGGCAGGATAGTAGAGAAGTCATTTTGGTCAAAACAGGTTAAAACCACTGATATATTAGTCGATCGATGGTTACAACCGAGCTCTCACCAGCAGAAAAACAGATGGTATTGTTATCCATCGATAGTAAAACGTGTGATAATAGTATCTGGGGTAGAGTGGTGTAGACTTATAACTTATCCCCCCATAAAGACTTATCACTGATAGCTCTGTTAGGTTGTAAAACATTCATATTTCTTATAAACAACGCTTGCAACAGAAATAAAGGTTACAGCGGAGCTTTCAGCGGCAAGAATACAGATGGTATTGTTATCAACCGACAAGAAAACGTATGGTAATATCGTCTGGGGAGAGCGGGATGATGCATATTACCGTGTAATTTAGCAATACGCCAAGCCATCCACCGCCTTCCGTTCCATTCCGTTCCTTCACGCTCCATCAGCTTAATTCCGTCCGTGCCGTTGCAGGTCGAAATCAAACACGCCCGGGAGATTAAAACCGAGACCTGGGAACGTCAACAAACTAACATAACGTGCCACAGTTAAGGGCTTTCGTTTCACAATTTTTTAGAGCAAAACTGTGCCTTTCAAAGGAATGATAATTATTTTATGCGTTTTATAAATTCAATGTTTTGACAGTCGTGTTCTTCAGGCTTCATATTGCTTTAATATTGATCAAATAGTTATAACCCGGCCTCACCCGGGTTTTATCAATTGTTAATATATCGTCTTATCTTGTGAGAGTAAAAGAGGTTTTTCAAAGGTGCAAAGCTCATGATAGAAATGATTATGAATGTCAGATTTTCAAGTGTCGGAAAATTATTTGTATTTCGAACTTATAATCCCACTTTTAACTTCCGAGTAGAGTTAAATTAGCCTAACAGATCCAAACAACGAGTACAAAAACGCAAAAACTAAACTAAAGTGCGAAGTACAGCGACGGACAGGTCGGATTACCCGCCCTGTCTCACCTAGTACACAGTTCGTACGGTAATAAAAATTAGCCGCTGGCGACGCGAGCCACTGGCCACCGCTAAGGGCGGAAGCCATAGTATCGGCCACAGGAGTGGGTATAATGAGAGAGGTTGCTCCGACCTACCAACTAACTAGAGGTGGAAGAACTATGGAGCTGCGGTCACACGGCTATTATTCGAAAAGCCAGCATGCTTTGAATGAGACGAGGAGACAAAATAAATAGGATTAATGAGAGAAAGGTCGCTCCAACTAACCAACAAATCAACGATTGAAGAACTACATAAAAATACACAACATAACATGTGGAAATAATTATTATTGAGATGATAAAAGATGATAAAACTGAATGTGAATTGTACGGCCGCGAGTTACCTTATGATGGTTGGAAGCACATAGATACTATTATAACAATGATGGTTGGAAGCACATAGATACTATTGAATAAGTAAAGTAAATGAGGAAAAAACTTAATGGTTAGAACCCTATCGATAATGAGTTGAGTTGGTAATTATTTATTGGACTCTGAGGTACAGCTCTAATGAGAGTAATCAGAAAGACAGTTTAAAGAGAGACCAAAACATGTGGAAATAATTATTATTGAGATGATAAAAGATGATAAAACTGAATGTGAATTGTACGGCCACGAGTTACCTTATGATGGTTGGAAGCACATAGATACTATTATAACAATGATGGTTGGAAGCACATAGGTACTATTGAATAAGTAAAGTAAATGAGGAAAAAACTTGATGGTTAGAACCCTATCGATAAAGAGTTGAGTTGGTAATTATTTATTGGACTCTGAGGTACAGCTCTAATGAGAGTAATCAGAAAGACAGTTTAAAGAGAGACCAACTAACCAACAGTAGAAGAAATCTCGAGCTGCAATCAGCCTGACACTATTGGAATAACCAATTTACTAGTCTTTAATTCCGAAAGATGGATCTCTGTCATTATTGAGATGAGATGACATTTATCTATCTACGGACTGGCAAGGAGTTGGTATTATGAGAGAAAGGTCACTCGAACCAACCAACGGTGGAAGAACTATGAAGTTGCAGTCAATACCATTCGACAGACCAAGTTGGTTTGTACTTTGAACTCCATCGTTAAAGAGATGAGATGAAGAATATTTTACCTAAAGAGAGAAAGGTAGCCCCACACAGCCAACTAATAATGATCAAAGTAGGTGGCCTAATGTGAGAAAAGTTGATCCAACCAAACATGAACTTGAGCATTGCGGCCACAAGAGCACTGCTGTGGCCAAACCGTCAATACTGTCATTATAAGGACACTAGGCAGTTTAAACCCTAGCATTCATAAATGAGATGAGGTAACAAACGTATTGGAAGATTCCCATTTAGTAGAAGTCGTAAAAACGACCTGGATACAATATGGGAGAAAGGAAACTAAAAAATGGACGAATTCTTCCTCAGTCTTGCCGCTGTTTAGCAGGTACAAGAAAATGATGTAACGACGACTTGTTCTCAAGCGGAAAATGTAAACCGTAAACAAAATGTTAATGTTAGGCACGCGTTTGTCGTGTCTCCCAAGTGTGTACCAGCGCCTAAAGGATCAATGACGCCAGATTGTTTTAATATTCATATTATCATTCAACCGAAAAGAAAAATAAGTTTGGTGGAAACACGTGCCAGGGAGGGACCGGAACCGAGGAGGAGGCCAACGACTAGGTAATGATAATTACGATAATAAATTTATCTACTTTATCTGTTATATTTGTTGGTTTACGCATTGTAACTTTTTATGATGTTTGATAATATTCTGGCAATTATAAAATCTCAAACAGGGTCACCGTTGTTTCGCTCTGTATCTAATATAGGGATTTTAATATTTTTGAAGCTAATTCGAAAGGTAAGTGGATTTCTACTAAATGTTGTAACCGAGAAATCATGCCTAAGAGTTAGTTAGTTTTCAAAAATAACTTTTGTAATAGTTGATTGTAGGTAGTTAGTAAGTTAGTATAAAAACGGTAATATGTATACGTCTGACGTAACTATGATGACACACATAACTCTCTTACACAAAAAATATAACTATCTTACATATAAAAATGCTTTACCAAACTAAAGGAAGGAGTAAAACTGATTATTTTTAGATCTACAGGAAAAATAATTAAAAGATCCGAAATTTTGCAAAGAGATGTAATTACGCACCAAGTTCCCCATTATTTCAGTTTGGTAAGATTGATCTGCTTTCGCACTTGGTGAGAAAATCATCTTCAATAGGTTAATACATCAGAACATATGACTTGTACTTCCATCCGATGCTGCGTCAACATTTGCATGCTCAGCAGACTAATGAGAGACTGGATGGCGAGACGAGCCGCTGACCCGAGATAATCAACCTTCAAACACTATGTTCACCACAAGCACGCAAACAGACAATACATGCACATACAGGCTCAGTTTACGACCATAAACATTTCACCAAAAAAATCTATTTTGTTGTTTGTACCTTGCTCTTAAAATTGTTGAACCGCAGACATGAGGGAAACAACGGGGTTAAACAAATAAATGTGATGTAATTGTTGTAGAATATGAATCAATAAAAAATATTTAGAATAAATATATTGAATAATACAATATTGGCATGTATTTAGTGAGGAAACTGATCCTAGCATGACTATTTGATGAATTGGCATATTATCAGTCTATAGATCCCCTGATCTTTAAAAAAAGCGAATCATAGATTGTTAATATCGGAAATTAATGTTTGTTATAAGAAATTATCGCATACTAAATTGCGAAAATGGCTGCAGGACGAAGGTCTAAATATTTTTTTGCCTTTTTAAATTTAGTTTTCACCCATAATTCTTACACTTTCGTCACGCCGGATGTGGCTATTTTTATGGACGCTTTTTTTTGTCGGATCTGAAAAAAGGGGTACACATATAAATTTTTCAATCGTGAGGTGGTCGTAACCCGACATTACGAATAAACACACATTCGTACACAGTCATAATATTGGTAGGCGTACGTTGACTAAGCACAATTACGGCTGTTTCAGAAGATCCACTAATCATCAGTGGCGCACGTAGATTGTATCGACCTACGGCTGTCTTAATTTGTGGATTATCTGAAAACTGTTGTTTTGGCGTGAAGTGAACAGACTCAGCATCGGTCGTATAAGCGAGAAAACTTGTCAGATCATGAGTTCCGGCTATAAATATATGGTTGTATACCCGGGGTTACAACTACATTCTTATACAGTAATAAAGAGACGTGTAGATGCGGCAGGATTACGAGCCATCAGGTTGGCGTAGAGATGATGGACTAACTGCCAGGCCAGAGTAGCGCGAGCTGCGTAAGAAAAATGCATCGACGGCGGGTTACCTCTGGCGGGGTCTCATTGTATTTCTACTGCATTAAGCGTGGTTATATAACATTCATAAAAATAAAATGGGCTTAATACAGTATATAACAATTTTTTTATAGAACCAGGAGAATAAATCAATAATTGTTGAATTCCGTGAATACCACATCATATTTTATAATAATTAATCATAATACGGAAAGAACAAATGTTAACTGTCCGGCACCAGTGTGAATATGGTCTTCCGTCAATCTATTGATTGTTGAGAGGAAGAGATGGGAAAGATAAAGGTTGGGAAGTAAGTGGATATTCCAATGCCCCACAATACTTGATAAACCTACTTTGATTGATTCAGTGCAAAGTAGGGCAGTCTGTATGATTGTTAAAATACCGATTGCAATCTATAATGCACAGACGCAATGTGGGAATGCTGAGTCTGTTCTACAGGTATTTTCATGGAGTCTGGTCCAAGGAGCTAGCTGCATTGTTCCCGGTGCAACGGTGCACATGCGTGAAACTTGACGTACACAAGCGGAACACTTGTTAACAGTTGATATTGGCTTCATGAGAACAGGCCGCTTCTTCAACTCGTTTTTGTGTAAGACGACTCTTATATAAAAAGAGTTACCGGCATCTGTTTTTCCGGCTTCATATAATACGGGCCTCTTCAAGACCCGCATTAATAAATCCCTCCGTACAGCCATTATCTTAACCAGCCTCACAACGCTGCCAAACCGGGTGGCGACATAGCTCCGCTGCTTTTACACTGTACAGTCAGGGGCGCTCTTGTGATATGTCACTTTTTTTTAAAAAATAATAATTTTATCGGATACTGAGTGTATATGGGACACCACATCAGGGCGATACTAAGAATATTGCCACTCTGGTTTCAGCTGATTTGCTTCCCGAAAGATAATTATTTTAAAAACAGTTACAAACAGTATTATAATGCCTTCAAAAGCCGAAAACTCTATCAGGGGTAAAATTTTTAATAGTCTTTATTTTCACAGTGAAATAATTAGTTTTTTTACAGGTAAAAGATTGTTTTTAGTTTTTACTTGTCCTGTTAATTATTCATATTAGTTTTGAAGAAATGTATTACATAGTGCAAATTGATTGTATTTACCACGTAAAACTTACTATAACGTGATCTCGTTTCATGCAGTACAAGAATAAAGCCATTCAATTTATAACCACTACACCGGACGAATTATAAAAATTATTGCAAGAATAAATAATTTCTCCCAGCTTACTCAAATTGCAAAACTAAACCGAGTGTAACACAAATAAATAAAATAACGTTTTGTAAGGGGGAGCTTCGAATCCAGTGGCGTGCAGTGAACTTTACATGAATTAAATAAAAATAGCTTGCGGCCAAAAATCGGAATATTTTATGTTTTTTCCACACATGTTTTTTTTTATGTATATATAGCTCTAAAAAATTTTGTTCTGAAAAATTGTTAAAGGAAAAAGGTCAATTATCGCCCGTGCTTGAATGTAAAAATAAACTACGTTCGAAATTATAGGGGGAAAAAACTTCTTGAAAGGTTTCCAAACATGGTATTTCTGCAAAATAAAATAAGTAATTGCGGTTTTCAAATAGGGTTTGAGTGGTATTTCTGGTAAATAAAATAGCCTTAAGTACCTGCTAATAGAAGTAAGGACTATTATAATACCACGTACACCATCTCGATTTACCATAGAGTGGATAGAATTGTTTAAAATTTATTTGTTTGATTGCAGCTTACAGACCAAAATATCGCTCTGATGATTGCCAACCTCTGGTAGGAGAGATGTCTCCGCAAGAAGATCAAAATACGCTCCGTATGAAAATTAGGTATCTATATACATACAATGTAAATTTAAAAAAATACTCTAATACAAACTAGTCACGTGACAATATGTATAATACATGAGTGCCTCTTTAGGCAACACGTGCGTTCTCCACGTTTGTCATATTTATACAGATTTTATCAAAACCACGACTTGAAACAATGATTGAATTTATAGAAACGTTTCCAGTTTAACCCAGTCATCGTAGATGTTAAAGTGTCTTCTGGATTGTAAATCTTTGGCTTAAGTTCATATGTTCCAATTAGTTACCGACGAAGTTACGATGGTCCAGCAAGATCCAGATTTAACTACGTTCCCAAAATTTCAGACCATTGAGACATATAGATCCTGAGAAAAAGGCTGAAAAAGTTCGAACCCAAGACTTGCAATCGGAACCGTTAGAATTATGATATTTCCACAAATGCTATTTTCTGCAGATTTTATCATCAATTTAAATTCAGACCATCATTTTTACCACGTTGCCAAAATTTCGGACCATTGAGTCATGTAGATCCTGAGAAAACGGCTGAAATAGTTCGAACCCAAGACTTGAAATTAGGTCCGTAACAATGATGATATTTCCACAAATGCTATTTTCTGCAGATTTTATCATTGATTCAAATTCAGACCATCATTCTTAATATGTATCCAAAATTTGAAACCATTCAGCCATGTAAATCTCGATAAAACGGCTTTAAGAGTTCGAACCCAAGTCTTTCATTTGTGCCCGTAAGAATGATGACATTTCCACAAATGCTAATTTCTGCAGATTTTATCATTGGATGACTTCTGATAAATTGAAGACTTCTGATATTTTGGAGAAAATTAAAAAAAGAGATTTATTGTTTCGAAGAAGGAAAAACTCACCTTCTAATGAAAAATTTGAAAATGATTACAAAATTTTGCGAAATAATGTCAACAAAATAATTACCAAACGAAAAACTTGTTTTTTTAAAGATAAATTCAAAAGTAATTTTAATGATTCTAAGAAAACGTGGGATGAAATAAATAAAATTTTGGGAAGAAAAACAAAAAGTAATTGCGATGAAGTTATCTCGCGATACGTTTCAAAGGATCGGACAGTGGAAAGTGTAACAAACCAATATGTGAATTACTTCTCAGATAGTATAAACCAAATGTTGCACAGATGTGACTTTAAAGCATCCAATGCTTATCCAGTAGAATTACCTCAAAGCATGTATTTACCCGAGGCAACTATCACAGAGATTAAAAATATTGTTAAAAAAATGAAAAATTCGAAATCTATGGGAATGGACAACATAAGAATGTACGACATAAAAAGACATATAGACATTTTAGGACCTGTTTTAACACACTTTGTAAATAGACTTATTATACAAGGGAAAATGCCTGATGACCTTAAATGTGCTATTGTTAGACCTATATACAAAGGAGGAAAACACTCGGAAATAGTAAACTATCGACCTATTAATATCTTGCCTGCACTTGATAAAATTTTAGAAAAATATATTTCTTTAAAATTAAACAATTAAATAGAAAAATTTTTCATTATAGACAACAAACAATATGGATTTCAAAAGAAAAAAGCACAGAAAAATTATTACAGGACTTCTCGAATTATATAAATAATGAATTAAACCATAAAGGACATGTAATAGTACTATTTATCGATAATTCCAAAGCATTTGATACCATTGATCCACAAAAATTATTAAAAATCTTAGAGGCAATTGGAATTAGAGGAAACCTAGTTAATTTGTTTAAAAAATATTTATTTAATAAACATAACTGTGTAAAAATATTAGAAAAAATAAGTGGGAAGAAAAAAATGAGCGCTGGCGTACCTCAGGGTTCAATTTTGGGACCCACGCTTTATATAATATTTGTATCAATAATGAAAAGACTTTTTTTTATATGTAAAACATTTTGTATACGCAGACGACACTGCTCTTGTTATATCTGATGATCAATTATCTAATGCTATTAAATATATGCAGTATGACTTTACATTCCTGATAAAATGGTCACACGACGCAGGCCTAATCATAAATACCAAAAAAACCAAATTGATGCACATACGATCTCGACATGCTTCAGTTCTGAATAAGCCCGAAATAGTATCCCACAGTTTTGCATGTATTCATCAAAACATTTTGCAGAACTGCAAATGCGATAGTATTGAACTTGTTAATGAATATGTTTATTTGGGAGTGACTGTTGATTGCAACTTTAAATGGGACTTGCAAATAAACAAAATTTGTAAAAGGCTGAGGGCGATAGTGGGTAAACTGTACAAATTGAAATGTTTCGTTCCTGTGAATATTTTAAAAATAATTTACTTATCACTTGCAGAATCTACTTTACGATATGGAATAACCACATGGGGACACTATTGCAAAACTAACTTAAATTACCTACAATTAGTACAAAATTCTATGATTAAATTACTAGTTCCAAAACAGATATTTTCACAGCGGCGAAACATATCATTATTGTATCGGAACTTGACTTTCTTTTCGGTACAGGCCTTATTATGGCACAAAATATTGATTCAGCATATATCTGACTCTGAATATAAGAGGAAAGTGGAACATGAACATAATACTAGGTTCACAAAAAAATGAAGGAATGCTTGTACCAAAACATAACAATAAATACGGACAGCGAACCCTGGAATACAACGTGCTCAAAATATTCAATATGTTACCAAGTAATATAAAAAAATGCGAATTACCACAGAGATTCAGATATATGCTGAAAACATGGCTACTAAGCAGAGATACTCTGTATTAGTAATACTTTTGATTATGGCAGTGGTTGGTGATAATTATGATGTATAAGTTGTATTGTAATAAGTAATAATATTATGAAAATATGTTATATTGTACTTGAACATGAACATCCTGTTGACAAACTGCTTAATTGCGGTTTAATGGGATTGTACTTTGAAGAACAATAAAAAAAAAAAAATTAATTCAAAATCAGACCATCATTCTTAATACGTATCAAAAATTTGAAACCATTCAGCCATGTAGATCCCGAGAAAATGTCTTTAAAGGTTCGAACCAAGTGTTTCATTTGTGCCCGTAAGAAGGAAGATATTTCCACAAATGCTAATTTTCGCAGATTTTGATCAATGATTCAAATTCAGAATATCATTCTTAATATGTATACAAAAGTTGAAACCATTCAGCCATGAAGATCCCGAGAAAACGGCTTTAAAAGTTCGAACCCAAGTATTGCATTTGTGCCCGTAAGAATGATGATATTTCCACAAATGATATTTTCTGTTGATTACATGAAATTATTGAAAAGTGAAGAGAAAAAAGTTATTAGAATTTAAAAAAATGTTTTTTAATGTCGCGGTTAAGCTGAACCCGGCATGTTCGAGAGCCTTCGGTAATTATTTTAAAAGACAGAGGTGGTCAAGTACTGACCCGATTCGTACAGTGCGACGAGCAAACAGCGCCGCCTAGAAACAAGTCCAGCTACAGGCCATAAATCGACCTAATCGAATTGACTTTCAGTATGTTTAACGTATCAGACAAACAAAGGTCGACACTTAAATGACGCCGAGTACACAGCGGTGAACACGGTCAACAGAGCGCACCTATTAGCCCGTCAGAATGCATGGACATTACGTTATACTTTATGGTCACAAGTTGACATATTGCGGTAGGTACTGTTGTACTAAAATTAAAACACTCGCGGGTTAGGAAGACATACCGCTTTTATTAACTTTATTGGTAAAAATTTGATATACTTAATCGGTATACGGAATACCAGGTCAATTAGCTCTTTCCCTTGGCTCTTTTAAATTGGTGCGTTGTTAAAGTGTGATAAATTTAGAAGCGGGTATATCAATCACTTGGGCAAAAACCTTAATGCATCTCCGTCAGGGAATTGTTTTCGAAAACTGTTTTTTTGTGAACGGTTAAAAGGATGACCCCTTGTCGTATTTGTGGTGACGTTCACATAGAAATTCTTAGACAACAGCTGTTTATTTCATAAACATGCAATTTTCGTGCATTTTCGTGCCCAGCACAACAAATTTTCCGCTCTGTAAATAACATGAGTCAAGGCAAAAAGAAAAAATAAGGAATTATTTTTCTTTAATCAATTAGATCAAAGTAAACCCCTTCTGTGGAATTCAATATTATAGATTAGATTTTCATCTACGTTAACTAAAATCTCATAAATTCCGTATATAAAAAAATAATCAATGCACTTTGGATTCCTCCAGTTTTTTTTGCCTTGTACCCTCGTTAACTAGAACACAGGTATAGAAGAGACACTGTCACAACCAAAACAAATACACATTTACTTTTCTAAACTTTGTAACTTGTTAAAAAAAACATTTTAGCAGAGAGGTGCCGGTTCCCGTACCACCATTTGAGCAGAGCCGTCTTTATAGGTATTTTATGTATATTGGTGGCGAAGCCATAGCGTTTCTATTTTTACTCAAGGGGGGAGAGGTGAGTGCTTTTTGCTTTCCACCCCAGGGGGCATTTTCCAGATAGTTTAACCTGAGAAAAGGGTGTATGGTAGCTACACCGCGAGAGGCTAAGCAACGACTGCAATTAAGGTTATGCAATGGCTGCGACCCTTCGCTAATTGCGGACATTTTTAATGATAAACGTTAAAGTGATACTTATTAGAGCTAGATAGTAGTAGAGTAAGATATTTTAACAAACTTGCTAAGAGACTGTAAGCTTTTATGGTAAATTTTATAAAGTTCATTTTGGCAACAGAAAATATATGATTTTTTAAAGTGTTTTGTAGTTACATAATAAATATACGCAATAATACGCTGTTTTTGTTTAAAGTATTAAGAATTATTCTAACAGTCGATTGAAGATATAATTTATAAATCTTTTCAGTGTCAATTATCAGTGCAAATCTGCCTTAAATGGCTAACTAAGGAAGAAGGGCAACACGGCATAATTACCCAAAAATAAATCACTATAATTCCTTTGGCCGTGAATATCTACAAATTACATTAATATATGTTTAAAAAAAATGCTAAAGGTGGCATTCAAATCACAATTTGTGAAAAAATGATCTTGAATGGAAATTTACTGACTAAATAGATGTCCGGCACTCCCCTTCCTTCTTATCTACCACCTCCTTCCGCTACGTTTCATCCGCTAACAGACAAACAATGAAACCGCAAGTTTCGGCCAGTGGGACTATTTCACTGTAAACATTTAACAGCTAAAAACATATTAATGTATGTAGCCTTCGAGCTTTCATTCTGCCCCGCGGTTAGTTCTTAATAGTGATGGGCAGACAATAGCATATTTCATTAATCGAAAAATTGCTATGTTTTTGAAATAAAGGAACAAATAAAAGTAACTTGAAACGATAACAAAGCCAACAAAGAAATTAAGGATATCAAATTAAAGGTTTTTGTTTCAGAGCATAATAATATTGTTTGCAATTTATAATATATAAACAAGTTAAGTACGGAATAAATGTATAGCCACTTTATCAATAAACACGAACTTTGTGGCAGAGTATTGGATTCATGAGTCAGGGTATACTTGTTACAAGTTCAAATTCTTAAAAAGGAAACAAAGTATTAAATCAAAATTACGTTTATACTTTTTTATTTAAAAAAATGTTGGATTCGTGTTAAGGCTCTTCCAATGAACCGCGAGTATTTGACAAACGACGACGCTTTTAAAAAAAAAGGTCAAAAACCATAGTTGATTCGTTCAGAAACAAAACCGTTGTCAGAGATTTTTTCGTCTGGTTCGAAACATCATTCGAATATAACAATGTCCGAAGTATTTGGATCTGCCCTTCACTAGTTCTGACGGCAGCCACAGGTAGTTTACTTAGTATGTAGGCAGTAGCTACAAGCTAGTAGGTAAGTACAGTTATAGCGCTACCTTCTTCCAAATCGTAAATGTTTAACGAATCCCTCCATGAAATTAATTGTTTATGCTCTCCGAAGGTCGAGAGCATCATTTACCATTTCTACTTGCCCAGTTTTGCTGGGGTACCTCGAGAACACAAGTGGCATGAATAACTTACGACGCTTAAATAACTCAACATCTACAGCTGTCTTTAAAGGATTTTTTTTTTAAATAGGTATATGAAACTCCCATAAAATATTATGTTTAAAAAAAAATACTAATAAAAGTAAAAATTGATTGAAAACGACCTAGTTCAATAAGATATACATAAATGTTTCTTTAAAATTTTATTTTGATTTCCAGCAGTTTCGGGCAGTTAAGACTCTTCTGCGGTATCTGATTATTAAATAGAAGAAATAACATTTGTATGAAACTCCCATAAAATATTATGTTTAAAAAAAAGTACTAATAAAAGTAAAAATTGATTGAAAACGACCTAGTTCAATAAGATATACATAAATGTTTCTTTAAAATTTTATTTTGATTTCCAGCAGTTTCGGGCAGTTAAGACTCTTCTGCGGTATCTGATTATTAAATAGAAGAAATAACATTTGTATGAAACTCCCATAAAATATTATGTTTAAAAAAAAGTACTAATAAAAGTAAAAATTGATTGAAAACGACCTAGTTCAATAAGATATACATAAATGTTTCTTTAAAATTTTATTTTGATTTCCACCAGTTTCGGGCAGTTAAGACTCTTCTGCGGTATCTGATTATTAAATAGAAGAAATAACATTTGTAGGATGGTGTAGGATTTACGAACAATTTATAAAATACTTCTTCCCTCCGAAACAACAGAATTTTAACAGGGTTCAAACATTAACAGAAGGTGTGATTGTAAAATTTCATAATTTCAAAGAAATTTTTGATTGCCGCATGAAGACATGTATAAATCGTAATATTTTCATTATTTACAGCAAAAACAATGCATAATATTTTCGTGTTACTTCCACGGGTTTTATGGAGTATTGATTGTAATATTAAAGCAACAATTATTCTTTGTCCCTTTTCATCAGTAAGTAAAGCAGCCTTTTCTATAATTCGTTTGATAGTCAATCGATGGATAGTGAAGTGGAGGGAGAAACTTTTCCACAAAATGCAAACAATGGATCTATCAACTTTTCCGAGAATTTAAGGTACAGCAACCGTCGCGTCGCCTTCTATCGAAAACTTCAAACCATTGTCAAAAAATGATGTCGAACTCAGCTGACAGTACTTAATTCACGAGGACTCTTGACGAATAATACATCTAGCTACAGTGTTGGTAAAGTACAAGATAGGTATCATCAAAGCCTTTTGAAGCGTAGTACCATCGAGGGTTCACCCTTTCTTCGCAACTTTGTGACCCCTGAGAGAAATCTCAACAAGTCCTCATTATTTGGGGTCACTTGATACAAATTATATTCAATACTTTCCTCGATAGCCGAACAAAGGACCGTGTTTCCGGAGCCCTGGCCTAGGCCGTGTGAAGCCCAGTAATTATTGCAAGTGATCGCTGCTCAGCCCGAGAAGGATCCTTCAGCCAAATTGATCTGGAGATTTCACAAAATCCGCAGCCCACAATTAAACGATCGTCATCAATAACGATTAAAGTAAAGGGAAAATCAATCGAGTATAAAGCGAACGATTCAAAGTCTAGAAACCACCTTGGAAGCATTCTCAATCTTAATATTTCACCAAGACAGCTACATTTATTCGTAATCCAAATGAATGTTACATAATATATTATTATGTTTTATTTTCCGACTCATTTATAGGAAAAATAAATTAAAGACAGACATTCCCTTAAATAAAATTCTGAATTCATTTTATTACATCGCATTAAAGAGAATAATGAAAAATAAATTGCGGATTTCCAATAATTGGATGCCAAACCGGCGGTTTGGGTTGTTGACCCTCTCGTTGAATGACAATCAGTGGTGAAAAACTTTTGATCCCTTGGAAGTCCAATTCAATACCCGATGTTGTCCTGTTCAATGGGCCATAAAGTGGTATTGAGAATAATTGGAGTGACAGCGCGGAATAAAGAGTCGAAAATAAGGCACACCGACATGGAAATAGAAAACCCTCGGAAACAAGGTACGACCCACAAAGCTACGGGGCAAAACGAAATAAAGAAATAATTTTACGAATGAACCTAACAGTTATGTGCGTAATAGAATATGCCGGAAGGCCGGATGTTTTGTAAAAAGCGGGGACTTCGTGTGTTGGCTCGTTGCTCGCTGGCAAGACCGCACACTGGGCGAAGAACTGATTCTGGGAACCAACAAGTCCATTATGATGGTCGCAATAAATTGTAATAAACCCAACAAATATATTTATTCAATACTAATAAGGAAAAAACTCGACAAACATAGGTATGTTGAAATTACTAGTTCGATAACGATTTATAATTTCTTCATCTACCGTTTAAAGTTATATATTTTTGTGAAGTTTAAAGTTCAAGGTATGTACTACGTAGTACTAATATTATTGAAATGTTTTTAGTTGCCCTTGTTCTTATTCTGTCCGGATTTTTTTTTATTCGTTGGGATTTTGGGCACCGGGCACCGATTGGGCACCGAAGAAAAAATATTAAACAATTGGGCACCGAAGAAAAAATAATTCAACCACTATTTTTAAAAACTTTCTTCCACAACTTACTATGTGTAAAACTCAAAAAAGTCCAAAACAATATCATTAAATCGCAACAAAATTCACAATTCAATACATGACAACTTGTTTGGTCCTAGAATCGGACTTTATACCACTGTGGGCCGGGACGCGAGTAAGAGGATAGGATGTAACGGACGCAATAACTTTTTTGTCAAAAAAGTTATTGCGTCCGTTACAACGTGCCTTAAAAAAATATATAAAATACTGTACAGCTATCTGGCTTGATACAGTATTGCGATGTCTCTTTGGCGTTCTTCGCTCTTGCATAATAGATGGCGCGGCCGCTCCGGCACAAGGGTTGCTGTATTTTTTTACACGGTAAGAGGTTTCTAAAGAAAACACCTAGATTCCATCGTGCTAGAACAAGTTTAAATTAAAATTAATTTGAAAATAACTCATGCTGTTATTACGGCGGGCGTAATATTATTCAACTCATCCCTTGCTTAAAGAAAGTTACCGCATCTATCTCGTGTGACATGTTAATAATTCCGTTTGTGTTATTTGTAATTAAACTAAACTTTTGATCATTAGGAAGAGAATACGGAAAGTGTCAAAGTTTCTTAGGTTGTCGCTGAAATTAACTCCATTTTCAGACATTTAATTTAACAAAGTTTGACTTTAAAAAAATACCACGCCATTAAACAGATTCGTGGCGCAGACGAGTGGCGTAGAGTCTACAGTCTACAGGACTCGATAAGCGTTTGAACGAGTTCCATCGGCAAGATAATAATTTATAAGAGAGTACAGAAAAGATTGTTAATCAAAATTTAGTTTGAAAAGCTCGTCAATACCTATCCGACGATTAGTTATTTAGGACAGTTTGAGTTATAAAATAACATCAATCACCCAAAGAATAAAATATCGGGCAATAAATTAAATGTCGCATGAATAAAATGAAAATTGGTCGTTACATTAATTAGACCATTCATTATGATTTATTTACGACATTTCGAAGACATATTTTTCTTCAAGAACGTATTTTAGAGTCAAATATTAAATACAGAGACGGGTGTTTTAAAAATTAAAACCTCCTTTTCAAAAACAGCTTCGCCAAACTTCAATTCATTTTCATTTAAATATTTGATGTTTAAATGAGAATTATACGAAGTCGTTTAAAAGGGAATTTTTCGAGGGAAGGGGTATGCCCCTGAAACCTTTCTAAAATCCTTTACAAAAATTTTGGGACCCTGGAAATACTTTTGATTAATATTTATGTAAGATTAAAAGAAACATATTTACCTGTTTATGATGTGATCAATTAGTGATCATGCAAGATTTCATAAGAGAGAGTATAACATTATATATTTATGTAGAGAATACATAATTAATACTTGTAGAACAACCCCAGCATGCCCTACGCAGTAAGCTTCTAGGTTCAGAACCCAGAAAATGAGGGTTGAGGGACTTTGACAAATAAAAATGTTGGTTTTTTTACAAAGAGAATATAATTTTAGTTTTGCCCTGCTTAGCCCTTTTATTCCCGAGTTAAAACTGGCTGTGGTAGAACATGTGCTTGATAACAATTGGTGGAGTTATTTAATTATTTTTTAAATAGTTTAAGCTTCTTTCATTTGAAAGAATATCAGAGGTGTGTTTAACGTAAAATATCAAAGGGAGTTAAAAGGTTTTGGATATAGGGCTAACTACTTCTGTGGTTCAACTTCATGATTTGGGTAGGGTTTTCGCAGTAACTTCTATGACGATGTTTTTAAAATACTAGTTAGTTGTTTATCCGATAATTCCATAAGCCGAGATTTGAAGCAGTTATTTTTTGTTATGATTTGTTTGATTTTGGATTAAAAATCAGAGCTAATTTGTCCAAAATTAGTATTTCACTTCATTCGTTTGTCTATTTGCTTTGCTCTAAGTTTATGATTATTTGAGAATCTTTGCCTTTCTTTAGGTGATAAACCAGAATATTTTTGGCATAGATTTGTTGCAGACTTGGAACGTCAAACTGCTTAAAGATTTATTTTGTTGAACTTTGATATGGTGTTCGAAATGCATTTCTGTTGTTGAAGTTCATATGGCGAACTTTAATATGGTCTTCGTGGTGCATTTCTATTGTCGAAGTCCATATGGCGAACTATAATATGGTCTTCGTGATACATTTCTGTTGATGAAGTCCATACGTCACTATCTCTATATCTCATAATCAATGTGTAGGATAACATATTATTCCGGTTATTCATTTGATTATTTATAAAGACTCAAACCTATGAATATAATAATAAGATAGCCGATTTTTCTTTCTATTAAAATTATTTATTTATCATAGTAGATAGTAAAGAGTATTTATCGAGGTATTTTTAAAGGTTAGTATGTTGGCTGTAAGTTTCTACATATTTATTAATTAATGACATTTTTCGTGGCTTTTACATATGAATATTAAGATAAATATATTATTTATTATCTATCAACTAAATCATTTAGAATATCATTGAGAAATACCAAGTCAGTGAAAATTCTTCTTTCTGACAATTTGAGCATATTCATATAATTTAACACAGTGTTTTAGTTCAAAATAATTGCTAGAATACCTATTTTAAAATTTATAAAACGTAAGAAATTGTTTTGTATTATTTCAACAGCTTGTACATGTATATTATAATGTGAGGTCCCGACAGGAGAATTGTACTCAAGTTGAATTCTTACATAGGCAAAATATAACAATATAATACACTTTATGTTGTTAAAATTTTTGGTAAGCCTAGTTATAAATCCCAACATTTTTAAGCCCTTACTAGAGATTTCTGTTATGTGGTTAACAAGTGAAAGATTTGATTGAAAAGTGATGCCTAAGTCTTTGATTTGTGTTAATGTCTCAAGAGCATTGTTATCAATGTTATAATCAAAAATCACTGGATTTTTTATTCGAGAAAATCTAACTATTTGACATTGTTATGTAAATATATATATGTCATTAAGACAATAGTTATAGGTCTTAATTGTAAGACGCTAGATATAAGTCTTAGATGTAAGTCACTAGTTTTAGTATTTATTATTTAAGCGTCCTTGCGTTAAGCGTAAGCGTTTTTACAGCGTCCTTGAGATGATTTTTCATGAAAACGGCGCTGTATAAATTAGCCAAATATCATTATTATTAATTTTTACTCACGTTTAATGTAAGTCAGATTGTTTTTAATGAGTTTTGAAGTACTTTCAGGCAAAGTACTGCTTGAAGAAAAAAAATAGATAAAAATTAATTTCACAAGAAATAAAGAAAAGTTATGCTTAATTTGGACATATTGACACGCCCACAACACACTTCTATCATTTATTTATTTATTTATTTATTTTTTTTATTTTATTTATTTTAAACGCCCATTGGGCTTTTACATACATTGTTATTAGTGTTATTACATTAACTATGTGACATTTAAAAGTTTACGTACATATATAAATAAAATAGTTATTATATCTGTAGTACATAAATGTTTTACAAATGATACAGAATACCATTATGGAGAACAGTTTTTTTTTTCTTTTTTTTTTTTTTACTTGCTTAGAAAAATAAATGGATTGAAATTAATCAGCATTTATAGGGACTTAAAATCATATTCGAATTGTTATTTAAATTACAATATTAATTTGTAAAGTTAAAACATATATATTAAAGTTAAAAGTCATAAAAGAAAAGAGTGAAAAAACAGAAGCTAAAAAATGGGTTTTTCACTATGGAGAGGAGAAGTCATACATTTCAGCAAAGTGTTTATGTAGATTTCGTTTAAGCACTGCTACAGAATCTCTAAATATATCAACAACATTACCAAATTTATTACCAAATTTTTGTATTCGATTTAACGATATGTGCGCTTGATAATTAGATTTGAAATTGTCACAGAAAAAGGTGGAATTTTGTCTCGTATTTTTGGAAGGTACATATAATTTTATTGTGGCAAGAATTTCAGGGCTGTCGATTCTATAATTAATAATTTTATTTAGTAGAACAAGGTCGGAGATAATTCGCCTATCTGACAGCGTAATCAAATTTAGTTGATGCATGAGTTGGATATAATTTATATTTTGGATTGGAATATTCAGTTTAAAGTTAATAAATCTTAAAAATTTGTGTTGTACCTTTTCAATATTGTTGGAATGTACTTTATAAAATGGGGACCAAATAGGCGAATTATACTCTACTTGACTTCTTACTAAAGATGTGTACAGTGTGTTCAAACATTCTAGTGACTTGAAGTCACATGCGGTTCTACATATAAAACCGAGCATTTTTAGGGCTTTATTTGTGATTTCATTTATATGCGGATTGAATGTTAACTGTTCATCAAATATAACACCCAAGTCCCTGATTTGAGTGACAGCTGTCAATTTTACATTGTTAAGCGAATATTCATAAATTGTATGATTTCGTATTTTACAAAAACGAATGACCTGACATTTTTTAATATTGAGAAACAGAGAGTTGATGATGCACCAACGATATAGTTTATTTAAATTAAGTTGCAAAGTATAACAATCGTCTAAACTGCGTATTGTTTTATATATTTTCAAATCATCTGCGAAAAGAAGAACTTCTACATCTTTAAATATGCTAACAATATCATTAATAAATAACAAAAAAAGAATTGGTCCCAGGTGAGACCCCTGAGGGACCCCACTTGTGGCTTCGAAAATGTAAGATTCCACAGATTTTATTTTGACACATAGCTCTCTTTTACTAAGATAGCTATCAATCCAACTTAACAGATTACCCTTGATACCCAACATACTTAATTTTTGTACAAGGATATGTCGCCTAACTTTGTCAAAAGCTTTGGAAAAATCAGTATATATTGAATCCACTTGATGCTTCAAGGCAAGAGAATCAGTTATGTAATTTTCATATATGATCAAGTTACTTAGGGTGGATTTACCTGTGATAAAGCCATGCTGGTTGGGTACAATAATATTATTAATTTGTTTACATATTACATCTAGGACTAACGATTCAAATAGTTTGGGAATAGCGGATAATATACATATTGGTCTGTAGTTTGATACATCGCTTTTATCTCCCGTTTTATGAATAGGCGTAAGATAGCTTTTTTTCCACTGTTTTGGAAAACACCCTGACGACAAAGACTTATTAAATAGTAAAAATAATGGATAAGTCAAACTGCGAACACAAGATTTTAAATATATTGGAGGGAACCCATCCGGTCCAGCAGATTTATTAGTATCTAATGCTTTTATAGCCTTTTCTATAGCGTTTATTTCAATAAAACAATGGTTTAGGTTGAGTGATTCTTCAAGTGATATATCATTTGGGATTTCATTATCAGTAATATTATCATCATAAACACTTTTGAATAAATCTGCAAAAAGATTGACAATGCCTTCGGTATTATCCGCACAATTGTTATTCAGATACATAATATTTGGTAAGCTACAATCATTTTTACGCTGAGCATTAGAAAAGTTCCACATTTTTTTAACATTATCATGAACCTCCATTTCTATTAAACTAATATAATCATTATAACATTTTTTAGACAATTCTTTGCACTGCTTTCTTATGTTAGTAAACATTATATAATCATCGACGTTTCTAGATTGCTTATATATTCGGTGAGTTTGTTTTTTAGTATAAATCAATTCTTTTAATTCTTTTGAAAACCATGTAGGGTAAAGGGATGCAATAAAATTAACTTTTGGAACATGACGTTCTTTTGAAGTGTTTAGGATTGAATAAAATTGTTGGACTTGATTCACAATATTGTTTTCATCTTCTAGAAATGACCAGTCTATATGGTTAAGATAATCAGTTATATTTGGGTAGTCAGCTTTTTTAAAATTGTACGATGAAGTTTTTAATTTCTGCAATTTTCTAGACTCATTTGTGATAATAATATCTAACGCCGGATGGTGTTGGTCTAAAGGTAACAACAATTCATCCGATTGTTCAACCATTGTCCTTAAGTCACTAGAAAATACTAGGTCAAGCATACGGTTATAAGAATTATGCACTTTATTTAACTGTTTTAGTCCTAGGAAAAAAGACATATCAAGCATTTCCTTAGATTTGACACATTGCACATCTGTTTCGTTAATAATCACTTCATTGTTCTTATCGAAAGACCAGTCAATTTTCGGAAGATTGTAGTCGCCTACAATTATAAATTTGGCTTTAGGATATTTGTATTTTAGTGTTTCTACATCCTCGATGTGGTTCTTGTATATTTGCAGATCTGACATTGGTGGAATATAAGTACAAGCGATAATGATTTTTGTGGATGAAATATTTAGCATTACAAACATCTGTTCAACGCTTTTGTGTTTAACTGGCAATTTTTTAGATGAAATGTTTTTTGATATACACACCATTACACCTCCTCCTTTTGATTTGTTGCTTGTAATGGGGTCACGGTCAAGACGATAGATGTTGTATTTATTGAGACCTAATTCCGATGAATTGATGTCCTCATTTAACCATGTTTCTGTTAATAACAAAATATCATGTGGGAATGTGGGAGAAGTTATTTTAAGTTGTTGTAATTTGGTTCTCATTCCGCGAACATTTTGGTAGTATCCAAACAATTTTAGGTGCTGTTTAAGTTTTTTGGCACGTTTTTTATTATTTTTGGAACAGAGTTTATGTACTTAATTGTTATGTTTGTTTCCCCATCCGCTTTTCTCGTTTCAAACTCTTTCCAAACATCCGTCATTTGTTTCCTTTGCAGCTCCGTGAGATCTTGTTTAACTTTGATGCCATTTTTCAGTTTATATTTATTTATGATTATTTGCTTAGCTTGATATGAATCTTGTAGTTCTACTTTTATGGGCCTGATCTTGTCAGTTTTTCTTACGCCAAGCCTATATATTTTAGAAATATTTATCTGTAATGTATCATCGATAATTTTCAGCGTTGAACATACTTTGTTGTTGTCATCAGATATCCTGTTGGTTTGATTCTCGTCTCTACTTTCAGGTACGTTCAGCAGAATTAGATTTTTCGAACGTAAATTCCTTTCTGTTATCTCGGTAATTGCGTCACATATTTCCATTGAAGTAGATTGAGTAGTTCCAGTTATTGCAGGTTGGTTATTAATAATATTTTTGTATGCGGATAGTTCACCCTCCATAGTCCCCATCTTCACTGCCATCTGTCCCGCGACGCCCAGTAACTCGGTAGTTTTTGGCATTATTTTTGCAAGTTGTTCTTTATTGAACTTATTAGATGAGTCGGTAATTATTAAATGTATTTGGTTAATAATTTCCTGAGCCTTCGCCATACATTGATTAGCATCCATTTTTATTTTAGAGGTTCGTAATATTAAGTTAGGAAGTGAGTGATGACCCTGCACCCTGCACTCAACTGCGTATCGCGTAGCGAGTTGCAAGTGTCCGGAGTGTTTCAGCGCTGCTTGCACCTATGGGTGATAGTGACCTACTATGATGTCGCACCGCTCACACGCACTGGAATATTTTAATACTTTGTATATTTTAAGTTAGAAATGTGATTTTTGTTTTTAGATTTGAAGATAGATGGCGATATTATTATTCCAAAATTGTATTAACTTATTTATATTAATATTAATAATATTAATGATAATAAAATAAGAAAAATAACAAAAATTGTCTTGGATTTTCAGGGTTTCGAACTGAGGTTGACAGAAACAGGAGTCCGATGCACTGACCACTACACTAACTGTCGGTGTGCCGGAGTCGCGTATTAATCACAATATAAGCTATACTAAACTGTAAATGTTATTAACAATTTTGTTGCACCGATCGAAATGTCCACGCAATGTATGATTCTTTACTTTATTTTTTGCACACTTAATCTAGATTCACTACACTTAATTAGGAATTCACTCAGTTATTGTTTATGCTTCGAGGTTTTCTCAGCCACAGGTATAATTATGATTTGTTAATAGTTTTCTTTTTATTAATCACTGAGTTTGCAATTTTTCATTGGATATCACCAATTATAATTTATGAGTTTATGCAACTGAATCACTTTTTTATTAAAAAATAAATACGCGTAGACATCCACGGTAGTAGGTTTAATATTTTATGCACCCTTTATTACTTCACTACAGCTTTTAACTATGTTTATTTTGATTTTGTTTATCTCTGTTATGAGTTCGCCTGACTGTCACGTAGGTGATTATTATTGATTATCATGTGACATGCGATCTGCCTATTACTTGTCACTAGGTGTACCACAGCCATTTTATATACACGTCCATGTAATATGGACCATTTGTAATGGGGTCTTATTGTTTTCGGTTTCACGCCTTGTTAAGGATTGATATTGTTCACGTCCTGCATTATATTATATCTAAATATGAGCTCGAATGAGAGGTCCTAACCTTAAATACAAAAGACAAAGCACGAAGAAGAAGATGATTACATGAACAAGTAAATTGAAAATACTTCCCAAAAGATTGAAGAATAAACACGAGATAATGAGGTCGTCTCATTTAACTAAATTTATTGTTTGTTACAAATGTACAGGGTTTTCCAATAAGAGGTGTTATTTTGATATTCAATCGTAAAAGATCAATGGTTTCGTTGCTTGTGTGGCACGTAGCGCCGTCTTGTTGAAAGTAAACGTTGTCCAGATTGATACCATCCAATTCCGGCCATAAAAAACATTAATCATCTCTCGATAGCGCAATCCATTCACAGTAACTGTTGCTCCAGCCTCATTTTCAAAAAAATAAGGTCCAATGACTTAAGATGATTTGCATTTGATTCACTCAAGTGAATTTTAATAATTTCAATGCGTTGTTGAAGCGTGTATCGTTCCATTTTTATTAATGGCGTAGTTTCTACTTGTTAAATGTCAAAAAAAAAAGAAATAGCGGGCTATTCAAAATAACACCTCTTATTGGAAAACCCTGTATTATATTATTAATTAGAACACGTTGAGGACATAACATTAAAATAATTAAAATACTGAATAGTATCGAAGATTTAAGTCGTCAAAAGATTTTTTGTGACGTCACGAGATGCATATTCGCAAACACCCGACGCGTTGTCCACTCGGGATTTTTCGGCAGCGCTCGGTAAATGCCCGAAGCCTCGTGATGATACGTCAGCTATTTACCTCTATCTTAATCAGTATTGTTTTAAAGTTCAAAAGACGTGCGTTGTTTGTTTACAAGTAACGGCAATAGCTGTACAGCAGAACATCATAAAATAAAAGGTATGGTTAGTTAAGTTTGGTTTAGGTTAGGTTAGATTTAGACAAAGTTTTTTTTTCTTCACTTTTTTTTATTCTCGTCGTCTTTGTGCTTAATTGTCCAAGCGACCAATTAGCAAATTTTACAGGATAGGAGGTTTCTCTCTTTATTTCAAGGAAACTTTATGTTTACTATGTTTGTAAAGGCAAAGGTTACATCAGCTTAGGTAATTCTTAGTTAATTATCTTATTAAATTCTTAGTAATTATCGTTTTGGTATTTTATTTTAGTTTTCAAATGAAGATTGAACAATTTTCCAATTGGTGGTTTGAATAATTATGCACTTATGCGACGTTCTGTCTTATTATGGGCCCCTACAATATATTTCATACATAAAAATATACTTTATTAATAATGTTTCAGGATCTTCATGGAGGACAGACGACGGTGATGTGGAATGACCGATCAATAATGACCTAGGCTTTATTGATTGTGGTTATTATTTACAGTTCTTTATGCAGTGTAATGAGAAATGAAAGCGTGTCGGGCCATTATCCTACAAATTACCCAACAATCAACCCACACTAATATCAAGCTACTTTACAATCAAGACATCACAATACTCGGAATAACAATAAAATCCGCATTCTTCTAACTCACACTACGAAATATGGAATAAAATATCTTAACTATATTGCCTACACACTCTATAACTTTCTTCCAGATACGTATAAAAACAGCCAGCATAATCCAAAAATTCAAAGTAAGGCTAAGAATATAAAAAAAAACAAATAAAAACGAAAATACGTAATTGTCGTACTTTGTTTTGTTTCTTTCTCTCTCATTTTTATCACCTGTATTTGTAATTGAGCATAATCTATTTTTACCAATGTATTAGTAGGTACCTTCTTGTATTCTTACCTTAGCTCTATGCTTATACGTATATCCCGGTCTGTTTCCTTTTTCGTTTCTTCTTGTTTGTTCTACTTAACCTCCCTTTTTCTATTTTGGTACTGTTGAAACTTATAATTTTGATATAAAAATACCAATGTAAAATTGTACCAATTACCTCCCACCTATGTATTGTAAGTTCCTCTCGTCCTACAATGAGTTTTGTAACTCATCGGGATTGCTCTAGCAAGAAATAAAAATAATAAATGTAGAAAAAAACTCCTAACGTAATGGGTCACGCTTATTATAAAATGGAATGTTTTATTTTGTCACTGATCTGTTTAATCCGGTTACCTTCAGCGGGATGGGTTTCATGCTGTTTTTATATCGATATTTTTTTTCATTTGAGGCCAAAGGAATACTATTCCTTTTCACAAGATGATTGTTTTTGTATAAACATGTGTGAATTTGAAATAAATCTTTTCGGCTACACCTAGTGAAAATACGTGTATTTTGTAAAACGGTGAACGTTGAAAGTTTCAACTTAATATGAATCTTGGCCTAAAGAATAAGCTAGTAGTTTAATAATTATGTCAATCTCAACATTCATGATTTTAATGTCTATAAGCGAAATGTAAGGGGGGATTAAAAATAGGTAGATTTGAAAAAAATCAAGTCTGGTGTAAGCGTAGTGAACAAGATAAAGATAGGGGAGCTTTAATGGTTTGGACATACACAAAGAATTATATTCCACATCCCACACTCAAAAACTAACTACACACAACATTAATTTTTCAGAAGCACATGAGCAAAATATAATAATAACTTTAAAGACGTCGATATTTTCCATTTGCCGCACGGCCAAGGAGCCAGTCGTATGAATATCCATGAGTCGCATACATACATAGTCACATACTAACAACAGTTCGGATGCTTTCTTGTACCCAGTATCCAAAAAGCAGCATTAAATTAATTAATTAAATTCTAATTTAACTCCCGCCCGCCTAGGACAAGGCCAAATACGTATTTAAATAGAGCATCCAACTTGCGAAAACGACTTTAATGCCTATGCGTATGATGGACAGAATTGCATATCTTATTAACAATCGATTGGATTAAATTAGTCAGTGATTGCTTGATGCAGTTTGTACTGGACACCTACGCCAGTGACATTGACTGTAAAATGCCGGTTTCCTCTCGGGGGTACCTTGGGTAAGGATTTGCAAAGAAATACAACTTGCGAAAGTCGTCGGACAACTGACTGGTTGGGCCAGTTGTTTGCGTATTTATTGGGTTCGAATTCAATAATTTATACACGTGTTAATGTGGAGCAATTATTCTTAAATCTAAACAGAAATATGATAAGCGTCACAGCGCCGAATTAATTACTAAGGTCCCACGGTTTGTCGTGCGAGTAATTCATCCCTGAACTGGCGATATGACACGTGTGCAGTGATTAAAATTCTTATCATTGTACGAGAAAAGCCTCAAAGGAGACTGCATCGTAAAATGTGTGACATCAGACAAATATTTATTTTCTTGGTTATTTAATAATTATTTAGGTATATCCATCTGCTGTCCGGTACACAGTTTTAACAGTTTGGCTTGAATAACTGTAGTTGAAAAATATTGACAATTAATATCATTTAATTAGTTATTTAATACATTTGATTAAGATCTGCAATGACCTTGCGGAGCGAAACGGATTTATAGAGCTAGTCTGATTTTGTTAATTTTTGTAAATAACAGCATCTTTTTTGTGGGCTAGCTAGCTATAATTTATACCTACATACTTTCCATCATCCCTTCTACAAAAAGTCACGACTGCCACTGACAGGTATTGAACAGTTGTCACAGTTATTAGACATATTAAACGTTATCTGTTTCTCAACATTTCATTGCTATTTTCTTTCTGTAAAAGCGTAATGGATTCCCGTTGCATTCTTGATGTTATTCAGAGGAAAAATTCTAAATTAAAAAAAGAATTGTTAAAGATGGCCTTTCGACAAAACAATAATAATATAGCGCAGTTTTATGTAATTTCATTTAATTACTCTCGCCCAGCTGATAAAGATTTCACTCTATGACCTCGCGACCAAAGTATGTTTCTAATTTTCTCTTATTTGAAAATCAAAACCAACATTTCCTCTGGAATCATGAGATTGGTAAGTAGGCACTTAAAAATTTACTTTCTTAATTATAAATTTAATTTAATATTTAAAAAAATTTAAAATAAGCAATTATAAAATTTGTTCAAAGAAACGTATTTATCAAACTTTTTTCATTAAGTTAAAGAATGCGAACAAGAGAGTCCAAATTAGAACGACGATTTCACATCGGAATTTTTTTTTTCCGAATTATTAAAATGGCAATGAGCTAAAACAGGACTTCAATGTGCTCAGTCAAATTTACCCACACACAATGAGGTAGCTTTGGCGTTCGAAGTATGGGCCACGCATATCGGATCATTCTCCGATGTGTGATATCTCGGGCATCAGGCGGTTACAAGCGCTCTAATGGCACAGGTATCCGGTGATAACTTCAAAATGCCGACATGCACGCTGAGATATTGTACAAGTCTTATTGGAAAATATTTAATAATTTCATCGGTAAGTTGGGTTTTAACGTAAACAGTAGTCGTGTAAATTGAATTATTGATGTTAAAAACTCGTGAAGCATTTGCACCGCCGGTCACCTTCCACTCGTTTGTTGAGTTCGTTCGCGGTCGGAAGAATTCGGGCGACATCGACAGCCACCACACCCCCCTTCTTTATTCCAGATTAATATTTCACACTGATGTAGCTAGGAATGTAGACTCTATTTATATATAACTCAGTGCCCACACACAACAAGAACAAAGAAAGAAAAGAGAATACCGAGAATTCCTTTGCCAACTAGATTCATCTTTGTTCGAAGAATAGCCACACTCATTATTTTTGCTTTCCTTTGCGTTGAAATAACGTAATAACATTGTTAGAGCAATAATAATTGCTGTTGTTATCGAAGGAAGTTTGTTTGACAGCAAAGATAATTAAATTAAAATCAAGACGTGGAAATATTTTCAGTTAGTATTGGAAAAGAAAAATATTTCTTAAAAAAAACTGTTTATGCCTATTTTTTTCCGACATGATACTAGAAAATAATAAGAAAACTGTGTTTTGGATTATGAATAGGTAAGTACAATAAAAAAGGTGAGTATGTACAGCTTGACAGACTTAACTTTGCAGACGGCCAAAGGCGAATTAAAATGAAGGCGATATTAAATGACCTATTTTTTTTTACTATTGGCAAATAGTCTACATGTTTCTATAATGTTCAAACAAAAAAATAATGACTTCGGCTTTTGAATGAAGCATTAGGTGCAGAATAATACTGTAGGCTTTACTTTCAAATACTGAATGATAGTTATGATAGTTATAATGATAGATAGTTTTATCCTAATTTTTAAAGAAAAGTTAAGTGTTTGCATGATTTTTTTTTTTCTGAACTGAACCAGAATCTAGTCAAAATTGAATTAAATTCAGCTAATATAATTGTTATTAATTGTTAGTTTGATAATTTGTTTAATGGACCCTAGATATAAGAGAATGGGAATGATTAACGAATACATAACTCAAATATTTGAATGTGATCCCTTTCAAATATTTTATTCGGTACGATTATCATTTCGTTTGAAACGACTTCATTGCAAGGCTATTGGTTAAGCACCATAATATTATTTATTTTTGTTTCAATAAGTTTATAATTTCCTAGTATTCTAAATAGGTACCTCATAGATTGTATGTATGCCCCCACTTATGTATAATGTGCGTTTACCTGGTAGGTACTTACCCGAAAGCATAACAAATGGCTTAGGACGGGTTGTTTCAGAGAATTTGAACAATTTTTCAAATGTCGAAGTTAATTTTCAAGTTCTGTGAAAGTTATTTTATTATTTTTGCCAAGTAACCGGCGTATAGTGATATAAATCTTTGAAAATGTTGGGATTTATTTTAAGGGTATCTAGTCATTTCAATAATGTCTTTACTAACTTACGCCTCCAAAACAGTATCAATTTTTTGTAACAGGAAATAACATGGAAAAAAGGTATTAGAATTAAATCACAAACCAGTCTATACAAACCTAGCGTAGCCCACAAACTATTTGAAAACTGGGATGTAACTCTAAAGGGGACGCGAGCAGACGTTATTAAAGGGGCAATTTTTTGTAACAGGAAATATCATGGAAAAAGGTATTAGAATTAAATCACAAACCAGTCTATACAAACCTAGCGTAGCCCACAAACTACTTGAAAACTGGGATAAAACTCTAAAGGGGACGCGGGTGGGCGTTATTAAAGGGTCATTTTTTTGTTATAGAAAATCACAGTTAGATTAGGTTATATATATATATAAATTTAATATTTACAAGATTTTAAATAATAAACTACAAATCTGGCAAATGATATTGAATTTTCTGAATTTTCCATGCATTGATATTATTATTATATGGCAACACTTATTATTTTTTGGTTGGCACTTCTGAAATGTCAGAGTATTAAATAGTGATTAATTTGATTTTCTTATGTCATAGTTGATAAATAAAACATGGTTTCTATGTATCGCGTACGAAATTTCAAAACCCTATAACTCAGTTAATAGTGCCGACCACCTAATTCTTACAGATTCGGATTCCCCAGCCCTAAATTAGTCTAAATCAAGTTCAATTTCGGTTATTCGAGTGACTCCCATAAACCGAATTTTTTCCAATCCTTCCTTTGTTGGGTCTATTTACAAGCTCCAACAACTATTATATTAAGAATGCAGGGGAAAACAAATTGTTTGTTGTTAGGACTGACTGTTTTAAAGAACTGTTAAACTGCAAAAAACCTATTAAATTCTCAAAACGAAATGTACCCTTGGCTATGTAGTATGTAAATGGAATATTATAAACATCAAAAGAATTCCTTAGTAATTAAAATGTACCTAATAATATTGTTGTTATTGTTTTTGGATAAAAACAACACGATAATGGGGTTACGTGTCGACAATCGAGTCGGACTTGTTGTTTCACAGAATTTGTACAAATCATCAGGTCTCAAAGTAAAAATTCAAGTTCTGTTATCATCCAAGCACTGTGATACAACCGGTCTACAATTAAATAATAACAAAACTTAATTTGAACTATCACAGAACTTGATTCGTAACCTTGAAATTTTATGAATTGTTCAAATTCGGTGAAACAACCCTTTAAAAGCGTGATTTCAATACCACGAATAATGACATCACAGGGTGGAATTTACTATTCTCAACATAAGTTGAGAATAGTAAATGACTACCCCACTGGCAGCGATCCCTTGCCTTCTTCTTCTTTCAATTATCTTCCAGGCAGTCTAGTTCCTCAGTTTGCCTCTCGCTTACACTGGTACACCACTTGGTCATCATTTTCGGCATTCTATCTCCTGGCATTATTTCTACATCACCTGCAGACTTTAGGATCTACAGAATATTACAATGGTCTCGTGGAGAGATTTTCGGTCCCTCCAAACTGGAAATTCGAAAACACTAAAATCGGGATTTCTCTAGAGAGCATCATCATGTGAGCATACATGATTCAATTAAAAGAACACAAATGAAAGCATTCGAAAAAAATAATTTTCTACGGGAGTGCGTAAGCATAATGAGCGTACAAGCTTGAATGTCGAGAACATAAATGTATGCTTTCAAAAAATGGAGTATTTTTTCTCTGGAATGCGTTAGCAATACGATAGTGTTTTTTTTTTGTTATTCGGGCACTTCTGCAAGTCTAAAAGTTTTAATATCAAGTAGATGAATCTTTTAATTTGATTTGGTAATACCTAATAAATACAATGGCATCAGGTGTTACAAAATTGGTAATAATAGTCTAAAGACTGAACAATAATCGGTTCGCGATCCACCTTTTAGCCACCCCTTCCTTGGAGGAGGTGGGAAATTTATTTTTGAGAGTTATTTTCATTTCGGTATAATAAAACCCCGACTTCTTGGTATTTGACCGGCGTTCTTCGTCCAATCAGCGATCCGGAAGACCTTATTGTAGGTCAAATATATATATTAAAATATTTAATGCCCCTGCAAACTTCCGCCATAAATTTTCTACAGAGCCATTTAGGGGCAAAAGGAGACGAAAGAAGTATTCTGATGATGTCTTTTTTTCCATTATAATTTTTGTAATGCCAAACTTTTTATCGATTAGGGTAGAAAACACAGAAAATAATAATGGTAGATCGGGGATCTTTGACCTTTAGTCCGGTGGTAGGAATAGTTTTTATTTTGGCTTTCACATGGCTTTCTTCTACCTGTACAGGTACACAAAATAAATAAGGGTTTTGGCCAGCGTATTGTTAAGGTCACTCAGTTAAATAAGGATGAGCGGCAAGGTATGTTAGGCACAAATGCGCCTTGGGAAAGAAGGTGAATCGCGGAAAAATGTAAATACATTTTGTCTGAAACAGAAAACTTGAGAAATATATATATTCTTGAATCGTGAAAATTGCGTTTCTTGTCTTAATAGGTACAGTATTTAAAACACTATTTTTACACAAAACGTGATGATATCCCACGTGCGCTTTGATCAAATATAAATATTTATTAATTGTTTTATAAAGAAATTCTTACAGGTTTTAAAATTCGGGCGTAAAGTCAGATGGTAAAATCTGTATTACAAAGGTGGAACACCAGCATCATTCAACTTCATCCAGCAAAGGAAAATAATAATATTAATATTATTATAAATGATTATGTTGAAAACTGCCTAATAACAACATATAGGGTTTTCCAATAAGAGGTGTTATTTTGAATAGCCCGCTATTTCGGTAGATGTTACTTTTGAAGCTGTCATTTTTTGACATTTAACAAGTAGAAACTACGCCATTAATAAAAATGGAACGATACACGCTTCAACAATGCATTAAATATATTGAAATTCACTTGAGTGAATCAAATGGAAATCATCTTGAGTGATAAGGCCCATTTCCACCTCGGTGGCTTCGTCAACAAGCAAAATTGTCTCATCTGGTTTCGGAAAAGCCTCTCTATCCTCAACGTGTGACTGTTTGGTGCGGTTTATGGTCCGGCGGAGTCATTGGACCTTACTTTTTCGAAAATGAGGCTGGAGCTACAGTTACGGTGAATGGATTGCGCTATCGGGAGATGATTAATGATTTTTTATGGCCGGAATTGGATGGTATTGATCTGGACAACGTTTACTTTCAACAAGACGGCGCTACGTGCCACACAAGCAACGAAACCATTGATCTTTTACGATTGAATATCAAAATAACACCTCTTATTGGAAAACCCTGTAAGTCTGCGAAAAAACGGGGTAAAATTTTCCCCCAAACCGATTTATGTCGCCCCTCAACGCACTGATGATTAGTCAGCCCAAAAGAAGTCACCGCTTGAATAATCAATCTGCCGCGGCTTCGATGAAGTATTTCCTAAAATCACGGCGCGGAGTTTACCCCTCGCTATGACTGGTTGGTGGCCGAATGGGGGGTAGTGGCAGCCGGTACGGGGGGTGCCACGCCGCCGGGTAATTCCGTCGTGCCGCCACCTCCCCTCCCCCCCTCCTCCGACAGCGCACCACGCCGGGGGCAACTAAATAACCAAATTACCCGCGAAGAACAGAGCAGCGATGCGAAGAACGTGCTGTAACTGTTTGGAACATAGGTAACGCAAAGAACAGGTCAGCAGAAAATTTGCCTAACCTAACCTTCAAATTTGAAAACCTAACCTGAAAAAAAAATAGTTAACTGAAGCATTAGGTACGAACACAGGTGCGGCATAATTGTGGATAAATTGGGGAATGTTACGAGACCGAAAGGAATTGGGGCAAAAGCATGAGCACTAAATATGGTTAAAATCGTATCAAGCAACGTTTTGGTTCTGAATCACCAATCACAAGATCGTCAAAACAATATTTCAATCCGGTACATTCTGTATTTAAAAACTATATTAAAATATTTGTCGATGCCGGGATGCGAATCCGTTATATCTAGTTCAAGAGACAATGAACTTACCGCTCCACCAAACAGAACAAGTTGCGCTGCAACTTATTTTTAGGACTGGCTTATTACATAACCTCACATAATCATAATAAAAAATACCCCACGTAACTGTAATTTACACTTTTAAAAACACACGAACATAATACAAAAGTGCTAAGGTGATAATTTCACTTTCCCTACAACAATAAATGATATAAAGGAAAGCGAATTTAACAGTTGGGAACCATTTATTGGATAGCTAGAGGAGGGAAATTATTTCTTCAGGGCCTCCTGAGGAAATAATTGAAATGAAAAGAAAACAGTTTTGATACTATCAAAAACAGTTTATATATTTTTTGCTTTGATTTCAGTACCGATATTGTTTATCTGCGAGATGTAATACAGTTTTTAGGAGGTACCTACATGCACAACACAAATGATGTGAAGTTGATATTATGCTACGTGTACATACGCGTGCCGAACTGCCGAACTAAACCTCAACTTTTTTTTAACACGTGCGACTCTGATAACAACTTTCTATGGGTTCATGTAAGCAAGCTCAATCTTAAAATAGGATTAGTATATAAAAAACCAAATACTGTTTTCAAAGACTTCTTAGAGACACTTTCCTCTCAGCTAGAAACATATAAAAGAGGTATTATATTTGGAGACTTTAACATAAATCTGCTTGATCCAAATAATACACACACTCGTAGATACACAAATACAATTAGTTTAAATAATTATATCATTTTGAACAAAATAAACAAAAAACACGCAACACGCATCACAGAAAATACAAACACAATCATTGATCATATACTCACCGACATAAAACTAGAATACTCATTAACGAACTGTGATAATTCAATATCCGACCACAATATTTTACTCCTTGATGTAATTCACACATATACTAAAAACACATCTATAAAGTCGTCCCGAAAATATACACATATTGATTTTGATAATCTAAAGAATGATATCATCCAAAATCCCTTTCATCTTAACATGAATGACGACTCGGTATTAAACTATGACAATCTTGTAAACTACCTCACAAATAAAATTAATTATAATAGCATCACTAAAATTAACACAAAAAACATAAATAACCCAGACTGGATAACCAAAGACCTTATAAAATTAATCAACAAAAGAAACAGATTACACCTGAAACTAAAAAAACAACCAAACAACACGTTATTGAAAACAGAATTCCTAGTAGTAAGAAATAATATTACTAAGAAAAAACTAAACTTAAAACAAAAACACTACGGTGATCTTTTTAAAAAATGCGAAAATAACAGTAAAAAAACCTGGAAGTTAATAAACAACATCATACAGAACCAATCGAATACTTTGAATACTTTTTGTAATAAATTAATCATTAACAACGAAACAATCACAAACAACGTAGAGATATGCGACCACTTTAACAATTTCTTTTGTAACATTGGCTCCTCCTTAGCTAATAATATACACAACAAAATCACACACAATCTAGCCAATGAAATAACATTAGTATATGATAGCATGGAATCATTATATCTTCAACCTACCACGGAATTAGAAATAAGTAAAATAATAAAATCCTTAAAACTAAATGCAAGCGCTGGTTATGATACACTCAAATGTAAGACAGTTCTAAGTCTCTCCACAGAATTGGTTCCTATTTTATCAAAGTTAATTAATCAGTGTCTTAAAGAGGGAACTTTTCCAGATAGTTGCAAAATTGCTAAGGTAATACCAATTCACAAAGGTGGGTCCAAAACGGATACCTCAAATTACAGACCCATTTCTATCTTACCAATCTTATCTAAAATCTTTGAACGTGTAATCTACGATAGATTAAACAACTTTCTATCAAAAAAATCGTTCTTATATAAAAAACAATATGGCTTTAGGAAAAAATCAAACACACTTGCGGCAATAAATGATTTAATCAGTAAACTTAGAAGTAGCATTGATGGTGGAAATTATATTTTATCCATACTAATTGACCTTCAAAAAGCCTTCGATACAGTAAGCCATGACATACTTCTCAAGAAACTCGAGAAAATTGGTGTAATTGGTCCTGCTCTTAATCTATTCAAATCATATCTTAGCAACAGAAAGCAATTCGTTAGCATCAATAATCAAAATAGCAACCACCTACCAATAAACTACGGAGTTCCGCAAGGATCCATACTAGGACCACTTCTGTTCCAAATTTATATTAATGATATCTCCCAATTAGATTTAAACGGTGATATTTTTTTATATGCAGATGATACTGCAATTTTCTACTGGGGTAAAGATTTAAACATCTTACTAAAAAATGCACAGAGTGACTTAGACAAAATTAACAGTTGGCTCCAATCAAATATATTAACAATGAATGTTAAAAAAACAGGATACATGATTTTAAGCTCAACTCGTAAAATAATTCCTCCTCATGTACCCTTAAAAATTGAAAATAACAACCTGCAAATCCTGATACAGGAGAAATATCTTGGACTGTGCATTGATAAACACCTAACTTTTAAACAGCATATTCAAGATATTAAAGATAAAATCACCCCCTTTATTAGCGTATTCAGCCGAATATCATATCTGTTACCAAATAAAATTAAAAAAGGTCTATATTATAGCCTCGTACACTCACATTTAAACTACTTGGTTGAAATCTGGGGAAATACATGTGAAACATATATAAACGAACTACAGGTAACACAAAACAAAGTAATCAAAAAGCTATTTCACTTCAAACCTAGAACATCAACAAAAAAATTATATATAGAAACAAAACTATTAAAATTAAGAAAATTATATGAATATAATACATGTCTCCTTATTTACAAAATAAATAATAAACTCATACATACAAATACAGAACTCATTAAAACGTCCCAAGTACACACACACTTTACACGGCAACACGATAAAATACATTTAAACACGATACGTACTCATTATGGCAAGCAATCCATTGGTTACGAGGGAAGCAACATTTATAATTGCCTCCCAGACGAAATTAAAAATGAAAAAAGTATAGGTATATTTAAAAAAAAATTGTTCAGTTTTATGCTCAATCAACAAAACAATGAAAGTGAATAATATCGGTGTGTAATATATTTATGTGTAATATATATGTTATTTCTAGTTAAATAAGTGAAAATGTACTTTTCTTTTATCTAGAATAAAAATATTAAAAAAAAAAAAAAAAAAAAAACTTATGGGAAAGGAATGAAGCAACCGCAAATGGCACGAAACGCCGCTTGCAGTTGCTTCGCTCCTTTCCCGTAATTCGTGGCTCGGTTCGCGTTTAAGTTCGTAAGTAGTAAATACCATTACATACCTCGAGGAACCTAGCAGTGGCGGTCCGTGACTTTTCAGTAAGCTATAGTGGTAAGATTGAACACTACGACATTATTGATCTTCTTGGAGCTGAAAATACTTTTTTATTCAATTTTTTATTTCTTCAGTTAGGCGAAGCGTCGCATCCCTAAACTTCCTTTCTTAAAAAATGTGGTTCATCTATAACAACATTATCAATGATTTATTTTTCAATCTTATTACGCTAGCTTATTGAAAAGTCACGGACCGCCACTGGTACTGTAGGTTTAAATAGAAGTTTAAAATAAACTTTAAAAACTAGACAACCATGAAAAAAGTTTATTGATGACAAGGTATGGTTGTTTTACGAAAATGCAAATATAAGATAATTAGTCATATTATTATTAATTAGCGCCCAGTGATTCTAGAATGTACCGCAGTCCAAAATGGCAATAATTTTCCATTTTATGTCTATTTACATTTAAATTTTTGTGAAACAACCCAATTTAAGCCTTTTTGGTATTTATACCTCACAAGAGTCCCCACCATCTGGAGCTAGTCAGTGGGTCTATGGAATCTACAATAGGGGTGTGAATTGGGAGGTACCTGGCTATTCAGATATGTTGTCACTCTAAATGGTAATCTTTCTCCTGGACGACACTGAAAATACCTATATTCCCCTCTGGAAGTCTCCAGGAAGAGTATTAGAAGACCTAAACAACTTGGTTAGTTGGAAGAGGTGACCATTTTAAAAAGAGTTGTGTGTAAATTTTACTTTGCGGAAAACGCAAAGTTCCGCACTTCTGCCCGGGGATATTCCCTCGAGAGAGAGGCTAGAAGAAGGTCTCTCATTTGCCATTCAAATAGCCAAGTAAATTGGTAAGGAATCCTAAAATCTACTGGCAGGTGTCCAGATTACCTTTCTGCACGGAAAAAATAATACCTTTTTCGAGATTATTTAAAAGAGACGTGGAAATCTGCGGCGAGGAGATGAGGGTAGGACTAGAAACCTGTATCAATCACTGAACGACGGGCAGAAGAATTAAACTAGCCTCTACAAAACTTAAACAAACTGTCTGTAAAGTGTTAACAACCACATCTACACAACTTTCAGATTTTATTTGATTTTTAAATGATGGGAGAAAATAGGCACGTGATCTGAAAAACGAGATACAATCAAAGATTTGAGAATATTTTCTTTTAGAATCAGGATTCCCCCACGCTTTAGCATATTTACTGTAAATTTCAACACTATTTTAAACCACTTCTTAAAAAAATCACATTTCTTCTTGTTCACTGGACAAACCACCAATTTGAATATTCTTCGTCACCTTAATTATATGAATGTAAATGTACATTTAAAAGATACCGAGCTTATGATTGAAAGTACATTGCGGGCCAAAAACAATTGTGTTAGACTAGGAAGAACTGAGCAAATTTCACCACGGCAGAATAAAACATTAGAGAGTTTTAGAATAGTATACGTAAATATCGGTTTAACGTGTTAATCTGTAAGAATGTGTAAGAATATTGTTTAAAAACACGAAAAAACTAACTGCCTTAGATTTAAGAAAACATCAACAATGTTTTTACGAAATGTGTGATGTGTGCAAAACGTCCATTATCTTTGCGATCAGATTGTTTGATATTCCGCGGAATCCAACTGTATTTTAAACAGAACTTCGCAGTAACCATTTGGACCTCATGATTTGCCGACTTCAGTGCGTAACTGAATTTTATTTATTATTTTTACTTTTGTTGAATAATTCAGAGAGATCTCCTTAATGATAAACTTTGGTAACTAACGAACGAAATAATTCTGGATTAGTAAGCAGTAAGCGTAAAGCGGGCTTAAAAATTAATTCGTTATATTTTAGTACATTTATACAAGGCAAGTAATGCTAATTTATCAGAAGATTTATATTCCTAATGTAGCTTTGGGTGGAGATTGCTTTAATTTATATTATAAACATAGTTAATAAATTTTTCCCTTGGAACCCATAAGGTTATTTCTGCTATTTGCATGAAAGCTGAGATAATGAGATGAGGACTAAATTTTGAATTGCGAAAGAAAAAAATACATTTTTAAAGTAAATTCCGTTCCGTTCCTTCCCATCTTTTTAAAATTCACGTCCTTGACTCCCCAGATTGTACATTCTGTGGTCTAGAAGTGGTAACTTTAGATCACATATTTTTTGGTTGTCCCTCTCTAAACAAATATCCTCTCTTCTATCAAGCCATATCTAAAATTGCCTCCCCTCCATTCAACATCTCATCTCTTCTAAGTCTGAACTCGACTCCAATTTTCATTATAATTTTGAAATTTGCCTATTTAAATAAAATTAATATTTAAATTCACATTTCATTTCTCAATAATTTTAAATGATGGCCAAGAACACCCTTGAAGGGTGAAAGCAAGAAGTAAAGAAATTTTTGAAATCGAATAAAATATATATTGTAGAATCTTCTATGCTAAAAAAACTCCATTTAGCAAAAAAACTAATGGTTAAAAACACAGATAGAACCTTTTTGCTTTGAAAATTAGTATCACTCAAAGGGGTTCTATATGATTGTTTCAATTTTTGTTGGCTAATAAATAAAGATAATATATATATGTATATATTAATCAAAATATGTAGGTACTTCTGCGTATTCACTTTTTCATAAAGGTCAATTTTTTTTCTCAGTTTCACGCAAATGGTAAATGATACTTTGATGTCCCAAATGTGAGTTCAACCTATTATTTTTTTCCAAAAATATTTTAACCAGAGCAGATACAACTATGTTGCCCGTAAATTTTTGAATTAAATCTTGTCGTTCAAAAAATAAAATAACACTTAAATAATTATATTGGAATTTACATGTTTAACATAATACATTTGATTTGATTATGAAGAGAGAATTTTGGCCAAAATGTCTAATAGAACCTTGTTGTTCCGAGGTCATGAAATAATATTAGTTTTCTGTTGTATTTTTCAAACTTTTACGTCTTCGTAAATTAATGGTGGTATAAATAATTTATTATTATATGTAATTAATTTGATAAATAATATTATAACGGTTTGCTTTTTATGTGCTTACGCTATCAAACTACCGAGGTGTTCATATTTTGAAGAATGATATGATATAATATGTTTGGTGTTTAAAATATATATTTTTTACGGAGTAAATAAGGAACTGCACAATCGTACATCCTCCGTGGCTGAGCAATTATCTCCTTGATTAAGGCTCAGAGTTCACAGGTTCGAAACCAGGCTTGCATAAATAAGAACAAAACAGGGTAGGTACTTCACATACCTAAAGATTATAGATAGGTCTACTAAAATATTTGCAAGTCGATTCAAATACAATAGTACAGGATACCCTCGGTCTTGGGGAGAGACCAGAATTCAGAAATTATATAGCTTTAGATATATTAAGTGAACGCTTCTAAAGGAGTCAAACTCCTACTTTCACTAACCTTGCCGAATTTATTCAGACGCTATAGATCACACCAGGGCGGAATTTCGTAAAGACATTATAAAACATTTCTTTGGCCTCCTTCATTCCTCTTACGAGAAGCCGATATATTTCAATCAATTCAGAAAGGCGAACGTTCACTCAATCCTGTCCACCTCACCACGCAACAAAAATAACGTAACATCGGGCAGTTCACCAAGCACTTGAAAGCGTGAGGAACTTGTGAACCCTTCCACCGCCCTCGGCTAGCGGCACGTACCACGCCGAAGGACGGTTCTCGGTTGAACCTATCAACCCAAGCGAGCGCGAGACTCCGGCCATTAGCGGCTCAGTCCCCCGTCCCTTGGCACTTATGCCCAACTATTCGCCTAATGCAGAGTACGGTTACTTTCATTAACTGAGAGCTGCTGAACTCACGAATTAAATAAAGTCCCTTCGCACGCTAAATATAACATTAATTTGGAGAAACTCTTTGTAACGAGCTGACAAAAATAGAATGGAAATAAAACACTATCGAAATACAGAAAGACGATGCACCTACATACTAGTTATTTTTAATTAACCATCACTAAAAAATCAAAAAAATGGAGTAAACATAAATACCGTTAAAAAGGGAGATTTAAAAATTATTTTTGTGATTATGATTATCTTAATAAAAATGTGTAATTTTAATTCTTACTTATTGATTTCAAAACGATTAAAAACCGCACATTCCGAAACGGTTCCAACTGGTTACAACGTCATTACGACATAAAAAAGTCAATGTCTGGTGAGACGGCTATATGACGGCATGTAGATTTGGCGGTAAAACGAAAATGGCACATTTTAAATTATCATAGAAAATTGATTTGTCAATATATAAATATATTAATACCTTCATTTAATTTTAATTAAAGAAACTTAAAATACTCTAAATAAAATACTATTGAGATCGAAACATAAAGCAGGGTAGTTCATATTAAACCTTTTTTATATTTACACATATGTACATTCATGTATTTTGCTAAATTTTCACATTTAAAAAGCAAGCATTTTTTAGGTGATTCCTCATAAAAGCGCCCCTGTCTGTTCAGTGTAAAAACACGGTAACTATATTGCCACCGGAAGGGCAACATTGTGAGGAGGGTCAAGGTAGGGGCTGTAGTTTGAAGAGAATATGAAGGAAGAAAAACGAATTCCGACAGTTCGTTCCACAAACAAGTCGTAGAAACGACCCCTTCTCATGGAGCCAACGTCAACTGTGAACGGGTGTTCCGTTGTCCGTTGAGTTTCGTGTAAGTGCTCCAATGCACAGGGTATCAATACTGCAAACTTTTTGGAGCAGGCTCCATTGAAATCCGGTTCTGTAGAACAGACTCACGCGTGATGTGACATTGCGTATGTCCATTGGATATAGCATGGGTTAGACATTCCAGTCAGTTCAAGGCATTGGTTGTTAAATCCTTTTTAAAACTTTAAGCAACTCGTCCTTAGACCGAGTTAAGTATAAATGAACACTTTTGGTCCTGATAATGGAAGGTTCTTACGAAACGGCTGGCCAGTTTAAACAAATACAACATGCAACTTTATTCATTGTCTTTTCAGGCATACCGTATTCTAAAGCTCTACTATCTACCGTTAAACGTTACTGTATTATGATGACTTGTCTCATTTGATTTAATATACATAGTTATTATTTTACATTCTCCGGACTGAGAGACAAGTCAATATTAATTAGGCAGATAGACAGCTTCAATAAACCATAAAACTGTATTTTCATCAACTGATGTTATCGTCTTAACGATTCAAGGTTTTGAGACTAGATGTGGTATAATGTAAAACCATTTTGTTTTGTTGCCTAGAATCTGCCTAATAACTATTTTAAAACTTACCACAATTCAGCAAAAAGACTCGCCTGAGGTGAGTAAATCTTACCTGTAACAAAATTTTTTTTATTAAAGAATGATAAATTTCACTTAGAGTTGGGATTTTTGGCCGTAGACAATAACATGTGATTCAACAATTCTAATAAAAGGTTCATAAATAATTAATATATTATATTTCATAAATAATTAATGTATACCTATATACGTCTAACAAATAATAATATACCCAGTAATATATCTACAGAATAGGTAGTATCTTGGTAAAGTTTGTGAATTATTCATATTGAAAATAATACGGTGTTCCTCAAATTATAAGCCATTTGAATAAATCTCCGAGGGAGATATGGATAATATAAGAAGATTTAGGGAATCGTTTGCATAACTAAATATATTATACAGGGTAACTTTGCCGTGTTTTCACATTGTAAGTCTCCCGTGGAAGACTAAAAATCAATTATTATTTAACTGTTGACATTTCTTACGGCCGCTTTTGCCAGCCAAAATGAACAATGTTTAAGTATGTAGATATAATGTAAGTTAGAACACACAATCTCAGTATTACCAACGCAATTTCCACTCAGAGGTACATAGGTACAGTTAAAGTTCCGCTGTATTACGATCTGTTAGTGAAGGCCTCCTAGTTTTTGCACGTCAACAACATAACTTTATTCCCAAAACATATATGGTAAATCACAATCAAGATTGGTTTATGCTTTACAGGATGTTAAATCTTGCATTTTTTGGTTAAGTTAAATATAAGAATGTTAATGAAGCAAGTGTGTGCCAAAACTGAGTTGTTTGACGGTCCGTCCTCTCTGATTGTTAGTTAGTTAATTATTTAGTTAGGTTAGGCTGGTTAGAATAGTGTTTGTTCTTTTAATGAACTTTTCTTCAATGTTCCGTTTTGTAATGGAACCGAATTTAAGATAGTATGAATAATATACAATGTACGAGCCAACAACCAAAAATGTACAGTAATACAAGCTGTAAACTGAGGCAATAAAATCCTAACATAAATAACTCACTGCTCACTCCATCCATGAACGCGCATAAAATAAAATACAAGTACCTAGTATTTAAAGAGCAGTCAGCTGAAAATATTGCTTATGACTTATCACGTGCTGAGCTACTAAAACCGCACCACGAATTTACAAAAAAACGGCCGAGAAAAACAGTGAATGCAGATGATATACGAGACCGAGATATTTCTATCGCAGCTCGCGATTCATTCGCCTGAATGTACATAACTGAAAAACTCCCATAAAAACGTAGATATTCATGGTGTTACGTTAACTATCTGTACTCTAGATGACGGAATCCGTGGTTAAGTGGGTACGATCATTAGCTACGAATTCTAATTTCATAATTTATTCATTAAAAATAATTTACAGTACCTTCCAGATTGGTAGATACTTTCAGTATAGCCCTTGTGAAAGCCACCATTTATAATTTAATAATTAATTGGTAATGTTTTTAAATGCCTGCATTGTGCTTCTGTGATATTTTAGCGCCCTTGAGGTGAGTTTTTACGAAAACGGTGCTATATAAATCAGCCAAATGTTACTATAATGTAACTGCTACAAACCTAACACGTAAACAATACTGCTTGTATGAGTGGAACCACAGTATCCTCCTTGAGAATCTGAAGGACGATGTTTTGTTTGTACTTATGACGGCGTAATAACACCTTAACCAAAAATACTTACACCTCAGCAAAGTTTATCCTAGTGAGGTGTTTACAAAACACTACTACCTACCCATGCAGATACTGACTATTTACATTTTTTGTGTAAAAACTGTTACTTATTATGTAAAATGAATGTAAGATAATAGAAAGTAATAAATAAATAAAAATAAAAAAGGGTCGATACGTTGCTTGAAATCGCTTCAGCCGCTTTTGGTTAACAGACCTGTATAGAGCTTATGCGATTTTTTGCTGTAATTAAGTAGAATTAATATATATTTATATATGTATTTATATATATATGAATACATATACATACATACATATATATATACAAACATACCATACAAGCATACCATATACATACGAACACAAATATATGATTATTATTATAAACAATATTTTTTGCAAACAATATTTTTTTTTTGTAGGATTGGAGCATTCTCCCCAGGGACAGTGGCTAACTGCTATGAAATTTAAAAAAAGTCTAATAGTAGTAGTAAAGTTTAATACTTAAAAAAAATGGTTCGACTGAGAATTGAATATTCCTCCCCAGAGACTGGAGACAACCGCGCTAACAAATGAGCCAAATCCGAATTGGGTGGAACCGACATTTATTTCGTATATTAACTACTGTGACGTCATTCAATTTCAGAGAAATGCGTATAGGTTAGCTCGATGCGATGTGGGGAAGTGGGAAGTGAACCTGTTATCCGTCGATGTGTTTTTAATACGTCATAGTTGGCAAATAAATAAATTGTGGAGAAGAAGGTACCTCAGGAATCATGTTGTGAAAGAAGTATCATAAAGTGGCATCTTGGAACACCCACTGACAATCCTCGTGAACTGTATTAAATTGTCTTGCTCATTGTCAAATGAACATACCATATACATACAAACACAAATATATGATTATTATTATAAACAATATTTTTTGCAAGCAATATTTTTCTTGTACATATCACATATATCGTCGCTGTGAAATCAAACCGGCATATCTGCAAAATGCTAGTTTTTCACCAGAGCGCTTTAAAGATTTCGCATATGATATTTTCCTTTTAACGTCCGTTTGGTTCACCTCAAAGCCACCTTATGAATGAATAAAATTTAGACGAATACTGCTTATTGAAGTAGTAGTTGCAAATAAATCGAAAATTGCTTAAATTAAGAGTAAAATGCAGATATGCCAGTATGGCTTTAAAATCAGTGTAATATTTGCTTTTGTGTCATAGTGGCTTCTTCTTTTGGAACCTGTTTTAGGTATAAAAAAAAGATAATGTTGTCAATGAAAAAATAATCTATTGCTTCACAATTTTTTTATAAACAATTAACATAAAACTGCTCTTCCCTTTGCTGATAACTTCAAAGTTTCCCAATCGTTTATGGAAATCTGAATAAATTGACGGTATTATCCCGGCGGTAACTAACTTTAGGATACCATTTTTCTTCTTCTCATCAATGGTCTCTTGGAATAAGCTTGCATCAGAACAGGATTCACGCTCCCATTGCCGCGTTTATTCCTTTTCTTCCTCCCCCCAGGCATGTGATCCGTAGGATGTTTTGAAGTAAAAGTTGCCGTCGTCTTTAATTGCTTTAAACATTCGAATTACCTGGAGGTCCTTCAGAGCTTTTATATCAAAAAGTCCTCATGACTCAACTCATGAACCAGGTTTTGCCACTTTTCTTTGCCGTTTTCATGGCCATGGCGTATCGGGAAGGTAAGTATATCGGTCCGCTTCGGAGTGCTCTTTTAACTTATTTTTCAATGGTTGAGTGAGCCGAATCCACCTTGTTTTGGTTGTGGCCCTTTACTAAAAAATTGTGAGTGATATATTTTATGTTTTTTAATGTTGTAACAGCATATTTGTACATTGCCATCATACAGTTATTTTTTTGTTGTTCACAACAATTATCGTTGTAAAAGACAACGTCTATTGGACAGTCAGCTCTGTGTTGGTTCACTCTTCCACGGGTTTTAGACTCGTACTCCTCACCGCAGTTTCGCATCTTTCAGTTTGCTAAAGTTTTTTTTATTAAATTTGCCTATTTTAATTTATTTTTTTGACCGGGAGAAATTTTACCCGGGTCAGACTTTTTGGCATATATGCCGGTTTGTTTTAGTTGAGGCTGCTATAAACGCTTTTGTTAAGTGCAAACCGGATTATCTGCCAATAAGTCATACAATAAGTCATATCTGGGTAATAATAAAAATGTACTATTGTGAGATAATTCAGTTTTACTTACATGATGGACGCATTTCCCCCTTGAAAGTTTTGAAGCAACTGGTGTATTGCGGAATAGGTCTGTCTTCTGCTAAAAAAAGTGGCGATTCCCGCGTAAATGCATACCGGCCCAACGCCATCCGACAGATTTTTATTCAACTATACGACATGCTGGTTCGACATAAGAATAGAAGGGAAAAAAAGAAATTTTTTGACACCAATAACTCAAAAGCTCCATTTTTGCACATATGCCGGTTTGATATAACAGCGACGATATGTAAAATCAAGAAGATATTGTTTGCAGACGACCCAGTCTTCGCGTTGACACATTCTCAGCTATGCAAATCGTTTATTATGAATCAATATCGTCTTACCGCTGAACCTTGACTTTACCTTACTTCGTCTTTACCTTGACGAGATATTCATTATGACGTTAATTAACACCGGCATCTCTTTCGAGTCCACAGCTCGAAAGTTCGTCCTCTGACAAAATATATCAACAACATGTTATATTATATTTCCAAAACGTGACTGCATGTCCTAGAGTATTATTTCCATTATGTAGATATACAATAGACGTACAAAATTTAACTATTTTTTGTAACTCTTAGTTTTCTCTGGGCTTGCGTCATCATCGGGGATGTTCTGTAAACGCTATTTTAAGGATGTAGGAAATAAACAATAACCATGCCTAGTTTAGCACACGAATAAAGTATCCACAAACGACACGTCCTTGTCCGCAAAATGTTAATAGTGTACCATAATGTAGGACACGTGTTTGGCGGGTTTTCCGATTGTGCACTGGTGTCAAAAGGATTACTAAAGGCAGTTTACGAAAAATTATTGTGAAAGGGATAATTTTTCAGTTATTCCATTTCTGTAAAAAACCTTGAACTTTGTGATCTGGAAAATAGAGAAAATAATAAAAAGCAACTGATCGCTGCCTGCGGTTACAATAAAATAATAAGAAAATAGAGTAATAATTGAGTACGCTTCACGCAAACCGCATAGTAGGCAGTATATCATATGCTTTCATTTTTCTGTAATATAGCTTGGGAATAGGAGGCACTTGACTTGTGGACAAAATACGTTGATTATTTAGCGCATTAAATATATATAGATATGCATCGACAAGTGATTGATTAACCTTGAAAGATAAAGCCAAGGACAAACGAAGAAACAATGGTTTTGGCAATTTATTTATTCTACTTATGATTCGAGTGGTCATGATTTTTTTGTTTTTTTCATATTGAATAATTAGTTGAAAAATTAAAGTTGAGATGGTGGCGATTTCAAAATGAAAAGCGGATTGACCGAGAAACGAGTGTCAAGAGAAGAGTAAGTGGTTAGAAGGAGTCTAGAATGACCCAGGAAGACAAGATACAATCAAGTGCATCAAATACTCGTAATGTGTCATGTTAGGAGAGGAAATAACAGAAGAGTTTGTGTAAGACAAATGCTTGAGTGTGATTGAAGCAAGGAATGTGTGCCAAGAAGAAATTGGTTGCGTTTGATCCATTATTCCTACCCATAACAAAATACTTATGTACTTAAAAACGTATACTAATGTACGTAAAACTTCGTTTCTAGTGCAACATAAAAACACAAATTTTACACTAAATAAAAATAATTAATTTTGTTTAAACCGCTATTTTAATAAAAATTATCTATATTTTTCGGAACCAAAACCACGACTCATTCAAGAGGGAACTAAGTAAATTTTGTCAATGTTTAAGCGCGTGTAAGGTTGCTTCATCACGATACAAAGTATACATTTTTCAATCAAAAAATATGGGCGTTGGCTCGTCTCGTGTTTCAATGTCCATTATTATGGACTTGGAATACTTAAAATCTGTGATCAGAAACGTAGACAGTAAATAACTTTTCAATAATCATGAAACATTAAAAATAATTGGTCAAAAATTGCCAAAGAGTAGACGTGACGTTAAATTAATGAAGTCTGTCGGAATACTCTACTGAATTCGGTGAGAATACTATATCAATTGGCCCGCTGTGGATACCGAGTGAAATTGACGGCCGACGGATTACAACAAAAAAAATTGAAAAGCAATTTCATAATTCCGTTAAACCCACCACAATGAATTAATTCCATGCAAATAACAACTTGTCTATGAAGTAACAAACCATCAACATTTTGGTTTTTCACGATATCAAAATCATCAAACCAATTTGAAAATTATGAAGCGCTCATAAATAATGTATGTATTTGAATTGCGTAAAACAATGTATACCAAAACTATCCTGCAAGCGTAAAATAGCTTTGTGAGAAGTATTTTTAAAATATATATCCCTGATCAAATCATTGTAATTTAAAAGCGTGTATTCGTCTTTTCTGGTTGACGTGTACAGGTTAGTGTGTTATTTGCTGTTATTGATGGAAGAATGGTAATAAAAACGATACAATTTTTTTTATGAATACCGCACAAGAGCTCAGTTGGTAGAGCGATGCTCGTCACGTCAAGCGTCCTGGGTTTAAGTAATAGATGTGACCGTATATTATTTCTGTTTCAATTTTTCCTTCGTAATATTGTAAAATTTTAAATAAATGTTTCAATAAATTATAAACGTGTTCCAATTATGCTCCTAACTCAACATCAATTATGTAAAACGGTCACGATGTTTATATTATCTATTATTGCATAAATTAATGCTAAATAATACACTGTAAGTAATATTTTCCAGGAATATTATGTATTATGGTAGTGAATAAAATTACATTATTTAACTAAAAAATATAATAAGCAGTAATTGTTGATTTAGGTACTAGTACGTATTGAATCATTTGGCGGGTTGAAAATAAGCCGACATAGCTCAGTGGATACAGAGCACCTGACCGGACATCAGAAGGCACGGGTTCAATTCCCGTTGGCGGCATTTATTTTTACTCGGGTGATATTTTCAATTTGTATTAGTATTTCGGATGACCAATTATTGCTTATAATTTATTTAATAAAATTAGTCAATGACATATAGGTTAACTTTTGATAGTGTAAAATCAAATAGATGCACGAAGATCTTAGTTTTCATTTAGAAATTGTAATTTGTGAAACTGAGAACAAAAGTTGCTTACTGACATTTTTAACTCACGCATTACGTAGGTGCCTAAATCATAAAAAAAATCTGACCCATTTTCTTAAACGTATAACAAGTTTCTGGTTAACTCTTTAAGTTAAGTTCCAAAAAAAATGTACGATATTTTTTAAGCTCCGAAAATTATTTAAAACACGTACGATTTGAGATATTTAAAACACGTTTGGTTCTTTTAATTAATATGTTATAGACGTGAAAATATTCACAGTGTATCTTTAAATGCAACTAAAGCATTTTTCGAGACATTTTTGTTCACCATTTTCGCTTAATTATTATGGTTTTTTTTAATATCAGCGCGGTCCCTCTCCCATTCGATTTTACAATTCTCCGTTTCAAACCATCTTTGAACGCTTAATACGGGGCCTTAACGTGAGCATAGTTTTTATGGACTGGACGCCACAGTCCGCCACTCACCACTGCAAAGTAGTAGAAGAAACAGACAACTGAAATCCATGTCCATGATTTGTGAAATTATCGAAATTGACATCAGTGGCCTCAAATGACGGGAAATCAGTGTACCTAATAATCAATTAAACATATTGTGTATCTTTCAAGGTTCTTTCATCACCACGCCGAGGCTACTCAATTACAGCTCATCGTGTAGCGATTTCCCATTAAATCGTTTTTATTCTTTTCCATCGATAAAAAGCCGAACGTTTCGTTTAAAGGGGGCTCATTCGAGTGGACAGGCACTTAGTCAGAACATTCAAAGTTACTTGATGAATTATTGAAGCGTGTGTTCGAAGGCGTATTCTAGGTAGGTACTTAAGAACCATCACAAAAAATGTTTAATAATATTTTTTTACAAGTGATTTTATAATTTTTTAAGGTGCTCCTTATAGGTCAGGTACCTACTCAGGTAAAACAACATTAACATGAAACATTTAATGTAGATACGGCGTATATATTTATTTGTAACTTTTGCAGACAATATGTAGTAACTTTATTAGGGGGGGTTGCGATCAATGGACCAGCGCAGCGTAACGATTGGACCACTTCATTTTTTTCAGAATCTAACTGTTTCTTAAGTTCAAGGTCAGACTTGCTTCTCTACTCTCAGTGTCTTCGCGACTTCTATCGGAGTGTGATGTATTTCGGTATGTCACCGGAGCTCCGGATATACAATTTACGCTGTGGACACATGTAAATATGATGTTATGCATTATTTGTAACTCGTCATTACTATTATAATTTATTACTGTTGTTATTTATTGTTATTTTAATAAAAAGACGAATAACTTTGTTTACATCACTTTATTTGTACACAATCAACATTGTTCACGAAACATGTTGATTGTGTACAAATAAAGTGATGTAAACAAAGTTATTTGTCTTTTTACTAAAATAAATAATGCCATCACAAAGTGAAAACCTTTCCGAAGAAGTTTTCTTCGAAAAAACTGTTATTTATACTTCAACGTATTCGAAAAGACCTTTAAGATTTATTAAAGCATTTTTTGTTGTTGAAAAAACAGCAATTCGCGATGGTTGGACCGTCGTGGTGGCTCCACTATTGAACCGGTCCAAGGGTGGAAATGATTTTTTTGCATTATTAATGTTTTTGATTTTTAGGATGGCAAAAAGAGGGACAAGTGGAATGAAACCAGCATTCTCCTGGCATTGTCAGGCTTATCTCATAACCAAGTTGCTCTAAACGCAGCAAGTAGGATGTATGGAGTACCTAAGGATACATTAAAACGAAGACTCTACGGCGGAAAAGAACAAGCGAAAAACTAACTGTAGCTGCAAAATTTGTATCGATTATAATATGCGTGATGTCTGTATGAATGTGTGTAAGTGCAAGCAAGATAGCATGCTTGCGAGATGCTATAAAAGGCGATGCATACTAGGATTGTCCCTATTTTGTTACAAGCAGCTCCCCAATAAATATCAGTACAAGATCAAGTATCATTATTGTGTACGACCTTCACCCGCTACAATATTCCATACATTACAATATGATACAGTGTCTTTTTTTTATTTTATTTTTTTTTATATTAACTCCACACAGGAGGCCCTGAAGAAAATAATTTCCCTCAGGGCCTATGTCATCTTTGGGGATGCTGTGTGGAGGGTCTTTGTGTGGAGAGGAAGGAGTGAACATGGGTCTTGAAGAGTCCCATGTTGTAGGAGGGAGGAAACACAGAGGCCGGCATTTCGTTCCACAGCCGAGCTGTTGAACTTAAGAACGAATCGAATTTCTAATAATAGAAAAGGTGTAATTTTTTTTTTTTCTTAAAATGTAAAGCGTGTAACTGAATTATGACTATTAACTTAACAATAAAGACGTGTATGTGAAAACTCTCGAACCGTGAGCTCTGGCGTCATGAAATTTAAATACACAAATTCCTATATTCGAAAGTGTTAGGTAACGCAACTGTTTTCAGCTCACAACGACAATTCTACCATGAGCTATGGAAGTACGGAAGTAAATATAAAGTAGGTAGAAGTAAAAAATGGCAACGGAAAAATTTTCCATTGTTGTCAATTTTTCAATTAGGAATAATTGACAGCACCCCGAAGCCGGAAAGTAATTAATAGCGATATTCAGTAAAGAATTATTGAAGTCACATTTATCAATGATTGACAAAAAATTGAAACACATCAGCTTTTCATGATAAGTCCGAACTAAAAAATCAACTCAAAACTTTCATCACCCAAAACTAGCGGCGTCAATTTATGATATATAAATATGTATACTGTAATATGGGGTGACATTCGGATCGGGAGCGACTTTGATAATCGTAGATAACTGCATATTCTCGCTACCATCCAGAGATTAATCACTTTTCATACATAAAAAAACACTGGGCAATGTGGATACAATGACGTTTTCAAATAACTGTCAAACCAGATATATACAAACATATTGAATGTAAATAAAATTCTCATCGATTATTCTTATCGTGTCATTTATATTTTAAATTACGTTAGTATCTATCTATATAGGTAAAAAATAAATTGTACAGTAATATCATAACTTCTACAATATTGTAACTCGCAATTTTGAAAGCATTTTTTCAAACATTTTTTTGGAGTTGGTGTAGGTATCACTGTAATAAGCTTATACATAAAAAGGCGCCCTACACCGAAAGGCGGTTTTATTCACCATTTTGTTTTTATATTTCGATAGTATATAGTATATATAGTTGTGCAATAAATATGACATAAACTATGACGTATCCCACACAACTGATTTTATAAATAACATGTAAACAATTTTTTTTGAGAATTAGAGAAACTGGTCAATGTTACCCAATTTTACCGGTATATTACGACGCTATCTGCAAAGTACTAGGTACACCTAACCAGAATCATTAAACACTTAATTGACAGCCGTGCCATCGTCGCCACCATTAAATACCATGTGCCGATTATGAACACAAGACAAAATGTAACATTCTGCTAACCAATAGAATGTATGATCTAGACTAGACAACAAGGTTGGGGATACTATTGATGTATTTACTCACATCATTAATGTATAGAATTAAGCGTAATCTATACCAGCACTCTGTAAATCCTACAAATTATAGTAACATTGGTAATGTAGTTGTAGTTTTTTTTCTATTTCTTAAGTTACTGTTACGTGTTTTAATAATAATATTTTATATTTAGTTTATCAGTTTAATTTAATTTCATGCTTTCAAAATTTTGTGTATAATTTGCGGTAATTCACTTAGGACGGGTTGTTTCAGAAAATTTTAACAATTCATCAAATTTCAAGCTCTGTGAAGGTTCTGTTTATGTTCTGTTATTATATCATTATTGGCCAGTTGTTGGTTCTATTCAAGTATGTATAATAACAGTGCTTGAATAGAACCTTGACAGAACTTGAAAATAAATTTGAAATTAGATGAATTGTTCAAGTTCTTTGAAATAACCCATCCTAAGTATAATTTGTTCTTATAATCCATATAAAAGCCTCGCTGGGCGTTAAATAAGAAGATATAAAAATACAATTAAATAAAACACCTCCCTATACCTTCAACTCAAATGCGTAAATCATTTTATATCCAATTCATTATTTTGTAAAGAATGGGGACATAATTATCTTTCCATATTATTATTATTGACACTCGTCCACATCGCTCACGAAATAATTCAACAAGGCCAAAAGGAAAATGATTATGGAACCGTGAACCCAAAGCAAATGTGCGTAACGTGAAAGTCAATAGACCAAATCCAATCCATTACCAAACAGACGGATTGTCCTTTATTTCGTTTGAAGCGTATTTACTGTCATTTAACCTGTGCCGTATTCCCGTTTCGGAGACTCTTGACATTTGTTTGAAATAAAATGTTTCCCATATTTTCTACGCCCCTCAAGTCTTGATATAGGTAAAGCACTGGAGCAAAGAACTACAACTGCCTTTGATATGTTTTTTAAAAGGAAACAGCGTAAGGATGAATCAGGAGCGTAGATATTTAGAATATGTTTGGGACACATCATGATCCAGTTTTCAATCAGTTCATAAAAGGTTTTATGATTAATTAAGCTCAGACCCAAAAAAAATCATAGGATAGTCGCAATTCTCGACAGTTCGGTACGCATTTTGAAAATATCAATTGTCATAATTTACTATGAAAATATTATGTTTTATGTGGATACTTCTTCACTCAATCAGTTCCAATTTTAAAATTACACTTAAAATCAAAGCAAATTCGAGTTCATTGAAACAATGTTACGCAGGACAAATGTCCAACTGAAATTAGTGTTTTCGATTTGATTTGATTTAATAACCAAAGGAAAGGTTAATGAAAGACGTGTCGGGGAAAGATGTCGCACTTTAAGGCTTCAAAATCTACGTGACTGGTAAGAGTGGAGTTGGAGTTGTGCTTGCACGGTGAAGATTGCGGAGATGATTGCCAAACCTTCGACATGAGCAAATTAAAATGAATAATGATAATTATTATATTCAAAAGATTAATAAAAAATATATTATTGGTGACTAATACGTTATAATCATGCAAACTGATCAAAGGAGAGTTACAGAATTTACGTAGCTTATAATCAAGAATCTGCCAGAGCTTACCGTCTGAGGTTCTTGCGGCTTCAGCTAAACAGATATGTGGCTTTAGGGTAAAAATAATGTTGTGTAGTTCTTTCATCGTGGCCGGTGGAGAAGCGGGCATCAATCCAGTGATTAAAACTGTCATGTTTGACAGAAAAAGGTTCCAGCAAATGAATGGCCAAGCATAGTTAAATCGTTGTTTATTTACCTTCAAATGTTTGTTTTCATAATAGTTTTCCGCTTTAGTACAAACAACTGCTCATATTAACTCTTTTTTACCGAGTAAATGGGTAATTTATTGGTTTTCAACCACTAACAGAGCTTTATTACACAAATGTGTAATAAAGGCCTGTTTGTTTGAGTGGCCATATGTATTATTTGTGTTTTAAAACCATAATTTTAAGTAAACCCTGATGAGGTGAACGTTATTATTTTATTGGTAAACTAATGTTTAAGACAAGATTTTTTATGCATAGCACAAAGGGTAACAATTATTTTACAAGCAATAATTATTCGCCTGAAACACTCATCCACATTGAAAAATCTCCTGATAAAAGATACATGACGCCAACGGGACTCGAACCCGTGTCCCTTCGATTTCCGGTCGACATCTCTGACCACTGAGCTATGGCGGCTTATCTCTTATCCGCGAAATAATTCAATATATTAAAATAAAGTTGGTTGTTTTCAGGTGAAAAAATGTAACAAGCAGTAATTGTTGAATGAAACACTAGTATATATATTGAATTATTTCGCGGATAAGAGATAAGCCGCCATAGCTCAGTGGTCAGAGCTGTCGACCGGAAATCGAAGGGACACGGGTTCGAATCCCGTTGGCGTCATGTATCTTTTATCAGGAGATTTTTCAATGTGGATGAGTGTTTCAGGCGAATAATTATTGCTTGTAAAATAATTGAGGTGAAGGTTGTTCATGAAATATGTAGGTTGTATTAAAACTGACAGACAGAACATTTTAAATCGATATGCGAATTAGTGAGTCTATTGTATTCCATCTCATTGGTTGAAAAAATCTCATAAAAATCACGAGGATGCATTACAAATCGGCCAACATTACTTCCGTCGTAACCATCCTTTCTCTTCCCCAACTCCTCCTCCCCACTCCCTTCAGCCTTACAACATATACATGGTGTCCGGAAACTCGTAGTACAAGCCGGAAACTGGAGAATGTAAACCACACGGGGAACCAAATAAAAATAAAGTTTTTTGATTTGAGCATTTTTATAAAAAAAAAAAAACCAAAAAAATATATTTTTCGGCTATTTCAGGGTTCAAATTTTTTCGTCATTATTTGTTTTACTTTTAAATTTTTAAATAGTTTTAATTAGTTGGGTACTTTTATCTTCAGTAATAATTTATAAGAATTTGATCAAAAAAAAATCAACTTCTGACTCGATTTACTCGAAAACGAAAGCTCAAATCAAAAAAAAATATACTACAAAATCGACTCCAAATGTGATGTAGATTCACCAGTTTCCCGCTTGTACTACGAGTTTCCGGACACCATGTATAAGGTCAAAAAAATCAAAAATCCTATAGAAGTTGAATATCAAATAAAAAGTTGAATACATAATATAGGGAGAACAAAAAAGAAAATAAACTGACACCAAATAAAAATTGAAACCGAAACCACAGTTGAGTGGTTAAATTGGCACAAAAAAAAACACCACGTTATATATTTACAACTATTTCAGATAAAACACTACAAAATATATTTATAATAACCGCAAGTTATTCATGCAACTAAATTTTAAAAACATGTAAATGAAATCCTCAGCACAGGAGATCGCAGTGAAGATACCATCATCTTTATTTGTTACAAAAACATTTATTATTATAATGTGTGATGCCATAGTCGAACTGGCGCAGATCAGTTGAGACTTGTGCGGTATGGACATCATCGGTAGGTACAATAATAATTGTTCTAATAACTTGGAGATTCTGCGTATCATTGACCCAAAAAACGGAGTCTTGTTAACATGTGTGCCTTTTATATTTCTAAAACATTGATACTAAAGAAATTCTTAATTGAGCTCTAATTTGAGAAGTTTAAACAGTAACGATATTAGAATGGATTCTAAGGTCCACGGTGATAAATCCTGTTGTACTAATTTATAATTCTAGTACGACCTCAGCACACGAACCTGCGGGCTCTTTGAACCACGGACTGTTTCTGACACATGACAGTCTATCCGACTGAAGGCAAGACGGCCAACACACCAGACGATAAACAATGTTTTTACAAAGCAGGCTTTCTTGGAAAACGTTAAAGGAAAGCAAAATGAATAAAAACACATACCAAATTTTCATAGAAATACTTGTCGATGTTATTAGAATACAAAGTCTTAAACTTTTTGTAATGAAAATATATGAAAAGTAACACGGCCTGCTTCATGTTAGGTACCATAAATTCTCCATTATCTTGAAACAGTAATAAAAATCCAAACAAATTAGTGACACGTTAATAAATTATAGAATCCTTAGGCAGGCACATTTTGATTATAAAGATTCGAAGTGGGTAAATAACAGGAACATGATATGCCTTTTTTCGGTATTCATGACTATCCAGAACGAAAAGTTTTCAGTTTAAATTTCTACACCTGTATTTTTTTTTATCAAATTACAAGATTTTGTTAAAAAAAAAATCTGAAAAGCAATCTCCGGCCCGAAGTCAGACAGCTTTCCCATCCAAAAGTTAGAATTGAAAAACTTTTGGCCCCAAGAAATCACCAAAATCGACAAAAAAAGTCATGACACGCATCTGGTAGGCAACTCCTAACGTAGTTTATAAAATTAAGCACGCGCTAAATAAAATATTCTCTTTAGAGAATTAAACTAGTCCAGTCAAGCGGAAACCTTAGAGGGTCGTTTCTCAAATTTTGTTCCGAGTAATGTAATAATATACATAAGAAAGAAGCGGTGCGAGATAAATCGCGTTAAATCATGCATTATTAAGCAGTAAAATGTCCTTAATAATAAAACAAACAGCACAAACAACATCCGTTAAAAATAAATATCGTGTTATTTTAGCTGTGGTTTTTTTCCTCGAAAGAGTTGGAAGAATCTTACATTCATTCTCACTCAGATGGCAGAACATGGCGGCATGTTTGAGAATTAATCATATCATTTGTGCGCGGGTCTTGCCAAACAAATTTTTTTTATTTTTTATATGTTCTTTATTCAGTAAAGTTTATACATTACAGTAAACGGGTAAATTTTTGGCCACCACACTAGGCACATGCCCGTGTTGTAGTGGTCAATTTTATGTTAAGTATAATAATACAAATTAAAAATAAGTTGAATGAAAACAAAATAATATAAAAATAAAATAAAATAATTTATACATCTAAAACAAGTATGAAGTATAAAGGAATTAAAAATAATGCAAAATATCTACATAAGTTTAAGATATATGAATATAAAAAATAATTATTACATTAAAATAAAGAAAAGAGCAGGTGTAAATCAGGAGGATTAGGCTTGCGCCGTTCCTAGTTCCCCGGCCATGGCGCATGCGTCTCCCACCCTGGAGGAACCTCGTCAATAGGTCATTCCATGTTCACTGTTAACAACATTTTCAATCAGCCTCATCATGTCACTTTTCAAAGCCAAGTACGTAGTTAAAATTGTAACTAGTTCCGTATCAAAAGTTTTTATTGAAATGAAGCTTAAAAAACTTACTTAGATAGAAAAAAATATGTAATAGCGTTGATAATATTATGTTAAATTTTATTTTTTATCTTTCAAAAGGCTATTTTATACTTGAGAGAGATAAGGATCTAAAGTCTTTATTTCAAGTTTAAAAATGGTTATTTTTGTTCCTAATACTTGATCTTCATTGTTGTTATTATTTAAATTTAAATTTGTAAATCTTTTGCGCGGTTTTATTTCGATTACTGTATAATAATGACTAGCCGTTTAATAAATAAAGATTCAAAATTTTAAAATTGGAAATTCATATGTCATACGACATATATTCTGGTCTAGTAATGTGTAATTTCTATCACCTAAGAAATTCTAAAAATACAGTACTATAGGATACATATGTCTTATACTGATTTACTCGCCTCTGTAAGTGAAATTAACGATCTCGGCATTACTTTCGATTCAAAGTTTAACTTTCTTTCACATATAGAAACAGTCACCAACAAAGGATTAAAAATGCTCGGCTTCATTCTCCGAAATGGCAGAGACTTAAAAAATATTTCAACACTAAAAATCTTATATTCCTCACTTGTTCGAAGTCAAATCGAATATAATTCTCCTATTTGGTGTCCTTACTTTAAAATCCACTCCGACTCTATTGAAAAAGTTCAGCATAAATTCCTAAGATACATTAACTATAAACTCGGTCTACCTATAGAATCAATAAATTACAATCACTTGATGAAAGAATTAAACTTACTTAAACTCTCAGATAGAAGACTTATTTCCGATTTGACTTTTATTTTTAAAATTGTCAATGGTAGATATTATAGACAGCCCTGATATATTAAGCCTAATTACCTTCCATTTACCCACTAGAACCACTCGATCCAAAATTCTTTTTAATTTCAATAACAATATCAGGACTGAGTCATTTAGAAACTCGCTTATACCTAGATTGCATGCAGTTGGCAATGCTTTCTCAGAAGTAGTAGATGTGTTCAACTGCACGGAATATAGTTATAAGAAGGCTATAATAACAAACCTCTGTCGTAATTATCAATGTTATTAGGCATAATACCATTCTATTCATAAGTTATCACAGAACCTAAACTATGCACTTACATCAGATATCATACAGAAGAGTGTTATCTAATAATTTTACATACTTAATCAAAACTATAATTTTTCCCAAAATTGTTATGAGATGTCTTACTGACAGCCCTGATTCAATAGAGCTAACTCTTAGTTCTCAGCAAATTCAACCAAATTCAATATTGAAGGTAACAATAACCTCAATACTAAACTACTGTACGGATTGAAAATAAAAATGCTATTGTACCTATGTATACCAGATGTTATTCTTGTTTAATTTTCAACATAATTTCTCAGTAATTATTCTGTTTAACATAATACTGTTTCGCTCCTGTGAACCACTGTAAACATAAATCATGTATATTGTAAAAGCCTTTTACGGCGTCTAAATAAATAAATAAATAAATAAATGTGGAAATTCTAACTATACAATTGTAAATGTTCTCCAAAATGCCCTGGAAAGAATCTCAGACTTGTGATGTCCCGAAAGAAACCATTCATCTGTTCTGAATGCAATTACTAATTTTATCCAAATTGACCGTGGTAATAAATTACATCTTTGCAATTCTTTCAAGGATAAAGAAACCATCCTGTCACTTCGGATGCAATCAACAATGTTCTCAAAATTTGTTTTGACAGCATCGCCATTCTATTGTAAGAATATTATCTACTAAATACACAATTTGGCGGTCCTGAAACGGGAATCATTTCCAGTTGGACATACAAAGGTTCATTTTGTTTTGTATCGTTTGTAAATTAAAAACATAAATATATATAAAATAAATAAATAAATAAATAAAAAAGGAATTTTGGGTTCCGTGTTCGCTAATAACCAGCCCCGGGCGGCTGGCCATTGAATTCGAGCGGGAAATGTTTTTAATTGGATTCTGTTTGCTTTGAGCCTCGACTAACTTCGTTTTGCAAACAAACAAAAAGACTTAATTTTTTACCGCAATATAAGCACACTTGTACAGGTTTATTATAAATTAAGTTCGCGAAAGTTACGTCGATCAGTGGCGGGTGGAGAGTTTCTCAATACACAAATACACAGGGGAATTCAAAAATTTACACAAAAGCCAATAATATCAAGCATTTAAAAATATTTTCTGTCTACACTCCATCGGGTTTGAGGCATTACACCGAGTATCGCCGTAATACCTTGCTTCAGTGTTGTGCTTGATATAAATGTAATAAAAAATGGGAGATTAATTTCTTAAAGAAATATGAACCGGAGAATTAAATGTTTAATGTGGCTTCGGAAATAACAGTTACAGTCCATCTCAGATATTTTTGAAATATTAATTACGTTAAGGTAGGTAAAAGGAAAATGTAAAAATGAAATGTAAATTGAGTTTTGTATTTTAATAACAAAAGTGTTCACAATAATAAAGTGAGATACGTTTATCAGGAGTAACCGTATTCTGAGAAATCCTGAAATTCGAACCCAAGGTCGGGAGTTGAAACCTTCATAGATAATAAGGTACCAAAGCGATTCGTGTAATCTGAAAACACATAAAATACAATTAATTAAAGCTACCTTTATACGTTGTATTAAAATAGTTCGAAGAAAACATAGGATTACTAAAGAAACACGAAATAAAATAATAAAATTTTAATTTTAGAAATATTTTGTCCTTGAACTTTAAAATTTAAAATCCTAAAATCACGATACCATGTCATATTTTCTGACAGTAAAGTGGATACTACATAAAAGCTTCATATACCGTAACGCAGATAAATATGCGAGCTGATTTTAGTTGCTTAAAATCCAGACTTAAAATCTAAGAAAAAACATAAAAGATTTTAGCTCTGTAATTAAAATACGCTGTTTACATAGTTTGAGTGTTTACGCGTATATGTAATGTTTAGTATATGTATTGGAACATTTACAGTGCTTGCCTACATATTATGTAGGCAGGAATAGTACCTACATATGAGTAGACACACCTACCTCAGGAACTCCTACAGTGCCTACCTACAGTATCTAACTACGAGTAGGCAGTACTTTTAATTAAAATAATAATTCCACGTGTTCTCCGCCTCTTCTGTTTACAATTCCCGAATTATACTTATTAAATTCCACAACACATTACTCAAACCCTCAAACAATCTCAAACCTTTTTATAACCCTCTTGTCTCCCTCCTAAGCTTCGCTTTTCCCTCCTATAATTCATCTGTCGAAATAACAACTTATATTTTGTTTAAGGCACGCTAAAAATGGAACAGATTCAAATAAACGGAGAAGAAAAAGGTTATTAGATGTTCCTTAACTTGTAAATTTACTAAGGGGTAAAATTTTGTTTCTGATTTTCTCAAGAACGAAATTCTGACGCGGAACTATACTTTAACACACCACCTTAGATACCTACGTCAAATAAAAAAAAAAACAGAATTTATGATATAAAATTATTATGGACTATAAACGAAAAAACATGTAGGCTAATGCAACAAAAACTCGCTGACGATAGCTCTGGCGTAGTGAAATTTTCTCCAGCCGAACCAATCTGTTTCTAGCCTAATGAGAATATTTTAAGCTCGCTACGACATTTTCATCACGAGCTTCGGATTTTTTATGTTTTTCCAGATCGTCTTGTATACTCGCAGAATTGTAGGAAAAAATATCAAACTATTTCAATAACGACATTCTTTTTTTTCGACAGTCATTTCACTGGCATATAGATCAAAAGGTCTTATATATGTAAATTTAAATTTGGGAGGCGAGTATGAGTACCGCCGCCCCGGGAACCATTAATTGCAAACTAACACCTCTGCCATAGGTCACCCCAAGTTGTTCGATACGTTTGGTGACTTAGTGACGGGTGCCCGGGTTCAAGAAGTGATTTTTATCCGGGTTTTGGCGACAGATGCGTCTGCGCACGTGCATGGCAGGCCGGATTGGAGACCTTATCACATCTCCAGCAGGACTCTCAGAACATCGCCCTGCACCGCAGTGGGATTCATACATCCGTCACTCTTGGACACACTGACCCAATCCTAATACATTTTTTCTTCACAGAACTTTCTTTCCTTAAAAGACCCTTAACACAGCATCCCTAAAGACGAAATAGGTACTTGAGTGGAATTATTTTCCTCAGGGCCTCTTGTGTGGAACTATTTATTTTAAATGGCGACATATGTTTTCTTCCAAATCAGTAATGAACAAACTTCTATGTATTTTCTGTTCAGTATCGCTGACATAAGAACCATTACGTAAAACCTGAGTAATTACGTAAGTTAAAACCCATAACCAACAATGAAGGCTACCCGTGGGGTAATGAGCCAACGGGCCCAAATCCAATACGGAAAACGAACAGCGAACAATGAAGATATCTATCTGGTGGTCTTCTAAACTGACAGTAAATAATAAATCCCTAACAGCGGAATGCATGAATAATGAACATGTACAGTTGTAGAGGATAAAGAACAACGATGGATTATTGTAACGGTGGTCCATTTTTTACATGATTAAAACTGTTATGAGGCAATGACACACCCAATATACTTCCATGAAAAGCATCACATAAGGCATTTTTTTTCAATCTATATATAAAACATGGACATTAAATAGGTAGGTACCTGCTGTTTTTGAGATGACTTTTCATAAAAACGGCGCCATACAAATATTGCAATATGATTTGAATTATTTAATTACGGCGCAGACAATTCATGAGATAATATTTCATGTTAGGCTCCTTGAGCAATCTAGGGAATTCAAATGCAGAGGAAACAAAACGAATATCAAAAATAAAAACAATAACGTAAATCTAACAAATTCAAACCGTCTAAACAAAATCAATATGAAATGATTCGTCGACTTGCGAAACCCGCTCTGGAATTTTTAGGAAATTGTAGATGTAACGAAAACAGCTTGGAATACTTTGAACGTAAAAAGAAATAATAAAAATATCAGAACCAGCGAAATTATTCAGAGCGGGTTTTGCAAGTCGACGGCTCAATTAATGTATAGGGCAGCGGTCGACAATCAGTTTTGGTGGCGGGCCGCATGAATATGTCATTTTTTGCGGGGCTACGAGACGCTTCGTTTCGTGCCCAGCATCGTATAGCGCATAGGTTTTCACCTTTATCTGAGTCAACGCCCACTTTCAAAAAGTATTTTTTTACCCTCCCCATCCCTCAACCACCCAGAAAGCGCCGTAGGCGAAAACATTGACGTGAAAATTACATGTTTTGAAATATCACAACTAACTAATTGGTAGTGTGGTAGTTATTGGTTCACATTCGGGTGTTGCGGGTTTGATTCTCTACTAGTTTAATCATCAATCAATCATCATGAACAAGCCACAGTTTCCACTCAAATAATACATATAACCATATCCATTTGACATATTAAAACAGCAGGTAAATAGTAAATGCATACAATAATTATTTGTAGGTATAAACCTGTTGTACAAAAATAAGAATATGCCTACTCCTAAGGTAAACGTAAATTAGTTAAAAAGAAATGTAAAGTTTCTATGTACATACTAGGTAGTGGCAGCAGTAACATGATATCATCCGACACATAGTGTATAAGGCTTTTGAATTAGAAAGTTAACGAAAAAAAATATTGGCGGTATTGTTAGCAAAATATAAAGCATTTGACAGGTTATCGTAGCCTGTTAAATCGATGGCATGCGGTCTGCCATTTTACAAACATATTTTATACAGTTTATATAAAAAATATTGTGAAGATTATAAGTATAGAATAGTAAAAGCAATAATATAACCTTCACCATTTGACATAGATATAAACGCAAGCAAATTTAAACACGATAGTTTGTAGGTATAAGCCTGTTGTAAGAAAATAAGAATATGCCTAATGATGGAAGTACCTAAGTGGTGTTTGTAATTCGTAAATGTAGCTTTCTAAATTAAATAAGGTTTTTTTTAAACACTATTATAAAATTAACAAAAATACTACTAAGCGGAACAGCTGCGCGGCCTTCTTCATACAAAACTTAAATTTGAATTTGAGGCTTGATAATTAACCAAATAGAATTATATGTTTTTAAATAAAAGTTATATATATTTTTTTAAATAAATATGTATTACGGATATGTGCTGTTGTATTTATTTGTGTTTTAAATTATGAAATAAACGTCATGAAAAAATTTTCTACGATTTTTCATGATTTTAGAGGCAACAGGCAATGGTGAAAGTTGCATATTTCGAGAAGAATAATTGCTTTTACATATTTATCCAACAAAGGGACGAACTTTACAAATAGCTTACATTGAAGTTTCCTTTACAAGAACTAGAAATTAAAAAATGATCGTGACCGATAGTGCGCCAAGAATCGTGGACCTGCGGGCCAGAATGTATCATTTCGCGGGCCTGTTTTGGCCCGCGGGCCGTCATATGCCGATCACTGGACTATAGGGTATAGCAAGATAAGAATGACATATTATCAATTTTCGCGGAAACTAAAAGGAACAGGTTTAAGGCATGCATAATTAAAACACATTATCATAAAACTTGTCTCCAATAAATTATTAATTATATCGACGCATATTGATGGGAAATAGCGTAAGTGTCCAAAGAATTGAATAGAGAATAAACTCTGATGTATTTTATTTGGTCATTGATCTAAAGCAGGGCTGTCCAAACCACGGCCCGCGGGCCGCATGCGGCCCGCGGTTTAGATTATTGCGGCCCATTGAACCTTTTTTTAACCGACTTCAAAAAAAAGTCCGGTTCGGTTACACCGACTACAAAGAGGTCTGTAGGTGTACCCACTGCATATAATAATACTTTATTAACACGCTTTTATATTAACTTCACTTGTATGTTTGTTTGCTTGCTTGCTTGCTTGTTTGCTTGCTTGTATGTAACTCTCCTGCTGCCTCCCTCGGCCCTAGTGGTAGCCGTTTCTCAGGCTCCCTCTCCGGAATAAAAGTTACCTGTTAGAACCATAGTCGGTAATAAAAAAACTACCATTAAATAAATATAGTTTAAAGAAACTAAAAAAACACGCTTTTGTAGCATACGAAACTAAAAAGTGAAAAATAAATATAGTTTAAAAAAACTAAAAAACACGCTTTTAAATAATATCGAACTAAAAACTTCAAAATAATTTTTAAAATAAGCTTAAAGCAATAATGAATGAAAAATGATAGTATTATTGTGAAAAAGCGTCGGGCGCACGATATACGAAAAATATGGCACAAAGCGCACACGCTTTTTAACAATAATACTATCATTTTTCATTCATTATTGCTTTAAGCTTATTTTAAAAATTATTTTGAAGTTTTTAGTTCGATATTATTTAAAAGCGTGTTTTTTAGTTTTTTTAAACTATATTTATTTTAATTAATAATTGCTTTAACTTAGTTACTTTATTTATTTCTTGTCACATTTTGTATGAAAGCAATTATTATTCAGATTTTAGTTCATTATCTTCTTTGTTCGAAGTTTTAAATACATTAATGAGCAAACTATTTTTCTCGCGACGAAATTCAAACGTTTTGGGTATGTTCGATCACGTCGCGGTCGCTCACATCACTATTGACTCGAGAATTCGGGGAATTCCCCGAACTCAAAATAGGTACCTACCGCGCATCGTTCATTGGGCATTTGTTTGTCACTTGTCATTCAACGCAATGAAAGTTTTGATTGCGCAAGGTTACTCTCAGGTTATTAAAGACTTTTACATTATTTTAAAGTTTGGTATTACGTTGTTCGCTTTGTGTTTGAGTATATTGAACTTTTCATCATGTCTACAAAGAAGAGGAAGTTAAGTGAAGAAAATCGTACATTCAATGCGAAATGGGAGTTAGACTACTTTATCTCCAACAATAACAATAAAATTCAGTGTTTGATTTGTATGCAAGTTTTATCTGTAAGTAAAGAATATAATGTTAAGCGACACTATACTTCTTTACATGAAGAAAAGTATAAAAAACATGTCGGTGAAGCAAGAAAAGTTATGGTGGCTGAGTACAAAAAAAAACTAATACAGCAAACAAGTATGTTTTCAAAAGTAAGTACTGAGAATGAACAAAGCTTGGCTGCCTCATATGAAGTTTCATTACAATTAGCCAGAGCAAAAAAACCATTTAGTGATGGAGTTTTAATAAAAAAAATGCGCAGTTGAAATGGCTAAACGCTTTATGCAGCCGAAATTAGCGGAAAAGTTTGAATCTGTTGCATTATCTCATCAAACGGTGGCGCGACGAATAGAGGACATGGGTAATTATATTACAAAAAAAATATGTGATTACTTTGTAGATTGCGAATACTATTCAATATATTTGGATGAAAGTACCGACCATCCGATGTCAGTCAATTAATAATCTTTATACGTTGCATTTCCAAAGATTTTACAATCACGGAAGAAATGCTGGATTTAATACCATTTCATGGAACAACTAAAGGCAGTGATATATTTGAAGCGGTTAACAAAACTATAGTAGAATATGGAGGATTTCGTAAGTGTTCTTGTATTGTGACCGATGGGGCAAAAGCTATGACCGGGACAGTGACAGGATTCGCGGGACTTCTAACACAAAATGGCATTGATTGCCCGTTGTTGCATTGTATTATACATCAGGAAGCCTTGTGTGGAAAATCTTTGCGTCAAATGAATGCTATGAAAGTTGTTATAAGGATAACCAATTTGATTAGAGGTGGAAACAGGGCATTGACACATAGAAAATTTAGAGACTTTTTAAGTGAAATCGATGCAAACTATGGAGATTTACTATTGCATTCGGAAATCAGATGGCTAAGTGCTGGCCAGTGCTTGCAACGCTTTTTCGCCTTAAGAAAAGAAATACCTTTATTTCTAAAAAATGAGATATCATCTGACACTTCTGAACTACAAGATAAAATGCGAGATCCTCAGTTTCTGGCTGATCTTGCGTTTTTAACTGATATGACGCAACACTTGAATGAATTAAATTTAAAATTGCAAGGTAAAAACCTCAATATAGCCAACATGTACGGAAATGTGAATGGATTCAGAAGTAAACTGAAATTGTTCAAAACGTCTCTACAACAAAATGATTTTTCTTTTTTTTCAAGTTGTAAAGAACATTATTTAGAGATGAAAAATTTTGAAGAATGTAATTTTTTGGACCACCTCAAATACATGGACGAAATAATCGTCGAATTTGAGCGGCGTTTTGCAGATTTAAAAAAAATTGAGAGTGATATAGCTCTCTTTACTCATCCATTAACGATCGCAGTTGCGAGTGTGAAGATTGATTATCAATTGGAACTGTGTGATCTGCAATCAGACCCCTTTTACAAGGGCAGAACAGAAACAGGAATTGATTTTTTTAAGCTCCTCGCTGAACGTTTCCCGAAACTGACGAATTTCGGGCAAAAAATGGGCTCGATGATGGGCAGTACCTACCTTTGTGAAAGTGCATATTCAACAATGAAGTTTATTAAATCGAAATACAGGTCTTCATTGACAGATACTTCACTTAAACATGCACTGCGCCTAGCTACCACTAGTATTGAGGTTGATGTTGACAGAATTGTAAAAGACAAATTAATGAAAAAGTAGATAATAAAATAATGATATTACGTATTATTACCAGTATTTTATTTTTATAAATATTTTGCGGCCCACCAATGTATTTAGTCTTTTTTATTGGCCCTGGGTCCCATCTAGTTTGGACACCCCTGATCTAAAGCAATACAAATAGGTACATAGAATGGAGAATTGCATTGCATGACCAAGCGCTTAAATTCTTAATACATGCCTCAAAAGGACATAAAACGATGACAAATAAGAACACTTTTAAAGGGTAAATTATCTACAAAAACTGGTGTTTTGTGTTAGGCTTGGTTTCGGTAATACCATCATCATCTATCTCATACATGCAGTTGGGCATATGAGCATTCCAGTCTTTATTTGCGTTTATCTCTGAATTATGTTTTTGTCTCCTTTGATCCTAAACCCCCGCACTTTTATAAATTATCCGGTTACTTACATTTATAACGTTAACATAGCCCCCCATGTAATATTATATAGTTCTTCAATCATTAATACAATATACCAACGCGGCCTTTCCAATCGAAAAGTTCACTTGTATATTACGAAACTTTAACACCGTGAAGCCGTCGGGATGATCACAAATGCTTAAATGTCAGACGATGGGAGAATATCATGCTTACCTTTGACTTTTCAATAAATAGAATACTTGTATCTTCTATACAGACAGGAGGATCTATTCCAAATAAATCTACGTAGATTTAGTAGCTTTTTTAAAGATATGATTGGAATACGAGGCGAGCAGAAAACACAAATTCACCTAAAAAATACAAAGAGAAAAAAAATTGTGAGGTTCATGATGCCAGAGCAACTGGCGATAGTGTCATTCAGAATGATGGAAGATAACCAATATAAGCGTTTCGGGCGTGTCAATGTGTCTGAAGCACCTAAGCTAATTTTTTCCAGACTTCTAGCGAAGATGTAAAATTCAAACGTTTTTCTTAAACATATATTATTAATCAATCAAATTTCTTTGGATTCTCTGTTCAGTGTTCAGAACTTCGATTCTCTACTTACCGTTTATTTGTTACGTAAAAACTTTATTGTAAGGATTGAGTAAAGGATCAAAAAGTGTCAGCATTACTATAAAGTTACATAAAGGAATGCTGTCATCTTTTCAGAAACAATCGTCAACGCATGACGTGAACGAGGGTCCAACTGAGTTCAGAGCAGTGATTGAAATCCTGATAAAACCAGTCAAAAAGCTAACAAATATAAAAATTATTACGTAAGTAATTTATTCAACAACTTCTGCAAAAAAGAATAGTATACTTTAAATCATTCGCTAACCTAAAACGTAGAATCGACCACAACAATGTCGACAACCAAACACCCATGAAAAAAAAAATTTCAACAACTTCTGCAAAAGAGAATAGGATACTTTAAATCATTAACTAACCTAAAACGTAAAATCGACCACAAATTCGATTCCAGGGAAAGAAGGTTTGAGTAATTAGAAAATAATTTAATTGCCTTGTAAATTAGTCAGTAATACTGACAAAAAAATTATAATTTTAAATAATTGAATGGAAAATGTGAATGTATTGGCTATAGAAATTCAATGTAATATAATTTTAAAAAACACCGCGTAGCTAATTTCCACTTGTATTCTTGTGGAAATTAGCTATGCGGTGTTTTTGTTTTGTAAATGTTGTAATTTCCACTTGTATTTTTGAGTGAATTAGTTTTCTGCATGCTCATGCTCCGGCCACCTTCGGATTGATAAAAACATACCTACAATTTCAAAATTTACAATCGTACTGATCACATAATTAAATATTTTATATTATAACCAACACATCAAATTATCAAAAGTCCTCATTTGGGCAGGTAATTTATTTCAATTATATTTCTGAGAATACCCCTGATAACTTGTAGAGATTTACAAACGTTTGAATTATCAATTTCAAACACAATAATCTCTTGCACATTTGTAACGTGAAAACATTGAACAACCCGAAAACCAGAGTGAAAAAGAAACAATAAAAACTGTTAAGTTTTTAGATTCTCACGGCCAAAAGCATTTTTGTTGTTTGTTTTTGGGGTGTTATGCCGTGTTGCGCTAACTCCTTCTTTAGCCGACGTTTCGGACAGCGTTGCAGTGTCCATCATCAGGGCAGATCCGGTAGATCCGAAGATGTGTGATGTGGCCACAAATAAATAAGCACAAACTCGACAACCAAAATTCACACATCTTCGGATCTACCGGATCTGCCCTGATGATGGACACTGCAACGCTGTCCGAAACGTCGGCTAAAGAAGGAGTTAGCGCAACACGGCATAACACCCCAAAAACAAACAACAAAAAATAAAAACTGTTAATCATAACATAATAATAGCCTACGTACAAAAATAATATTGAATGTTGTAAGCTTAGGTATACTTTCTTTCGAATACATAATAAAAAGTTTATTTGCGGTCATTAGATTCAACAACTAACTAACTATCACGCCGTTTCCCAGCAGGGCGAGGCAGAGAGGATAGACCGCCACTTATCTCTGTCTGAGAACACGCTTCTTGATTCATTTACATTAATACGTCGTTTCATACATCCTGAATACATTCAGGATACATACATTATGAATTAAAAAAACGTCTATACATATAGACCGGTCGGTGGCCGAGTTGACATCGCGTTTGGGTCCCAGCCAGGCGTAGTGTGTTCAATTCCTCGGCTGGCTAAGTCCTCCATCACAACACAAGCAACATTTTCAACTTACTGTGGTGGTAGTAAGAGATTTTCAAATATTGTCAGGTTATTCGTAACCCGGGAATGTTTCTCTTTCTTTTTTAAAAAAATAAATAAATATAAAATAATAAATAAAGGGGTCTGTGGATGGCTATGTTTTTTTCACTAATCTACAGTTTCATGTTAATATTGATGAAATTCGCACACTTGACCTTCAAAACAAGAGGACTGGCTATATGAGATTTAAAAATACCACATCCAACCTCTTTTTCCACCCCGATGAAGAATTTTAATACTTCTTGATGAAAATTTGCGCATTTCACGTTCAAAATACGAGGTATATTTATGTATGCATCAGGTTTCGAAAAACTCTTAGTAAAAGCCGGGCAACACCGGGGACTTCAGCTAATCATGTAATACGAAAGGTAAACTTTCAATAGACGCTTTTAACCAAAAAATTACCTGGCGGACTGACTCTCAGGTCGGTGAGCGCGTTTATTCAATTTTCAACTTCCCTGAACACGCGACATTTGATACGACGTTATAGAAGTTGGACAAGTTTATTGAAGTCATTATTTTTCACAACGACAGTGGAGTGTCATTATTGTATACCACGCATGCACAAAAACGATCCAAATCATGCATGGAATGACAGAATGACATGCAGATAAATTACTTTTATCGACCATAATCATTAATTCAGATGTCACCAGCGACGCCACCCACAGTAACAACAACTTACGAGCGACGTGTTCTGTGCTCCGTGTTTACCAACCGACAGGTGCTTGCTCTCGCTCTCGCTGCACTACCTGCCTGCATGAGCGAAAACGTATTTCCTAAAGCCAATCAGTTGCGCCAATCGGCCATTACATCATAGACTGCTGAAAGCTGCATTCATATATATTTTTACCATTTCCAGCCTAATGCACTTTTATGCACAGCAGTTGAAACGCATTTAAAGAAAACGTCGTTTATCAGCTCATCTACATGGAGCTGTCCATTATACTTCATTATTTATTTATAAAAACATCCATCTTATTGATCTTGGCAATATTATTCATATATTTCAAACACGTTGTTCAGACATGTTTATCAGTAAACCTGTATTACAGTTCAGGTTTATCGGGAAATGAAGTTACCCTTTCAGAAGCCGAGAATTTGAAACCCTTTTTGAGAAAAATCTATTTTAAGAAAAACACAAGATTATATCTGAAAATGTACAGTACATTAATAAAGTTTTACTAACTGGCTGATGCTGACATCCTACGTGGTCTAGGGGTAAGGATCTCGACTAGAAAGTCACATTGGAGGTCACGGGATCAATTCCCAGCGTGCGCAAGTAAATTTTTCTGTGATTAATGTGTGTTATTTCACAAATTATAATTAAAAATAATATATATAGTATATTTTCGGAACTTCGAGAGTAGAGAAGATGCTCTCAGAATCGCTCTGGTTAAGACCACCGTTTAGAATTGAAACGTTGCTTGAAATGGCTTTAGCCGTGTTTGGTGACCAGATCTGAATAGCCAGGTACTTCCCCACCATCCTCTTCGACATTTCCTTCCTCTCCCCACTACTAGCATCATAACACCCAATCACATCAGCATCACGACATAATACGCCAATCGGGGATGACATAGTCTCACTGGCTCTAGACGTTTGGAAGCAGTTGGGACTCTCGTGCGGTTTCACAAAAAAATATTACTGCTTTTAACTTATAATAATAATTGGATACTTTTTAAAACACTATATTTGTGAAAAAATCACCTAACTTTTGGTAGGTATGTAAAAAAGGTCGGATAAAAAAAATGTAGTCTTAGTTAATATCTTATACTTATACTGTTACCTAACCCAACCTAACTTAACCTAACTTTTGGTAGGTATGTAAAAAAAGTCGGATAAAAAAAAATAGTCTTAGTTAATCTTATACTGTTACTTAACCTAACCTAACTTTTGGTAGGTATGTAAAAAAAGTCGGATAAAAAAAATATAGTCTTAGTTAATATCTTATACTGTCAGTTACATTATGTAAAACCCGAAAGGGGTTCATGATACAAATAAATAAATATCAGTATTTAAGTCTTGGAAGAATGCCGCAAGGGCGATGCAACAAAATAAATAAAAAATATAACGGAATAGAAAAATTAATTACAGCCACAAGATACACGGAAACGGGACGAAAAATGCAAGGAAAATCAGATTGCCAACAAGAAAAAATCAAGCACCCAGAAATCTCTCATGTACCAGGCCGTTTAACTGTACAACAAAATCCCGAAGGAAAATACTGAAATTGAGAAGATTGTTAAGTATAAAACGGGAATTGAGAAAACATATTTTCTTCAAATATTGATGTTTTTTAAGACATTTAATATGTACTTACATTTAAATATTTAAAGATCCATTGTTGGCCAATTACTGTAATTTTTGTTAAACTATTAGCACACACGATGGTGTGAGCTAACTTAAGATTAATAAATAAATAAAATTCTGTGGTTTGAGGTCATTCACAATGTGCAGCAAATGGAACAATACTTAATAAAGTCAAATAAATAGAACTGTTAGCACTGGTTTTTTTCACCTAAGACAACTCAAGTCTATCCGAAGAAACCTTCCTACAGAAGCAACAAAACTACTTATCAACTTACTGCAATTACTGCAACTGCATTTATGTCAGCCTTCCAAAATATCAAATTGACAAACTTCAATCGGTGTATAACCGGGGTATCTAAATATTCGCACATTTCAGAACACCTTTGTAACCTTCACTGGCTCAAGTGCCCTGAAAGAATTCAGTACAAATTATTCTGGATAGTGTTTTAATCCATCAATGAAATGGCCCACCCTACATCTCTGAACTATGCGTCCTTGAAAACACTGGTCTGAGGCAGTCAACTCTTAGATCAGCAACATCATCAGCTGTTGGCAGACTGATGGAACCTATGCGCAAGCCAAATACTAAGTTTGGTGATCGCGCTTTCGCAGCGAAGGCTTGGAAGAAGTATTAATAACTCCCTCCGGAACTAAGATACAAAACAAGTCCAACATAATTCAGGTCTAAACTAAAAACTTACCTTTTTAAGCTGTCATACCCTTATATTAAATATACCATTCCTGAGAGAATGTCCAATTGTATCCAATTTTCCAATTATGTCCTAAATCCTGTATCTATATTTCGCTAATATACAATTAGTTAATGTTAATTATGTGTTAATCTCAAGTGAGCTACCAGGTAAGTATGGTACTGTATATTATATCTATATATAATTAGTAATAACTAATAACGAAGATCATTTTATATTTGTACAGCGCCCTTGAAGTTCTTTTGCACAAAAACGGCGCTACACAAATCATCCAAATATTATTATCATTATTAATCAATATTTCTTAAATTAATTTACGGTAATAAAATCATTAATGCTAACAAATTTTTCATGTACACTTATCAATCAATGTATTTTGTTCGCGGCGGGAATCAACCCAGACTAAAATTAACATGAATTGTGAGAACAGGATACTCAACATTTTGTATGTAAATATATTCTAGATATAACTTGTCAATGCGAAAGGAAGTGGCATTCGAATAAGTGATTTTTTAGTATAAACGAGAGGAGATACATACTTACTGCTCAGAACATGAATAAAAAAGCCATTTTACACAAATTATTTATATCTCTTATCATTTGATAAGGAAATAAAAAAGACAGATAACGCAACGATTCTGAGTAGTATTCGAATGTGCATTCATTCTACATTAGATAATATTATTATTGACTGAGCGTAGCGAATTTCTTTTTTAACTCGACCGTTTCATATCATCTTTCTGCAAATTTGTTTGTCCGTTCTGTTTCCGATTTATAAAATCTGCTGCATGCACTTTATTATTGAAAACAAGCATTTCTTTTGCTGATGACAATCTTATGATTTCAGAGAAAATTTTGGTTTTGATTTATTGTACAAGAAAAATTAGTTACGTTCTATTTTTAGACGCTAGGTCTAGGGTTCACAAAACTACTACTCGATGACACCACAGACATAATAATGAATCGAGAAACTTACGCGTCAAAATAAAACGATTTAAGAGGAAGCTAGAAGCCAAAAATGTGTATATTCTAGGTTTACCTTATATTGTAGGTAATAGGCATTAAAATCGCTTGACAAATGGAGTCTAGAAACGTTCGATTTCAAGCAAAAAAACTGTTTTTTATTAATTTTGTAAATAATTTTATAAGAAAGCAAAAAAGTAAATCAAGTGCAACTGTCACAGATAGTCTTAGCTATAATACTGTATTTTTTAAAGTTGTTTCCTTTATGCGTTTATACATTTCCATTTGAAAATTATTTTTTTTTAGTAGTTTGCATTTATATTTTTTATTCTACTCAAGCGAACCGATAGGAAACCTTCAATTTATCGAAAGCATATTTTCTGGTATTCATAATGTACACCAATCCATTGTAAGGATGAATCAAAATAGTGATTTTGTATTAAGCTTCGCCTTAACGATGGGAGGAAAACCAGGATAGATCTTTATGGGAAGTTTAAGACGAGAGCCAATGAAGAGTCTCTAGAAGAGGTATCGGTCGTTACCAGGGATACAGTTAAATATAAGACGCTATTCGCTAAACTTTCAAGCAAGTAGCTGGAACTTATTTGTTAAAAGTGTAAGATCTTTCGCATGCAAAATATTATAGGTAGATGTTAAAATTGGGCTCAAACCAGTGATGAATAAATCATATTAACTTGAAGCACGAAACCAGGATATTGAACATTTTAACATTAATATAAAGCACGAAACCAGGGTATTGAACATGTTAACATTAACTTAAAGCACGTAACCATGATGTTGAACATTTTAACATGAAATCTACACTTCTATTTTTGATACACTGTTTAATCCTGGAATACAAAATGAATCAACCTGTAACCTAACCGCACCGAATTTTTCCCACAAACACCAAAATGCGTTAACAATAAAGCACAGTTTTCTTCTATGCGGTGAAGAATGAGTACGGCTTTTTAAAATCAAAATACTATTAAAAATACGACTGCATGACTATTTCCTTATAAAATATTAGTCATTCAGAATATATCTGAACACGTGTTCACGCGGGTGGCCTTGTCCGAATAAATATAATGGACGAGATGCGAAAATATAAAAAATTTTAAGCACACGTGTTCCGACTTCCTCGTAACATATTCGTGCTTTACTGATAGTATGTTATTAAATTTGTCAATTCATTCGTATAATATTTCATATCAGTAAGTTTTCTCCGTGTACTGGCCTTTGAGGGTGGGATAACATAACATTTAGAACAATCTAGATACCGTAATGTCCTAATAATGTTTTCATAACATTATTACTAACAATGAATCGGGATGGCGGAATAATAGTCAAGACGCGGTTATTAACAAAATGTATTATTTCGAGTAACGAAAAAAAGCGTCATCGGATAACCGTTCACACCCTTTCTAGTCGCGCTAATACTTATCCTACCTTCCAGCTCTCTTGTGTCGTTTCTTTCATACTAGAAGTCAGGCACTGCTCATAACAAAACCTTATTCAGGTGCCTCCGCATATCGGTGGTTGGGCTTTAGCAAGTCTGTCTTTCAACTGCCGACTGTACCCGAACAATAATATACGACATTTACTGCACAGTACACACATAACAGAATAATAAAATAAATAAAATTTCAAATTGCTTTTTAATGACCTTAAAGTGTAGCTGACCACAGTAACTGTGTAACAAGGTAATGCCGCCATGCTCACAGCGCGGTAACAAACCCCCATGTTTATAGTAAAGTTGATACGGCGAGCGGTGACACATTCACAATGCTCTCGCCCGAGTAAATTAAGATGTGGCATGGTCAACAATAACACTACTGCTAACTTGTATGTTAGGGTGGGCCGTTAAAGCTTTATTTTTACTTTAGTTCAGGGGCCACTGAAAATCTGACTATTAAAAGTATACCTATGTCGCCAATTTATGTAGGACCTTTCGAATCCTGGGCCCCGGACAAGTCATTGAAAATGTTTATCTCATAAAAATTTCAGCAAAGGTAAGACAAAAATGAGCGTCTTGTGCGAGTACATGGTTACGCACACAGGTAAATCTATTTAGTAGGTAATCAGATAAAGTATTCTTCCATATTATATTGACGATCAACCTTATCCACTCGATTGATTTTTGGCATATTATGCCGAGTTAACGAAACATCTTGAGTGATCGCACGCCATAATATTCCATTTATGACTCGCAGAATTCCCGCATTTTTGATTTTCAATAACTTTTTTGTAAATCCTGAAAATGTAGGATAAACGGTAAAATATATGTGAATTTTTTGGCTATATAGCAATGTAATCAGTTTATACGTCTTCGTATTAAAATTCAGAAGTATGATTTTTTTTAAATGAGGGCAAGAAATCACCAACTCGAACGCCAATCACTCAACTCATATTCCAGTTATTGACGCGTGCACTCGAGTGGTTATTGTAACTTGTAAATGTTCTCCATAGGATGAAAACCGCCAATGCTTAGAAGTTTAGAGATATTTTAAGTTTACTTCTAATTGGGCAGTTATCAGAAGAGGCCCAAATAAAGAAAAAATATGGTGAATGACATGTTTGACAAATTCGCAAGGAAACAGACAGTGGAAAAAAATGCTTTTATAAAATTATATATCTAGCATTCGAGAACTTCCGAAAATAAAAATTAAAACATTTTAAGCGAGGTGTTGGCGATGTTGCTGCCTCCAGAAATAGGCGAACTTATTTTCATCCTGTGAAGATCGAACTCTGATTAGACAGAAGCAAAAACATATTTATTTTGGATTACAAAGTTTAGACAAAACCGATGTATTCAGATAATCTTATTTTTAAGTAAAAAACAAGTTTTTTCCCATCACACTGAAATATTTGTTAAAATATTATGTTGTGATATGTTCATAAAAATTCTACATGATATAATAAATAATGCCATGTTTTAACTATTTGGCCCGTGTGTGAATGTATACAGTGTCCCATTCAAAGTGAGAGTCACAAAGTAAAAATAAATCCTCAATTCATTAACAGGCCACCCTAATGTACGTTGTATGTAGAATATAGTAAATTTTGTGTGTAGTGTTTTGTATGTTGTGTGTAATGCCCCCTCAAAGCGAGCACCATATTACGGTACCTGGTTATGCGCAACACGCAGCGCTAATAGTGCCACAGAAGTCACAACCAACTATCGCATTCTGCCATCAACAGTTAGACGTTAGACGATAGGAGTTACCCAACTCTCAACTCCCGGCAATATGTTTTCTCCAGAGACAAGATATCTTTTGAAATAATAGAGAATAGGAATCGAATCCGCAGTAAAATTAAGAATACACGAGATAATAATGCCGCTGAGAGTCGTGTTCTAATTTCTTTAAATTTGTCTATGCGAAAGAGGGAGAGATACGAAAGAGTTATCATCATTGTAGGTACTATCGAAAATAAATATTAATTCCTATTTGAATGGATTCTATTTTAATGGGTTCCAACTTGAATGGGTTCAAAGTCTTGTATCGAAAACTGTAAGAAATTAGTTTTGAGTGTATGTAATATTTTGTTGTAAAACTTTTATTTTAACTTCTAATCCGTTTTGACAACTTTTATTGCAGAAGTGTAAACCAATTGGCTCTAGACCAAGAGGTTGCAGTTTGGACCTGGTGAAAAAGCCCATTAAAAACTGGAAGTTTACTTGAACAACTGAGGTCAATAAATATAAACGAAAACCTGAAAGATAATATAATATCTTGTTTACAAATAAATTCGTACAGAACTTTAGAATCATTCACACGGGTGCATTAAAATACAGAAATGAATTGATGATATTATTATTATGCACTCAAACAAAAGTTTCCGTCACGAACGATAATTCAAAGGTTTTAAATTCACAAATATAAATTGTAAAATCTTCCGACAAAAAAAAAATACCGCCGACGGGCATTTATTTTTACTCAAAAGATTTTTTCAATTTATATTTTGTTTCAGGCTTATAATTATTGCTTATTATAATTTTGTATTCTTTCCGCTTTTCATAAAAACCATTTCTTGTTAAAACGTAGGTACTTTAATTAAATATAATGGTTTTAAGTTCATTACAAAATTCATATTTTAAAAGTGTTACTAGATTTCATTTACGTTATTTTATTCATAACTCTTGGCTCTTTTTTATATTACATAATATACGATAGTTCAAAGGAGAAAACAAATTAGTTTATTTTAGGTTATAAAAAGAATCTGCAGCTGAAAACACTGTTAAAAGTTTAATAAATTACCGGCAGTCTTAAAAAAAAACCCTACCAGAAGAGAAAAAAACTTTATGCTAGCGGCTCATTATGCAACATGTAATCATAATAGAAAAGGTTTAAAAAAGTTGTTGTGGTTTGGTACTTTTTTAGACTGAGCTGTGTTTCGTATGGTTAGATACTGAACTCGAATGAAATTACAAATAGTGACAAAAAGATACAAAACAGTCCGATAGCAATCGCAGTCTAGATTTATGTAAAGGTCTACACTTTTTATGATAAACACTGAATACTGATAGCACGGAACGCTGTAGAGGTGATTTGTTATTACCATAATAAAATCATTTTAAATCAGTTTTTCTACTATAATTCATATATATTTGTTGATTTTATTTGTTTGACTGAGGATTGAACCTTCCTCCCCAGGGCTTGAACCACAATAACAACTGGGCAAAACCCGATTGAGTAGAACGTATTTTTGATATTTCATCAAAATGACAATTAAACACACCTTTAAAAAGTGATATAACCTAGTTTTTGTTTCATCACTTTTCATGACTTTATATAACTTTTTGTAGGTGTGTTGAATTGTCATTTTGATGAGATACCCGGTCACCATTTCGTATATCCTCTCGAGCGATTGGTGTCATATATATATTTACCATATTATTATATATGTATCATTCCTCAAAATATATAAATATATTTTAAAAGAAAGACATATATTCCCGGGTCAAGGATAACCTAAAATGTTTGAAAATTTCCAACTACCACCACAGTAACCGGAAAATATTGCCTGTGTTGTGATGGAGGACTTAGCCAGTCGAGGAATTGAACACACTACGCTTGGGTGGGACCCAAATGCGATGTCAACTTAGCCACCGACCGGTCAATATGGCAACATATGAACTGTGGTTTAAAGCCATTGAATCCACCTAGATTTCACCATTCATCCCATATTTTTAGGCTGTATTAAGGGGGTATTTGCAAAGACCGAAATAATATTTCGGGGCGGAGAGGTATGAAGTAAGTTGGAACGGGGAACACGCGGCGACGTGCGATGGTCTAGTGGTCAACTCAGTTCGAAGTCAGCAGCGATGAAATCCACTAGATGGTACCCATGAGTAAGGTTTGAACACGAAACGCTTAATAATGAGCGTCTTTCAAATAAAGTTTATTAAGTTGAGTATGCATTTTTTAGGTAAATTTCGATAGAAGAATTGCAGAAGGAGCTCATGATTTTATGAGATTTAGATGAGATTATCAGATTTCTATCAAACTTGTTTGATAAATTATCGATACTATCAACTACACTGCTAGACGGTAGACATTACCTTATGACTCGTAACCGACGTGTTCTTCATTGACAGATGTCAAAACAATACGGTATTTATTTTCATAATATCTGATCATAATTATATCTGACGGCCGGCATAGTCCAGTGGTAACGCATTGGACTGCCATTCCGAAGGTCGCGGGTTCGAACCCGGCGTGCGCAAATAAATTTTATTTGATTAATTTGTGTTATTTCACAATTAATTAATTAAAATAACATATGGTATATTTGCGGGACGTTCCAGAGTGGAAGATACTACCAGTATCGCCCTGGTGTAAGACCACCATTCAGAATTGAAACGTTGCTCCAAATGGCTTTAGCCGTGTTTAGTGACTAGATCTGAATAGCCAGGTACTTCCCCACCTTCCTCTTTCCCTTCCCCACTTACCTTCAGCCTCACATCATCCCCCAATTGGGGATGCCATAGTCTCACTGGCTCCAGACGGGAGCAGTTGGGACTCTTGTGAGGTTTTCACTATAAAAAAAATATATATATCTGAATATATTGGCAAGATAAATAAAATATCGGTCATTTTCAATATTTATTATTATTTTTTGCAAAAAAGTTACATAAAACAAATAATTATGTAATGTAAAAAGCATAAGATTCATTTTTTTATATAAAGGCCATCATTTATTATTTTATCAGTTAGGAATAGTAAAAATAATTTACATAATAATTTACTAGATGTCATTACAAAACAAATCAATAATATAATCGTTCCCAATCAGCACGGCTTTATCACAGATAGAAACACTTTCAGTAACTTAATCATTTATGAAAATTATGTAACTGATTCCCTTATCCACAAGCATCGGCTGGATTCGATATACACTGATTTTTCCAAAGCTTTTGATATAGTTAGGAGACATATTCTTGTGTATAAACTAAGTCTTTTGGGCATTAAAGGAACCTTATTGATCTGGATCAACAGTTATCTTAGTAAAAGAAAGCTTTGTGTTAAAATAAATTCTGTAGAATCTTACATCTTCGAATCCATATGTGAAGTTTCCCAAGGATCTCACCTCGGACCAACTCTGTTTTTATTATTTATAAATGAAATTGTTGGTGTATTTAAAGATGTACAAGTTCTGCTCTTCGCTGATGATTCGAAAATATATAGAATGATACGTAATATAGAGGATTACCATATTTTGCAATCTAATTTTGATAAATTTTAAATTGTATAATTGGTGTGTGATCAACTAATTATTTCTTAATATTCAAAAGTGCCAAGTTATTCGTTTTCGTAAAATCCAAAGTCATGTTACTTATGAATACTCTTTAAATAATGTACTATTGACATCAGTCGCTCAGATCAGCGACTTGGGGGTTATATTTGATAAAAAGTTAACATTTACTCTGCATGTAAATGATATAACAAAGAAAGCTACAAAAATGCTTGGTTTCATATGCAGAACAGCGAGTGGTTTCAAGTCACTTGAATGTTTGAAAACATTGTACACTTCTTTAGTAAGAAACCAGGTAGAGTATAATTCGCCTATTTGATCCCCATTGTATAAAACGCTTTCTGACAATATAGAAAGGGTACAGCACATATTTTTAAGATTTATTAACTTTAAACTGAATATTCCAATTCAAAATATAAACTATGTCCTTTTGATGAAACAACTTAACAATAACGCTGTCAGATAAGCGGATCATCTCTGAACTTGTAATATTAAAAAAAATTATTAATAATTGCATTGACAACCCTGAAATTCTCGCCAAAATAAAATTTTACGTACCAACCAGAAATTTGAGGCAAAGTGCTACCGTTTTCTTTGCCAATTTTAAAACCAACTATGAAGCTCATACACCTATAAATAGACTACATCATTTTGGCAATATATTTGGGAATATTTTAGACATGTTTAAAGATACCGTATTAGTTATAAAACGATATATTTTATCACTTTACTTAGATGTATGAATTCACGACTCCGTAGTGAATACACTTTTATTTTTATATTTCTATCTTTCTTGATACATATTTTGCTTTCCATAATCCACACTATTAATTTTAATTTACTTCATCATAAAACATTATTTATTGTACACTATATATAATTTAATTTATTTTATTTGTGTACAAAAAATTTTACAACATTACAGATATTTTATCTAACTAATTGTAAAAGTACCATTTTCACAGTGAGAATGTAGTGCCAAAAACCTTACAAACTCATTGAATTTTCCGAAGAATATGTCGAAATTTTTATCTTATATATTTAAATAGCGTATCGCTCTTCCCACGGGCGAATTCGGGTACAGATTTGTACGACTCAATCGGCAATATAATATGTTATGGTGAAGTGCCCGAGAGTATAATATACTATATAGTACTATGTACCTAACACAACTGTATTACTTGTTTTTGTAAAAGCCCATTAGAGCGTATTCATTTTTGGGAAATCGACAGTTTACATTTAATCAGTTTGTACATAAGTATTATATAGTAAAATAACACCAATTATGGATTTCCTCCTTGTGACTTTAACTGGGACAGCATAATATGGAATAAGTTATTTAAATTTGTGAGAAAGAAATATGAATTAAAAAAATTATATAAAACAAAAGATTATATAAATCGAAAAATTTACAAAACAATACATTTATAGCCATGGAGAGAGGTGGCAGATATCAAATCAAAAAAAAATTTATATATAAACAATAGAGACATAAACATTATTCACAAACCATCAGCCCTACTTCCTAGCGAATACCTGTTCTTCTTTTCTTTGTTGCCCATTCTAAACAATTAGTAACCTCTGGAAAAAAGATTTAAGGATTATATAGGTCGGTTTTTGTATTTATTTGTAGATGATGAACGTACCTACATGTTAGCAGTAACGACGCGCTCTGTCAAACTAATCATTTGATACGTTTAAAAAAAATCCGTGATGTCGAAATATATCAAAAAAATTTAACTATCGTGTTAATCAAAAGCGATTTTATTAGTGACAGTGTTATCCACTAACTCCATTTTGATCTTGCCTAGTTAATCCAAAAAAGTTTATAACCTGTGTTTTTTTTTTCAAACTAACTACTACACCTATAAAACGACGGCATAATCTGGGTTATAAATTTGAGAATGTTGTCTATTTATTTGGGGATTCCGTATCAGTAATGAAACGAACTCTTCACAAACACTCGAATTATTGAAATATAAGAGAATACCACTCCTTAATAAAAACTCATTTTATTTTACCATAATTTATTAGATAAATTATTGTTACAACTAATATAAATGTATAATTAGAAATTTATGTAAAAGCACAGTAGGGCGTGAATAAATAAAACTAGGAATACGATTCTAGTGAAGGGGCACTCTCTAATATTCTGTGCCGCTGATAGTCAGCCAGATGGCCAAGTGTTGCATAAAACGAGATTTATAGTAAAAAAGTCAACTTGGGTTAGAAATGATACATAATAACATAACGACTAGCCTTTAGTGTGATCTCTTTTCTCATGTGCCTACATATTTACGTATTTATTTTTTGTAAAATGAAACGTGCTCTCACGTCGAACTCACCTCGGTTACTGAAGATAAATAACTTGCGTTGTGATTTATATAATGCGGTGATACAAGGAACAATATCTTAGTATTAAAAAACTGTTTTTATTTACTTAAGCATTGTTTTAATGCTTTTCAAAATAATTTTATTTTCTCATCGTTTAGACGACATTGACGTGGTGATAATGTATTTATTTAAAATTCTTCTGCATTTAGAATTAAAGGATATAATCGAACTTAAAGCTATTTTTAGAGGTTCTGTAAATATTTTTTTACGCAATTGTTTTAAACATTTTAAAGCGTTTTGTTTTCTCATTGTTTAGAAGAATAAATTATCTGTTCAAAACATAATATTATTTTCTTATAAACAATATGGAAATTTATAAAAAACTGCGTCAAAAACCGCAATTATGCTGCGCTTACGGTAACATCCCCTTAATTAAATTTTGCTTACGCAAGCGATCGCTCGAAACGTTTTCGCAAACTTAGCATAAATTGCCAAAATTCGCTCGACTTGAGTGAATGAGTACACGTAATTGCCATTAATTTTTGATAGAATGCATTGTCATCATTAACGAGTATATTTGCCGAGTTTCAGCTCGAATGGAAGTCGTAAAGTTGGTTAATTTGTAAGATTTAAATTCGTTCACGAAATCAAAATCGAATTTCAAATACACGTACTTAATAATAAAAGATTTTGAAAAAGTACATGGGATGTTTACATTACTACTAAAATTGAAGTATGATTACTTTAAAATACTATTCTTTCCAGTATTTATAGACTTACTAATTAAATGCCCCGGTACGCCACTGCTATTTTCTAACTGCCCTATTCTGGTTGACATGAACACGAGCTACTCGCCTATTCGTATTGGGACCATTCTTGTCGTATTCCAATCTTGCGTACACTATACCGCTGATCACGAATGTCTATGGTAATATCGCGTGAGGTGAACAATCTCCCACAGTTACAAAAGCTAACGGTGCCATTGAGATTTCGGCTGTGTAAAGTGCAAACGTTCGGTATTCGGTATCGCATTATTTTATACATATTGGGCATTTGGTTTATGGTGTAACTTTAAACGCGGCGTAAACAAATTACATGTTATTTATGGAAATTTTTTATCGGAACAAGAAAGCACTTCACGAAAATTTTGTTATTTTATTTGTAAAGTTGATTATTCAAGTTTAATGCGATTGAGTGGCGTGTACCGAATTATTCAATCAATTCGTTTATTCCTACTTACCATTAATTCCAAGAGTTGTATAAGCTATTTATGAAATATGTTCTTGAATTGCTGAATTTTATTATTTTGTTTGAAAAGTTGGTTTTTCAAATGCAATTGACTACACGGAGAAAAATTAGTGTTGCTTACTTATTAACAATCTCTTCAAATTATTGGTAATTCGGTTAAAAACAGGATTTCAGGACGTTTTCTGATATATGCACAACATACAACACTAATGACGAAATGCGAAAATATTAGGATTTTTATGAACACCAAGTGCACTGATTTGTTAGGATTGATAGTGACAACACATTCGTATTTTACTTAAAGTTTATCAGGAAACTTATATGCATTTGTTAAACGCCTGCAATTCCGTTTTCAACGGGATTACGAATTATTTGAAGAGATTCTTATTAAGTTAGCAATACTCATTAAGTATCGAAAATATTTTATTCCTACCCATCCTAAGTTACAATATTCCCTCATTAGGTTGCCCCATGACCGGCCGATTAAAGTCCAACCTCTTTCCATCCTCAGAAAGTCCTAATAAATCAGTGCCCCTTGTGTACCGTTTGCACCGGGATAGGAGTGCTCCTGGCCGGATGGTATATTCGTATAGTGCCGTATTGAATTATGGCTTGGTATATGACAATTTAAAAAAATATATATATATTAAAAATAATATATGTATATATATATATTCAACGCAAATTTAAATAGTACGAATAATTCATTTATTTATTGTTATCAAGTTTAATTTGTAGAACTACATTTCAATTTTTAGTTTTTATATATTCAATAATATTGTTATTGGGTTTATAAAAACAGTTTATTTTTAAACAAGTTCTGCTGTGTAATTATTATTACGCGTGACAGCTGTTTCGCCCTCTGAAGGCATTATCAAACTGATATATACCCGAATAATTCATTTTTGTGTGGGTAGAGAAACGGAAACATTTTATTTGCTTTCAAGATGGTTTGGTTTAGCTAAAATCAATTCAGTTTAAAATCTACAATATCATCTCGAAATATAAAATTTTTGCAAGTTCATTTTCGTGAATGAACATATTTTGTTCATTATTTTATTTGGCTTTAAGCACAGCTGGGCTTTTACATAAATCATAAGAACAGAATGTACGTAGTGAGCTGTCAGAAATTAAGCACAAAGATTGTAATGCATGAAAAAGCGTTACAATAAACTAAATATGAAACAATATTAGTAAAACATTTAACAGTAACATAAAATAAAATATAAACTTGAAAAATACTACATATACCTAAGCAAAATTTGTCGATGGATTAGCGCACATATGTGCAATTTGAAAATTGAATTTAATGTAATACTCCAGGTTAATTATAAGATGTAAAACAAAAAAATGAATGTGAAATAAGTAGGTAATGTTAATTTCCCACGGAACATGTTTTACAAAATAAGTAATTTTGATAAATTTTATTTATTTATTTAACGCCCAGAAGGCTTTTACGTGGTTGGTAGTATAATTTTAATTTGACACATACTTTGAAAAATAAAACATTTGATAAAAGCTATGCAACAAGTCATACAAACACAAGAAACAAAAACAGAAAATTACAGCTATTTGTAGGTTTACATGATGTGTTTAGGAGTATTGTTGAAATAAATGTTTTAAATGATCCACAAAACTTGCCAAGTTGGTATTGAATATGTCAACATCACCCAAGTAATGATTTCCCATGGTGTGAAGTCGTTGTATCGGAGAGTGGGCAATGTAGTTACGCTTATGTGTGCTGCTGTAGAATATTGTATTTTGTCGTGTTGTTACTGTGGGTGTATGTATGTTTATAAGTTGCAGGAGTTCACAACAGTCGAATGCTACAAAACAAGTAATTGTTTTTACATAAAACTGCACTTCAGACATGTGTGCGATAGGCCATCAATATATAACACAATATTCTCCCGTACATAAAATAATAGGTAATGTGTTCAACCAGCACTACTCTACGAACGATACGTACTTATCTCAAGACCTATAACACCTTCACTCTTAAATAAAAGCAACGGTATGAACACTAATAAAATTCACCGTTCAGTGGAAGAGTTGGAATCCCGTCTGGATCGCATTGTGAGTTATTTAAAAAAATATATATATATATGAGCGACGATTCACTGCAATGAATTTAGGTACCTATTATTTTCTGACTGGTCACCCAGGTGGAAAGAGAAAAGTGGGAAGACCCAGACTGAGGTGGGAAGATGAGGTAAGAGGGGATGCAGCACAGCTTCTCCAGGTGACAAACTGGAAGTCAGCCGCTGAGGACAGGAGGAGTTGGAGGCGACTGTTGCAGGAGGCCAAAGCTCGATATGGGCTGTAGCGCCATCGAAGAAGAAGAAGAAGATTATTTGACATTTTAAATTTAGGTACGCTCCTTGTCTCTGAACTTTAAATAACTTCTTAAACGATTTCAGCTAACAATAACACTCCTTACGTAACTGGCGATAAGGTTTACATTCCCGCTTGACACCAGCCGCATTTTTTGATTTTAGCAAAAAAAAGCACTGCGAAAAGGAGTGTTTTATTCTACTTTTCAATACAAAATTCAAGGAAAAATATTTAAATGTTTGGCTATAATTTTCTAAATAACTTAATTTGATACATTTTACAGTAAAACCATAAGAGAAAAGTAGGAGATTTTAAAGTTTAAAGTAGTTTTCAAAGGCTTGATACTGGGTTCTTTCCTGATACTTTCTGGGCTTATAAAAATACTTACAAAGAATATGGACTCCAAGTTCAAAGGCCAATGTGTGTACTGCTTGCAGTATTTAATTAAAACATTTCAAAAATTTCTAAGCGTTGAAATATTCAAAATATAGCATTTTATTTTGAACTACGAAGTATTGCAAAAATATGTGTTTTTTATGTTTCTTAGAAAAGGCAGTGTAAATACCATCAGATACCATTCTCATCTCCATTCACTACCCCACATCATTCAGTCTCGCAACATTCTCCGGAATTGGCTTCAGGAAGATGAAACTCTATAATATTCAAATATATATGTGCATATTCGTTTAGTATAGCATAAAGAACTTATTCACGGGCGTGGGGTTGAATAATTTATTCAGAATATAACTTGTTGATACAGTAAAAGTATTCAGCAAATGATTTCAAATTTACACTTTTAGCACGGATCGTTTCATTATTATTGCCGATCGATGTAGATATGTCAGTGATCTGCTTCCAGTTTCCCAGTTTCAGCGCTGCCTCCAGTGATATAGATGAATAATTTAATTTTAATACTAGAGTTAAGGAGAACCCGAGTAATAATAATTATTCGGAATTTTCGAATCACATTTTGAAAACAAATCATAAATAATGGGTTCAAATTTGAATATATAATTTATATTTATATAACGGGATTACAATTAGATAGCTTTGAAATTTTATAAATTAAAAAAAAAGTGTTAGTAGTCACTTAAATACTAAGAATTGCCTCTCTTGAATGTATTTTCACCCATAAATATACAGATTATATATTTTTTTGTTTTTAATGTAATCATTTTTTATTGTATGTTAATATTAATAATAATAATATCTTTATTTAATAAATTAGCAACTGTAAACATATAAATAGAAAGAATACATAACAATAAGATAAAATTTTAAATATTATCATAACCTCCCTCACTAGGCTAGCCTGTGTTGAAGCAGTCATTCAGTTCAATTATTGAAAAATGTTGATATCTACACCGTAATTTCTCACTGGCAAAGGACGGATGTCATAGGAAGAGAGGTCACAACGGAGCGCTCAATGGCAGGAACATGCAGATACATCGCTACATGGAGATAAGTGGCACCAGAATCATATCAAATATAGTAGTTTTATTATAACGCACTAAATCATTACGGATTCAAATCATCTTAATTACAGTTCATATATGTTTTACAGTTAGTCTTCCAAATATTGTAAAATGGCGTTTGCCACCTCTTTATCTGTAATACAGGTAGTTTCACTTGAATCTAAAAGTGTGTTAAACCATGTTCATTTAAATTAGATGTACGAATTAATTAATACAAATCCCAGGCGTCGCTTGTTGAAAATTCTCTTGTCAAACCAAACACCCCTAATGTGATCCACGAGCAAATTAAAACAATTACAAAACTAATACTGGACATCTGAACAGTATTTAGTAATAACTCCAAAAATATGCATTCTGCAATAAAATGGTAAAAAAACACAGCAAAAGCAATGTAAACTTAACATTTACTTTGAAAAGAATATATTATTGTGACGGTAGTTAGTAGTTCGTACTTAGTTATATCAAATGTTTAACTGCATGATCTCGTATGGTAACACTTCCCAGTGAAGGGCTTCTAATTTATCTCATGGCATACATTTGCAGTGATGTGTTATAATAGTCGAAGCAAACAATGCGTAGGAAAATCAATTAATTACTATTACTGTCACAACGTTAATGGGCTCCATTTTGGAACGGTTGTGTTCTAAATAATAGTGTGGAATCTGTAATAGAAACAACTACTAGACCCGTGGTAATATTTTTTACTAAGAACACATTTATTTATTTATAAAACATACGCCACAACATGCACCATTAAAACAGGTATAGTTATAAGTACAAAGTATAAAGTTTAAGAAAATATAAAAAATTGATAGAGAAAAAAACATAAAAATGACTAATATAAAAAATTATTTTCCATTGATGCCAATCTGTACGAACCCATAAATAATTGTTATTATCAAATTACAAGAGACTTAAGTAGCGTAGCTATCTGTATAAATTGAGAACTTTAGTAAGGGACAGTATAAATGTAACACTATCAGATAATAAACAAGGCAATTAAAATACCTGGATCAAAACAAGAAATACAAAAGGTTTTACAAACATTGTCATATCAAACAGTTATTCTTTGCATATGCATGAATTGAGTGTTACGACTATGTGGGTTTCATTTATGCATTACATATTAAAATATAATATAATATATTATTTAAAAAATAGTATAATATATTATTTAAAAAATAATATAATATATTATTTAAAAAATAATATAATATATTATTTAAAAAATAATATATATTATATAAACAAAATTGAATCTAATCAGAAAGTAAAATAATATATTAAAATTAAAAGCTTAAATCGAAAGGCCTTAAAGAAAATCTATTGAAAATTCTTAAATTTTCCAGAAAAAGCTTATTATGTAAATTAAAGCTTGCTTGCTTGCACAAATCACCATTTTTACAAAAATGCGAAGAAATGAAAACTTTAAATAGGTGGGATAGCATGATAATTCTGTGACATGTGTGAATGTTGGAAAGAAAGTATTCTTGATATAGAAAAAAAAAAAAATTTAATAGTCATAACCTTTTTCAGGTATAAAAGTATAAAAACAAACTTTTGCGAAGGGCAATCATGAAAAATTAATCTAACAAACCAATATCTAATCTACATGTTTAATCTGCAATAAATTATCATGTGTATTCCAAAGTGTACACATATTGACGTATATTTAATAGAAACAGAGATTATAGGCAAAATAAAATAATAACTAGTGACTCGTAGCATTGTCATAATTTGTACTTAAAACATGACGTTAACGTGAAAATGTGAGGTGAATAACTTATACCATTCCGTGAGAAATTGAAAACATTCTTAAATAATAATCGCGGCATTACACAGAACTTTTCTAAATCACATATAGACAGCAATTTTTCTCTTATTTTGATCGTCAAGTGTACAAAATTTCATCAAGAAATATCATAATTCTGCTTTAAGGAGTGGGAAAACAGGGGGGGTGATTTTATACAAAATTTCATATATGGGCAGTGAACTTCCTCCTGTTTTGAAGGTGAAGTGTGCAAAATGTCATCAATCTCCGAGTAAAACTGTAGATTTGTTTAAAAAACAAACCCACACCATTACGTGAAAGAGATAATTTAGTATGTATGTATGTAGTTTTTTATTCCAGATAGACTGGCATCCCAATTGGGGGATGAATAATGTTGAGGAGCTGAAGTTTGTGGGGAGGGAAAGGAGATAAGAAGGAGGAAGGTGGGTAAGTACCTGGCTATATAGTCTGGTCACCAAACACGGCTAAAGAATTTGAAGTAGCGTTTATTTTTTGAATGTTGGTCTTTCAAATAAATTCTTTCTTTAAAATATCTACCAATCTGAAACGCAAAATATATACAAAAATTAAATATATTAATTAGAGTCAAATTTTTTTTAAATATTTATTAAAGAAAGACAAACATTTCCGGGTTACGAATAATTTGACAATATTTAAAAATCTCCTACTATCATCACAGAAAGCGGAAAATGACGCTTGTGTTGTGATGGAGGACTTAGCCAGCCGAGGAATTAAACTCACAACGCCTGGGTGAGAATCAGGCGCTGGCCGGTCAATTATCGATCGCGACACGAGAAAATTAATGAGTTTCGCCGGAACAACCGGCCAATACATAGCGACGTTGACTTTCTCATGTTTCCTGATTTTCTTGTGTCGCAAATCTGTTGAATTGATTTTTAGCAGTTGCCAGATAGATATTGCCAGTAGCTACTTACAGCATTATATATATTATGCACAATCCAATTTCTTTCTTCAAAATGACAACACGTCTGTTTTTCGAATAGTCCATTTATTACTGTTTTGGTTACAGAATATAAGGTTGGGTGAGATTGCATCGTCACAAAGTCGCAAGGTCTACATAGATTCCAAATCAATTTTAACTGATTAAGTTTACAGGAAAGGGTTACTCTTGTTGGTTCTATTTCGTAGCAATCAAAATTGGTTAAGTACTACCCGAGCTTTGGGGCGTTAGGTACTAATGGTACATTACGCAATATATTATGCAATAGGTAACTCAACTAATCGCCATCCCAAGAAACTAGACGGAAATATATGTGAGTTGAAGTAATAACGCTTGAAGTAAGTGGTATGAGTTCCTGGGACAGATGTTAGTCGGTTCGGGTGTGTATGCTAAATTCGTGAAAGTTGACTTTCGGTTAATTTTAAAGAATACTGTTTCAATATACAGATTCACTAAATTATACAATAATAAACAGTAAAGACTCACCCAATTAATCAACTACTTACAGTGGTAGACCGTATTTTTAGCAATTAACTTAAGGCGAAGCTAAATGCTAAATCACAATTTTGATTTATCTTTATAACGAATTGGTGTACATTATGAATACAAAAAATATTCTTTAGATAAATTGAAGGTTTTCTTATCGTTTCGCTTCAGTAAAATACAAATCAAATAAATAAATTACTCAATAAAAAATATAAATATAAACTACTAAAAAAAAACATTTTTTCAATAGAAATGTATGAACGCGTCTATCCTATGAAACAACTATTAAAAAATACAGTTTTATAGCTTTGATTATCTGTGACAGTTTCACTTGATTAACTTTTTTGCTTTCTTATAAAATTAATTACAAAATAAATAAAAACCAGTTTTGTGCTGAAAATCGAAATTTTCTAGACTATAGAATATACACATTTTTGGCTTGTAGCTTCCTCTTAACAGCAAAAGTGTAAATCTGATAGCTCTGTATACATATTACCCAAATCTAAACACTGTCCCCCTTACTAATAAAGGTGTTATAAATTGTATACAACTGATAAACAACCTTTTACCCTAAATTACAGCTTGTTTAACGATTGTGCCATTAGCATAATGTAACACGACCTTGGGGGTGCAGGATGTACAGTGATTTGATTTGGGGAATATGTTGTACAGTGTTTAGGGTATTAATTTTGTTCTCATGTTTAATGTTATTCCCTAATATGTATGACTTACTTCATGCTTAAGCTCTAGTGTAATTCATCATTATCGATTATGCGTAGGATTATAAAAATACAAGACAAAATAGTTGTTTAAAGCGATGCCATACGTAGTAATGCAAAATCATGTGTTTTTGGTTTGAAAATTTGGTCGCCTAGAAATGTTTCAGATGCTTTAATTAAATACTGCGAATAGAATACATCTTGGCCTTTAAAATAATCGAGTATTTTTTAGATAAGTCTTTTTATAAGCCCAGAAAAAAATAATGTAAAGGCCTATGAAAACTGCTTTAGAGTTCAAAATCTCCTACTTACGAACCCATTTCCGGTTATTATTTTATTGGATAATGTGGCAAATTAAGTTATTTATAAAATGATCGAAAAAAATTAAAAATTTATGCCTGAACATCCACAAAATAAAATAAAAGGCAGTTTTTGGACATGTTTTTTTCTTGCATAAATCAAAACAGGGGGATGGTGTTATGCGGGAATTTAAACCTTATCGCCATCTACGTAAAGGTTGTTATTGATAGTGGCTCAATTTAAAATACTAAACGACGTAGTGCATCGCCTTAAAAACAGTTCATAGAAGTGTGAAAAGCAGATTAGTTATTGAATGGCAAACAGTATTAAATTCACGCACAAAAGAAAAAAGATGGAGTCGGGTAGGTCCCAGAAAGCCATACAATGAATAAAATACTAGTGGGAGATAATAAATTATAACAGTCGTATAAACGAGATAGTGTATATACACGACCATAAATTAAGTAAGGAGCTTGTGTTAAGAGGAAGTTACAAGCCAAAAATGTGTATATTTTTGGTATACCTTATATCGTAGGTAATAGGCATTAAAATCGCTTGACAAATGGAGTTCGATTTCAAACACAAAACTGGTTTTTATTTATTTTGTAAATAATTTTATAAGAAAGCCAATCATGTGAAATTGTCACAGATAATATTAGCTATAATACTGTATTTTTTAAAGTCGTTTCCTTTGAACGTTCATACATTTCTATTGACAAAATATTTTTTTTAGTGGTTTACATTTATATTTTTTATTCTACTCAAGCGAAACGATAGGAAAACCTCCAATTTATCTAAAGCATATTTTTGATATTCATAATGTACACCAATTCGTTATAAAGATTAATCAAAATAGTGATTTAGCATTAAGCTTTGCATTGAAGTTATAAGATGCATACCTGTGTCTGATTGTAACCTCATCATATGTCTCATTTAAAGATGCATGTGAGGTCAGACGGAGCAATTAATAATGATTCAGCGCCCTGTGTGAGGTTTTTAACCGGATTACCAATATTTTGAAGAGATTCTTAATAAAAAAACTCTAATAATCGATAATTGTTCAACGAAAAATATTAATATATATTAAATAATTTGGAGGGTTTTTTAATAAGCCGACGTAGCACAATTGGTAGAGGACCACAATCAGAAGGTTAAATCAATTCCCGTCAGCGGCATGTAGTTTTTAAATTTATACATGGTGTCCGGAAACTCGTAGTACAAGCGGGAAACTGGTGAATCTACATCACATTTGGAGTCGATTTTGTAGTATAATTTTTTTGATTTGAGCTTTCGTTTTCGAGTAAATCGAGTCAGAAGTTAATTTTTTTTTTTGATCAAATTCTTATAAATTATTACTGAAGATCAAAGTACCCAACTAATTAAAACTATTTAAAAATTTAAAAGGAAAACAAATAATGACGAAAAAATTTGAACCCTGAAATAGCCGAAAAATATATATATATATATATTTTTTTTTATAAAAATGCTCAAATCAAAAATCTTTATGTTTATTTTGGTTCCCCGTGTGGTATACATTCTCCAGTTTCCGGCTTGTACTACGAGTTTCCGGACACCATGTATAGGTGTTTCAGGCTAATAATTATGACTAAAAATAATATGTTATCCTTTGTGCTATGCATATAAACCTTGTCTCGTAAATATTGGTTTATCATTAAAAATAATAAGATTCTCAATACATTAGCAATATTAATTTTTCTCTGTGTACTATTAATTTACTAGCCGTATTAGGTTTCATCACATACAAGTTTCTTCGAATAATCCTAATTATCGGCACAATCAGACGGCTGCCTTCTCCAAAAACATTATGATTGTCGTCAAAGGAAATTGTTGGTACCTATAGTGTTTAAATATTGCTTATACCTCTGAACTGAAAATCAGTTTGTAAGTAAAACGATGTTGCCAATTTACATGAAATTCGTAGGTCCAAAAACCTAAATTAATTGACTGAGTAAGTCTTATTTTTTTTATTTATTATAGTCTGTCTATTTATTTATTTGTTTTAAGCAACATAATTAATAGATATACAGCAGAGGAATGAAAAAAAAACAGACCAATTATAAATGTTCACAGATGGTTGAATTGGTAATACAACTAAGTATTTAGTGAATGTAGACTAAAATATAAAAAGCAGGACTAAGTAACAAATTTAAAAGCCGAACTAAGTAACTAGTATAAAAAAGTATAAAATGGAAGTAGAACAAATGTAATACATCTATATAATGCATTATACAAGAATATATGTGTTTATAAGTATACAGGACGGGTAGAGTGGGAGACAGGTTTTGGCGTTGGAGCGGGATGGGGGAGGAAAGGGATGAGAGAATGTTGCCGCGCAAGTGAAATTAAAACAAATAATATATTAGCAATTTAAATATAAAATGAGGTATTAATTTAATCATTATGATTTTGTGCTTTTCATACTATATATATAAATTAGTATAGTAACTATAACTATAAATTAGTTTTTATGTTCAGGGTCCGGTCAATCTAGTAAAGATGGTAGGCGTTTTTGATAGTACCCTTTTATTCTACCAGAACTAGAAAATAATTTATGGCCAGAAATAATTTCTTTATTTTTGTTGAAATTTTTGACAAATTTCAACAAAAATAACTAAAAATATTACTTATTATGGCAGATGGTTGTTAAGATTTTAGGAATAGATAAATATTTTATTAGTAACTATTTTTAAACTTACCACATCTCAGCTAAGAGGTGTGAGACGTTGTAAATCTTACCTGTAACAAAAAAAAACATTATTACAGATAGAAAAAAAAATTGGTAAAGTATATTCTGAAAGTTATTAATAACACGTTTTGTTCTGTTATAGGTATGAAAAATTCACCGTGTGTCTCTAAATGCAACTGAAGCATTTGTCGAGAGATGTTTGCTCTATTTCAAACTAATCGTGTTTGATTAAATATTTTCACCTTTTTAACAAAATTATTTTCATTTTTCAAATATTAGCGCGCTCCCTCTAACATTCTTATTTACCTATCTACCTCCCAAACCATATTTGAACGCGTACTACGGGGCCTTAAGTAGTGATTATTCGATAGTGCATTCTCCATTATGTAAATCTGGCCCATTTTCAAAGTGATCAAATTAATATGGACAAAATTATATTCATTACTTAAAACATGAAAACCTTATTTTCAATTCAATAATATAATTTAACTTACTTAATGTAACGTAAATGCATAGTAAAAATAATAAAAGAGGAATAATTTTTTAAATCGCCATTTTGTTTTAAATACTTAACTTCCACTACCACCCGTTGCTACTTCATAAAACAAATTCCAACGCCACCACTTTTTGCTCCAAAATTTTATACTCACTCATTTATTCCGTGATTTTAAAAATTTAATAATATAATGTAAAAAAAATAATAATAATAAAATACAGAAAGGCGGCCATGTTCTAGCTTTACACGACTAAATATTTTTTTTTTGTTATTCTCATAAAAATAATACTTGAATTAAGCACAGTATTAAATGTCCTCGATTAAAATTATATATAAAATAAATAATTAATTTTTTTAATGGTTATTTACTTGAATCAACTTGTTTTTTTTTTTAATCTGAATATCACCAAATAATAGATTACAATCAAAAATAGATCAGTGGTGCACAACCGGCAGCCTGCGAGTCTATGTCGCTTGACCTTGGTCTTAGATTTTTTTACTACTTTTCAATACGAATATTGGAGTCGAGCTCAGACTTAGAAGGGTTGAGATGTTGAACAGAGGGAGGCAATATTAGATGTAACCACTTCCAAACCACATAAAGAGAGTACAAGCTGGGGAAACATGAATTTAAAAAAGTGAGAATTAGGAGTAATGTCCAATTCTCATTCGAAAAACTGAGAAAATTTATTTTTTGTAAAAATAATCAAGGCATAGGATAAAATACTAGCTCTCACTTGGATAAAATACTAGCAAAGTGAAATCGACAAAATTTTATTTGAAAACACTGACTTTTAATATATATACATACATATTTTAAAAAATACATTTAATATATATAAAATTATTATAAAATCTTATAGTTTAGGTATGTAGGTACCAAGTTCAGTTATATTTTTAACGATAAGGCTAATCGACTGTAAGGTTAACCATGTCAAACCGTAGGAACACTATTTAGGTATGATTGATAAACTAGCCCCCCGGCTTAAAAGGTAATACATTGCTTAGTTTACTTAATTATCCAGATGACCAATTACCAAATTGTTAAATCTCCATTTTCAAACTAAAAATAAAGTACCAGAAACAATAATTAGTCGATCGCCTAAGAATGACTTAAACTAATGTAACCTTAACCTATACGAATATAGCTTCATCTTAAATACCTATTATGATGTTTCATTGTAATAAAGAAAGAAAAGTCCTCTCCTGTAAAATTTGCCAATTGGTCGTTTAGACAAATACGCACTACGGCGATTTTACATCATTCTGTAAGAAAAATATTGAAAATACGCTTCAATGTGTAAGATATACGTGCGCTTTACATAATATTGTCATTTTTGTAAATTTTAATGACCCGGGATATCTATCACCCAAGCCGTCGCTACGCCAATGGAATTTACAATGTATACGCCAGGGAAAACTTTTTTATCGACTTTGCATGCAAACAACGAGCTTCAGAGGAGCCCGACATAGGTTGACGGTGATGTAAAATAGTAACGGTGAGTGTGTCGTAGGTTCGCATAATGTAAACGGTGTAACCGTGCCGTGGCACAAGCCGGTGTGAGACTAAGATTAAGGAAACACCAACAATAATAGAGAATTTAGTTCAAATGTTTCGCTGTCGATGCATTATGAGCTTCGTCCAAAGCCTTTACCAGAATAACGCTTGTCATCAATAAATATATTACGTTTAATCATTTTTAAGTACGTCCACTAACACATGCTGACATTTCCATTAATGTTCAACTATTGCATGATAGTTTTACGCTATTATCTAGCTCATTCGTCGCACGCCTTTCGTAGTCAGACGAAGTTAATGACGATAGTCGTTTACAAAATGACTTTGATTTTTACATTGCGTGCTTAGATTATGAGCCTCAACATAATAAGTGATTATGATTACTCGCAATTAAATTTGAATGTGTGCTTTCATTGAACCCTGCAAAAAATTAACAAATAGACTCCTTTAATTACGCGGATATATAGGCAACAGAAAAGTAATGACATAATGAACTCTAAGCTAGCTTTCTCTCGAACCCATTATTGCATGACATTACAATGTCAGATATAAGGGTCATTTGACTAGTAAAATATAATAAAAATAATGAATATTTTTTTATAAGTTAAGATAACCAAGCGATGAGTTGATGTTGGGTTTGTTTTAAAGGCGTCTCAATGGGAGGGGATCTAAGTAACAACGCTGCAGTTGCCTGCTATATTTGAACGTGTCATTTCAACGGATCGTTATCTAACTCAGCTCTGGAATGAATTTCCTCCATCCTTTGCCATGGCTTTTGGCCTGCGTTCTCATCACTTTCTTTCTACATACAATAGACTTGCCATAGGCCCTGGGGGTCCCATGAAAGCCTTCTGCGTTAGAAGTATAAAAAACATTTTGAAACGTAATAAAAGATTATCCCATTTGACATTTTCTCTTTGTAAAGAATTGTAAATTGTCGTTTCTCAAATAGTTTTCTTAAGAAAAAACTGATTTACTACCGTCCGCCGTACTCGTTTATAAGAAGAACATATTTTATTCAGCCTTTTCCCGTCAACAAAAAAAAACTATCCAAGGGAAAGTAAGTACCGCCATTTCCGCAAATAATAATGATAACGTCGAAAATTTTGTTTTTCTCTTTCTGCAAGAATAATGCTTGAAGGAACTGTTGTTTACATTATGTAAAATTTATTTTAATCCGACTGTACCGGGCAGTAAGGCTTTGTTCAATATCAAACTTTTCACTAAAATCATCAATATTTTCATGCGTACCTAATCTGTTCTATCTTCTAATTTCTGTATTGTAAAATGATTCGTTTACTATTATTTTTTTATTCAAGCCCTTTTTAGAGGGTTTATATGTATATTAAAAATAATACAGTTTCTATTATACGGTACTAAACTGCCTCGGTAACAAACTTTTGTATTTGTTAATAGGAAGCTACAAGCCAAAAATGTATATATTCTTGGTATATTTTATATCGTAGGTAATAGGCATTAAAATCGCTTGAAAAACGAAGTCTAGAAACGTTCGATTTCAAGCACAAAACTGGTTTTTATTTATGTTGTAAATAATTTTATAAGAAAGCAAAAAAGTTAATCAAGTGAAACTGTCACAGATAATCTTAGCTAATACTGTATTTTTTAAAAGTTGTTTCCTTTACGCGTTCATACATTTCTATTGAAAAAATATATTTTTTAGTAGTTTACATTTATATTTTTATTGGGTAATTTTTTTTTTTATTTGTAATCTAATCAAGCGAAGCGATAGGAAAACCTGCAATTTATCCAAATCATATTTTTTGGTATTCATAATGTACACCAATTCGTTATAAAGATTAATCAAAATAGTGATTTAGCATTGAGCTTCGTCTTAAGTGATAAATTGAAGATGTCCACTGACTAGGTGTATTTTTTTTCCTTCATTAGTATTCTGGGCAATGAATATTTGCGTTATAAACAAACTTGTAGTCATATTTTACAGTTTCAGGATTTTTGTCATCATTGAACAATAATCCAACGACATTCATTTACGGTACAACATGCCCGCATTGTATAAATGTATATTTTTTAAATTTATAATATATTTATTTGCGTAACTTTTAATAATGCTAAAATAAAAGTTTTATTTTCAAAAATTTCGACTTGCTCACTGAAATTTTCACTTCCTTCAATAAAAATCAATTTCGATGGTTTTCATCTGACAAGCGTCCCGTGAAGGCTATTTTTATAATGATGAAGAAAAAATACCATTTCGTACATTTTCAGGTAATCTTCGAAGTTGGAAAAGTTTAATATTTATAGTTTTTATACTGACAATTCGTGGTGGGGTTGCATTATAATGATATATTAAAACAATTAAAAACTATTTTTATAAAAGAAAAAAAAAGTTTAAAATTGTTTCAATATATGATACGTAAAACTTTTTGAGTCGATTTACGATAAAAATAGCCAATAAATATCGACGTAAAGTAAAACAACGCCACGGCAAAATCTTTCACGATTGACCTACAACAAAAGGTTTACTTGCCGGCCAATCACGGTAACTGTTATCTAGTCTCAAGTCTCCAGCAGTACCAGCTACCTGCTGAGTATCATTATCCCCTGGTATCTAGCAATATTGAAGGCGTGTGCCAGCTCGTACAGAACACCATAATATATAATATGTACCTATCTTAATATATAAAATCACGTGTCACTGTGTTCATATTATGATTTCAATACCTACAACCATAAATTTTAACTCCCCTTTATAGAAGGCGATATGTGGCAGGACAACATCTTATATTATAAAATGAGTGGTTGAGTTGAAATCTAATTGTTTTCTAATCTTAATATAAAAAAAATTTGCCAGCGTATGCTTGCAAAACGAAAAGTAGTCAACCTATAGTACTAATAATTTCAAAGTTTGTTGTAATTAGACCAGAAGTGTTTAGAATGGTAAAAGAAGTCGTGGACGCTCGAGGAATACTTAACGCAATATCTCTGCACCGTAATGAGACACGGAGTCGAATTAAAGTCGATGTAATGTTGTTTTTTAACAGTAACATTGTAGTATACAGTACTGAATGGTGGAAGATGTCGGAGGCGAAAGAGAAAGACATTAGCAGTAGCGAAGCATTGCGGGGTCCAGTAGAATTATGTATAAAATATTAATTATTAAATAACCATCGATACATGAACGGTCCATGTTATAAGCCGATTCTAGTCCTGTTGTAGCTTTTATTCGATTTCTGATCAGCTGACGAGCTTGAAAAACATAATCATTATTCTAGACAGAAGGTGTTTTTTGATAAAATCTGAAACGGGCCAGAATCGGCATTTAACGGGAATGGTTCATATTATTTTTAATTAAACGGATTAAACTAACTGATATAAAATATTGCTAATGTATTCGTGTCCCTGTTAAAAATGAAACTGCAGATCTTTAACTAATAAATTGACAGATTTCAGTACAATCATTAAAGCACAGTGGAGGATGTCAGAACACGCGTTCATAAAAATTCTAATATTGTCGCATTTCGTCGTTATATTTATCAGGAAAAACTCAGCTCCATGAACACGTATTCCGATATATTCTGAATGGTTTAATATTTTACTAGGAAATGTCTTGCCATCACGTTTTTAACAGGACTTTAATAAATCAGCCGTACCTACTCATTTTTCACCGTGTGAATACAGCACAAGAGTAAAGTGTCCGGAATCAGTGGGAGTATGTTGTCAGGCTTAAGGACACAAAATACCGGTAGAACATGAACAGGAAGGTTGTTAAATGTCTGTCTTTTCAAAACATTTCAAGCAATTTCTCTATGAAAATCGGCAACATTTTGAAATTTTAAGGTTTGAACGGTCCCCATCTAACGTTGATTATCAGAGCATTTTGATCAGCTGACAAGCAACAGTTGACACTGGCAGCATAGATAGCTGGTCATAATTTAATTAACAGTGGGAAAGGGCCAAGATTCCGTGTGTCGTTCAACAGACCGTTCAAATGACAAAAAATCAAAATTGTGCTAATCGTTGTCATTGCTCATAGTCTTTAAATGTGATAAAACACCCAGCCCTAAATCTTATTTCCTATGTATTGTGGTACCTGTTTCTTCAGAAAAGGTAATATACGGTGGAATATCACATAAAGGCTAGATGACCTTTTTCCAAGAAGTCTATTGTGTCTCAGCCAAATAATATGAGATAGCTCGACTTTTGTCAACCCGGATAATATGACAAACGCTTGACAAAATACAGAAGAAAGCCGACCGAAGATTGACAGACACGAAGGAGATTTCTAGAAAAGGTTAAGTTAATAGTTGAGATATGGAAAAAAATGAGAATATGCTATAAGTACAAGTAGCTACACTTCTCTTCACTTTCTCTACAACAGAAAATTATATCCATAAATGAATAATAAAGTTGTAAATTTATTCAGAGTATGCTCAGAGTAGATATCTAAATTTAGGTATAATATTATATTTTTGCATGACTATTCAAATTCGGATCACCTGTTTTTTTTAATACATACCGCCTTACTAATAAACCTGTTTTCAAACTTGCACCACTGATAAACCACAATTTACCATACATTATTGGTTGTTTATCAGTTGTTTAGTAAGGCCCGTAATTCATTTATCCATTCCTGTCATTTATTCCACAAATTCCACTGTGCCCATTTGCAGCCCGTGATATTATCTGTAACTACCGGTATGCTTGATATATACACAGGATGTGAGTTCTGTTTTTTAAGATAATTTAAGTAAAATAAAACTTTTTAAACAATTTACTGTAAATTCAACAGGACGTCGGCACACCTTGGTCCCTGAGTTGTTTAAGGAGAGTCCAACTTGAAATGGCAACAGGAGTTTTGTTTAACCAATAGGAAGATAGTCAATTAAACAACTTATTACTTTTCTCGAGTACTATCGTACGAGGAATGACTTCTTGTACCAGTCACTTGTCTATTTATTGGGCAAAATTGTACATTTCCCACATGTGTTTAATATTGGTGACCATACTTACCTCCTCAGAGGAATGCATGAAATCAGAGTTGAACAAAAGACATTATTTTTAAATGCCCGAAAATTCATTAAAATTGATTGCATTGGTCTCAGCTCGAGGAAACGGGGATAAGATTGATAGTACGATATGATATGACAGTATCATATATACAGTATTCAGATATGATAAGTATTTGATTTTATTATTATTATTTGTATTAATTATCACCCTTTTTACCAGCTTTTACATACGAATATTAAGAAATATACATTATTTAATGTACATAACTGAATTGCTTCATTAACTAATATTTTATATTAGTTTAAAGATAAATTGAAGATGTCCACTGACTTAGTATAATTGTTTCCCTCCATTAGCATTCTGGGCAAAGAGGAATACAAATGGTAGTTAGTCCCAGAATTTCTGTATTACGTTGTGAAATCCGAAAGCTTATTAATTCTAGCAATACCGGACTATCAACTAAATCATTTAGAATTTTATATAGAAATACCAAGTTAGTGAAAATTCTTCTGACTGACAATTTGAGCATATTCATATAATTTAACAGAGTGTTGCAGTTCAACATAATTGCTGGAGTGCCCATTTTAAAATTTATAAAACGAAAGAATTTGTTTTGTATTCTTTCAACAGCTTGTACATGTATATGTATTATAATGTGGGTTCCAGACAGGAGAATTGTACTCAAGTTGACTTCTTACATAGGAAAAATACAACAATTTAATACACTTTATATTGTTAAAATTTCTGGTGAGCCTAGTTTTTAATCCCAACATTTGTAAGCCCTTATTAGAGATTTCTGTGATGTGGTTAACAAATGAAAGATTTGATTGAAAAGTGATGTCTAAGTCTTTGATTTGTGTTAATGTCTCAAGAGCATCGTTATCAATATGTAATCAAAAATCACTGGATGATTTTTATTACAGATGTGACATCCTAAAAATGTGAGAGCAGCAAATTTGTATATCACACCCGATATAAGACTTTTGCATATGATAGAGGATAATTTACTTTGACGAAAGGGATAATTTAATTTTTTCTCTTATATAACTTTTTTGTACTTCGTTAATAGCCAGGTTTTCCCAACCCATCTTTCACAGTTTTTAATATTGAATATGCCATTGTTTTTCACTAAAAGATATCCAGTACCAAAACGGTACCTCATCACCTTTTCCTGGTTTTGTTGTGTCATCAGAAAATACATTTTTATTTAAAATGTTGAACCAATAGGCAGTCGAAGAAAGGAAACAGTAACAGAAATCGTAAACAAGTCGAACCCATTGTTATTGAGACAAAGATGAGTACATTTTATCTTTCCGATGGATACGAACTCAGCACTGAAAACTGAAATGGCTTATTTTGAGCACCTTTTAGCGTTTCTTCCTAATTAACTGTTATGTTTTCAAGACGTGTAATGTAATACTTTACGCACATATTTCAAATTATTATTTTTTAGGAGTTAATTTTCTGTTGTTCTTTACATTTTTTTTACACCTTGTCTTCTTATTACAATATAATATTATGGGTTTTTTGTTATATTTTGTTCTATGTAATTTTGTTTTGTTAATTCTGCTAATTTCTTATCGTAAGAAGAAAATGTATAATTGGTTGTATTTTGGTGTAATGTAAAACAAATTAAATTGTTAATTCACTGTTGATTTCCCAAATAATAAAGATTAATAAAAAATAAAATTATATTCTTAAACATACAACAAATACCTACCCAACTCACATGTGACTAATTAATAATCACGTTGTTATCTGACATTTAACTTATAGCAGATACTTGGATGATCGAATTATGTATTTGAAATTATAATTATATTCATATATATATATAATTAAAGTTCGTTTAAAAAGGGATCATTTTTTCAAACCCATCCGCCTCACAACTGTATTTACCTGGAGGGATATACATTAGGGTGTCCCAGGACATAAGGAAGATTTTTTTTTTCATTAATTTAAATATGCATACCCTCTTATTTTATTCCATTTGATCCCAATAACTCATATAATAAATATTATTTTGATTAAACACCGGCAACCCGTGCCGACTTGATGCCAAACATATGGTACAGAGTTAATATGGAAGGATTTTCAACTTTCATTTTTGTCGGATAAATAAAATTTAAAAATGTTCAATTATGTAGTATTTTATATTTAAAAATGGTTTATTGATTAAATTTTTTCTACATAGTTTGTTTTTTACAGTCAGGATAAATCTTCCGGTGTTCCTGAACGCATCGTAACAAAAATTATTTTTGTTCCTCTTTGACCGTGAGAATCTTGCATTAACTTAACAGTTCTTTCAGCTGTATCATTCACTACCCTCAGCGGCGACACCTTCTTTCTGACTTCTTATACGAAGCATTATTTGACCACATCGTAGGGAATTCGTTAAGAAAACTGGCATCTGTGTTCAGACGATCAAACAAATACTTGCTCTTAACTGAAATGAAGTCTTAAATATTTTTCTCTGAAACAAAAGTTACTAAATTATGATATGAACAAAAACCTCAATACAAAACATAATTTAAACTACGTAATAAACTTACCATACAATTTACCATCAAGATCTTCCTTCGATGGGATGTAACGTTTGTCATGGGTTGATAAATTATTTTTTTAATATTTCGAGCATTTTTATTTTAGTTGTTTGATCCACAGCGTCGTCAAACAGCGATAAAATAGATCCTTCATCGGTCAAATACCATAACTGCTTACTGAACAGAAATAAAGCTGCCATTGAAATGTTTTCATCAATTTTTTCTTAAGCCTTCATCGATTTCAAAAAGCACAAGTCTTGGTAAGGTGCTTTAACTGCCATAATACATTGTAACCATGGCTTGACATAGGATGTTACTATGAACAGGCAAACGTCTAAAAGTGCCGCCTTATCCTTACCGGTAATTTTAAATTGCGCACAAATTAATGATATTTTCAAGGAATAAAGCGCCTTTGCCATCCATCGAGCACCTGGAGGCCGAATCTTAAATTTTCTCGCTGTATCTCCTCCTAAAACTATCACACAGAGCTCTAAAAACTCTCAATAGTCATCTAAAAGTATTTTTGTTGTCAGTGAAGTACGATAAAAGTCAAGCAAATCATTGATTTCGGAAGGGGTTAGGTGCAATGTGAGATTTTCTCTGTAGCACTGAATTTTATCGGGATCAACATTTTTTCTCGAAACTTTTTGAAGAGTGGTATGTCAGGGCTTGTAGTCACTTGACTGATTTTTACTTCAAACACAGCTTTAAAAAACCAACTATGGCTATATTTGGTATATATTGACAGTTAAATTCACTTTCCGGATATTATAGAGCAAAACTTCAAGAACTTGTATATTAGATGGCAGTTTAGAACCCGATATTTGGTGTTTTACGACTCCTATTAAAAATATACTCTTTTTAGAAGTGCGTAAATCTAACAACATCTTGCCTGAACGAGTGATTTTCGTTTACTAACAAAATAGCAAGTTACTACAAGTTCATCAACACGTTTGCTCGCTGACGTCTTAATGTACAAGTACTGACATCTTTCGATGCAAGTCGGCACGGGTTGCAGTTGTCCAAAGTAAACGAAATTTTTTTTATGAGTGTTTTGTCATTATTAAAACAAAATTAGAGGGTATGCGTTAAAAAATAACAACTTTAATTTTTTTGGGACACCCTAATATACATAGCTCATAGACTTTGTGCAGTAGAACTGTTGTATCTTCTTATATTGTGTGGTGGGGGGCTATTGTGGGATATCTAGGTCTGCGAACCAGTCTAGGACCTTAGTCGTCACCCTGAAGAACTCATCAATCCCGCCGGGGAATGGATGGAGCAGACATTCGATGACCATATTTTCGGTGGTCTGCATATCTCTGCATTCATATATCGCAGACTCTTTAAGGCCCAAGATGTGGGCACAAGGGATGTGGGAGCACCTTGTCCTGTTGATTGAGGGCCGGAGTTTACGGGGCAGTTAGAACACAAGCTATCTCTCTGCTGGGTCGTGTACGCATTTCTCATGTCAACCGATTGTCACCCAAGTTTCCACCTATCTCCTGGATTGACAGCTATCAGAAATACTATCTTCCTTCCAACCAGAATGGTTAACGGAACTTTAGGCGGCATGCAGGGTGAGAGATAAAAAGGAAACAAAGGTATTGCGCTATTGATTTTGCAGCGACTTCTTGTTTTCCCTCACCGCCGAAAACTCTCGCCTGAAATTAGGCGGTATTATTTTTGCTAGTTCGGGGAGCCAATGGAGAAAAGAAATGAAACGTAATCTTCACATAAACGTAATTGAAACAGATATCCCAAATAGAAAACGTATAGGCTTATTATTTTCGTAGGTACTTTCGTAGGTACATCAAAATTATCGTTCTATTATTTATATTAGCATAATAAATTATTATCATCATTAAATATGTAGGTAGTTACTACTAATAATATGTAGGTAGTTAGAACACAGTGTGTGCGGGCAATTAGCTAATTAATTATTAACTCTGGTTCTAGATATTGGTATTTACAGAACAGAGTCTATAGTATCAGTAGTCGGTAGGTGCGTTTGGGAATATAGTCCGATTCAATACATTTTGGATAATTGGACAATTTCCTGGTATAATTACCCGCGTTCGCACCTGTGCACGTCATACTTAGGTTGGGGTGTTAAAACTTATTATTTATTATTAATTAATGATTAATTATTTCAAAATTATTTAAAAAAACATTTGCCGAAGACATCTTTAACTTTACGACTGTGTTAATACAATTTATCGCAAAGGAGATTTTTATTAATGAATTTCAATTTTTTTATTTTTAAATAACGTCTCCACTCTTACTAACCGGCGAACTTATCTTGACCTAATGACCTTGTACAAAATCTGTAACAACTTTATCGACTGTCCTGGCTTACTCAATCTAACAAACTTTAAAATACCACCCAGATCGACGAGGCTTAACGACTTATTCCATATTAGCCGGACGCGCACAAATGCTGGTGTCAGGGATCCAATCAGAAGAATGTGCGAATTGTATATTAAAAACCAAAACCTGAAGGATTCTGACATATTTTTTGATACATATAGTACTTTTGGTAGGAAATTGAAGTCTGTTTTCCTATAAAAAAAAGAAAATGTGTACTTACTCACTCACCATACTCTTTAAGTACTTTATTATGATTTATCTCTAAACTGGAATAAAAAATATTTGTACACTTTTATTTGACACTGAGCACTATCTATATACAAAATAATTTTCTTTTATACTTTTTCCTTATATACATGTAAAAAAATATTTAAAATTGTTATCTACCAGTCAATCTGTGAGAAATAGTTAGGATGCAGGCGAATTCTCAAGTTATTGTTTTACAAAATTATCTTTTAATTACTGTCTGTATCTGTGTTTTCTCCTTAAATAAATAAATAAACCCAAACAAGGTAAATGCCTGTATCATTGTAATGACATAATACATATACAATAATACAATGACATGTAGAAAAACATGTAGTAATGTAGTATCAAGAAAGATGTAAATTATGTTGTGTTACCGTATAAGATCTGTCGATTGCCTTCTAATGTTAAATGTATTAAAGTACCCATCTAATATGGTCATGTAAACCACATTTGAAAGATTTTTTGTGGAATGTGGATTCCAAATAGTGATTTATGTTTACTTTATTTAAGGTATTGTAAAGGATTAGAACTGATTGAGGGTCTTTTTGAAAAGTTTGCACTTAATGTCGTTAATGTGTATATTAAATATGAATTTAGAATCACGCTTTGCAAGAGTCGGTTTTACCCCCCTAGGAGCACTAAAAGATGTTTAACATCAAAAATATTCCATGAACGTCATTGGGCTAAGATAAGTTGAACATTCAGAGTTTAGAGTGGCGAGAAGTATGTATAACAGTCGGTGGTGGGTGACAAACAAACGGACAAGGTTAAGGTGTTGTAAACATCATCACTTTTGATTGCTTACACAATTTGAATTTGAAGCGAAACGGGCTGAGAATCTATCTTGGAACTGATGACCATGGAGTTCGAAATTATCTTGGTTAATAGTTTATGCTGCTCATTTTAAACATGTAACGATGAAAAATTTAAGTACATTTATTAATTTTTCATTTAAGAAAAAGATTTTGGTTGTTTAAGAGTTTATAAAAATATACCTTCGCGCCACTCACAATTATTGGACACTTGGTGTTAAGTACACTCCGTGTGAGTACACTATTCCTGCTACTTGCTCCGATCGTGTACCTAATGTTTAAACAATAAATTAAACAGACAAGAATGCGCTTTTTGTACCGTATCACGCAAACATAACGTAGAACTCACTATCTAACTACATTTACCTGTTGGTAGTTACTTAGTCCTATTAACGACAGATAGGTGTTACTTAAATTAAGAAAAGGAAAGATATCGTGAAAAGGGGGAACATTATTATGAACATCGGCAATGCACTGGCAACACGGAGAAAACTTACTAATAGAAACACTGTTCAGTTGTTAAAAATGGGACTACAGGCATATAATGAATGTATTGAAAAGGTTCCTAACAAAGTATCAGTCAAAAGCAAATGTTTTGTGAGGACGGCGGAACCCGTGTTCATACAAATACTGATGTTGATACTGACACACTTTATTAATTGAAAAAAAAAATATATTCGCTTGGCAGGAATTTACCCAATAATACATTGGTAAAAATAGATTGTGTTTGACTACAAATACAGGGGATAGGAAAGGAGAAAGAAAGACACAAGACAAAATACAACACAACACGAATTACGTGCTTTTGTTTTTATATGTTTTTAAATAATATTTTTTAAAAGCCTTACTTTGAATTTTTGTATATGCTGGCTGTTTTTATACATATGTTTAACAGAGTTATAGAGTGTGTAGGCAATATAGTTAAGAGATTTTATCCCATATTTTGTGGTGTGTGTTAACTGTTTAACGCTAGTAAAGAAGAAAGAACACCCATTTTTTGAGGGACGAGACAAAGAAATTCAATTCAACGGATGGACCAGAGAAATAATACAAAAATCAGCACAATCTGAAATAAATGCAAGAGGCTTATAAAGAAGTTAAATATCTTATTCTACTCAATGTACCATGTAAAGATTACAAAAGGCACTCCAACAGATTTTGAAATAAATACAACAGCGTTGTAAAGAATTAAAGTGAATATCTTTAAACACTAGATGGACTAAAGACTACAAAAGGCCTACCAACAGATTCCGAGATAAATACAAGAATCTTGTAAAGAAGCGAAGTGAATATCTTTACACACTAGATGGACTAAGAATTACAAAAGGTCTACCAAGAGATTCCGAGATAAACACAAGAATCTTGAATATCTCATCACATTGGATGGAACAATTAAAGAGTACAAAAGGCAAACCAACAGGTTCCGAGATAAATACAAAGCCTTGTATAAACAACGATCGCATGACCACGAGACATAGTAAATATAATTTGAATGCAAGTTTTTTTAAAGTGAGTCACACCAGAGATAACGTTGATAGAATCATACATTCCACCAACATTACAAGTTACAAGATACCAGTCCAGTTCCATTATACAACGGCAGCGGCTATAATGTAACAGGCAACAAATAATTGGCCTACCATTCACCGAATGAGTTATCTCAGAATGTTTCAATTATGCCAATTAGACATTGTTGAAATAATGTAGATGTCTCAGGGACGATAAAATATACAGGAATGCACTTATTCAGACACGCATCTACCGTGTTTTATCTACGAACATTCAATCACGACATTTTTTTTATACGTTAAACAATTAAAACGATAAAATTTGATATTTATCATAAAATCATTAACAATCGGTTGGCTAACTAATTTATGCATATTTCAATTAAAACTAGACACCGTTTTGTGAAACAAAACATTATTGGATATTTTTGTACTCTTAGTTTAGTCCCAATTAAAGATTAAAACGGGTCTGTCCGGTGAAAAATTTATATTAATAACGCTAAGTTGGAAACAATGTGATTGCCACACTCAAGCCTAGTTTTAAGATACGTGTTGATATAGTTGTTGAATAGGTGGTGCATTATACACTAGATGAAGTCCCCGGCTTTGAAGTTAATACAAGAAGAAATGTTAGAGAAATTACTGCTACGACAAATATAGGGCACATAAACAATACAGATAATTTCAAGTCAAGTTAGGAACAAGGTTTTGATGGAGTTCACGGCTTTGGCCACATAAACATAAAATATAGGGCACGTAAACAATACTGATAATGTCAAGTCAAGACAGGAACAGGGTTTTAATGGAGTTCACGGCTTTTGCCACATAAATATAAAATTTAAGGCGTACACCACAAAAATCAAGGTTGTGACTTGAGTTGACAAGTCTTGCCATCTTGCCATTCCGGACATTGGTGAATGGTATCCATAATTTGTGGAGTGTTGATTGAGGAAAAGAAAATCATTATTTCTGAGTCTACGTGAAGGGATATTGAAAGGGATGAGTTGCAACAAAGTAGGTGAGTCAATCATACTGTTAATCATTTTTAAAATGCAGATGAGATCAAAGTCCTTCCTACGTTTTTCTAAAGAAGAAAAAAATATTTAATATTACTTCAAGTTCATCGTATGAGTAATCAGACTATTGTAGACAAAGTGACCTTTATCTTCTTTTGAAAATGGGCGTAAATTTCACCAATCTCGGAATAAAACTGTAAATTTGTATGCCGCCACAGATGACAGAAACTCTTCTTCATATAAATAGATACAAAACATTCTTATAAATTATTTTTACCGGTATTGAAAACAATTTCAAAGTATTTTTTAGGAGGGCAACTTCAAATTAAATTGGATTCGATCAAGAACACCAATATTATTCTTGCATATTCCAACCCGAATATCGACCTACCGGATGTGTGACTTTTTGTAGTCATTGTTTTTTTTATTCCAACCTTTTAAAAAGAAAATAATACCTTATTATAAAAATTCTGTGAAAACAATTTCATCCAAAAACTTTAAATACGAAAAATCGCCGAAATCGGAAGAAAGGTCAGCTAAAACTCTTGCTGAGTATGACCCGCGAGTTATTGACCTTTAACCATGATTAAGTACCGAGGTAAGTCCACAAAAACGTCCACCTAATTCTTTTTACACAAAAAGTTGTATAACTGAGTCATGTTCGCCTCTTATCCGCAGTTGTAATCAGGAATTAATTCACAAGCTTTTCGCGCAGTTACTACTTACGTTTTTCGAATAAAATAACGCAGTGTGTCAAATGAATCATCTAGTATCCACCATTATTAAATAAACTAACTAACATTAAGTTGACTGCTGAAGCGGGGGGTGATATACTATCATGAATGTTTAAAACAAATTTACCCTGCTTTCTCAAGTAAACACTTTTATTTATTTTTGAACATTTGAAAACTATGTAACAAAACAATATATATAACGCAACATCTCTCCACTATAATGAGACACGGAGTCGAATTAAAGTCTACATAATGTATTTTTTAACAGTTACATGATTCAAAGTGAATGGTTGAATTATTTGATTCAACCATTTACTTTGAATCAAATAATTATTTTTGGTAAAATAAGATGAAAGTGATGAACAAATAAAGAGGTGTATGGAGAATGTATGACTTCAAAGTGAATGGTTGTAGAGGTCAAGGACCCCGAGGAAGACATTTATTTTTTTATTTTTTTTTTTATAGCGAATACCTCACAAGAGTCCCAACTGCTCCCGTCTGGAGCCAGTGAGACTATTGGCATCCCCAATTGGGGGATGTTGTGAGGCTGAAGGTAAGTGGGGAAGGGAAAGAGGAAGGTGGGGAAGTACCTGGCTATTCAGATCTAGTCACTAAACACGGCTAAAGCCATTTGGAGCAACGTTTCAAATCTGAATGGTGGTCTTACACCAGGGCGATACTGGTAGTATCTTCCACTCTGGAACGTGCCGCAAATATACTATATATTATTTTAATTAATTAATTAATTAATTGTGAAATAATTAATTAATTAATTGTGAAATAACACAAATTAATCAAATAAAATTTATTTGCGCACGCCGGACTATGGACCACTGGACTATGCCGGCCGTCAGACATGGCACGATCAAGTGAAACAAATACTTATTACAATACAATATATTATTTCCACCTTAAAAACGCACCCAGTTGTAAGGTACTCTAAAATTCACAAACTCAAAACTTTACCCCAAATCATTTCCCCGAGCAACGCCGGGTATACGTCAGATAGAATTTCTAATAGTATATAAATAAAATTAAATATATTGAATAGATTTTACTACTTAAAATAACTCACAATTGGAACATCCATTAGACAAGACATTCAGTATTGTTTGATAACGTTATTTATTGTTGTTATATTTTATGTTTATTCGCTTTGTTATGGTGGTCAAGCGTTAGCAAGATAGGACGTTTAACTGACAGTCGGATACATTGAATATCCAGAGTGACACCGTCTCACCTCTTTAACAGGAAATTTTAATGAAAAAGTGTGTAACCTAATTCTCTGAATAAATGGTTCAAATTAATTACAAAAAATGTAACAAAATATAAATGTCCAGATTTACCAACCATCTCTTTCCTCGCCCCCACCCCTATTACATCACGCCTCATGACATTCCACAGTATTGCGCAAGCTATTGTCCCGGTGACTCTGGGCGACTCGGACTTGGTAACGGTGGCGACACATCACTAACTACTACTGTACTAACTGCTAGAGTATTTAGATCGAAAAAATGTATTTTCATAATAAATAAATAAATAAATCAGAAACAGAAAAATATACAACCACAATTTTTTTTTGATGTGACAAATCTTTTGCCGATTCTTTCGTAGCAAGCGGGGCAAGACGGGACGACTCTTTTCACCCGGCAGCTAAAACTCTGTACGGTATATTTGCTTCTATTCTCACTAAAATTGGCAATTCTAAGTGATGATGAATTTTTAATATGTGAAATATTTAGTTCTGTAAATTTTAATAATAATAAAATAATTGTTTTATTATCAAAAAATAACCAATTGTTTGCTTACATTTTAACTTCCTTCAATGAAAATCAATTTCGATATTTCACATCTACAATGCGTCCTATTACGGCTATAAATATAGAAAAGCCACCAGTCGCCACTGCTTATAACGGGTGACCGATAATTTATCAACCAAAATGTTTTTATTTTTTTTTACAATATTGTTTCAACGCATTTATTAGAAACTCAAAAAGTTCTTTAGTGAATTGCCACTGCCCGCTGCGCACCTTAATAAAAAGGGTTTATTTAAAAAAAATTAATAGGTGCGATACAAATGTTCACAATCCTTGAGCAATAAGGAAATGACTCAAAAAGAATATGTAAAAATATGTACATAAACATTACATAATAATGCAGGAGATAACGATGTTTTAATTCGTGCTCTGGAAAATAGGAGACTAAATTTACTTTATTTGGCAATGACGTCATTCATAATTTGACGAAAATGTGTCATAATTGTAATTACGTTTAATCCATTACTACGCATTTTAACACACCCCGTATTATAGAATAATAGGTGAAACATTGCTTCTCCGCGAGAAGGTACCCGCAGTAATGTAAGGCTCGGTCACACTAAGCGATTTTGTAGCTATTTTTTTAATGTTTATTTATTGTATCGTTTAAATTTTACATTATAATTACATATTTTCAACGACGGTAATAGACTCATGTCCGTATTTTGCTAGTAAAAATATGTTATGCAATGCAATATCGTAGTATGCAGAAGAATATTATAAATTCCACAGCATATAATTTTAACCACAATTGAAATCAACTGTAAAAATGGAATAATAAAATGTATAAACCAGTGTTTAAAAGTCACTTAAAAAGTAAAGACAAAATCGCTTCGTGTGACATGTAACTCAGTGGGTGAGTTGGCAAGAGTTGATCGCTAATCGCAAGTTGCTTTCTCAAGTTGTTATTTGTATAGTAAGTATTAGTAAAGCAAGCCTATGTCACATGGAGAGATTTAGCCGCTGCTACTGTTTTTATTTATTGCATACTCTAAGTTTTACATAATTACTGACCGTAGGATAATTCACTCGCTACTACGTACTAGCGTTTCCAGCAGGTCCGTGTAACTCTAATAGTGGTTATTAGAAGATGTGATCAGTCTTCGCGGTAAAATAGCAGCTTTAAAATTGCTCCGTGTGACTGAGCCTTTACCGATATTGTGTACGGCGCTAAGTTACGAGAAGGTCGCCACACTCATGCGCGTTATTTCGAACATTAACATAAGGGTGGAGAATTTATGACGAACGTAAATAATGTTATGTTTTGAAATGGCGTAGGTACAGTGGTATACATTTCCTGCTACATGGAACTTGTTGTAATGGCATAATATGTAAGGTAATTTATTTCGAAAAAGCAATATGTCGAATTATTAGAATTTTGACAGTGTCCCAGGCTGAAGGACTTCAACATCGGGAACTTTTTTTTTTTTTTTATTATTTATTCAGTGAGTTTTATGAATTACAATTTTTGTGTACTTAATAACTCCCACACTAGGCTAATGCCCGTGTTGTGGTAGTCATAATGCTATAAATTACAATAAGACCATATGTTGTAGTAAGAAAAAATAAAACATAATATGGAAGGAAAAAAAAAGAAAATAAACATATTTAAGGAAAATATAAAACAAAATATATGTTTTTCATACATGCAAACATACATACATACACATATATATATGCTCAGATATATATACATATACATACATACATAGACATACATAGATGCATACATAAATACATTCATACACATCTATATATGAACACACACAAATGTAATGTGTATTCACATATAAACATAAGTATACAGATACATGGTTAATTTTATTATAATGGTTTAAAAGTTAGGAACTCATGTATTCTTTAAAAAAGGCTCGTCCCCTTTCAAATATCCAGTTTTGGACACGTATAATAAAAAGGGATATAGTATTAGTTGATTTTATGTCCCTGTCCAACGCGTTGTATATTTTAGGGGCGATAGACCAGAATTGTCGTTGAGCGAATGTGGTTCTAGTTTTTGGCACCACGCATCCCAGATTTGATGAAAAGCGGGTGTTTACTTGGTGTTGAGGAGCCACTATCAAGTCATTTTTTCGTATGTAGCATAAGCTTGTCTTAATGAATAGCTGGCGAATATCTAAGACCTTAATTTTAGTAAATAGTATTTTGGAGGGATAGGTGGGATGACATTTAAATATAATTCTGAGAATTAGTTTTTGTACTGTAATTATTGGATTAATGACGGATTCTGCACAGCCACCCCATCCCGGAATACCATATGTTGCTATCGATTGAAAAAGGGCAAAATATACGCATTTTAGAGTCGTTAGGTCTAAGATGGATCTAAGAGAGCAGAATATGTGGGAGAGTTTACGAAGTCTTTTTGTTGTTTCTTTTATATGGGTTTCCCAGCGTAGTTGGTCATCGATTATTATTCCCAAGTATTTAACTTCCTTTGAAGATTTAAGAGTTGAACACGTGCATTGAATGTTAGGTGAGGTTTCAGGAGTCTGTATGTTGAGTGAACACGAGTGGATGGTAGGTTTGGGGCAGTTATTGGGAAAGCTATGTTTGGGTATGGAAAACGTCATGTATTGTGTCTTGTCGATATTAAGTGTGAGGAGGTTTGTGTCTAGCCAATGTTTAACTTTTGTTAGGCCAATATTAGTTTTGTTTGTAACTGATTCCCATGTTTCATCATCAAATATTAGGACTGTATCATCGGCATATGAAATTATCTTGCCTCCAATATTCATAGTGCATAGTGTGTTGATATATATGAGAAATAAAATTGGCCCTAGTACACTACCTTGAGGGACCCCATAGGACATGGATAATTTTTTGCTCATATACATTTTGTCAGAGTGGATAAGGGTTTGTTGTGTACGATTTGCTAAGTAGTTTTTAAACCATGTGTAGGCTATCCCTGTAATGCCGATCTGTTGAAGTTTTTTAAGTAGTAAGGGATGGGAAACCGTATCAAATGCTTTTGCGAAGTCAAGGAAAACAGCAAGTGGTTTGCGACCTTTGTCAAGATTTTGGGAAACAATTTTTGTGAGAGCAGCTATTGCATCAGAGGTATTCCTCCCTTTGCGGAAGCCATATTGGTTATCCGATATTATTTTATTATTTTCAAGGAACTTACAGAGTCTATTTTTCACGCCTTTTCTATAATTTTAGAAATTGTGCTGAGTAATGATATCGGTCGATGATTATTAACAGATAATTTATCACCTGTTTTGAAGATAGGGATTATTGTGGCCTGTTTTAAAGAGTTGGGGAATATTCCAGTTTTAAAGCTTAAGTTGATAATGTGTTTAAGAGGTGGGGCTATAAATTTTTGAATGTGTTTAATAATTTTTGTTGAAATTTGATCTTTCCCTGCAGAGTTACTGTTTTTAAGAGATGAGATAAGTTCTATTATTTCTAGTTCAGTGGTGGGAGTGAAGTGAAAAGGGTTATAGCTGAGATTATTGACATGTATATTTTTTGCAAGATCTTTCTCCGAGACGGTGTTTTGGTCTAGAATATTTTTTGCTAATTTACGTCCGATATTGGAGAAAAATTGATTGAAATGGTCGGATATTTTTTCAGGTTCGGAATTGACATGAGTTGTTTGGTCTTCTATGTTAATTTTAACAATGGGTGAGTCGATTTTATGAATATTGGCTATATCTTTTATGATATTCCAAATTTTTTTTTTGAATATTCTGACTCCATATTATGAAAAAAAAAACTTCAAACTAGTTGATAATAATTTTAATAATAATTTTTGGCTGATTTGTAAATCGCCGTTTTTGCAAAAAATCACCTCAAGGGCGCTGAACAAATAAATATATAATATAATGGATTTACAATTAAGATTTCTAATTATAACCAAGGGCTTAAATCTAAGATTTATGATTAAGACTTATAACTACTGGCTTGAAACTACTGACTTAAAATGACATACATATTTAGATTCATAACAAATGGAAATGTCGCAAACCCAGTGGCACTGACAAATTTAATGAACTATCACGCCGTTTATAAGGGGGGTGGGCAGAGGGAACACTATTTTACTTCATTCACATTCATGGGTCGTCAAAAACATATTTTTTTAAGTGTTGAAATCACTTGGTCGTGCCATGTCTTCCATGGGACTTTTCTACCAATTACACTGACGTCATTACATTCTCTTTGCGATCTTTAATAATATGAAAAGGGTCTTTATTTTAGAATATATTATTTATAAATAATCTGTTACATTATTTATAAATCCCATAAAACTAAGCTTAGACCTCATATCCTAATCTTCGCAGCCACTTAGCGCGCGAATAATCGAAAAGGTACAAGTTGATAGAAAAACAATTCCGAGATACTCATTCCCACTTAGGTACACAAATTAACGGCTCAGAGTGAGTTAAGCGACGCTTAGCTTCAATGCATAGTAATTCGTCGTGGCTTTTCAGCCAACAATGCCATTATTGGTAGCAAACCGGTAGCCAAGGAAAGGTAATGGTAATTTTTTGTTGTTAATTACTATGTTAATGTTACGTTTACAAGTTTTGTTCTATGATAAATATATTATATGAGTATTAGCTAGAGTAGTAAAAAATGGGTGGAAAGTATATTGAAACAACTATTACTTTTTTGCAAAAACGCCTTTCGTTCGTCACTGGACATAATTTATGTTTGTTCTGCTCATCTTACCTTTTAGAGCACCTCAAGATCTACACGACGACGCACGAAAAATTCTTTTAACTTACCTAGCGTGCGTTTTGGTAAACTCTAATTCAATTTTCTTAGCGTCAGTGAACAGAGAATTTAGTGCAATTAGTACCTGCAACAATAGAAAACAAATAGTTAGAACATTGATGAAAAATATTCGGATTAGAAAATGAAATAATTTGCCATAAGGATTGAGTAAAATTTAGGAGGAATAGTGAGTCTATCACACTATGGGTCTATAAATTATGATAAATTTAGAGCATGAACAGAATTGTTCAACTTCAGCGGAAGTTACTGACAAACTTACAATGTTTTTGGAATGGTTAATACATAACAGTCGGCTTTTTACAAAACGACTTTGAGTAGTAGGTCCGAGTTACTTGTACGTGCCTTGAAATGTTTATGGTAGGAGTTGATTAATCAATACATGTTTACGTTTAAATAAAACTTATCTAAATTAAAACAACAATCCAATGTCAGAAAACTTTCGGTCTCATATTTCTTTTACATTAAGTCCCACATAATACCGAAATAGGGGTAAATTACCAAAAATATACGAAACTTTATAACAAACATTCTAAATTTACAATGAGCAAAATAATGTATTAAGATTATTTCAGCATTACCAATAATGCAACTCTGAGCAGTAGAAAGATACAAAAAATATTGAATAAGTTAAAAAATAGCTATTACTTCCCCACGCCACAAATATGAAGTTAAGATATTGGTAGCCCTGAAATTAAAATGATTGTATCAAAATATCTGTTAAAACGTACCTTTCAGCGGCAGTATCAAATTAACTAACCAAATATTATTTTCAAGATTAAAATCGAAAAGGAGTTTCAGGACGCCACAGATGACAAAACATCATGGTAGAATCTCTCCAAATTTTGAGTCGTTAAGTGGTATCTAGTTCCCTAATCACTGCGATAACCGCCGAATTAGGCAGCTAGCGGCACACGGAGGTACCTAATGGTGATGATGGCATCTCTGTGCCATTATCGTTATGCCAATTACTCTAGTACCAAGACCTAGGTGAATCCTTGTTATTTATTCGGTTTGAGATGTCCAACAAACGAACGAATCTCAACATTAAGTGGACAAAAACACGATTCGACAAAATCGAAGTAACATTTCGCCGTTTCCGCCGATGGACCGACGATTAACCAGCGGTGGCGCATGAAGCATTATGGAAACTACAATAGTTGAACATTAATAGACAGGCCCAAAAATATCTTTAGTAGGTATTTATTATAATATTATCGATGTCATACTTATTACATTGCCGTTTTTTGAACAGCCGCTTACACAGGCAGCAGGCTGGACAAAGATATTCAGGCATCGCCTTTTACATACTCTTAATCTGACTCTTGACATGACCCGACTCAGTATTTGACTAATATCTTCGTCGGGTGTCCCCGTCTTCTTCAACCACTTTCATAATCGTGCTCATTACACTAATAACTGCTTTGCATTATTTTCGCCTTGGGTCTTTCCAAGACCAAAGTGACTCCCTCACGGGTCGGAAAGAAATCCATAAAAATATAATTTTTATTTTATTTAAAAACATAAACGTTTTAGTCACCGGTCTGGTGATCTATGTGGTTTCGCATGAACCGAGTGCTATAATACCATGCGCAGAAGAGCCCCACAATGAACTGGGCTACATACTGGCTTACGGTAGTAAACTGCGCAGGGTTTTACAGCACTCGGTTTTTGTGAATTCCTTACCGACCCATAAGGTAGCCGCCAAAGAAAAACTGTACCTCATTGTAATACCAAAGCTGCTGGATTGAGAAATATTTACGCGAAAATTTTGCAACTAACATTATGTTATATTTTTGGCCAGGTAAAGTTGCAATGTGGACCTCCGTGCATCTGTTGTTTTGGCCGTACTTCCTACAGCCGTACTAAAAACACCACTTCACAAGCATTAAATGGTGTTTGTGTTACACATTGTAAAAAGACTAAAAGTTTAAATTCGAGTTGGTACTAATAGATAAATTTAAATCTGAATGATGTGAAATTTTTCTTTCAAATTCCTTAAATAAAAGAAGTGTCTTTTTTAGATTTGTAATCTTTGAAATTTTCGTACTTACGGATTTAAAATGTTTTGGTAACCTTTTTTTTAATGAAAATACATGTACAACATTAATACATGTACATGTAAAAATTATTATTTTTTCAAGTATTACTGACAAATGTACTACAGACAAACAACCCTCTTTGGCTGGATAAGCAATGAATAAGCTGGATAAGCAATGAAAGATATATATCTTTCATGAACCGTTTTATGCCAGTTTCTATTTTACGTTTCAATTAGTTTAGTTTTCACATACACGGTCGTTTATCAATTGAATACAATTTTCACCACGTTTTTAGTATGGCTGCTAGACAGTAGTCACTGTTTAACTCGAGCGAGCCGTCAATTGAATGGTCTATAAATAAACGAAGGTATTCGAATACACGGGAAGAAACAATGCAAATATTGACTCATTTAGTTTATTGATAATTATTTTTCCGCTGCTGTATAGCAAATATTGATGTTAAGAATCTGAGTCACCATGTTATCGATTGTTCGACAACATTATTGATACGAAATGATTTAAAATCAATAACAAAGTCTGATTTTATGTCTGTACGGCTAATCACATATAATTTCAAATCATGAGCGTAGGTAATATTGAAATCAGCGTATTTAAAGCAAGGCATTCCGTAAAGACCTTTTTGAAAGACGTTGAACAATTATTAATATTATTTCAATTACTTTTTAAAATGGAAGATCTCGAGGATTAAAAAAAAACTTTGAGAAAAATCTGTTCAAAAGATTTAAACTTAATTTAAATGAGTAGGTAATCATGCTTTTTATTGCTTATGGTACCTACATTTTAGAAAATCGGAGATTCATTTCCTGAAAGCAGGACTAACGTACATAGTTTTTGATGGACTAATTATACAGAAATTCTTTCTGGTACACCGGCCCAAGTAAATAATTTTTCAATGGGGATGGGGATTGCGGGATCAATTCTCTTCGTAGTGATGTACAAAGTAACTATGTAAAACGACAAGACAAATCAATATATATTATAAAAGTAAGTGTACAATGTGCGTTCCGATAAAATTCAGAAACGAGTCCCGGTACTATCAGGGGAGTTATATGGTGTGGTAGCCCTCTATTCCCCATCCATGAAGAAGGTTCCCAATTTTTACCAGAAAGGCGTGCTTTTGAAGATATAAGGGCTGAAAGTTTCGCCCTTTAGACATTTCTAGAACGGTCCAGAACATTCGAGAGTATTCGAGAGCATTCCACAACATTCCAGAACATCCCGAAACATTCTGGAATGTTCGGAAATAGTCTGGAACGTTCGTTAACATCCTGGAACATCCCAGATCATAATGAAATAAAAACGGGATTACAGGCCGCTTCCTGATAATCTTTTGGTAAATTCGTAATCGTGACTATACATTGGTATCTCTAAACAGAATAAAACAAAGTCACTAACCGCTTCTGTCGGTTTGTGCGCTGAGTTCTTCCAAACTATGCAACGGAGTTTGATAGGGTTTTCACTATCATTTAGAGAATTTATTCGAGAAGGTATATATATATATAATACATGGATATTATATTTATTGAAAGTAGTGAAAAATCGCCGGGTACACGTCAGCTAATATTTTATAATGTACACTGTATTAATATACATTATTTACATGATTTATGCCAGGTCTTATACAAACCTAGTATTAATTCAGCTATTATTACACTAGTAGATATTTTTTTAAATTATATATTGTCTCACTGAATTTCTATTAACAACTGTATCACTTGCAATAATATTTTTGTGTATACGTTCTGTAATTTATTACTGATATTATCCTGTACACTACTATATGCTAATAATCCGATGAATCATTCTAGGGTAAAAGCCATTTTATGGCGTTTAAATAAATAAATTAATCAACACAGTGTATCTTCAGACATAGTCAAACAGAAACTATCTAAGTGGTCACAGTCCAAACTCGACCATAGTGCAGGTAAAATTTCACAAGAAGGTTCTCAAAATAAAATACATTTAATGTGGGAAAACACAAAAAAACCATAACCTAAAAATATGTCAAACTTGTACATAACACATGCTACACGGATTAAAATGAGAATGGTTTTTGCTATCGAGATACTATGAAAAATGTGACAGCGTGATCATTTCCTATTAAAATATTAGTAATTCTGAATATATCTGAACACGTGTATATGCACTTGCCCTTATCAGAATAAATATAATAGACGAGATGCGAAACTATTAATATTCTAAAGAACATGTGTTCCGACTTCCTCGTAACTTATTCGTGCTTTACCGATAGTTTGTTATGATAATTTTCAAATCATTCGTGATAGGCCTCTAGTCCCATTTTTAACTGGAAAACGAATAATTTGACCAGATTTTTAATAAATTATCAATTTTTCATATCAGTAAATATTCTCCATGAAGTCAGAGTTAAGATTTTGAACGTTCCTCTTTTCCTTCTTCTTACACTGCCGATATCTTTCACCCCACTGAACAGATAAACCTTTGAAGTGATATCTATACCGATTTAAAAGAAAACTGATGTCTCCAGTTTAAACAAGAACTTTTACTTCTAAGTCGCAGACGGTGCAACGAAATTGTAAATCCGGTCAAGACGGCGTTGTGATATTTGAGAAGTTTTGACAATTTACTAAACGCAAAGGAAGAGATTCGGCCACTAGGACACACCCACAAAACTGCTCTATCGGCTTTGGTTCTTACTTTTATAACAGACTCGTTTAAAAAGTGGAAATATCGGTCCCATATATATTTTTGTTAACTTTAGAGTTGTTCATTCGCTTAGCGTGTATTGGTATTGGTTCTTTTACTACCGATAGATCACCAAATTACAACATAACTTTGTGTGTTCCGCGTTTTATATAATAAAATATTTTTTCGTCAGTTTGTTTTGAAAATAAGATCAATATTAAAAAATATATATTGTTAGTATATTTATAAAGGTAGATTTCATTTATGTTTATATAGCACAAGAGTTCCAACTGCTACCAAGCGTCTGGATCCAGCGAGACTATGGCATCCCCAATTGGGGTATGTTGTGAGACTGAATGTAAAGGCGAGGGTAAGTAGATGGGGAGGAGGAAGGTGAGAATGTTCCTTGCTATTCAGATCTGGTCACCGAACACGGCCTTTACATTTCAAGCAATGTTTTACACCAGGACGATACTGATAATATTTTCCACTCTGGAATTAAACTCTTATTTTTACTCTGATTGTTTTAAAAAATAACATTTGAAAAAGACGCCATTAGCAATGCCTAATTTATTTTTTATCTAAACGCCATTTTCGTCATACGCAATGTCATCAATTCTGTGAACAGTTTAGAACCCGCGTCCGCTAGCATTTTTCTAATTATTTCTTATTTAATAAACCAGAAACAAAATTTCCTATTTTTCAGATTTGTGATAGTTAACAAGTATTTAATTATAGGCCATCCATATTTTATATAACATTCAATATATATTGTTTTTATTACCATTAACTTTTTTTAAATTTAACTGAAAGAATGTCACCATCTCAATAACAATTCTTTTTTCAACGGGCCAGTAGGTACCATTATATGGATTTTTCTGATTTGACAGCTGAACTACGATCATGCGAACTCTGACGGGTTAAAAGAGTAATACTATCGTCACATACTACCTTTCTATCCCGTACACTATCGTAGTAACACAATCTTAAGCCGGAACCGGAACGTAACAAACAGTTTTCAGACAGATGAAATGCTAAATTGTCGAGTTAAAACAGGACATTGCTACGCTTAGTCAACAAAATCTTTTGATCCACTGAAGAGATAAACCGATAGGAGCGAACGAAAGGAAGCCTGTTTTTACTATACTCTGATACATAATAATCTAATATTTTTAAATAATACCGAAATTCACCCTTGATCAAATAATCAATTTCGTTCCTTTATCTGGGACTTTTTTTACATTAGAAATATTGCGGTTTATTACTTATTATCTATTTTAAAAAAATTGATAGCGGATGATAAACATCGGAGTATAAAGAGGGGGGGGGGTGTAGGTTAGGTTGCGCAAAGCAGACCAATAAATTTATTTTGAACCACAACATTGGGAATGAAAGCGATCCATAAATCGTGGACGGGCGGCCATGGCAGAATCGCCGCGGATACAACCGAGCGGAATTTACACCGAGCGACGCCGGGGGTGGGGTGGACGGGGTGGTAGATACCTATAGAGAGGAAATTCTGGGCGAAAAAGAGTTAAAAGGTGGAGAAAGCGTGATGGTTTAGATCAGGGGTGAGAAACTATGGCCTAGACTAGAAATAGCCCACAACACACACTTAAATTTAATAAATTAATAATAAAGCCGTCAAAGGAGCAAAATGAAGCTTCTGAAATCATTGGTGACGTATTTATATTTTTAATGGAAAGTTTTTGGTACACGTTATGGAACAGATAACAAAAAAACAGACAACAAAAATACCATAAATACGTGCGTTGTTAGAACAGTATTTTTTTAAAACACATTTAAAAATGATGTGAAAAATTAGGGATTTAATTTTAGGAGTTAAATGATTATACAAATTAAGTTATTAAAAAAAAAAACATTGTTAAATATGATGTTTTCGGTGGAAGTTTTAAATCAAAGATAAAAATATGGTAGGTACCAACCTATGATTTAAAAATAAATAGTTTTATAAAAATATAAACATACATACATATTAGGTTATTCGTAATATCAAATATAAAAATATATTAATAATATATTTTTATATTTGAATGTACGAATACGTAATAACTATATTGGGACACTCCCTTTTAATTTCCATCCCACCCATTTCCATCATTGCTTGGTATTTGTTCACTCCTCTGGGAGTCTGGACTACGCTATTTGGGTATGTTGTAAGGATGAAGGGAGTGGTGAAGAAATATAAATGGGAAGAGGAAGGTTGCGAAGTACCTGACTAATCAGATCTGATCTATAAGGCTATCATGATACGGCTAAAGCCATTTCAAGCAACCTAATTTAGCAGGGCGAAACTGAATATATACCACTCTGACTTTAATTCGACTCTGTATCTCATTAAGTTGCAGATAGAGCATTAGGTATTCTTTGGGCGTCCCCTACTTCTTCTACCATGTAAACATTTCTTAATACTTCTGACACTAATAACAACAAACTTTGAAATTTTCAGCGTTATCGGTTGACTACTTTTCGAGTTTTGCGATCACAAACATACGCAGGCAGAATTTTTATATTTTAACCAGTTAAAATTTAACCCAACTATTTGAGATGCATTTAATAATACAAACATTGTCCTGCCACAGACCGCATTCTATTTATGGAAGTTAAAATTTGTGGTTGTGTATGTTTTTGGTTGAGAATTCTGAAAAAAATTGTAAAAAATAAGAAATAAAAAAAATAAAAAAAAAACAACAGCGCCACCTATCGGGTCCAAAACGATCCTATATTTCAAGATGAAACCAACCAAACACTTTCACGGATTCGGAGATTAACGTGTAAGAACACAGTGAAACGTGATTTATATAATATATAGGTATATAAAAACACACACGTATTCGAATGCAACGTTGTGTCAAAATTTCAAAGCAATCGGCGAAGAAAAAAAACTTTGAATAAACGAACATTAACATTTTTATATAAACGGAAAACACGTGAAAAATGTTATTGGTCTGACTTTTCTGTTTATTGTTTGTCTTTCCGATTGCCGGCCGGGAATTTATCTCTGTAGAAATATAGTTATTTACGTATAAATATATTTTACTGGATGAGCTGAAATATAAAAGCTAATGTTTTATGCCATTGCAAGGGTTGGAATTTCAGTAATTGAAAAATCGCCTCTACCGGAGGGGAAAAAAAGGAAATGCGAAATTTCACGGGGTAATACCAGACTTTACTTTACAATTTAATATGATTGTAATTGCAGCAAAACATTAAAAAGAAAGATAAAAAATGTTAATGGAAAATGCAAACCGTATTTTTCTTTAGCTTTTCGTAAAAAAAGTTCCACGCTACACATCGTGGAACTTTAACGAAATTCAGAATGTAAACAATTTTATAGTAGTAAGTACCTACTTATATGAAAAAAAAAACAAAATAAATATATAACTAAACAAACAAAACGTGCCGTTCATAAAGTATTAATTCCCTCCTTAAAAGATAAGGAGGAGAATATTATGACTAACAGTATGACGAAATCGGGGATGTCCCAGGAAGATGTAGCAGGATCGAGTGAATTGAACAATGACTTGTTTCGGGTCATGAACCGAATCAGATTATCAGAATATTACGAAAGAGACTATTTACGAATGTGGATGAAGCAAAAAGTGTACAAGTTTGTCTATTGCCCTTCCTTACTACATCAACAAAATGGAGTGATGTGTAATTTTCAAATGAATCACCTTAAAAATATGTGTATTGTAAACCCGTTTGTGTTTTATAAAAAAGGTTCAACTGTCGTCAAGTTGAAATAATGATGATCAATGTCAACTTGTTTTGACTTTCGCCAACGAGTTTATCGTTATCCTTATAAGTACATTCTCAAAAAAATAATTACACCGGGAAAAGAGTGTAAGTGCCAGAAAATATGCAACATTTTGTTTTCATATTTATATATAAGCAATGGAGAGCATAATATCATCAGGGTTATACTAGGGCTGCTACCCGGTTCAGAACAGTTGTCTAGTGGGTCGGGTAGCGCACATGATTGTAAATAACCCATTGATGTTAATAAACGACCGGGTTACCGGCAATATAAAAAAATATATATTTATTATTATTTGAAACTTTGCTTGAAATGGCTTTGGCCGTGTTTCCTTGCTCTTCCCTGCCCCCTTCCAATTCCCACTACCTTCCGCCTCACAATATATCCCAAATGGAGATGCTGTGGTGTCATTGGCTCCAGATGGTTGGGAGCTGTTGGGACTTTTGTGAAATATTCACAAAAAAAAAAAATGAAAATATTCAATGAACCTTTCCGTCCTGCATCAAAGCAAAAATAATTATTTCTGTATAATACCTAGAGCTGCTGTTACTGCACAAGCAGTTAAGAATTGCACACAAATACGAACGAGGTTGTTTTTTGCAGTGGCTGATTTCTACCAAATCAAGGGCAATGTATTTTGGAAATGAGTTCCAACTATTCAACTACGCAACCAATCAGTGCCCAGGGAATCTAAAAAGCATATCTACCGAAAACTAAAATATATTTTAATGAAATAAAAACAATATTTTTTGTTTAAAACCACGAATTTTTATTAATTTTAAGACCGACCGGTTTCGCTACACTCGAGCATCGTCAGGGTACAAAATTAAACTAATCAATAATACAAAATGTGTCATAATATATACATACAGAGGGAGATAGAAAGTAAAACCAAAATGAAACAACAATATATTAAAAGAAAAAAAAAATAAAATAAAAAAATAAAAAAATATATATACTATAAAAAAAAAAAAAAAAAAAAATAAAAAAATATAAAATATATTTGATAAATTATATCGTGATGATACTAATATCAGTGATATCTTTGAACCATGTTCATTATTATTATTTTTTGTTTAATTAAAATCAAATTTAATAATATAATTATTAAATTCTGTAAGTATTTTTTGGTTTTTGTTATTGGAAGAACTTAATAATTATATAACTATATGTGATTTTTATTAAATTAAAAAAAATGGAGTTCTACGAATTAAACACAAAAACAACATGTTCATCATGTTTTACAACTTTTGTAGCAACTATCAAATAGTAAAACTGCCCCCATGACATTTTTAGACTTACATTTACCTCAAATATGTAACCATTTCCGTAATATATTCGTGCATAACTTTTTTCATGGCGAACATGAATAAATAAATAAACTATAATATAACTAGATACTATCCACATGAATAAAAATGTGTATATTTTTCTGGCACTTACACCCTTTTAAGCTTCCGGTATTCATTACATTTAATTAAATTTATTATCAACATATAATACAGATAAACAGCCAATTGTCGCCAGACAGAGGATATGGATGACGGAAAGCATTTTGTGGGCAAAAGTTTGCACCGAAAGACATATCAAACATATTCTGATTGTATGATCCGGTTATTACAGCGGAGTTGGTTTAGTTATAAGGTACTTGGCAAAGCAGCGCTGGTAGATAGATAGTGTAGGTTCTGTTCTTCGCTATCGAGGATACGAACCGGCATTTCGGGTTTTGCAACGCCGAGCTGCAGTAAGCTGCATGCTAGGAGCCAGTGTCGTGCCGAAACTTTCTATGCAATTACTTTACATATATTTTTTTTAATATTTTATTTTGAATACCGCGCAAGAGTCCCAACTGATCCCTATTAACCAGAGACAGTTGGGCTATGGCATCTTCAATAATTGGGGTGAACGGAGAAAAATTGGTACTGCTGATTTATTAAAAATCTCTAGTTATTCGTAGTTCGGTAGAAAACGGGATTGAAGGTCGTTTCCTAATGAACGTTTAATACATCGAAATACCATCTATCTATCTATCGGTTCCATGCTAACTCAACACAGTGACTATTCAACTCCCTTTTAAAAAGTGATATAAAGTTATTAAAAACGATGAATTTTTTTTTTTTAACCTAACCTACTTAACCCAGTTAATAAAGTTTTTGTTTCATTACTTTACATGACTTTATATAACTTTTTAAAGATGTGATGAATTATAATTTTGATGATTTATCCGGTCACCCTATCTATCTAACCTATCATTAATATGTAATGACGACATGCGAAAATATTAGGATTATGAACACGTGTTCCGACATCGCGATAATACATTCCTCTTTTACTAAATGTTTAACAGGAAACTTATCGATTCATTCGTTAAGGACATGCAGTTCCGTTTTTAACCGGCGAAAGTACTTGGCTGTTCGGAAGTGATCGCCAAACACGAATAAAGCCATTATAGTAAAGTGATCAAATTATGTATAGGGGTAAGAAAAATATCATTGAAATATTCTTTTTTATAGTAGGAAATGGGTAGAACATACAGTACGCCTCTGTTTTATGTGAGAAACAGCCTATACGATACCAACAGGGTTAGTTGACAACAAATCGTGTGGGATGGCTAAGAACCAACAGTGGACTGCCCAAGGAAATAATTCCGACAAGATTTCAATAATATGCACCTACTTTTATGGACGACGGCCTCTGTAGTCGAGGGGTAGGGCTCTCGTCTAGCAAGCCAGGGGTCGCGGGTTCAAATCCCGGCGTGTGCAAGTAAATTTTATTTGATTAAGTCGTGTTGTTTCACAATCTACTAACTTAAAATTATATATAGTACACTTGCGGCACGTTCCAGAGTGTATGATACTCTCAGAACAATTCAATTGAAACGTGGCTTGAAATGGCTTTAGCCGTATTTGGTGACCAGATCTGAATAGCCAAATCTCTCTCCCATCTACTTCCTGTCCCCACTACCTTCAGCCTCACTACATACCCTAATTGGGGATGCCATAGTCTCACTGGCTCCAGACGTTTGCTAGCAGTTGGGACTCTTCTGCGGTTTTTATTTTACCTATACTACCTACCCGTCTTCGCCCGAGTTTGTTCCTTAAAAAAAACTGTTAAAACTGTTCCTTTAAAATATTATATTATAATTGGTGATTATTGAAAACCATGGTACCAACAGTAATGTGACACATATTACTTTTTTACCTAAAGGCTCATTAATTCATTATGGAAATGACCTTGTGAGTCTAGAATAGTTGCATTAACCTGGAAAGAAAAAGACACACATAAAAAAGTTAAAATTAAACATCCAGAATTTAACGTTCGAGAGTATTTGCTTAATCAGACTAGTTTTTGCAGTTATGATTAAGTTACGAAATCGAAAATAGTAGCATTACATTTATACGTTTACTTCTTAGCGGGCTCGACATAAACTGGGTGTAGTAAGAAAAGCTTGATACCGTGTGCGCTCCATTCTATGTAATATTCGTATTGGCGCCCACTAAAATCTGCTGAACCCAGTGCAAGAAGTCCGAAAACAGGGCCTCGATTCTCGACGAAGTCATTCCACTCGAACAACGAGTGGGTCGATCCACTCAACGTTGTTCGAGTGGAATGATTTTTGACGTTTGGCGTATGTAAGTGTGTACCTTCGACGAGAATCAAGAATAAGAACGTGACTAATATATGTACTTTCGACGGCGATTGCGAGCGGCCTGGATTGGAGAATCGATACTCTGATCTCGTAAACGAATCGGAACGGTTTGGGAGCGGTGTTGCGTTCTTATAATGCCTGCATTCTTTACGCACTTAGTTTAAGCGGGGTTAAAATTATTTGGGTAAATTAGGTTGTTGTAAAAAATAATCTTCTCTGTTAATACTAAAAAGTCCCCTCTCTGGGTGGTGCTTCATAAACTACGGGTCGCTAAAGGGTAAAACCCTGAAGCCCTTTTGTTGGTTTTAAATCAAATCCTCATTTCATATTTGGGAGGCAAGTTTGGGTACCGGCGCATCGGGAACCATTTATTGGATAACCAACTGCCACAGGTCACCTGAAGTGGTTCATTACGTTTGGTGAGTCAGCAGGGGTGTCTGGGCGCTTGCCTACCAGCTGCTTGGCGTGCTAGATCGGGAGAGTGATTGATGGAGAATTGTGATAGCTATTTCCAGGGAAGGGAGAGGCCGGTTCGGGAAGACCTTTTGACCTCTTTAACTGGTATCTGGACCCATCACTTGGGAGGGATATATTCATAAGTCCGTCACTCCTGGATACACTGATCCTTAGATTCCTACTCAACTCTTATACATTTTAAAAACTTAAAGAAGACCCTCCACACAGCATCCCAAAATATGGGAAATTATTTTCCTCAATTCCTCCTGTGTGGGGTTAATGAAAAATCCTAAATAAACAGGCAGTGAGGAGGATAATAATAATAATTTATTTATTTTTCAGTCTCCATAGTTAACAGTTTCTTTTTCAAAATTTTAAGCTTCTGAGTCTGGTCAAGTTAAGAGTACTTACTCGACACATTAGGCGTTAGGACTTATTTCAATGTCACCATTCACAAACAAATTATGTAGCAAATTCGCCAATTCCTCGCATATATAGCAAATGATTATGACATTATTTCCGATAATTTATGTTCATAATAATTATTATTATTATCTTATTTAAATCAATCCAACTATAAATCGCTGTAATTTAATAAATTATTTCTTGCAACCATTGTATAACCCTTATGAAAAAAAATTGTAAACGGTTCAATGTACCCGACGTAAAAGCCCCAATATTACTAAATATTACTGAGAAGATTACAAATTTAGGAAACAGGATAAAAAAAAGAAATGCTAACAATAAAAAAAACAACAAGTAGTAGCAATAACAAATAGTAGAAGTAAGTACAAAAATAACATATTATCTATATTGGATGTTAAAACAATACTCAACACAGCTGTATCAAATAAAGAAGTGAGAGGTGGCATTATTGTGTTAAGTTACGTTGGTACAATTAGAAATGGATGATATGAAATAGAGCCAAGAAGAAGAATAATTATAAAATGCTCATGGGAACAGTTTTACTATTTTGTGAAATGCGTCAAAACATAGTTGCTAAGTGAAGATGAAAATGTCAACGGTCAATGCAGCTCAGCTATGTCGAATGATTAATTCATGAATTAATTAAGCAAGTAATTAACACCCATGAAAGTACCCAGCCGCATTAATTTCGTAATTAGTGCCTCACCTTCCTTGGCCAGAGCTAATTTAATTATTTTCACACGCATAGGAGCCGTTCTCATTTCGCTTCAACTCAACTCAACTCTTCGCCGTCATACCTATTAAATTCCCATAGGAATGATTGACTAATAGTTACAAAAAAATGTAAATACGTAAATAGGTAAAAAATTAAATTATACACTTACTAAATACAGTAGTAAAGATGGACTATCGTCCCGATGTTTGAGTTCAGAGGACCGATTTGCCAAAAAAAAAACAAATACACATACGAAAATTATTTCAAATTTGAGATTGGAATGTTTCAAACCCTTTGATCGATATTAAAGGCCATTTTGAATCTTGCAAATTATCATAATAATAATACGGGTTTTGTTATTTGTTTTTTGTAACAAATAGATATAATGATATCGTCACTGGGATCTCCCGTGCTGAGAATTTAATTTACATATTATTATTAAAAAAGTAGTAAGGATAATACAAAATATTCATTAATATAAAAAAGTGTGTTTTCTGGAATAATTATAAATATATTAAGTGGTGTTTTTTGTTCAGTTGAGTGGTTTCAGTTTCAGTCTGTATTTGGTGTCTATTTTCTATTTCATATCTCCCAATGTTTTGTATCCAGCTTTTTATTCGAGGTTTAAATGTTAAACTATTCTGGTGAGTTTTGAATGAGAGTGGGATTTTCTTGTAGATTTTAGTACCATAGTATAGGAAGTTTTTTGCCCAAATGTTGATTTGTAGTTGCATGTTAGATATGTTTTTGGCCTTGAGATCTAGTGTTTCAAATATATGTGTTTGTTGTTATTTCTTGTTTAATATATTCGGACGATTTTAAATTTTGATTTATTATTATACCCAGATAAGTAACACCATCAACGTTTTCCAATGGGTCCCGTTAACCTTCAGTTTTCGAACAAATTGTGATGTATAGATATTCCCAGCGTCAATATGTTGTCAGTTGATAACAAAAGCCGAAACGAACCAAGAATCCGCGTTTGACGGATACGATTCAAGATGGTCATGATGGTCACCAAATATGTCAAAAATTTGAGAAAACAGAGCTTTTGAACCGTTCAGAATCATTTAGGTAAGGGTTCCTTCTTCACAATTATATCTTTCTGCCGACCTAATATTTGCGGTGAACCCATGCATTCGTTGGTTTTAGTTAACAGAGATAGTGAGGAAAATGTCATTTTTTGCTCGAATAATCGCGTCTGCCGCAGTGTTCTCCTCAATATTATGTCATCAGAACGACATTTTCTTAAAGAAGTAACTCATACCTACATTTTGGCATCGGTTTCATTAGGGTGGCAGATGAGCTATTTTACTGCCTCGGGAGGTTACCTTCAAGGTCGTCTGCCAGGTGCTTCTCCCCATACAAATGTTGGCTGAGCGCATTTTTTACATTTTAACTAGTTAACAGTCAACTTTTGTCATTACTTTTAATAAATTGGCACGTTGGATATTTTTCAGAAATCTAGCTGAACGCTTTTTTGTACTTATCTTATTTGTGGTTAATGCTACAAATAAGATAAGTACAACTGTACTGCACTCATTTGGTTGATGTAGCCTATCGGTTATAATTTTTACGGTCATCGCTTGGACTAAAAGGAGAGTATTTTTACTTTTCGTAATGAAAGCCATAAACATGGCAACTTTTTAGCCGAATTGGGTTCGATGTTCCGTGGACAGAAACAGATGTAGGAAGGTTATTCATAATTCCAAAGCACATGGCAAATTTTCGTTCGAAAAGTTGGTCACTAGAGGTTTAAAATATTGGGAAGTTTACATTTTTTACAGTTTTCGCTATGTTTCTCTGTTTGAGAAGCATAGCGTTCGGTAAAAACATTCGTGAGGTTCATGTCCTATAGATCTATACAAACAGTGAGGTTGGATAAAAACACCTAATTGAGTAGAGGCAATCAAAGTTAAACACTGATAACGTCGTGTTTAAACAGCAGTATCTTCGGCATGTATAGATTAGGCCCGAAATCAACATAGAGGTGACGGGACTGTAGCACGAGGCTCCCAAATTCACGTGACCATAAAAGGCCCTCCGCGACAGTGCTTTGCTAATTGTAACCTTTAATTTTTTTTATTTAATCCCAAAAAGTCGATCACGATAGGGATATTCAGTGAATTATTCATTTCAAATTCATAAAAATATACCAAGGTTGTCAATATATTTAGGAGCTTAACAAATATCTAAATAGACCTTAATGGTACGCCCAAATTCTTGATTCAGATTCGCGTAAAAATTCTTGTGCCCTACGGATCAAATTATCTTGTTTGTAGGGGAGACCGAGGGGAGTTGAAACAATTTTCACATTTTGTTTCATACACCAAATACTGTATACAGAAATCGTATGATATTAGTACCAATCGATAGGTCATTCTTTACACTTGCGAATGACTAACATAAAGAAAATGTAAGCGTTAAATATTGTGGTTAAAAATCGACTTAACCGTAACAAGTCAACTTGTTTCAACTCCCCTCATACCGAGGTAAGATGAAACAGGGGTCGAGGAGAGTTGAAACACATGATTTTTGAGAAGTATTAAGGGATGTAAAATAAAAATGATGATACAATTTAAAGGTATTTATTAAAATTAAACTTTTCAAGTAGTTACAAAACAAACTGACACAAATAAAAATATTATTAAAAATTAAAAACATCAATCTGAAAAGCAGATTTTGCAAACATAAGAAAGTTCCTCATTCCTACTTATAAAAATTGCAGTGTATCAAACGATGTTTTCACTATCCCAGGAATATCATAAATGGACATTACTTTTCCTGGATTAGACCGCATCCAACTGTCGCAACTAGTGTTAACTGCTTTTTTCACTGGCCCAAAAACGGCTCTGTACATTGGCTGCAACTTATGGGGGCAGTGAGGTGGAAAAGTAAATAGAATTATGCCATTTTCCTTGCAGAACTCGATATTTTTAACTGCTGTGTGTAAAGCGTGGTTATCTAATAACAATAGTGCTTTATTTTCTTTTGATGGCCTAATTTGGTCTTTGAAAATTTTAAGAAATATATAGAAGTCTTCTTCTTGCATCCACCCTGACCCATTTGCAGTGCCAATTGATCCAGTTGGTGCATCGCGTATAAAGTGATCATTAAATCTTTTCCACGGAAAGATGAACATCGGAGGTATGTGATTCCCAAGGGCATTTCCTGCTAGTGCTATAGTAACCAATGTTCCCCTCTCTGCGGAAGTCATGGCACTCACTTGTTTTTGTCCTCGTCTGGCAATGACGTGGTCTGGTTTCTGAACAGTTGTGATGCCAGATTCGTCAACGTTCCATATATCCTTCTTTCTTTTGCAACTTGTGTTTGTTAACTACTGCGGTATAGTTTAGAATAAAAAGTTGCACGTTTGTTCTATTAAAACTGGTAGCTAGAGCGATACTTGAAGGTTGAGGTAGTCTCAGAGAAAGAACAGGATGACGTTTCATAAAAGATCGAAGCCAAACTTCTCAAGCCATTTCATGCTCAGTCCAAGAAGAAGGAATTTTCTTATTATATTCTACATCCAACCTATAGGCAAAAGATCTGGCTTCCTTAGTTCTTAGGCCAAAGTTAGCAGCAGCGCAATTTAAAAGATAATCACAGAGTACCTTCTCCTCCGAAGCCGTAAAAACGGTCTTTTCGGGATATCCAACCGTTGGAGCAGTAGCCATTTCCTTAGCTTCATTAGCAGTTTTTTTTTTAAATTTCCCTGTAGAGGGAGGTATGGTTCAGGTTGTAACTCGAAGCCGCGTCACTGAGACTTTTCTGTCGCAAAGTTACTTCTTCTGCTGCGAGATCATATATTTCGAGACTCGTCATACCTCTGTCAGTCTTTCTTTTATAAAAAGTAGGCATTCTGAAACAAATTAAATCAACAAAAAAAAACATTTTATTTTGTGCTCGTAAAATAATAAACAAATAAAATTGAAAACGAGGAGAGTTGAAACAGTGTTTCAAATCTCCTCAGTACCAAAAAACCTCCCATTTTTTATTTAATCTACAATCAAGAAGCAAATACACAAAAATCAATTGTATCAAACATATGTAATAAATCGTTAGTTAATGAGCTTTCGAAACACATATAACTTAAACCAAAAAACAAAACCCTTATCAAAATATAGTCATCGTAAAAAAACATTAAAAACTTACTTTTGACGATTTTTGAGACACGGCACGCACAACTCCATAACCGCTCGACTCGCAGCACAGAAGCGAACTGACGAGCCAGCAGGCGGAGGTAAACGGTTGAAAAGCGACGTTGCCATTTTGCCAACGGTTTTAAGTTCGGAGAAATCGGTACTGTTTCAACTCACCTTTGTTTCAAAACCCCTCGATCTCCCCTATACGTATTCAAAAGGCGTACCGCTGGTAGGTACATTGAAACGGTGCCATCGTACTTACAATTTTGTGCGAATGTATTCAAGACTTTGTTGTTCAAAAATATAAAATGCGTAAACATGCAAAATCAAACATTCAAGTATTTACTAGTACTCAGTGGATACAGAGCACCTGACCGGACATCAGAAGGCACGGGTTCAATTCCCGTTGGCGGCATTTATTTTTACTCGGTAGATATTTTCAATTTGTATTAGTATTTCGGATGACTAATTATTGCTTATAATTATTTGCTATGCATAAAACCTTGTCTTATAAACGTTAGTTTATCATTTAAAAATAGCCATACGGTAATTTGCTTTTTATGAAATAGAATGCTATGATAATAAAATTGAATAAAGAAAAAAAAAACAATTTAATTTCAGATTTTCGCAACAAAAGTATTTATTTTTTATAAGTGAATATTATCCTTCCTTAGTCAAAGTTTAGGACAAAATTACACTGTCCATCATCAAATAAATCACAATTAAAAAGCAATGTTTATTTTGCATCAAAGCAAATATAATCTAAAGTATTATCATTATGTTATAAAATAAATAATTAAGTTACATGTCAGTTATAAAAAAAAAAAATGAATCTTTTTAGCTTATTGTTAACAACAAAACACTGGTAGAATTTAAATGTACGATATATTACAGTTATTATCTATCTACATAGATTAGATTAAACCTACTAATCAGATTGAACCAATATTTACAATAATATTATACACATTTAGAAAATACACGAAAAGCGTTTCGAATAAGATTCTGATCTAAACCTATAGCCGAGGACAAATACAGTTTTGCTAAATAAGAGTATGCTTTAATTTTTTTTAAATATACAGGTGTATCAGGGCGTACCCGACAGACTTCAATCAGCGATTTAGGAGCTTATTTGAAGGAACAAAAATACAGTTGTCATTATATTGACATTGGTTTCCAATTAAAAACATATACTATATCTATCTGCTCGGGCCAGTTATAATTGTTGCATATAGTATTTGGTTCGGTTGTTTCGCCCGCGTCCCGCGCCTTTACCTACGTCAGTCAGTTGTGTTAAAGTTACCGCGCCGTAAAACCGATCTACCGCTTTCCGCATAACCTATCTTGAGTTTTTACACCACCGCGCCACGCTAAAAACAGCAAATGTTATACCCCCAAAGATCGCCGTGACGAAGTGCATAAAATAGCAATCTCTAACGCATTGACCATTTCGCAAACCCAATATCACCATTCCCTTTCCTGACCTCTCTTCCAATACTAACAATTACCCTACCGGTGATTACCGCAGAGCCAAGTGGAAGGTGCCGACAGCTTGGAGATATTGGTAAGTCAAATCAAACAAATTCACAAAATATCGCAATTACAGTCCATTCACGCCGCAACACTATCTATTACATGCCGCCACTGTATACAACCTAACGGATCACGTGGCACGCGCTCCATCTCTCGTCTGTACGGTGCTGCTGGAATGAAACGAAGCGACGTTTGATAGAAATTCATAGTTCATTTTTTAAACAAGTTTAATTTTTTTACTTTTGAGATGCACTTTGGAACTGCTTTACTGAATATTAGGCATGCATGTTTTTTTGTGTTGTTACAAGATTTAAAAAAAACCTTACCCCTCGACCACTGTATCAAAATAGATATTCAATAATAATATATGTAATTAGAATAAAATAACTTTGAATATCACTTTATTGGTAAAAGTAATTGGTAAAAGTAATTGGTATAAAGTGGTATTCAAAGTAAGTAATGTTATTCTAATAATAATTAGGTATCCCCGCAATGTGATTGCTACATGTGAAAATTTAATAAAACATATACTTTGAAAAATGCTGTAAGGTGGGATTCAAAATAAATTTGTAAAAAAAAATGGAGACACGTAAATATTACAAATTAAGGTGACGATATAATTTACTTCGGAAATAAACAGTGATTGCCGGACAGTCAGTGATTCACATTTTATGTTTGGTTGAGCAGGTACATACATACTTCTTCTACTGCGCCGTAATCAAGTAAATAATGCACAACTAAAAAAACTGTATTTTAGCAGAATACTGTGCCTTATCATAACGCAGTGCTAAAAGGTCGCGGGATTGTAGAGATGAATGAAGATGGACATTCGTTAGGTAGATTGTTTTTTTTTATTTAAAAACACAAGATGTACACGCGAAATAAAATTACAAGAAGATGAACGCGGGAAGATATCATCGACTGCTCGGATCGAAATAATTTCGTTCGAGTGACAATTGACAGGCGACCGAAGTTGGGTGTGGCAACCTGATAAATCTTGCCAGTCATCAAAATTGAAATATGTGCGGGCAGTTGCAATTTTTTTTGTATTAGAGCAGAATTTGAAAAGGAAGCTCTTCTGTTCAGAAGTTTTTCAAACTGAGAATACAACTCTTTTTTTTTGGTAAGTAGTAAATTGTTTAAAATAAAATAGCCGTTATTTGTGAAAATTTGGTGAAGTCGAAGTTAAAGTCATTAATATATTATAATTATTTCAATGTGTTCTTATGTAGGATTGATCGTATGTTATTCATTAGGTAGTTGACACATATACGTATCATGACTCGGCCCATTTCAGCGTATCCCTCGCCATACACTACCAATGGGAATGTATGGCGAGCGATATGCTGAAACAGGAAGAGCCACGCAAATATAGCACGCTTATAGCGTGGTCTGTCGCATTAAGCGTGATCATATTACCAAACATAAACAAAATAAGACCAAAGTTTACCCATTAGTTGTTAATCGAAAAAGCAAACACCAATAGCTTCGATCCTGAGAATTCAGTTATCTTATGAACTTAGTAACTGAAGACGAAAAATTCATTAAAAAAGAAATCGCGTTGGTTGAAGAAAAGTTTGTACCTAAGTATTTGAAATATACTCAATTACAACATGACATACAAAGTTACTAAAAAAAACAGTAATTCGGTCCAAATTGTAATAAGTTGTTACGTGGAGAAAAATGACAAGTGCTAATTTATTAATAATCTTTTTAAATTATTTGTAATTCGGGTTAAAAGTAGGATTGCGGGCCTTAAGAATGAATTCATGTTTTTTCAAATATCAAATTCTTTCCTGAAGAGATAATCAATTTCATCAGACTGTCGGGCTAGGATTTGAAATAACCTACGTAAATTGGAAGCATTGGTTTGGTACCGTTTATGTTAAGTATGTTATGTTATGTTTATGTTATGTTTATGTTTATGTTTTGTTATGTTTTGTTATGTTATGTTATGTTATGTTATGTTTGGTTTATTTATGTTACGTTATGTTATGTCATGTTGTGTAATCAATTTTATCCTGTAATTTGTTGTATTTATTAATAAGAAAAATGTTGTAATGTATGGCCAAGATCACTCTTAATGGGTGAAAGCCAATATAAAGAATAATAAAAAAAAGCATTGGTTTGCTTTTCAACCGGTATAGATAATTTAATTCTAGGGACAGACGATCCCGATGTACGACACAGATAAAACGGGAATTGCTGATTTATTAAAGTTCTGTTAAAAACAGGATAGCATAACGTTTCCTAATAAACTTTTAGTACATTCATAATAAATCGGAACACGTGTTAATACATAATGACGAAATGCGAAAATATTACAATTTTTATGAACACGTTTTCCGACGTCGCCAAAAACACTTTCGTATTTTACTGATTGTCTACTAGGAAACCAGTCAATTTATTCGTTAAAGGTCTGCAGTCCGGTCTACTAGGAAACCAGTCAATTTATTCGTTAAAGGTCTGCAGTCCGGTCTACTAGGAAACCAGTCAATTTATTCGTTAAAGGTCTGCAGTCCGGTATACTAGGAAACCAGTCAATTTATTCGTTATAGGTCTGCAGTCCGGTCTACTAGGAAACCAGTCAATTTATTCGTTAAAGGTCTGCAGTCCGGTTTTAAACCGGAATACGAATAAATTGAAAAGATTCTTAATATTCTATATCAGTAAGTTTTCTCCGTGGACAGATGTTTCCTTCCATGTTTCATCACGAAAGCAAATTATTATCTATATACGGTGTCCGGGAACTCGTAGTACAAGCAGGAAACTAGTGAATCTATATCGCATTCGATTTCGTGGTACAATTTATAGTTGAACTATGGTATTCGAGTAAATCGAGTGATCGATTTTTTAATCGGTCATAGGTGTGAAAAAAATCGAAACACTCCAATCGGAAAAAAATTGTTAAGTTCTAAAGCATCCGCCAGGGATAGGTTATCAACGTCGATCACACGTATATTCAATAAATCCTCTCATATTTCAGTTATATATCAAACCGAATGGCTGAATAAATCAATACTGTATGATTCTGACAAACGCTTGATTTATTAAATACCTCTCATGTCATTATTATTGGAATCTGCGATGATAAGGCAGCTACAAGGTAAATACTCGTAGATAGCTTCCCGAGTTGTATAATACAATATTAATATCTAAAGGTGTACAATGTACACTGTACAGTAGATAGTGTTTGAGTAGAGCTAGTACTGTTAATACTATAATAAATATCTAGTTATGCAATTATATTATATCATAATTTACACGTCAAGTAGATACATGGCAGTAGGACTTGGTAGTGACTTGCAACAATTCTTCTAAACAAATCATAGTAATATAATTAATTTAAATTGTAATGAAAAAATTTCACCAGCGCGAATTGTTACCCATAAGCTACACCCATAAGCTACACCTTTTGTAATTTTTATTTTACAATAAATAATTTTTGATTTGATTTGATTTGTTCGGTTTTGAAATAACAATATGCATAGTTCTTACAGGCATGTCATTTATCCAGTTCCTACCAATCTCTAAACATAACCTTGCTGGAAAAGGATTTGAAATTTAGGACAATAGCAAGAACACTGAAATTTGAGTGCATTTGTTTGGAAAAAAACAGAAGAAGTACTGGAAGCAAGTTGTTTGTTGTTATCGTGTCCATAATCTTTGAAAAGAAGGAATTATTGAAAATGCTTAATATCATTTAAATATTAGTTCGACAATTACCTCGAAGTATCGCGATGGAACTCATTATATTGTGTTGTGTGATGCTTCTTGGTAAGTGATTGGTCTCCATTTTTTTCCTTATCTTGTACCTTTATTTCCTATATACCTTGTATTTCCCTACACATATTTACACCCAATTCCAACAAACATCATTCATTTCGTATAGCTTTAAATTCATTTACAGTCTATAATTTATGCCCATCAGAAGCTGTAAATCGGAAGCAGTTTCGGTTGCAACACGTATGGTATTGAAATTGAGCAATAAAACTGCAATACTACAATATTATTATTATTTGCAACTAAATGTTTTGTTTTGATTGTATTCAACCTACATTGCATTGAATTTTAGGCTAGTTTAGACGATATACTGCTCAAGAAGCAAGTAATCTAGAACATATTTGTACATTGAGATTTCAACATCGTTGATACCCATTACGTGTGCAAAAATACATTTTTATTTAAATGAATTATTCATACCATCAAGTCAAAAAACGTACATATAAACACGGTTATCAATGTCCACCATCATGCATTTTCTATAAATTTGACTGAATGTTACTAATGTTAAAAATAAATTAATCTCGGTATAAATCATGATATGTCTGGTTAGAGGTATATCTGACAAGTTGTTGAGATTATTTTATCACTCACACTGAGGTATATAATATCGTGGGTTTTGTTAATTTATCTAAGTACCTAATCCAATATCGGATAATATGTTATTCTGTTCCGGCTTATCTAAAAGTTGGCTGTTGATGTCGGGGTGAGCAAACCAATGTGGTGTGTCCCCAAAACGCAACATAATGTTGCCAACGATCCGAGGATATTTCGGAAACTCCTAAGTAGGTTTTGGGACTCGACCGAAATTTACCTCGCAGTCAACTACTTCGTTTTATTCAGTTGAAAGTCGAGTAAAAACATCAGTTGTTGAGTTTGACGATAAGTACATTTTATAAAAGTGAGAATATCACAAAAATTCTATAAAAATATTATAAGACTTCAATTCCTTTACCTGCAAAATGTGTGCCTACCAATTCGACGTATAAATGGATAAAATAATTGTTATATTCCTTGCAAATAATCGATATTTTAATTCCAAACACGTTTGTTGCTATTTGTTACGTCAGTTGCTACAATCAAACAATCCATTGAGGTTCCTATAAAAACCTGTTTAGCTCGTCAGCGATATCTGTATTTATAAGCATCAAAATGGTTATTATTTTTTAGACGTTCAAACGGAAGTCATTCATATCTGATCAATTGATTCCAAATATTTCGAGTTTAAATATTTACTGATTGACCTTATTTCGGCGTGAATCGAGTCCGTATTCTCCGAAAACACCAATTATATGTTAATGTTACCTACAACTCCAATCAGGTATTTATCATATTCATACTTTAAAAGTTGAAATACGAATATAAACTAATTTCTACATAAATGTGGCACTCCTACCTATCCCAACTTTGACATCATTATTTATACAAGTTGTATATTTTCTGTAAGGTCGACTTTGTGTGGTTATTTGCATTTTTAATATGCTTTTTATTAATTAGCAAAGTAACTCAACATAACGCAGATACGGAGGCAATAGCACAGCCAGAAGCAGGTGGCCGCTGTAAATATTTGATTCCATTAGGAAATTAAAATGAAACACGCCCAGCTTAACATAATGGCACAGTGAGTTGAAATGGACGTTTGACGCTCCATTTATCAACGATACCGGGACCTCTGGAAACATAATACAGAGGATATTGATATGAGAATATTAAAATACTTACGTGAGCCAGATGTTAGAATAATTACTGTTTTATCTAAGTCAGATATGAGCTTATTATAAATACTTTGGCAAGTTATAAATACTTAAGAAAGGGACAAAGAATATCATAAGCTTACAACCTCTCAGGCTAATTTGTTCGGTTTTGCGAACAAACAGTTATTACCAGTATAGTAAATTCGTTCGCTTTTGGGCGAACAGCTCATATAAATCGTTGTCTCCCTTACTGTTATGGTGAGAAATATGATCTAAACTCTAAACGATATTATAAAGAGAAAAAAAACTACGTTTTGAATTCAAATCTAGAAGTTAACTACAGACAAATTAACTCCTCTTTGAAACAAGAAGGTTTCGACTGCAATTTGAGAATAATTTAGAAATTGTGAAAATACTTTGTTAATTAATTATATTTGTATATGAAAAGTCAAAAAAGTGAGTCTAATAAAACGTGAGTTTTTATTTTATTTTTAATTATCAGTAATTTTAAGTTATTTAGATGAACAACGTAAGGTTTACCATTTTTTAAACTTTTACGTTTGCACTAAGTTTTTAATAATTCAAAATTATACGTTTATTTCTAATACTATTTATTTTTATTTTATAATCTAGTCTAACAGTTTTTAGTTTTCGGTGACGTTCAGAAATATTCTATTTATTTGGATATTATTGTAATGCGGAAAAATACAATGTCTACGACCGAACAAATACAATGATCAATATGCCAGAGTGCTGAGGGGTTAAGTACGCAGTTGCTTTATTTAGCAGTATACTCATATTAGTGGGTTTAAATCAACATTACTTGCAATCTTTTATGATGCAATCTGATGTGTCTCGTATGTAGTATTGTTCTAGTTTCTATAACATTTTATGTTAGTGTTACATGTTTTACTAATATTGTTTCATAATCAGGTTAATGTTATTTCATGCTTTAAAAACTTTGTGGATAAATTTCGATGGCTCACTAGGTATATTCTATTCTTGAAATCCATTTAAGAGCAGGGCTGGGCATAAAACCAAAAAAAAAATCTGGGAACATATTGATGCGTGTGATATGAGAATACCGAAATTGTTACGTTACCTGAGCCAGATATGAACAGTATTACGCTGAACGGGACGAAAAATATCAGGGCGAGGATAAGCAGGCAGTTGCGCCTTCGCAAGGGCGGCAGCGGTGGCAGTGCCATTTTTCTCCGGATCGCACTGCAAAAAACAAACAAACTTCATTACACAAGGAAAAAAAGCTATATTTTAATATTATGATGCTGACTTCATTCCAACCATTTTTTTAAACAAAGATACAAAAAACAAATATTTTGACTCAAAATTATTTACCAACTTAGTGTAAAAAAAAAAAATTATTACACGAAATTAATTGACAGACCACACAAACTGTAACACACATTATAGATTTTAAGTATTCAGAAAAGTTCTCAATCTCATTTTAAAGATGGGAAATTATTTATGCACGTATAAATATCGTATTGCACAATTTCAATACAGACTTGATGAAGTGGTTATGCAAACTTAACTGTAAAAATATAATCATTCCTTGGTGGAATTAAACGAAAAAGGTGCATAATCACATAGTATGTTAATATAAAAAAAAAACATCAACCAAACAAATTGCACCCTGTAATCTTGGGTGCAATTAAATGGAAAAAGGTGCATAATCACATTATATACATTTTTAAAACCGAAACCAAACTTCAATCCTGAGTGCCATTAAATGGAAAAATTTTATACATATTAACCATCTATAAAACATCATAAAGAAACTGCATAGCAAACATTTAGCGAACTTTAATATAATCGTAAAAGAAGCTTTATTGTTACAAGATATTAAGCTTTACTGTGCCTCGTTATAGTATATATTATCATTTTCGAAGGAAGCAATTACTGTGGGGTGTGACATTATATATTTAATAAAAACACACATTGTAATACACCACCAAAAAAACACAATGATAGAAAGTTGTTCCCTTACCATCCACTGAAACTGTTTTCCATTCCCCTTACCAAACATTTAACTTTAATGGAATCGTAAAAGAAGCTTTATTGTTAAAACATAACTTAATTGTGCCTCGTTATAGTACTTTTTTTCGAAGGAAGCAATTACTTTGGAGTTTGACATTATATATTTAATAGAAAAAAACACATTTTAATACACCATCAAGTAAATACAATGATAGAAAGTTGTTCCGTTAACCTCCACTGAAACTGTTTTCCATTCTCTTTACCTACCCTTCCTTCAATATATTGTCTCTTTCTATTTGTATCTCATTCTGTGACCAATAAGATGTCTTCTTCTATATTTTTCTCTTTCTCTCATCGCATTTTATTATGTATACAATATGTGTCTGTATGTAATTATAATTAGGTAATATAATAGCCCTGATGAAGCTTGAGATAAGCAAAACCTGGTTGGATTTGTGTATTACAAAGTGTGTTGATTTCTTTTAAAATATAATAGAACTTCATTACAGTAAATTAAACGTCTGCAAAATAAGCAAAACACTTACTTCACCAGTATGGTTTCATAATATCACTAGGGAAATAAATTAAATGTTTATAATATCAGTGTATTTGTTAGATTTACGGAGATTTAAAATTGAAGTACCTATCATAGGCAGATCATATGTATTGTGGGCCTCAACAATATTTATTTTCGTTTTGGGGTAAGGTGTGGATGAATTACTTCTTCCTTATAATCCAGATGATTCTGATTTGTAATGTGATTATGGTTATGAGGGTAGTTACTTATTAAGGACGCGTTGTTTCATATCAACTTTGAAGTTTGATGAATTGTTCAAATTCTGTGAAACAAACCGTCCTAAATAAGGTTAGGAGGAATTCGAAATTCGATGACTTCTCAGCCCTGTGGATTGTCCAAGAAAATTGAAAGGACATTGATAATGTGCCACCAGTATCTTAAAAATGTCAGTCGGCAAGACCCAGTCAATGTGTACTAATATAAGCAAAATTAAATGCCTACAAATTAACGTTACATCAATAGTAAAAGCAGAAATGCAAAATTTTGAACTAATGGACCCATCGATTATTATTTGACATCACTGTTGTGGCATCTTGGTTACAAAATAGAATTGAAAGCCAACAACATATTTACAAGATCAAAGGACTACTACGATTTCAAAGGGGGATGCAGCAAATGTATTATTAGCCGGGTTATCAAGGATTTGGTATGAAATGAAACTGATGGTAGTCTAATTTTAAAATATTTAAATAAGTTTAACTTTTAAAAATGATCTTGGGGGTGATTTTGAATCAGAATATTAGAACGGATTTCACAATGGAAAACAGAATAAAAAATAGAAATATACGTGAGACGAAAAACAAAAACTTATTGTAGAGATAAAATAAATATATTATTGGATATAAATTTGAACTTATCCTAATAAATTAGATCGCATGACAAAATAAAGGGTTTTTTTCTGTTATTTATTTGGTAAGGTTTTCTACGACATATATTTCAGTATAATTAGTAATAGGTGCGTGCTGTTAGCTAGGTATTGTGGGAGGGGGGGGGGGAGTAGGCGTATTACCATTTGTGGTCGCATAATTTTAAGGTTAAGCCGGTTTGTTTTCGAGAAAGTTGAATAGTTAAGGTATCTCTATCGAGTAGAATTTCCAAATAAAACTTCAAACTGTACTCCGGTTAAAAATGAAATTACTTTCCAATAATAATTCAATAATTTTATTGGATTTTAATTATTTTACCGAAACATATACATAAACGAAAACTTCTACACTTCCACGCGAAAATTTCTAAGAGGTTAAACAAAACTTTTTAAAAATAAGTAAGTTTTTTTTTTGCGATCATTATTTACTTTATTCTCCATTAGTTTTCGTGAATAGGGTTTTTTGAATTTCGCTTTTGTGAAGTTCTTCAATCGAAGTTTCAAATTAATGATTTGGCATCGGAATTATTACAAATGGCAGAAAATAACAAAATCTTCCATTGGTAGATACCAAAGCAAATCCTTTCAACTTGAGACTTTGACGTTTTCCTTGAACGAGATAATTACGTACATATATTTCCATTAAACATTGAATGAAGTCTCGAAATTTTTTGACACAAAACGAAGCACAGGAATTAAATAAATAATAATATTATTATTTGATGATTTATATTTCAAATATGAAACATATTCCCAAATTGATAATTGTTAGTGCACAAACCGCTTTGAAATGTTTTCTATTTTAATTTGAGTGAGATTCTTTCGCAAGTTAATGTCTTAGGCTTGATTATATAAGATAATATATAAGCATAGTATTATAATTATTTTGTTGGTAAAATGTGAACCAAACGCATTCCGTTGATACATCCGTTGCGACCTCTCCCTCTCTCTGATAAGCGAAGCATGTTATTGAAAGAGATGTATTGAAATATAATTTATATCTTGCTAGGTAGAAATCTCCCGATCTTATCGGGATAAAAATGTAACCTGCGAACGGAGACCATTTTCCACGGCAACATTTTTAATTGAGCGGAATCTTGTATAGGGCTTCAATCTAAAATACTCTTGAACACGGCTTGTTAACGGCCGATGTTCCAAACATTCCCTAGTCGCTGCTAACAAACAGATAAATAGGTATACCACGAATCCTTAATCTATTTGGCTGTTTCCAACGTTAAAGGTTAGGTAACTCGGCACCACAGATGTTTTACCTATTCACATTGCTCAATGACAAACAATAAATTAAAGCTGAACGATCGCTAAGTTTGATTTGTTATTTGAACCGAGCAAGAGTTCCAACTGCCTGAAGCCAGGTGGGTCTACGGCATTCCCAATTGGTGTTTGTTGTGAGGTAGCAGAGAGTGGGGAAAGGAAACAGATGGAGAAGAGGAAAATTTTTGAGGATATATATTGTATAACTTAGATAGATACGTGATAAATTTTATAGTAGCTTCGGCAAGTTCCAAATATTTGTTGAACGAAAGCTTTTAAAAAAATAACATAGACTTGTCATATCCCTGACAATTTTTTTAATTCTTTTTTTTATGTTCAGTGATATATTCTGACTTATATTTTTCTCATGTCTCGTGGATGTTGTCCGTGTTTGGGTAAGACAAACAGAGGTCGCCCACAGATGAGATAAGCTGGTGGCCTAAAAAGAACTGTCAGCTTTAGAGGGGTAAAGTACAAACTGGAGACATTTGATGGAGGTCTAAGTACAAAACTGGAGACATTCGGTGGAGGTCGATAAACAAAACTGGAGATCTTTGATTAAGGTCAATATACAAAACTGTACATATTTTTTGAAGGTCTACGTACAAAACTGAAGACATTTGATGGAGGATGTTCAAAACTGGAGATATTTGATAGAGGTCAATTTACAAAACTGGAGACATTTGATGAGAGTCGATGAAGAAAGCTGGAGACATTTGATGGAGGTCGATGAAGAAAATTTGTGACATTTGATGGAGGTCGATGAAGAAAACTGGAGACATTTTAAGGAGGTCGATGTACAAAACATGAGATATTTTATGGAGGACGATGTACAAAACTGGAAACATTTGACGGAGGTCTAAGTACAAAACTGGAGACATTCGGTGGAGGTCGATAAACAAAACTGGAGATCTTTGATTAAGGTCAATATACAAGACTGTACATATTTTTTGAAGGTCTACGTAAAAAACTGGAGACATTTGATGGAGGATGTTCAAAACTGGAGATATTTGATAGAGGTCAATTTAAAAAACTGGAGACATTTGATGGAAGTCATTGAAGAAAACTGGAGACATTTGATGGAGGTCGATGAAGAAAATTGGTGACATTTGATGAAGGTAGATGAAGAAAACTGGAGACATTTTAAGGAGATCGATGTACAAAACTTGAGATATTTTATGGAGGACGATGTACAAAACTGGAAACATTTGATGGAGGTCAATGTACAAAAAGAAATCAACCTACCCATATTTGGCCAACAAACGCGACAAACGTATCGATTCTGAATTAGGCTTTTCACAAGGGTGATACTGAGAGTATCCATATATTTGAAGGAATTCTCTCGTAGTCTCGTACACTACAATTAAATTTCACTCTTCTCAAGGAATCATGAGCCACGACGCAACAAAACTCAATTTTTTAATATTTAAAAAAAAGAATAATAGTTTAGCAATAAAATCACACAACACCTTTAAACGTCCAAGGTTCAAATAGCGATATCAATTTGGACTCGAGATAAGATTTATAGAACAAGTGATTGACTATGCAATTAGGTATAAGATACTTCATTCTAGCGACACGCCGTAAAATTACCGTATTTATAAATCTTATCAAGTGGCCGAAAGCAACGACAGAATTCCCAACAAAGTAATAACAAAACCCAATCACGAACATACTTGTACCTTTTATTTGCCATGCCGATAGATTTAATGAATTCATTGAAAGCGGCAAAGAGTTGGATAATTCGAGTTCTTCAAAGAATGTCTGAAAAAAAACACACACACATGAGAATGATATTATTATATATCGATTTACAGTAGATTCTCGATTTACAAGGTTCAGGTTAACCGAGAAACAAATTTTCCGAACATTTCATACCCACCAATTTTGTTTGGAATGCAAAATTACGTGCTCATAAAATGTTGTCGCAGTCGCAAAAATTGTGTAAAATAATTGGGCGAGCACATCTAAAGCATGGCAGAAAACAACTGCTAAACGACCAACCGTTTCGTACATAGAGTACGTGCTAGCATATCCTGCGCTAAGCTGTTATACAGAGGTCCGGGGGGATAAAGTGTGCACAAACTTCGGCAGGTTGTTCTTTAGTTATGTTAAAAAAATACTTTTTTCGAAATCTCGAGTAATAATAAAAAACGAGTAATCTCACCAATTCAACATGGATTTATTAAAGGAAGATCAACGCTCTCCAATTTAATATTATACACTAATGATATCGTTAGTGGCTTTATCACATCATATCAAACTGACTCCATATATACTGACTTCAGTAAAGCATTTGATAAAGTAAACCACAGAATCTTAATACGTAAATTAAAATTGTTGGGAGTGAGAGGGAGCATGTTTGAATGGTTTAAGAGTTATCTGTTGGGAAGGCACTTAGCGGTAAAGGTGGATTCATTCACTTCTTACAAATTTGCGGCATCAAGTGGAGTACCGCAAGGATCTCATCTGGGCCCAATATTATTTTGTTTGTTCATCAATGACATAGTAAATATTTTTAGCAAAGTCAAAGTTCTGTTATTTGCCGATGATTTGAAGATCTACAGAATAATTAAAGATGATAATGATCGGGCTATTTTGCAGTCGAATCTGAATAAACTATTTGCTTGGTGTTTAGAAAATGATTTGCAACTTAATATTAGTAAATGCCAGATTATTAGTTTTTACAAAGGTAAAAATCCTCTTAATTTTTCTTATTTCATTAATGGCGCCAATCTTCTTCGAGTTTCACAGATTCTAGATCTTGGTGTCTTATTCCACGAAAGTCTACAGTTTAACTTACACATCGATGAAACTACTAGCGATGCAATGAGAATGCTCGGTTTTATTTTGCGAATGGGGACAAAGTTTAAAAATGTGTTAACTTTAAAACATCTATATTGCTCATTAGTACGAAGTAAATTAGAATATAATTCAACAGTATGGTCGCCGTTCTACAAAGTCCATTCTCAAGCCTTAGAAAAGGTACAAAATAAATTTCTTCGGTACATCAATTTTAAAATGAATATTTCCATCGAATTTATAAATTATAATAACTTACGTACCGAAACCAGACTTCTCAACCTATCGGATAGAAGAGTTCTAACTGATATATTATTTTTATTCAAAATTATCAAATCTCTCATCGACAGCCCTGAATTATTGGAATTAATTTATATGAATGTACCTGCTAGACAAACTCGAAGCAAAGATACTTTTAAATGTAACAATAACCTCAATACGAACTACTCTATGTATTCACCAATTCCAAGAATTCATTACCTTGCAAACAAATACTGTAAACTTATTGATATATTTGGTGTTAATAACTTTGTGAGTTTCAAAAGGCAACTAATTTTAGACCTATTTGCTAGTTATTAACGTGTATTATTTATTAGCATTAAAAAAGGTCTTGCTTTCATAATTTGATTTACTTCTCCATATTATTTTCTAATTACCTTATGAGTAAATTATATTTAGCTATTTTATCCATGTACATGTTACACTTACATACATATACTGTCAACTTACTATGTAAAAGCCCGATAATAAATTAATAAAAATAAAAAATAAAAAAATTCGTTGGTAGGTCTGTCCAATACATAAGACCACGCGTCGTATATTTCTGCAGTCTTAACCGGATCCGGGAAGTTTTTCCGCATCTGTCCCAGTCAATCGAGAATCTACTGTACACATGTGAACATTATATTACACGTAGGTAATGGTTATTGCAGAGGCATGGTTCGTTTGCGTGGTTTATTTTGGGTGCAGGCCGAGTGAGTGCAGAGCGTTCCGTTTGTTATTTCGGCGCTCGTTAAATAAACTCGTTAAGTAGGTACACTCTTCCAATATAAAAATAATGGTTTCCCAGTTGCAGCAAAGAGATCCGGCAATGACTGATGATAAATGATATTCTATATATATAAAGTTTTTCTCCCGGAAAATGGATAACGCCAATGAAAAACCTATTTCAGATATCGAAACTATAATTTATTATTATTACTAAAATTAGCTATATACCGGTTTTCTTTGTGTTTTCTTCCGACTGTGATGTCTTTACGAAACGTCTCTGAGAAACAGAGTTTTGTCTCGCAGAAGCCTACTTACGTGTTTTTAGCGAGAAGGTGACAAATGCAGATATTTGATCGATTTTAAAAAACCTGTAACAGGGATTAGTTGTTTCAAGGAAATTTAAATGGAAGGTCCCCGTCGAATGGAAATTCGAAGTCCTTTTGTGAATTCTAAGAACATTGCGATCAGCATAAGAGGACAAATATAGTGTTGTTAAGCTTGTCAGATTATAACGATTCGATAGGAAGCTGAAACGGGAACCCTTAAAATATAAAATACAAAATGGTGCTGAATGGCCATTTTATGACTGTGTCACGCGTGAATTTCTGCAACAACTGGGCCTAAAAGTTTTACAATGAGTTATTTTATAATTTATTTTTTTTAATTAAACGGTAACTTCCTTTGAAAAAGATTTAAACATGTGCACGAAAGAGTAGTGTGTTCGCATCAACTCTATAAAACAAATTGATTAAGCTACAGCTTTAGGGTTGAAACTATATAATGGATCAACCAAATAAGAACCGCTCAAAATATATTGCTACCATTACCGTGCGCTGGATTAATTAATTCGCCGAGGAACCGTGTCAATTCCTTCGGAGCGGCAGCGGGTGTGTACCGGGCTTAATCAATTCCGCGAATCGAAGATGAGCCTCCTCGCTGATTGATGGAAAATTGATGTATGTTTATAATGTACATTATACATTATTGTTTTTATCTCTGAAATCTCGCTAATGGAACTAATTGGAAGATTTGGCGGAGTAACGACATTTTGGCTAATATTTTCTGGGCCTTATCCCAAGCATGACAGTCCAACATCGACCTTATAAAAGTTTTAATCAACAATGTCGGTTATATCTCAACGTTCCCGAACACAACCTCAGATCGCCAATGACGTGTAACAGTTCGAATTGACTAAAATCTGTTTAATTTGACGCGGTACTATCGTAAATACCGACGAAGTTATATACATTCAAACATCGTGCGGAAATCAAAGCTTTTCGCTGTTTTTTTAGGAATGAAGTCAGATTTTAACTTGGGAAAACGAAGTCTCAATAATAAATATTACTAGGAATGGCCAACGTAACAGTTAAAACAAGTATGCAGAAGAAAGTAACATCAGTTTTGCAAAATTATCTCTTTTGAGTTGACGTTTCAAAACTACAAGCACAAATATAAAGAATAATGTGTCACTTTTGCCATGAAATAAATTGCTCTTCATTGAAAGATACGGTGTAATCAAAACACGGCAAGAATTACTAGCCCATACCGGAGAAAAAACACCGGATATTATTTCTGGATTTGTGAGGTTGAAAGTATATGTAAAGAACTTGGCATAAATATCAGTTCCAATATTGAAAAAAACAGTTAAATTACTGTCTGTTAAAAATATTATGTTTCAGGTAGGTACTTTATCGTTTGTTTGAATTCTTTACAGAATTAGTTCTAATTTTGAAAATACTCGCATTAAAAGAAAATCCAAGTTCATTGAACTAGAGTTACAACCGAAATGTGTGTGTTTGATGTTAATAATTTGATAAGGATCACCTTTTTACGCTCTTTTGAAAATAGGAGAAAGAACCACAAAATTCTTAACACAACAACAAACAAAAAATCGAAAGGAAATATTTTTTTTATTTAATCTTTGAAGAGGAGCAGGGGCAAACTGACCGACTCGAGATAGTAGACAGAGGTCCTTTTAATTATTTTAACCTTTCATAACTGATAGTCGTAACTGCCAGGGCCAGCAGACGACTAAGGTATCTTGTTAGAAAATAAATTAGGGATATGAAAAAATAAACCGGTAAAAAAACAACGTTTTTTTAAGATAAAAAAAAAAATAAAAAAATAAAAAAATTATTTTAAATCTTTGTACCCAGGTAATGGGGTAGACAACTCTACCGACCTCGCCAAATACCGATCGGGTGTTGTGTTGCGATTTGTTGTAATGTCATTGGATTTCAGAGAAATGCGTACACGTCGGCATGTGTGTATGTAATTGCCACCAAAACAACAGTTTCAGCGTGATCGGAAGTCGGGAAGTGGGTTAATCTCCGCATCCAAGATTTGCATTCATTCAATACCGAAAACAAATGTGAAATTCAAATAGATGTAAAAAGAAGGGAAACATGAGGATCTTCCTTTTTCTTTTTTTCTTTCAGATCTAGTTAGAAAACGTCGTTAGTCATTCCAAAAACCCATTCGATTATTTTTATCTTTTCCATTATTTTGGTTTTAGCTCTCTGTGACAGAGAGCTAAAACAACAATCAATTTCCATCGTAACACGTCATATTTTATTTGGAATCTGATGCAAATACTCTTTGAAACATTTGTAAAAAGATGGAGTACCTACATTCAATAACGGAGTTTTACGTTTTGTAAATGAATTTAAAATTTTTGTAAATTTTGTATTACGATGAACTTTTCGACAATTGGCGAGTAACACGATGATATAGGGTGGATTTTCTAAATCTCACGTAAAAAGTCGCCTTCCTCTTGATTTGAAGGTGAAGTACGAAAATTTCATTAATTTCGGTAGACCCGTGAAAAATCACGCCGTAATCAAAATTCTTGACAAATGAATTTTTAAATTGACAGATAAAATAATTTTCTATAAAAATATTGTATTATAGATAGGTACTATATCAACTAAAGGTACTATATATAGACAGCCTGGGTTCTTATTGCCTCGCAAAACCTGGTCCGCCATCAATAGGTTAAGGTGCTCCTATAGCCGCTGTGCCCACGTGATGCACAGATGGGGCCTTAAAGAGTCGGCGATGTGTGCATGTGGTGCGGTGCAGACCACCAAACATGTGCTCAACGAATGCCCGCTCCATTAATACCCTGGCGGGATTCATGAGGTTCACATGGCGACGCCTGAGGCCCTAGAATGGCTCACAGACCTAGATGTACCCCTCTGACCCCCCACCATACGAAATAAGACTATATCAATTCCCAACACAATTGAATACCAATTTTTTAAAATGACACTATATTCAAACTATCACGAGTTCATCGAACCAGAGTTGTGCAAGACGCACAGACAACCTAAATTAGTATTTTTTTTTAGATGTACTCGAGATCGTGCACAATCCGCCTCTGTTGGAAGGCTTTGGGAAGGGAAAGCTCTTGATCTTTTAGATCTAATAACGTTTAATGAAGCAAGTTCTGAAGCCGAATAATAATCCAGCTCACTTCTCGACACGGAAACCTGTGATTACTGAGCACCTACATCAGCTGTCATCGTTCGTATTGAATTCTCGAGTATTGTTACCGTAACACATTTAATTAATTTGTCTGGTTGAAGACGTTTTGGCTTTTGAACAATAGCAGAACTTTGTGAAAACAACGGTGGTCTTTTAAACTTTTGCTACTTGTGATTGTTACTTAAGTTACAGGTCGCGGCTATTACAACAACACTTAGGATTATGTATTGGTACATATATAGGTAAATCTTAATATCCGACAGCGATGTCCTTGCCAACGTCATTTAGAAACAGCATTTTACCTTGCTTAAGACTACTTATTGTTTCCTAGGCTTTACTCAAAGTTTTTCGAAATCAGATATGGACAGTAATGTTTCTCTAAGTTTACAAAATGTCATCAAGAAGGATCAAAATACTACTTTAAGGCTTGGTAAAAGGGGGTGAAGGTGGTCTTCTCATGTAGACAGTGATATTCAACCAGGACACTCCTATTTATGTTTAATACCTATATTCGTAGCTGTTATATTAATACTAATATTATTCATTGACCCTCCGCTCTCTGGTGTAAGCTTACGCGGAAAAAATGAGATGGCTGATTTATTAAAAATTCTACTCAAATTATTGGTAATCCGGTTAAAAATGGGACTACAGGCCGCTTCCAGGTAAACTTTTAGTAAATTCGAAATAATAATATCGGATTACGTATTCATGCACTTGCGTTTGACTTAATGATTTTTATGAACACGTGTTCCGACATCGTGATAAGATATTAGTAATTTTACTAAAAGTTTATCAGGACACCTAAAAATTCATTCGTTAATGGCCTGCAATCCCGTTTTAAACAGACTATTTAATTTAAAGAGATTCTTAGTGAAATAGGAATATTTTTATCAGTAAATTTTCTCCGTGTTTTTTGGTTGCATACGTGGTTCGAGCATAGATAAATTAATTAAATCACCTCTTTGTTCAATTTCGTTTTTTTTTTATATTAGATCATTTTCAACGGAAGTGCGATAAAGTTGAGGTGCTAAGGGCACATTGACAAGCACACAATACACTTCTATATTATCTTCGGTAACTGCCAATTTTCACATATTTTATTGACACCCATAGTGCCCATAAGATAGGTTCATTGTCGAAAAAGAAACCTGGAGAAATATGTACCCATTGTCGAGAAAAAATTCTCGTTTGGGGGTAGTGGTGGGTCTAATCCATTTTAAATAATAAGTAAGTAGGTACGTCTTCGAAATAATACGTAGAAATGTTAAAAATTCAATAAAATGTAACTGTCAATTTTAAACATTTTCAGAGGCCTTTTAAGTTGAGAGTTGAAAATAGTTATCTAACTACAGCTCTAGACAGAAAGAAAGGAGAAAATTGCTATTTAACACACCTTTAAAAAGTGATTTAAAGTCATTAAAAACGATGAAATTTTTTTTAACCTAACCTAACCTACTTAACCCAGTTAATAAAGTTTTTGTTTCATCACTTTCCATGACTTTATATAACTTTTTAAAGATGTGATGAATTATCAATTTGATGATTTATCCGGTCACCATTGAAATGATACCGGGAGCTGGCACAAATTATGTTGGCCTAATCATTCGAGACAATTAAAAACTGTGCTAATTGCATATCGCCAGAGCTCACCATTCCATCATTTCAGCTGTTAGAAATAAAAGATCATCACTGTTATAATTTTGAAATCATGTAGTACAATAATATAATCTTCACATAACGACGTTTGAAATAGTGTGGAGAATGTAATACTGAATGGTCGTGGGCGGGTCGCGTCAGTAAAGTATTTCCGTTCCGCACACCATACGCAACCCTAACATTACATACACAGACCTCTGAAAATGCCATTAAGAAGTGTGTTATATCTTGGCTTTAGTGGCCAGACTTATACAACTCACGTTAGATTCTGGTCTCTTATAAGACAGTTAACAATTATTACTCATCATGCTTAAGACTTAAGACAAGTCTAACTAACATGCTTTCGTAAAACTAACCAGTGAGGCCACTAGCGCAAGAGTGGTCTAACCCTTACCCTTTTAAAGAAAGTTATTGATCAAATCTTACAGAACATAGATTCTGGTTACTTATTAGATAGTCGACAATTATTATTACTCACCATTCATCATAAGATTACTCAAACACTCTTACATTCAAAAAACCTTTTTTTGTCCAACACTGGGGGTGAATCCGTATCTTTTCCGTTAGCCTAAAGCCAGGATCTCACCTGATCTATTTCACAGATTATCCATGAGAACAGGATTTTCTAAGTTATGGAATCCCAAAGTCGAATGGACTTAAACTTTCGTTCTCAAATTGTCCATAGTGAATCATAGAACAGATCTGATGAGAACGCGCCATTACGCAGAAAAAAGAATTATTGGTCTGATCTACACGTGTATAGTTCTTTCTTGAGCTGGTGAACAATTTTAATGGCAAGTTTGGGAGTGGAAAGTTCTTGAAAAATGTAAATTAACGATAACAGTTTTCTCTCAAATCGGTATAGATCACACTTACCTGATCAGTTTGTGAAAAAAGTTATTTATCATGAACTCTCAATTCAAGGAAGAAAAACATATTTTGTGTAGTAATAGTGGTGTAACGATTAAAAACGTGCATTTGATATTATGCAATCTTCAAATATAATATTATAAATACACCCCAAAACAAACAAGGTTTATCTAAAAAAAAATCCCTTACCAACGAATTAAAAAGTCGCTCTATCGTTGATAAATTTCACCGGAAGCAAGTTTCACTTCGGCGTATTTCGGGCGACCGGACAGGCCCATAACATCTTTCTATCGATTTATCTCGTCAGTGTTCGTGGGAATATTGCTCGGTTACCTGTTCTATTCACGATTTAGGTAGATTAAGGGTGTACAAAGTGACGTAATGCTTTTGTTTACTCTCGAAATAATTTAATGAATATTTTATTTGTTATAAAATGTTGCAAAATTGTTTTAAAGCTATCGAGTTATTCTTGCACAGTTCCTGTTCTGCCGGTTGGAACCGGTTCATGCGAACCGGATTAATGGCGCCGGTTTCGGTACCTACACAGGATTTAATTAGTTTTGGATAACTGCAGTTGATTCGCCTAAAAATAGGCATCCTTTTTATATATTTTAGTGAGAATAGAAACAAAATGTACCGCACAGAATTTTGACAGCCGGGCGGAAATTGCCGACAAGCCTTGAAGCGGACAAGAAAGTGCAAAAGCGTCGTCCCGTCTTTCCACACTACGTTTTACTAGGCGCCCCAAAAATATTTCATTCTAAAACAATGGAAGTTTATTTAGAGTGTAGAGCTTAGCCAAAAAATAAACTTTCATAAGAAATGTACGAACACGAGAAGAGAAATGGAAAATACTTAAGATTAGAATTAATCATATAAAAATATATTACAATCCGACTTTCACAAATTAACGTCGGATAATATTACATAATATCAAAGTTACATAGTATGCAAATAAAATATAAAGATTATTTTCAAAGTTATAGGTAAGTGTATTTAATAAATAAAGAAATAGGCTTATCTAGTCAAATAAAGATTGTATATGTTCCATAAATTCTTGGATATATAATAACTAGGTGCAGTGAACAGAAAACTCCTAGAATTGAGATGCCAACTTTGGGTCAACTGAAATCGGAATACAGTCGACTCTCGTTAATTCAAACCTGCGATAATTCGAACCTCTCTATAATTCAAAGTTATCACGAGTTCCCTACGAAATCTCTTTATATTTCGAACTAAATCCATACATTTTTGTACACTTGGTAATTCAAACGAAAAAATCATTGCTATATAACAAAACGACGCGTTAATTCGAACTCATCGGCGTTCAACATTTGACAATTCAAAGTTGCAGAGAGAAAGAGGCGGAAAGATTGTTACACACACGTTAGTACAAATACAATTTTGCGACAAGTTCAAACGTGTATTGTTTTTGTTATGATTAGTTTGTGACACACACTCTCATTCGATACCTTACAAACCATCTGTCTACAAAACGAAAGTGATTAAAAAGCATTTCAGGCACTTTTTCTCTTAAAAAAAATTATTGAGAAGTCTGAGCAGCAGCAATGTGCTAGCAAACCAGTATAACAGAGTTCTTTCTTTCGAAAGATTAATTAATTCACATTATGATTACATGTATGTACACGAATGTACCTATAAACTTTTGTCATTGTTATAGAATAGGAGTTAATAAATAATAATTGATCAACACTTAAGAATTCGAAGTTTTATTTATTTACTCTCACAAATTTCGAACCATTTGATATTTCAAACACTCGATAATTCGTAATATTTTAAGAGTCCCTCGAGTTTCGAATTATCGAGAGTCGACTGTAGATACTACAGATGTCACCACTTTAAACGAGACCTTCTGACTCATAAAACCCAGAAACGCCAATGATTTGATCATCTTTTCAAAAAAATATTATGAATATTTGATCAATTTCTCCCAAAGTTCAAAATTGTCATTGTTTTATTAAACCTACAACTCTCTACTATAACTAAGCAATCGTCAATGCGTTTCGCTAAAAACAAAATGCCGGTAGTGCAGATACACTATCCACTTCATTTTTTTTTTTTGCAAAGCACTTTTTTCTCTGGCAGCAAATACTAACTAAATTACATAAAACTATTGATTATATTGTTCCCGTGCGGGAAGTAGGAAGGGGGGTTTGGCAGCTGTCGATGTCGCCCGAATCCTTCCAACCGCGAACGAACTCAAAGTGATCGCCCGCCGCACCACGGCTCGGAGCATTTGAGTTACATTAAGAAGCTAATTTATACTACTGATTATGGTAAAACCCTATTTATCGATGAAAGGTTGTACCATTGCTTACCCTCTCTTTTTCAGTGCGAATGTACAATATCTCAGCGTGGATGTTGGCATTCTGAAGTTATCGCCGGAGACCAGTGCCCGGTAGCGCTTGTAACCGATTGAAACCCGTGGTATTTGACAGCGGACAATTAACCGATGTTTGTGACTTATCACGAACGCAAACATTAGCTCTATATATATATATATATACCTTAATGATAATAATACGCACGATTTCGTCTAAATTCTTTCACTTCACTTGTGTTAAAGCGCTTCAGAAGTTCAGGACTATATTGACGCAAATAATTGAAATATTCATATTATTCATTTAAAAAATAATAATTATATCGATGATTAAATTCGAATTTCTATAAATAATAGACTTAATTTATGTTAGATTTTAATATCCCTAAAATAAAAATTGCTCGATGTTTTTTTTATTTTTTTATTTGGTACAATATTTTTTTACATTTCAAAGTTTTCCAGTAATGTTGGCCTCGCTGGGTGGCTTGCCCGTGCTGAGGCCTTCATTTTATAATATGAAAATATAATCTAAATACAATCTACAATATAAGATAAAATAATACATTTAATATATAATCTTGTGTGTTTATGAGTGATGTGTGTTTATATTGGTTTTGTGTGTTACGTGTAGGTTTTATTTTTATTTTATGCTATGACATTTTGGTAATATTGTCTTTTTTGTTCTTTAATCCATTTTGTAATTTTGTGTGTGAATTTATTTTTATTTTCCTCAATTTTAAATTCAAGTTTTACACTGTTGAAAGCTTTTATAGCATGGTGTTGGTAGTGTCTTTGTCCAAAGGTTGAATTTACTGTCGGAGTTTTTATGTTTTCTTTGTACGCTTGTCTAACTGGTCTGTTAGTGTTATTTTGTGTATGTTGAAATTATTTTTTTTTGTCAAAAATGTAGTTTAGTAGTGTTTTAACGTATAATTGGCGTATATCTAGTACGTCACAGCTGTTGAATATTTGTTTTTTATCAGTCAGTCTATGTTTTTTTAGTATTACCTTTAAGATCGTTTTCTGTGCGGTTTCTATGTAATTGATAGCCGAGTTTGTTGCTTCTCCCCAAGCAATAATTCCATATTCTATTATTGATTGGCAGAGTACAAAATATATTGTTTTCAATTGTTTTATTTTATATATGTTTCTTATGTTTAGGAAAATGTGTATTGTTTTGAGAAGTTTATTTGTGATTTGTTTGATGTGAGGTATCCATCTAAGGTTATGGTCAATTACGATTCCTAGATACTTTATTTGTTCTGTTTTTTCTAGAGGAGAGCAATCGAAGATGTTGGTGTTTCAACATTCGTGTATTTTTATGGTGTTTGTGTTGTTTTTTTGCTGTCCCGTGCTATTTATACTGTAGGTTGTGAATATGTCTTTGATATGTTAAGTGTAAGTATGTTTGAGTCTAGCCATGTTTTCACTTGCGAGATTCCCAAATTCGCTATTTTATATACATTATTCCAATCCTTAGATTTGAAGAGTAAAACTGTGTCGTCAGAATAGCTAACTATTTCACCGTCTATTTTCATGCTGCAAAGTTCATTTATGTAAATAGTAAAAAGAACGGACCCTAGTATGCTTCCTTGTGGAACTCCATATGTAATCGGCAGTGGTTTACTAGTATGGTTGTTAATTTTGACTTGCTGTGTTCTGTTACTCATATAACTTTTTAATAGTTGAAGTTCCTTGCCTTTGATACCCATGTTTTCTAATTTTTTTTAAAAGTGAATTGTGGCAGATTGAGTCAAAGGCTTTAACTGTTATAATTTACTATAAAATAAATTCTTAAATGTCCTTAAAAACATGTTTGTACATAAAAATTAACGATAAGAGTTGTAAAAATAAAATGTTAGAATTTCTGTAAATAATAATTACAATATATTTATGACAGATTTTAATAAATAAAAATTTGCCTGATGTTTGTAAGGAATTTCAATTCATGTTATTAAGTAATAATTTACAAAGCTTAATTAATATTTTTATAAATGATTGAAACCGCACAACAGTCCTTACTGCTCCCAACCGTCTGGAATCCAATAAAACTATGGCAACCCCAATTGGGGTATGTCATGAGGCTGAAGGTAGTGGGGAGGTGAAGAAGATGGGGAAGAGGAAGATGGGGGAGTACCTGGCTATTCATATTTGGTCTCCAAACACGGCTAAAGCCATTTCAAGCAATGTTTTCATTCTGAATAATGGTCTTACACTAGGGCGATAGTGAGAGTTTCTTCCACACTGGAAAGTTCCACTAGTATACTATTTATTATTTTTGATTAATAGTGAAATAATATAAATTTACTTGCGTTCAAAAAAAAATTCAAATTCAAAAAAATATTTATTGAACCTGCATACAGAGTACAAAGGGTATAGCTTATAGGTTACATCCTATTTCTTCCAGCTAACCCAATAAATACAAATTATATTACATAATCCAACAATTACATGTTAACAAATGTATGTAAACAATAAATAAAAAAAAACAGAGGTAATTAATTTATGTAAGGTATTCATTTAAGGTGTAGTGACATTTATTTAAAAGAAATGTTTTTAGTGATGATTTCAATTTAAGTATGTCGATTATTTGTTTGATGCTACGTGGAAGGTTGTTCTTACTTACTATACTATAATACTTTAATGGCCATGTAGTGTGGTCATTTTTGAAATATAGTTTTGTTTGCTTTTGGTATTAATAAGTTTTCTGTGAACCTTGTAGCGTGTTTATGTGTTGAGTTTTTTGTTATTTCGCCGGGATTCGTCCTTCGGTTTGCTAGTCGAGAGCCTTACCCCTCAACCACCGAGACCGTCGAAATGTCGGCAGGCATCACCTAGGTAAAATCCATTAAGATGTATCAATGAAAACCAACCCGCATAACTCGCGCCAACAGTTGGCAGTAGTAATTCTTATGTTGCCATCTCAATGCACGAAAAATGTCACAAGCTGGACGTACCTATAATATATATATATATATATATCATTTGTTATGTATACCTTATCAGAAAAGAAGAGTTCTTGTGCCTGATAAGGGAGCCACGATTATTACATAAGTTTTATTTTATAATAATATTTTTGTAAAGAAAATTGATTTTTCAATGCAATGTTAAATTTAAGTTTATTTTTATTTTTTTTTATTTCATATATTTGTTCTGATTGGTTGACAATACAGGGCAGTTCAGAAGGGAGATTATTGTAGTTTTTATGGCTTGTTAAATATAATGGTTTTGCATTTGTGTTGTTTATATTTAGGTGTAATAAATTGATCAAAATCATAATGTACTCTATTATAATGCAGAAATTGCTGACAGTACCATTCCTTGAATAGGCTCTAGTGGAACAACTGTGACCAAGAAACCAAGTTATAATTATAATAATTGAATCATTATTTAGAATGAGGGAATAATAACGAAAAGTATATTTACGTATCAATTTGCAAGCAATGAAAAATTAAAATACATTTGAGATTTTTTTATATAAATGAGAGTGTCTGTGCGTTGGTGAATGGATTAGATTTTTTTTTTATCTGTTTTATTCCGACATCGATGAAATTTTGCACACTTGACATTCAAAACAAGAGGAAGGTCACCATCATATAATTAAAAGAAATAAAAAACTATGTTTATAGCCCGGGCAAAGCCGGGGAATTCACCTAATATATAACAAATGTTATGTTAATTATTATTGCACAGTTTTATTATGTGGGTAACGCCTCTGCAGGATAATAGTATGCAATAATAAACACCGTGTTCTACGCTCATACCGCGAAACTTTGGGGGAGATTATTATTATAGTTAAGATAAATTTCATAAATTTAAACAAACACACCTCTTTATAATAATTCCTTTCATATATAATAATTCATTGTTTTCCGCCCGATGAGGTGTTCTATAAATTACATTGATTTTGTATTTTATTTGTTTATCTTTTAAGCCCCCGCATACTCATTTTCTAACAATTTGTAACAAAAGTATAGATATTGTCTTCAGAATAACTTTTTTTTAACTTAAAAACTTAAAGAGTTACGAGAAACTTGTTATAAATCGGTGAAATTGGGTATGCGGGGGATAACCTAGTTTTGTTTATCACTTTTTAAATTGTCATAGTGTTAAGTTGTCCGGTTACCGATGATAATAATACATGTTAGTTTTATTTTCATACTTTTCCGTTTTGGTCACTGTTTTGTTTAATAATGGAACCTTCTGTTTGTCTCAGAGAAAATATACACTTCTATCGGTGTATCTCTTCAGTGGTGCGTGCTACCTATTTGAGAACGAGTTTTCCCCGTTCCAATATATTTCGGGTTCTTCTTCCTGTGAGTATATTTACGACCACAAAGTCCCCAGTGTCTTTATACAATATCCATACATCTTGTATATGACAAAATCGATGGCTATCGCAATTTCCTCAATATTCCAGCATATACTCGCAATCTAGAATCGTGTTAACATAATAAAAATATATATAAAATGTGTGCTATTATGGAGTAGTAAAATTTATTATTGTTGTGAACGGCAGTGGAAATAAACATTAAATTAATACCCTCGCATAGTACGATCAAGATAATTCTAATATTTTATTACTTTACCTGACAACTAGCGATAAAGTGTCATTATTAAAGGCATTATTTTTTTTAAATTCCAGTTGAGAAAATAAAGTAGGTACTGATAATGTTTATTTTTCTTAGTACAGGTATAGCTGCCAAATTCGGTATGAACACATTACTCTAAAATATTTATTCATTTATTACAAAATAATACAAGATTTCAAATTATAATACACAATTTTTTTTCATAACTATTCTACTCTATTAGGAGAGCTATGGTTTCCTAAGAATAATTTTATAATCATTCTCTAAATTGTTATTATGGTTGTAAGTTAGCTTTAAAGACCCCTCCCCACCCAATGCATTACTTCACTATACACGGTATTAATTCATAATGGACAATTTTGGTATTTATCTTGTTTAATAAGTTACGTATGTTATAGAAGACATGGAAAAGTTTTCTTATTCTTTCCACTGTGAGATTGATATGGTCTTTCCATTTAACATTTGTACCTATTAAGATTTCGAGATATAAAACATTATATTTACGATTTAGTTTAGCGGAGTCCGTATTACATCTAATTTTTGGAATGTATGGCTATGTCAATAATTTTTTTGCACTTTAATATAATAAGTTTTTTCTATTTTGAGTGATAATATATTGTTATAAAACCATTTTTTAATAACCTTCAGGTCTCGATTGGCTACATTGGTAATCTTGTTCCGTGTCTTTTTTCGATAACGATTCCAGTGTCGTCAGTAAAAGATATGAGTGTACCATGAAGTAATAATTTAAACAATTGATTAACGTAAATTATAAATAAAATTTGTTCAATGACAGTCTCTTGCGGAATTCCTAAAATTCATCTTCACTTAGTGTGTTATTGAATTATACCTTTTGACCTCATTGAGTTATATAGCTTTGTAGCTAACCTTGCCAATAATGCCGAAATCATTTAATGCGATCGGAATTCAGGTTGGAAAACTCGCTGTATTTAATATCTACAAACCTCCCAATGAACTATGGCAGTCACCAGCTCTTCCTGCATACAATCACCCGGCGGTGTATGTGGGAGATTTCAACAGCCACCACTTCCTATGGGGCTACTCGACGACCGATAAAGCTGGAGAGCAGATCACGGATTGGGCGTCAGCACAGGATTGCCAACTTATTTACGATGCTAAGCAAAAGGGAACATTTTTCTCTGCGCGATGGCGACGTGAATATACGCCAGACTTGTGTTTTGTCTCTACAGCGCCGGACGGAAAACCTATGAGAGCTTCGAGAACTATATTGAACAGTTTCCCACATAGCCAACACAGGCCAGTCATGCTAAGCATAGGCATACAGATTCCGTGTATTTCCAGCAATCCGTTGCCGCGATGGAATCTAAGAAAGGCAGAATGGCGAGACTTCTCGGAATATGTTGACAGGGTTGTGGATAACATACCACCAAAGCCGAATTCCTACGACCGTTTTTCAAACCTTTTATTTATAGCCGCAAAGAAATTTATACCTAGAGGCTACAGAAAAGTGTATATTCCAACATGGAGCTCAGAAAGTGAACAGCTTCTAGCCGAATTCGAGAGGACGAATGACCCAGACACTGCCTCTGACCTTCTCCAGTCTCTGGACGACGGGCGTATGAAACGGTGGAATGAATTAATGGAGGAAATGAATTTCGAGCACTCGAGCAGAAAAGCATGGCAAACACTAAGGCGACTTGGAGCTGCAGATCAGCGAACTAAAACAATGCCCAAAGTGTCACCAAATGCTGTTGCTCAGCAACTACTCCGTAGTTCAAAAACGACAACAAGGTCTAACATAAACCACCAGGTCCAAAAATCTCTGAAGGCGGCGCGTCTAAAATGGCCGGTGAACCCCAACACTGTGGTCGCCGTTACAGCTGACGATGTAGATATCGCCCTCACTTCAACAAAAGCTGGGAAAGCAGCTGGATGTGATGGAGTTCTCCCAGACTTTCTGAAACATGCTGGACCACGGACAAAAATATGGATCGCAAAACTATTTACCGAAATTTTCAAAACTGGAGAAATACCAAATACCTGGAGAAAGTCTAAAGTTATTGCGATCCTCAAACCCAACAAGCCAGCAGAGGATCCGAACAGCTACCGGCCAATCTCACTTTTAAGTACCATGTACAAACTTCTAGAGCGAGTTGTGCTCCGCAGAATTACTCCAATTTTGGAGAAAGTGGTCCCACAAGAGCAAGCTGGCTTCAGACCAGGCCGTAACTGCTGCGATCAGGTGTTAGCACTGACAACACACATTGAATCTGGTTTCCAGAAACGGCTGAAGACTGCGGCAGCGTTCATTGATCTCTCTGCGGCCTACGACACGGTGTGGCACAAAGGCCTCCTTGTTAAACTGTACGACACCATAGAGGATGGCAACACAGTACGACTCATTGAGCAACTGCTAACTGGCCGTACCTTCAGGGTTTTTCTAGGAGGGCGAAAAAGCAAAAAAATACCCCTCAATAATGGCCTTGCCCAGGGCTCAGTGCTGGCCCCATCGCTATTTAACATCTACACTCGAGACCTCCCTCACACTGAAGGCAGAAAATTTGCTTACGCAGATGACATCGCCGTCACAGCTCAAGCCAAAACCCTTAAAGCAGCAGAAGATATCCTCAATTCTGACCTAAAGGCTTTGGAAGAATATTTCCTCAATTGGCGACTAAAGCCAAATGGGTCGAAAACAGTTGCGACAGCTTTTCATCTTAGCAATTCACAAGCGGATGCCAAACTCTGTGTTCAGTTTGATGGAAAAAATATTTACCATGACCCCCACCCCCGCTATCTCGGAGTTACTTTGGACAGGAGCTTGAACTACCGGCAACACATGGAAACAGTGGGTAAAAAAACCAGGACAAGGCTTAACTTAGTTAATAAGCTAGCTGGAACTAGCTGGGGATGCGACGCCAACACGCTCAGAACAGCATCCATTGCCCTGGTTTTCTCAACGGCTGAATACTGTGCTCCAGTATGGGCTAGAAGCGCCCACACTTCCATGGTAGACGTTCAGCTTAATGCCACAATGCGAACCATCAGCGGGACTTTAAAATCTACTCCTCTCCCTTGGCTCCCCGTACTTGCAAACATAACCCCGCCAAACATCAGGCGAGAAATTGCAACACTGAGGGAATACAAGAAGGCGCTGCAAAAAAGCGCAATACCTCTACACGAAGATGTCGTCTCCCACCCGGCATGCCGCTTGAAGTCCCGAAAGCCCTTCTGGGCGGAAGGAGAGAGGCTCCTCCGACTACCTCTCACCCCAAAAGATAGGTGGAAACTTGAGTGGCAAACGGCCAACGTGGGAAATGCCCATCTCATACAGGACCCCACCGAGAGACAGCCTGGGTTCTCACTGCCTCGCAAAACCTGGTCCGCCATCAATAGGTTAAGGTGCTCCCATAGCCGCTGTGCCCACATGATGCACAGATGGGGCCTTAAAGAGTCGGCGATGTGTGAATGTGGTGCGGTGCAGACTACCGAACATGTGGTCAACGAATGCCCGCTCCATTCATTCCCCGGCGGGATTGATGAGGTTCACATGGCGACGCCTGAGGCCCTAAAATGGCTCGCAGATCTAGATGTCCCCCTCTGACCCCCCACCATACGAAAGAAGAAGATTTAATTAATTTCTATATGGGAGATACTATCAAATGCTTTAGCCACTCGAACGATCGCGCGTCAAAAAACTTTTTTCTCCGATTGCTCGGGGTTTTTTGGCGACGATTTTGAATATTTTCCGCCAACATTAAAAAAATCAAACCTCCGAATTTTAATACGGAGACATAAAACTGATTATAGTGCTATACAGCCAATGAATTCACCTATATTTTAATAATTATTCTATATTTTTAGAATTGATAGATAAATTATTAAAAAATCTTAAACTTTATAAATGCGCGAAATTTGCGTTTTTGTGATTTGAAATTGCCGCCAGTGGCAGTTTTAAATATCTTTATAGAATATTTTCTACGTTTTTATGTTCTCTATGGCCTGTTTGATAACCACAGATGCAAGAATATAATAGAAAAATAATTTTTTGTATGTTATGATCTCTTCAAAAGTTTGGTCAGAAAATGATTTTGTAAAATTTGAGTTCGTGACGTGTCAAAATTGAAATCACTGTATTATACTATATAATAAATTTACCACAAAAACTGGTATAACGTTAGGAAGATACATTAACTGTCTACAATTATTAATAAGCATAGTCGCCGTGTTGGCTTTATTTCATTCATTTGATGAATTATACAGAGAGCCTATTTCACGATGTCAAAATCATGGTGCTACTTTTTAAATAATTGTAAATTAGAACTGGAGATTTGTAACCATGTTTTTATATAACGTGCAAAACGAGGAAATAAGGCTTAAAATGAGATATATGTCATAGATATAAACATTGCCAATATTTCAGGGGGATAGTTATAATATTTCTGTTGAAAAGTTATTATTTTGTTTTCTGACAGGACGCCATAAAAAACCGCGAAAACTCGTTAAATAACACTTTAAAGACAACGGATAAGTTCATAGACAGATAATATATTGTCAGCTATTCGATAAAACAAGTAGCTGGCCATGGAAACGTTTTAAATAATTACAATAAATATTTTACGAATGGTAGAAAAATCGGTCCATTTTTGGACCGATATCAATCGCAGAAAAATAAAAGTGGTCGATTTTTCGACCGAAATCGTTCCAGTGGTTAATTAAGTGCCTTAGTTTTTTTTTAATCCAATGCAAAAGAAAACCAGGGCGAAAGTAAAATTTTGGCGCCCGTTGTTAAAACCAGTTTAAACACCAAAATTTTCGAACCCAAAAAACAACCTAAAACGCACTAAGGGGATTTCTGTCCAGTTTTCAATCTGACATAAAAAAAAACAGCTCTTTTGTATTTGTAATAATAATATCATTAGTTATTTTCCACAAAACCCATAAATTTTACAAGTTGTGCAAACTGAATGATAATACCTTTATTTACAAACCCTTTATGAGGTATTAGATAAAATACAAACAAAACTTCCTGTACATCGTATTAAATACATGTAGATAACGTTATACAAAATGTCATGATCACAATATGTTGATAACTCCCTTTCGTAAGGTTACCCCTTGGAAAATAAAAAATCCACTCTGACAGATTCATAATTCATGTAGTTATAGTGGTTATAGAGTATGCCACGATTTATACACGATAGTATGTATTTATATTATCAAGAAATTTCAAATCCCTGTTTAAAATGAGACCAATATGAAACCATCACAACAATATGTACTAAAAAAATATCGCTATTACCAAATAATTTACAACACAAACCGTATACATTCATTTTAGTTATGAATATACTAGCCAATTCTGTTAATCGAATCATCGTTTTCCTTGATCTGAAATAAAATACATTTATATATATGATTTCGAATATTTAACAAGTATCTTTATTAGTTTAACAAAATATTTTTTTGGTTTGTAAGTATTTCAAATTATGTTGGAAAAATATATTAATTAAATTTGAAAGGAAATAAGAATACGTAACAATATTATGATATGTGTGTTGCAGAATAAGCAAAAGATATTTTTTGTAGATCTTTAGGTCAACTGAACCAACGCAATTGTATAGGTTTCGAATTCGCTTTTATTCGCAGTATTTTCTGGAGCGCTGGAAGTACAAGACAGCAATATTATTTCTTATAGCATGATCTCACTCTTTCATCGGAACATTCGCTTGGTTCTACGCCTTCGGGGATCTCTTCCTCCACTGTTATCTTTTGCATCTTCCATCTCGTTTTCACGTTCGAATTTATTCGAGTCTTCTAACTTTCCTTAAAGTTAGAATATTTTAGCCTGGCGCCTATGAAATAGATATTACTGGTATTTTATACTGTATATAGTATACTAACACTACTAAAATGATACTTATCAATGTATCAACATCAGCTTTTAGACAGGTTTTATGACATCTACAGGTCATTTAAAGAATCTTAGAAAATAATTTATTCATCCAACTCCAATAAAACATTGGCAGTATATAAACAAATTTACTTATATTGGCTGGCAACTCTGTCCGCTTGATGCAATAGTGTAGCATGGCGTAATCATGCATAAAATCCTCACAACTTTAGTTCGCCGCTAGTATAGCATACTGTCATTAGAATGTATGGGAAGTGTCAGAAGTTAGAGATATTATAACTACCTACAGTATGTAGAAATACGTATTGTCTATTCAATACCACCACCCAAATCGTGTCTCTTTATTGCTTTGAGTGGGGTTAACTGAAAATTTAATGAGTATTTTAGTGTAATCTATACGAATAAAGCAATCCAGCGTGATTAGTTTTAACTTAAAAGGTTTGACTATCGAGGCTTTTAAAAATTACTGCGCAAAAAAGATGTTTTGATTATAGAGCGAACGATTTCAGACCAAACAAAGATAACCAAAAAAACAAGCGTGATTACATTAACCAGCAGTTCTCCAGCATACATATCAACATACGAATCAAAAACTATACATTTCCGTTTGATTGAAAAATATTTGAGAACACATTGGGGATTGGATATTTTATTTTTATTCCTAAGCCGAAGCCTTGGTTCGCTTGGTATTTCACATCGCAAGAAGCAGGCAGTATAAAGAGGAGAGGATTTTAGGAAAGTAAAAAAGGGTCAGATTTAGTTAAAGATAGAATGCCACATGAGAGGATAGTGAAACAGTTCACACAAAGCAAAAAATATTGATAGGAGAAAAACAATGGGTCAGTTCAGAAAACACTGTCATAACCAGAATCAACAAGCCTCAACTTTGGGTAAGGGAAAAATACATTACGTAGTCTTGTGTGAAAAGGATAGGAAACAATAAGGATTTCCTTTTTTGCTTCGGAATACTACGAGAACCGTAAACTTTTACTGAACGGGTAAAACAGTGATTCCCAAACGGGCGGTTCCACCGCGGCGCCGAAAGCACTACGGGGGGCATGAGGCGGTAAGGCGGTGCGGAACAAATGACGCATCGGTTTTTATTGCTAACTATAGTTATTTTCTGTTTAGAATCTAGTGAATAACACCATTTAACGCATCTTTTATAAAAGACTAACATTCTCAGATTACGAATAAAGTCACATTTTTTTAAATACTCCTACTACCATTACACGTGGAAGTTGCTTGTACAATGATGTAAGACAGAGTACTAGTAGAGGACTGAAGCCTAGCTCTTAGGACTAATCGGCCCATAACTGATCTTTATAAATACCAAATCGAATGAAGAGACTTAAGATGAGTTTCGAGTAATTTGTAAATGAGTGTCTAGCTTTGTGTTGAAACATTAAATGAAATACTGCAATTTTCTAAAAACAGCTCATCACAACATGAAAACGGTTTTGGTAATTAAATTTGTCAATTATGCCGAAAGCTATGTAAATAAAGATGCAAGTACATAAAGAATTTTGCATGTTCAAATACTAGGTACAAAAATATCAAGCATTCCAAATTTTCAGATTGTTAAAATGGCGTGGTGGCGGGATTTATAATAACACTTCGAAGGTTCACAATAATTCGTTTATTATTTACGCGACGTAACGATAATACTCGTAGATGTCACTGAGACTAGAGTCTATTCTACACGGAGAAAAATGAGTAGGTATTGCTTATTTATTAGAATCCCTTCAAATTTTTTAATCCCGTTAAAAACGGGATTGCAGGTCCTTAACAAATAAATCGATAGGTTTCCTGATAACTTTCAGTAAAATACGAATGTATTATCACGATGTCGGAACACGTGTTCATAAAAACATAATATTTTCACATTTCGTCATAATATATTATCAAGGCAAATGCAGGTGCATGAACTTGGAAATTACCAGGAAACGGCCAGCTGTCCTGTTTCCAATAGGATTACGAATAGTTTGAAGAGATTTTTAGTAAATTAACATAATAGTAATAATTAGCGTAATAAGTTTTATTATAATATATTTATCGTAACATTTTTCTCCGAGTAGCTGAAAGCTGAGATGAGAGAGCGAGCCTACCCAAATGCAACGATTTATATACAGTGAACTCTTTATATCTCACTCTAATACTGCTGGAGTCATATTAGCACTTTACTAATGCCACATGGATGCTAAAAAAGATAACTCAGGTTACGCCAAACGGTTTCGACAAAATCGCGCCTTCATCAGTCAGTTCCACCGAAACCGGATGGCATGTTAGTATAAATAAAGCAATGTGCACACAGTTGAAGTGTTTCAATTAACTAGGCACAGATATTTTGCGTCCGTAAATAATTAAAAACAAACGCCTCGGAGCCATCCAAATTAGTGCGGGAAGCGTCAATGCCTGATGTTTGCTCCGGCTTGTAAACATGCCTCGGGGTTTTTTAACCGTAACGTAATTTCCCTTGTAGCAGGACCAGCAAATAGTGTAAAATTACCTTTCCAACTCCCCTCCAAATAAACACGGCCAGTGCGGGCGGCGCCACGTTTCAAAGTTTTAAGCGCCTATATTAAATTATACACATAAGGGCTGTATATTATCACGTCCAATCTAAAATCAGAACGAAACGTGGTGCATATTTTAGCTTAATTCATTTTTGTACAACATACTTTACGACACCTAAAGTTGTGCCTGCAAACCAATTACGACACTTAACCAGTTATTTTTAACAATTATTATAATATGGCAATTTAAATTCGTTTTGGTATTTTATTTTAGTTCTGAACTTAAAAGTAGTTGATTTTTGTGTAGTTTATACAAATGGTAGACGTGAAGCATTTTCAACAAACGCAAAGAGCTTAGAGTCCAAGAAGTACTATAAAACAAATGGCATTATAGTATGAATTATTTTACAGGTAAATTAACTCAATGTGTGGAGATGATCTGAACCCTACAAAAGCTCGGTCGACATGAGAATATTGCTTACGCTTCAAATGTAGTCCGTCGCCTCCTACATGTTAATTTTGTGACTATTGCTTCATACTAAGTATTCAATCTTATATCCACCTCGCCCGTCTAGGCGAAGCTTATACACTCAAAACGCAAGTTTATTGGAAAAATACAGCCATTTATCCATCCACAGCTTGTGTTTTTTTGTGTGCCGTCTTTTTGATCAGAAAACAGCCACTTCACGATCAAAAAATCATTTTAGCACAGTTTAGTTACTATAGCATTTGACATGTTGAACTGTATTAAACATCTTAAGACAAACCATCAAAAAAGTGACAACTTCATCAGCATCGCAGTGTATTAAAATTAAAACTATTAAAAAGAACTGAAAAAATGCAATAATTCAAATTCAAAAAAATATTGTGGATAAAAAGAGTATAAAGGGTATATAGCTTATAGGTTACATCCTATTTCTTCCAGCTAACCCAACAAATACAAATTATATTACATAACCCAACAATTACATGTTAACAAATGTTTGTAAATAAAAAATAAAAACCAGAGGTATTTAATTTATGTAAGGTATTCATTTAAGGTGTAGTGACATTTGTTTAAAATAAATGTTTTTAGTGATGATTTCAATTTAAGTATGTCGGTTATTTGTTTGATGCTACGTGGAAGGTTGTTATATACTTTAATGGCCATGTAGTGTGGTCCTTTTTGAAATATAGTTTTGTTTGCTTTTGGGATTAAAAAGTTTTTTGTGAACCTTGTAGCGTGTTTATGTGTTGAGTTTTTTTATGGGAACTTTTCTGGAGATGATCGAACTAACAGGCATAACTCCATTATATATATGTCCGTCACTGTAAGAAGTTTGAGATTTTTAAAAATTGGTCTACTTGAATCCCGGTGATCAGAGTTTGTAATTTTTCGTAGGCACCTCTTTTGGATGATAAAAACATCTTTGGCGTTTAATGAGTTTCCCAAAAAAACTATTCCTTATTTTATCATTGAGTATACGTATCCATAGTATGCGGTGATTACTGACTCGATGTTTAAGATATTTTTAAGGGTGCCTAGAACAAAAGAAAAGCTACTGATTTTTGCTACAACTTTAGATACATATTCTTTCCAATATACTTAGTCAAGTGTCAGAATTTTCATATTTCTGAATTCCTGGCAAACACTCTTAGATATTATTATTGAGTCTAGGGCTTACAATAATATCGAACTCCACTCAAACTTCTAACTTATTTTCCAGTATTTTTAACGTGAAAACGTTTTTAAAATTACTCACATACGTCCCGCCAGAGTTAGTGATGAAATGCTTTAGTTGTTGCCAATATTTAAATATATCTCATGACCCAAGGGTTGTGACGCCAAGTGGCGTGTATAGTATAAAATAGACGATTTTCCGTTGCTTGATAGTGCACTTAAGTCATTAAGCGGGGTGGGGGTCAGATAAGACCACTCCCACACGGGTCGGTATTAAATTAACAACTCTAAAAAAATGAATACTTTTTAAATAATTTATGGTGACCCATGTGAGAGTTTTCATATATACAATAAAGACTCGCCGACCAATCGCAGGGCGTTTAAGTCAATTACGTGTTAAATGGTTGTATATATAAATACATATTTACTATTTATCAGTTCTACTTGTGTAATATAATAAAACATTCAGAATCGGTGTTTGTTGGTCTATATGACTTTTTTAAGCCATAATATTTTGCATTGGAGTTCCTTTTTGAAAAGAAAGGATGGACTACGACTACAGACTGCTGGTAGAGAATTTGCAAGTATCTACTATGAGACATTATACAATTTGTGTGAGAGTAAGGAATAAAGCCCGAGGAATAATTTTGTTCTGAGCCGACCGGCAGGCCGGGAACTCAATACTTTGGGAATCAGGGACACCTGCCCTGGGGATGAGAAGGTTGGGTTTTAATCAACCGGAATAATACACGCCGACCCAAAGTCAATAAGGAAACGCAAACCGAGATCAAGGGAACGAGTGAGCATTGAAGTGAACGTTCTAACGTGCAATTAAACTTCAGGGTTTCCTTTGACTAATGTTGATTGGGATATTGTGTTGTTTAAAGTTACGGAAAACGCAAGCTCTTATAGAGAGGTACTGTATTTAGTATACCTATTCACTTTTTGCTCTTTCAAGTGAAATCCATGGGGTCTTACACCTAGACACACTACTTTAGTCGACAGCCGACCATCGATGGTTCTTAATAATACACCGGGAACTTTGGTTTACAAGCAACCGACACAGGGCGGCATATTCGCGGCGCTTACTGAAGATAGCGGAAACAAACCGAATACATGGTCTCCTACCCGAACCACGCACCTTCCGACAACGAATTATTATATTATTTAATAATAATTTATATAACAACTCAATTATTATATTATTAACGCAGACCCGTGAAAATGCACAGAAGAAAATGTAAATGATTTCCTCGTTATGCGATTTCAACCAATATCACTAACCTTTAAATGTTTATTATAATAATCAAATGAAAATACCCAATCATGAACCTGGTATTCGGTTATATTTTTTTTATGTGTGAGTGTGTTATTAGTGCCATTGCGGAAATAAACACAAATTATCCCATGGCATTTCTGTACTCCTGGTATTTTGTTCCTGCAGACACTGTCAACTGTCGTGTCTCATCTGTAAAACCTATCTCATCTGTAAGTGTGTAATTATTATTTGTTAATTAATTATTTAAAATAACATTATTTTGGAACCTACTTTATTGCTTGTATGAATTTTTCACACAATCGGTTAGTTTTTGAAAAATGACTTTAATTCAAAGCAAGACCGATTTCTTTAGTTTATCAAACCGGCGCTAAAGACACTGTCAAAATACACTAAGATATTCCAATGAATCGCTTTTCTGCTAGACGTTTATTGTAATCATTCTTGGAGTATATTCTGGGATTTCCTAGCGTTTCTCTATCATGTCGAAGTAAGTCAGAATATATGATCATGATCGCATTTCAATGAGTATTTCTACGTCAAAGCCTACCCGCTTTGCTGGCGCAATAAGCAATAAAGTTAAAATGCTGTCAATTATAAACACGCTTCAAATATAATAACGAGGAAAACCGTTTATATTTCTCGTACGTATAATAGATTAAAATAGTTGCTAAGAAAGTCAAAGTTTGCAAGATGCTATTTGCTGTTCGGATAATTCTCTAAATTTACCAATAAGTAAGTTTGATAGCGTCATCACAATCATAAGGAAAGATAACATTTTTGAAAAATACAGCCTTCCTCAATCTCATTATTCCAATCAACAGTATCCAAAAAAGGATGTTTCTAATTTTCTTGTATTTAATAAAACAAAACCAAGATGTACTCGAAATGATAACATTTGTAGGTAGATACTTAAATACCCACCCACATACTTATAAACCACAAATTATTTATCAAAAATTAAAAATTAAAAATTCCAAATAAACACGACGACTTTACATTCGAAAAAATAATACTTACTGAACCATTAAGCCTACCATCCACTTTCCACGAAATGGAACGAAAACAAATTTTATAGACAGATGAAATTCAAAACGAACTAGTTAAAATAGGACTTCGCTACGCTCAGTCAATAATAAAACAGCAAGACGGTATGTTTCTTACATTATAAGTAATCGAAAAATGTATACTTGGGCCAAAGTTCAGCATTCGATTGATTGAAGAGTGATCATTGGTAGAACGTGGAGGGTAAATATGTTTAATAATATATATGAATTGAAAGGTCAATTAATTTTGTCTCGGTTGAGTTGTCTACAAAACACGGAAAATATGGCAAGTAGAAGAAGACGTGTTATATGAAATAAGGAAATTCTCTTATAATTTATTAAGAATAACTAACATGTATAAGTGCTTAACTTAATTTGTATACGCAACTACAAATTGAGTAATACATTTAAACCTTCAGACCTCTGGCGAATATACCGTTATATTTCTTAAACTGTAACTTTCAAAACTAACCTCTTACCCACAGACATATAATATTCATATGTCTATGCTCTTACCTGTAGAAAAGGCACGGAGGTTGATTCTAAAAGTCATCCTACGTAAACCATCTATATTTCCAACAACACAGTAATTTAACTCTTTTAGGGTTCTCAGTCTAAATAATATATTAAAAAAGAACTCATTGTTACAAACTCACAAAGATCATTTCAATCCTACAATAACGTTTCCAAAAATAAGTAACCGATCAAGATCACGTGGCAACTTAGAAATCCCTAAATTTAAAATGAGCGCTTCTCAACACCATTATATTTATCAAGGTATAAATTTTTTTAATGCACTCCCATATAAAATCAAATCTGAAAAAAATTATAAAGCCTTTAAATTACAAATAAAACAACTTCTTGATCAACCAAATAATAATTATAAGTTTTAATTTAATTTTTTACGTATCTTTTGATTACAGGTACATATTAGTAGTAAATGATCAAATTCAAATTTTAATACTACATACTTAGTGTATAATTAACTATTTAATTTCATCATTAATTAACAAAAAAATATATATTTTTCTTTTTTACCATATCCTCTTGAAATATTATATCAGCATTCGAACCACCAACAGCTTATTGTCGCAATTTATTATGTACCTTCGCTTGCAATATTATCAGCTCCGTTTACTCCAAATTAATAAAATAACTCCATGTACTTATACCACCTATTACTTACTTATTAATTGAAATGTAATAATATTATTTTTATTTTACTACTATTCTTAAATTAATGTTAAATGTTAATATATATATTCTTAAATTTATTTACATTTACTGTGTATCTAATTTAGTAACTGCTATTTTAATCTATTTTCATTATCTATACTTTTGTTATCATGCTATACAGGGTGTATCGGCACGTACCCGACAAACTTTAACCAGCTATTCCTTAGCACATTTGGAGTAAAAAATGTTATGGGCACTTTGCTGTCCGGTAACATTTTTTTTTAATAAAAAAATTATTATTCATATTTTCACCACATGTCACCAATGTTTTATCCTTTGTCAAAGTTTGAAAACCCGTCTGGCAATATTTTGTTCGAGTTTCGTTGAATAATGGACGTACGTACCTACGTTGGCGCGCTTTTACAATCACAACGAAATGGCACAGCACCATTCGTCTCATTTTTAACTATTATTATTTAGTGTGTACGAAAGAGCGAGGACACTTTTTGACGCACTTGCTAATAACAGCTGTTGAACGCGAGAAACAAGGCAAATGACAGTGACGGAGTGTGGATTTTTTTATTTATTTTTTGTTTTTAATGGAAAAAAAATGTTACCGGACAGCAAAGCGCCCATAACATTTTTTACTCCAAATGTGCTGAGGAATAGCTGGTTAAAGTTTGTCGGGTACTTGCCGATACACCCTGTATACATTTTGTTTATTTCTTACTTTATAAATGAAAACTTTCTTTCTTTTCTTTACCCAATGTATATTGTAATGGCACTACTCCCCAACTCAAACACGAGAAACGTTTTTCTCTATTGATTTGGGTAGTTACGTTAAAAAGAAAACATTTTTGTTGTAATTAGTTTTTTTAGTATAACATATTTATGTTTTTATATAAAAGAAATATATTTTTAAATTAAAAAAGATGCTGTCAGAATGTCGGGGACATATTGTGAATTTTCGCTTCTCAATAAAATTCAAATAAATGTTATATTTCTGAACGTACCCGAAAACTAAAATTTTTTTTAAAGTTTTTGAAAGAAGATGATATGCTTGGAAATGTTATTATTAGAAATAAACATAAAACTTTTGAAATCAAACATTATTTTTTTTACCTATTTTGTCGTTCCATAATATATAATAATAGTGAATAAAATAATCACAAACATTCATATTTTTTTCTCAGACTGCGGTCGGAGCCTTCAGTTTACATTTTATTTTGGATAGAGGTGTAAATTTTAATATATCTGCTATTGGGCCCGGGCATACGTTGTCCTGCCACAGACCGCCTTTCAAATAACTCCTAATTTTATGTAGACTGCATTTTATCTGTTGTCGCTGTCGTCAGATATTTTATGTATTTGACATACATAGAATACATGCGCAAGTCACATTCATCGTAGATATTCTTTTGACGTTTCATTTGATATCGATCATTTCAGCAGATTGTTATTATTGTTCAGTACGATAAAAAATAAGTAAAAATGCGACCGGTACCGTTCTATCCTCTTAAAACTGCCTTGAAGTATGTCTTTCACAGTTTGACAGATTGCCGTACGAATAGATTCATAGAAAACACTTTCGAAATTTTTATTCAATCAGTTAGGCTATTTTATTTGGGCGGTTTTTTGTTAGATTTTTCCCTTAGGTATTTGCTATTCCCCTTACTTTGTTTGAATAAACATTTGCTGCGATACCCATACTTACTATTTAATGAAAGTCTGTGTAGATTCATTCATAGATATTTTCTTTTACGTGGTTATAAAACAGTTTAGAAATTATCATTGCTTCCAATCACTTCATGATAAATCTATTGAAGTTAGTCCGAAAATACAATAACATCTAGACATAGAATAATATTAAGACAATGGAGATGAAAATCACGATTATGCAAATGTTGTTTACATTTCGAAGAGATCAATCAGATTCAAGAATAGGCCAGCCATGATGGCCTCCAACCTAAATTACTTTGATTGTTTTAAAATGAAACATACAATCAAAGCAAAGGTTCTAGAGTTCATAAAATTAACGGGTATTTTTAAGAAAGCGGAATGTGTTTCAATTAAAATAATTAAAATACTCGTGGTGTAAAAAATTTGCACAGTTTTTTCTGACTTAAATTTCAGTTTATAAAAATAATAATATTCATTGAGATTTTATTCAATTCAATGATTCATATTCAATGAGACCATTGAATTTGACTACGTACTGTCCAAGAAAGAATTTCGATATGTGAAAATGACCAATTTCACAAAAGTAAGAAAAAAGAACCCTAATTCTGCACATTAGACACGCCCACAATACACTTCAATCGGTTTATCTCTCCAGTGGTAGATAGGTACCCACCCTAAGCGAAATGATGAACTAAGCCAGCAAACAAATAATGATCATTCACATTCCGGCGTTGCCCGGGGTTACCAATGGTTTGTAGTCAAGTTTTGAGGTTGTCTTGTTGTCTAGTGCACCTGAAAACTGGGACTATTTTTAAGGTGGAAATAATATTTTTATAAAGAATTGAAAAAGTTTACTTTTTATAAGTTTTTGTTTTACTTGATCGTGCCATGTCTTTCTTGGGCGTCGCCGACTTCCACCATTCACAACTGTATACCACATTGTTAATTCTAAAAAAACTACATTATATCTACTTTTATTTGACTCCGTGTCTCATTCCAGTTATGAGATAATGCGTTAAGTCTTACACGGGCGTCCGCGACTCCTTCTACCACCCAAACCATCTCTAAACACTCCTGACATTAATAAGAACAAACTTTGAAATTTTCAGCGAAATCGGTCGAGTAGTTTTGATTATACAGGGGACAAACGATGAATCATTCTTTTTCATACATATATGTATATATAGATACTTACGTAAGAAAGGCAGACATATATTATGTAATTATATTTTTTGGTTTGGTATATGTGTTTGGTGTGATTGACTGCGCTTTGTTTGTCTTTGTTAGTTTATCATTTATTAAATGCAACACCAGCCATTATATTGTATACTGAAGTGATGTGTGTTTTCCGACGATCAAAGGAAGCCTGTTTGTAGTTTTCAAGGATTAAAATTTACTGTGCATTGAATATTTTAAAATGGCAATTAATGTGGCCATCTGAATAAATTAAGATACAAGTTCCTTGCCCATTTGCATATTATTTTATTTTTATGTTTCGTTTATCATTAAAACTAAGTGTTAGGTAATTTTTTTCAGCGCTGTCCGTTGTGGGACTTTTCTGCGCAGGATTTGAATGTTCTTTCTTAAACGAATCGCCTCGCGTGGGGACGCTAAAATTGAGTGAGGTGGGTAAATTATAACTTATAAAATTGTCTAACTAATTAGTGTAGTAAAATTTTAAATTTTGGAATCAAGGCCTAACTTTTGTTTACCCGACTTGAATGTAGGTAAGGTTTTTAAGCCAGCAACTTGTGCGCCGTTGTAAAAAGGACTAGTAATACGTTAGCAGATTTTATTTACGAGGACTGAATGGTGATATTACATTGCGAGTTGCCTGTATTCTGTCAGGTTCATTTATTGATGGTCCCCGCCTGCAGCGCTCCGCCAATTTTGGTTTTATCCCCCATTACTGAATGGATTGTATATTAATTTGAATGTCTATGAACTGCATGAATTATTTCTTAAACTGGAGCAATTGGAGCAGTCCGCTCCGGGCGCCGAATTGCAAAGGCGCAAAGGTACAAAATTTAGAGGAAGCTACAAGCCAAAAATGTGTATATTCATGGTATACCTTATATCGTAGGTAATAGGCATTAAAATTTCTTGATAAACGGAGTCTAGAAACGTTCGATTTCAAGAAAAAACGGGTTTTTACTTATTTTGTAAATAATTTTATAAGAAAGCAAAAAAGTTAATCAAGTAAAACTGTCACAGATAAACTTAGCTATAAAACTGTATTTTTTAAAAGTTGTTTCCTTTATGCGTTCATACATTTCTATTGAAAAAATATTTTTTGTAGTAGTTTGCATTTATATTTTTTATTGAGTAATTTATTTCTTTATTTGTATTCTACTCAAGCGAAGCGATACGAAAACCTTCAATTTAAGTAAATGTAGTAAATAATTTTTTTTTCATAATGTACACCAATTCGTTATAAAGATTAATCATAATAGTGATTTGGCATTAAGCTTCGCCTTAAGCTGATATGAAAGCAAAACATTCAACGATGTGAATAGCAACTTGTTTTAACGAATTACTTAAAATACCTTCATGAACCATCACGCCATATACATAATTAAAGATAAATAAGTATAACCATATAATATTATATTAATTAATTACAATATATTGATTCATCGTAATGTTATCATTTATAAACATTAAATGACAATTGGCTTGCATTATATATTGTGCAATTCCGGTTTTATTCGTTCAAAATATTATATTTTATGTTAATGAAAAATAACAAGTGATTAACATTTTAAATACATAAAAAACAAGTCAAGTCCTTGTTGACTATGTAGAATTAGGAAGAGAGAATTAAACTCGGATCCTTAAATTCTAACCTCCAATCTGCGATTGCCAATTCTTTACACCATGTATCAAGTAATTATTTGCAATGGTTATATCAAGATTAGCGAAAAGTATGTAAAGATGTGATAGTTAATTTTTTGAGTTTTTTTTAATACGTTCATGTGTATGGATGACTTACCATTAAATCACTGAAGAAAACTGTTGAAAATTCACCATGTAAACCACTGTTTTGTTGTCATAAAATTTCGTAAATAAAGACGAGTCCCGCTATTAATAAATTTATCCCCTGCGAAATAACTTGCACTGTATAGTTCACGGGTTGGTCTCCATTTGTTCTGTTATCAATTATGGATGGGGAGTCGGGTAATTTGAACAGAGGCCGAGAAAGATAATGAATTTCAGTCCATGTGTTGTGGTATTATTACCCGCAAGGCGAGTGGCGTAGCGCTGACGGGAGCACCTATCGCGAACGTCGCCCACGCGAAACTGAGCGGAGTCGGAGCGAGCTTACACAACTGAACTGACGCATGAGTGGGGCCGGCCCGGCAGATTCCTGTAATGCCGGGCGGCGCGATCGAAACGAAAAGATAAATGTTTGCTCCTCTAAAATTCTGGGGAATGCTGCGATATCTGTTCAGTTCAGTGTGGTGGTAGTGATCATACTAATACTGATACATAATCACTGTGCATAATCGAAACGCCGATTATTATTACTGCCCGTCTTCATGATCGATTTAACGCCATTCAAATTATTAAACAGGCGCCTAAAATGCAATTTTATAGGCTTTGTTTTTTTTGTTCATGTTTACATTTATTTTATAACAAGGTTGTTACAACTGGAAAATCACGGGATGTAACTGGACTTCCCAAGCTGAGAATAGAATACTGTTACTTTATTAAATATTGTTTCCAACGAAATTTACAACATACGTTTCTGAAAGTAATTTTAAAGAATATATATGTTATAAATCATCAGAATAGTTTTATGAAATTTTATAAGTCCAACTTATATACTTAAACATAGTAATATGGATTACGCGAACGGACCAAATCGCTTGAACCTAGCCTAACCTTACCTTACCAAACCTAACCTAACCGAACCACCCACCCTCGGGATTATTACTATAACTTAAAAAATAGGATATTACCAGCCACTTAAGACTGATAATATTAATACATTGCCTAACTTTCATCAACGCCTTATTATTTATGTATTTTATAAAATTGTCAAAGGCCCAATCCTTTTCACTGCAATTAAAAGAAAATGCAAATTTGCAAAATAAAGCAATGAGGATAAAGTCTATTTTCTAGTTTTACGTATGCGATACCTTATGGTGCGTATACATTTGCGAACTTAAACGTGAACCGAGCCATGAATTACGGGAAAGGAACGAAGCAACTGCAAGCGACGTTTCGCGCCATTTGCGGTTGCTTGGTCCCTTTCCCTTAAGTTGAGGTTCAGTTCGGCAGTTCGGATTGCGTATATATATGTAGCATTACGGTATTCGCAATATTCGCATCATGGTTTAGTCTATTTCAGTTTATCGCTCGCCATACACTACCAATGGGAATGTATAACGAGCGATATGCTGAAATAGGCCAAGCCACGAAAATATCGCGCGCTTGTAGCGTGGTCTGTAACAGGCGGAAAAGGAATTCATTTAAAAAAATAATTAAACCATTATGTCTACCTCAGATATTGATGTTTAGTTTGTTTAGTTTTTTTTATATTTAAAATGATATATGTAGTATTTTTTTACAAATTTTTCTATATTTTACATGTATCTTTGTAAACTTATTAGAACAGACGACGTTGTCAGCTCACTTAAGATTAATAAATAAATTAAAAATATTTATTAATAAATAAATTAAAAATATTTATTAATAAATAAAATCATCATAAACAAAAAACAATCATCTTTTGATTGTAATTATCTGATTACTTATTATTTATTCATTAATTAACGCCCTTTTGCGTGGCATTACATGTGAATATTAAGAAATATATATTATTTATTGTACATAACTGCATTGCTTCATTAACAACATTTTATATTAGTTTAAAGATAAATTGAAGTTGTCCACGGACTTGGTATAATTGTTTCCCTCCATTAGTATTCTGGGAAAAGAGGAATACATGTATCCCACTAAACTCTCGTTTGGGAAAAGTATTAATATAAACTTGCAAGCTATTGCGTAATTTTCGTTGTACCTACATGTTTAAAAAAATGTATAAATATTTTTTTACGTATTTAACTACAGAGATTTTTTAATTTATTTTGTGTTTTGATATTTAATTAGCGGCATTGTTTTTTTTTGACAAATTTTATATATCCTTTAGACCAGTGTTTTTCAAATTTTGAATATGCGACCCCTTTACAGGTTGAAAAATTCTGGCGACCCCATTTGGCCATAGATACAAACAAAAGTTAGTTATTTAAATATGTTAATTATTTTCTCTATTTTGCTACCCATATTCATTATTAGAGCCTACACTCTGCGAGGAAGGCGCGAGAGCTTTGAAATTAAGTACGAGGTAAATTGGTAAGGATGTGTGCGACTTTGACTTGGACGCCCCAAAGTGTTGACGTGTTTTGGATGAAAACAAACGAAGAGTCTCCACAGCTGGCAAGGGAAGCTCTAAAATTATTAGTGCCATTTGCCACTTCATAATTATGTGAACTGACAATCTCTTCAATGGTGGACATTAAAACTTAAGAGAGAATCAGACTTAACTTAGAAAATAATTTGATTATTAATATTTCAAAAATAGCTCATCCTTTTCACTAAAATAGTGTTTTTATTGTAGTTAGAACCTCGCCTTTTTCCTTTAGCCGGTGACCCCCCGGGGAAGGCTTCGCGACCCCCCTAGGGGCAGCGACCCACAGATTGAAAAACACTGCTTCAGACAGTTAGATTTCAGTGGATACAATTAAAAAAATATCGGTCCCTAGCAATGAAGAATTGCTAGAGCCGGAATTAATTTATTGGCTCTGTTATTCAAACGATTTTCAGTGTTTGATTTTTGTGTATCTTAAAGGATTGGCCTATTTCAGCATACCGTTTCATTGAAACCATAAATGTATTAGGTATGTACCTACCAAAGATAACTATTATATTTGGTACTTACGGACCAAACGTATAATAGTCGAAATGTTAATGTCTCATTTTTTTCAACACTTCTGAGGGTGCTCATTTTAGGCCAGTTTTGAAAGGGGACATAATTTTCTAAAACCAATTTGAATCATTCCGTGATTTACATGTTTTGATTGGCAATGACCAGTATGTGCGGATGATAGCACCGATTGAATGATGAAATTACGCAGGACTGAAATCACATACCAATATTGTACTCCCAAAATTACACACGGACGTAATTCGCAGGGACGAAATTACACAAGCAGAGAATTTTATTTATTTATTTATTCATTTACATTCTTTTACATACAGTTTACATAATAGGTACCAGTTATACAAAGATATAATAATCACTATTTGTATGGGTTAGTAAGAGTGTTTTGTGAACACCTCACTAGGAAAACCTGTTTTGAAGTGTTTGCATGTTTTAGAATAAGTGTTATTATGCATAAATAAAAACAAAACATCGTCCTTCAGATCCTAAAGGAGGATACTGTGTTTCCAGCCTTACAGGAAGTATTTTATACATATTTGCATCATAATTATTACATATTATATAGAATTTTTTTTGTGAAATTCCACCTACTGGAATTACAAACTTAATTTTTTTTAAGTGTATTTTAATTTTATGTTTTTTTTATATATAATGTACCTACCTATTAAAGTGAAAGCTAAAAAATATCATATCTGAAAAAAACCATGGCAACAATATTTCCCTTATTAGGACGGGTTGTTTCGGAGAATTTGAACAATTCATCAAATTTCAACGTTCATTTTCGGGTTCTGTGAAAGACTTATTAAAGGTCTGTTTTTATATCATTGTAGGCTAGTTGCTTGACAAAACTGAAATAAAAACAGATCTTGAAAAAAATCTTTCACAGAACTTGAAAATGAACGTTGAAATTTGATGAATTGTTCAGATTCTCCGAAACAACCCGTCCTTAGTATTTCAAATGATGTGAATTAGAAGTTTCTTCTAATTTGGAATCCAATTGCGATCGGGGATAGATATTTCTCATGTACCTATCTTTACAGTCGGACAGCAACTGCTGTCTTATTATTATTATTTTTTAATTAGTTTCTATTGCAAAGTATGTACATGATGTAAGTATTAAGTATAATATAAGTATAAATTCTTTTTTATCACAGTTTTCCTAGGGTTTCTTTTCCTGAGGCGTCCTCTAGTTTTTAAAGTTTTGTATTTAGTTTCAAGTTGTCTTTACATCGTCTTCATAATGTTTGTTAATGCAATATAAGTTTGTTCTCACAGCCATGTGTTTAGTTTTGTTTTAAATGTATTCATTTCCGTTATTTATTTTGTTTGATTTAATGGAGCATTGTATAATATCGAAGCATAGAATTCAATATTTCTCTCTCTAAAAGATGTATTGAAACTGAGAGTACCCGTACATTTTGGCTTATTGATTTGGTTGGGTGTTTATGTTGGGCAGTGGAGTATTCAGTTGTTTTTATTTTTATTTGAATAAAACATTTCTTGAATAAAGTTTTTGTACAAGGTAAATATTTCTTTTATTACCGGAACTTTTAGAATTGTCTTTAGTACTCCTTTTAGGACTATGTCGATCCGCTCTGAGTGAGTGCTCAAGGCAGACCCTCAACTAGTTTTCCCATACTAAATTAGTGATTGACACAATCACTATAGACCTTTTTAATGTTTAGGATATTACGGATGTTTCTAAAGAAGTATATGTACCTGGTGAGTTTTTTTGTAATGACGTCAATGTGTGAGTTCTATTGGAGATTATCATGGATTTCAATTCCAAGGTATTTGATGCTTTTGGAGTGTGCTTTAGTGGAAGAGAGGCATGATAAACCTTAATGTAATTTGAGAATAGTCATCCGACGGCTGTCCTCTGGCTGTTATAGAAAATTTCAGATATTTTGTTTTTATTGATGGAATTTCTTTTAAGCCAGTTTTGCAGGAGACCAAGTCCATGTTCCTGTTCAAGTATGAACAGAAAGTTTTAACAATAAAAAATAGTTCATAGTAATCGTACATAAGGTCACCGTTCTACAAAGTCCATTCTCAAGCCTTAGAAAAGGTACAAAATAAATTTCTTCGGTACATCAATTATAAAATGAATATTTCCATCAAATTTATAAATTAAAATAATTTAAGTACCGAAACCAAACTTCTCATGCTTTAGTTTTAACTGATATATTTTTTTTATTCAAAATTATCAAATCTCTAATTGACAGCCCTGAATTATTGGAATTAATTTATATGAATGTACCTGCCAGACAAACTCGAAGCAAAGACACTTTTAAATGTAACAACAACCTCAATACTAACTACTCTATTTATTCATTAATTCCAAGAATTCATCACCTGTCAAACAAACACTGTGAACTTATTGACATATTTGGTGTTTATGATTTTGTGAGTTTCAAAAGGCAACTAATTTCAGACCTATTTGCTAGTAAATAATCTGTATTATTTATTAGCTTTTTTTTAAATTTTGTCTCCATACCTTCCAACGTTTAACTCACATACTCCTTAGTTTATTTGTTTTGTTTTTAGACGCATATTAATGACTGTATGCATGTACGATCATACTTGATATGTTTATTATTCTTTGATTTACTTTACCATTTCAAGTACTATTGTTTAAATTTGATTTTAACTATGGCGAAGGTATTTTGCCATTACTTATTAGTTTTTTTTCTATAGATACAACAGGCATTATTTTTCTTCTTTTTTTGAACATTTGTTTTATAATACATATCATTATATTATATATATTTATTTTTTTATTTACCTTACGAGTAAATTATTTTCCTGTTTTCAGTCTTACTGGTTTGGAACAAACACGAATAATTATATGCATATACGAATATACATAATTACTTTATATTTTGCTATATTTACAATATTAGATGTTATTATTTGGATTTAATGTTATTCTTAGTATTAGCATTTATTTTTTTTTGTATATAGTTATGCTATTATCCATGTATTATGTTACACTTACATACATACATTGTCAATTTCCTCTGTAAAAGCCCGATAGGGCGTAAATGAATAATATATAAATAAATCTGAATTCTTTGCATTAACATCCGCGTAAATCTTCATATTCATTTTTTTGTTATAATTATTATTATTCACGTCTTGGAGGCTTTTACATGTATATATTGTTATAAGAAAGTTATTTATGAGTACAATAATAAGTGCATAATAAACCGAGTATGAACAATACAAGCAAATAAAATACAATTCATTATCATAGACAGTTCTGTTGTACAAACGAGTACAATAAATATATATAAAAACAGAAGTACAAGATAAGCACTTACTTTACCATTAAAGTACTTACAGAGCAATATAAACATGAAAAACATGTTGTTAAGCATGTTTGTATTCAGGAAAACCTGTATTACGCCAGATTGGGTGTTTTACAGAACATAGCTAAAACTTGATTACTGTATTATACGAGGCGTATCCAGAAATTAAGTGTACTGAGGCTTTCACGACCGAATGAATTTTATTTTCGACATATTGGCTACACTTAGGTGTAGCCTGACTCTTCCCCTCCGCAACGAGACCGGTTCAAGGTCAGTACGTTGAGAAGTGTCGACGCGACAATACGTTTCGTGAAAAATGTCAATCCAATCTCCCGTCGTAATAGATGTAGTTAATTTAATGAACTAAACTGAAACTAACTAGAAAAAGTACTCATCCAACAACAAAAGTCCCATTTTTATTTTAAAATATGCCCCAAAATACTATATTAGGCAGTTGTTCCATCAAATTTAACTGTCGTATTTTTTAAAGTGATATTTATGTAACACACACGACAATACTTGTGATACTTTAATTTAAACGTTTAAAAAAAAAAATTCGACATTTGTAATTTAGGTAGCTGTAATTCACTCCACGTGTAATTTCGTCCGTGTGTAATTCTGTTCGTGTGTAATTATGGTGAAATTCACGACCGTGTAATTTTGTCCTGACATCTATTTCCATATGTAAATTACTTAGGTTTGAAACTCCGATTTTACCGTACCAATCTCGTAGCTGTGTCTGCAATACTCGGGAGCTCAGTAGTAATTTGCATTTAATCAACAAATGCGAATGGTTGTTATTTGTATTCCACATTGGAGCAAATACTATTATTATCGGACTTATCGCGTAATAATGATCAAAATCAACGTTGTCACATAAAGATAATTAGTTATTATCTAAATCATTATCATGGCGCACACAGTAGGTAATTCATAATGACAGAAATACGATTTTAAAAAGGCTAATCATTATCTCACGCAAAATTGTAAATTGAACCAGGTTCCCATCCGGGCATAGTGAGTTCAATTTCTCTGTTAGATAAGTCCTCTATCATTCAACAACAACTATTACCTGCATCTCATGGTGGTTGTAGGAGTTTTCTAATATAAATAATGATAAAATGATGTTTATAAGACAAGGTGTTTTATGCATAGCACAAATGATAACAAATTATTATAAACAATAATTATTCGCCTGAAATATCCATACAAAATTGATAATATCTTGGTTGTTTACGAAAATATAATAAAAAAGTAATAAAAATATAATATCAAATGAAAAAACTATTTAAAATTTACCTACACAATAATCGATGATTTTCAGATATACACTGTTTTCTAGATTTATCATTTTATTACTTAGATACTGTATTTTTGTTGTAATAACGATGTCCACTATTTATGACCAACTATCTATAGATATTATGTATTTAATTAGTAAATAGACTAGCTCCCCAGTTAGACCCGAGATTTCTCTACTGAATGGGTAATTGAAATGTTAAATGAATGTCATGTGGAATAAAAATGATCCTGTATTTACTTTATTTAAACAAAATAAAAAATAAGCACTAATTGTTGATTGACGTACTAGTACACGTTGAATTATTTTTCTTGGAAATATGCCGACGTAGCTCAGTGGTCCAGAGTACCTGACAGGACATCAGAAGGTGCGGGTTCAATTCCCGTCAGCGGCATTAATTTTAATTTGTACGGATATTTCAGGCGACTAATTATTGCTTTTAATAATAAATTATCCAGAAGTTTTCAACAATATTATAACCCCATTTACAGATAAGACTTCTTTCCATAAATAGAATAACTTCAGTTTATAACTTTTGAAGGTTGTATATCAATGAAGAAATAGATAACAGTAATAAAGGTAAACGAAATATAAAGCGAATGTTACCTTTATTTTTATTTTTCTATTTCTTTTCCGTTTAGATTCATTATAGTATTATCTTCCTGTCTTTTACCTTTGAAACGTGGAACGACGCGCGACATCAGTAAAGTGGTTTATTGAGTGGCGTAGCAACTCTACGAACCACTTGGTAGGATATGATGAACCTGTGCCAAGACAATTAACGGAAAAACATATAAAATGCAAAAGGTGGTTGTTTAAAATGAGTTTTTTTTTTATTAATATATCAGGATAAAAATAGATATAATCTTCACAACATTGTGGTTATCTGGAAAAATAGCATCTACGTTTAAATATTCCGATTTTAAAGACAAATTTAGGCAATTCTATTAATACAGTTTTATTAGGAAAAATAATTAAGTCAACACATCATTTTTCAGCTCTCAATGTCATTTCTCTAGGTTGATTTCCCTATTTGACCCACTCAGCAATAATTTTCGGCATGACAGAACCTGCTAATGACCTAAATAAACTTAAAATGGTATCATGCTGTGTATGATTAAAATGTATATAATTGAATGGATAAGAGAAAGTTTTTTTATGCGAATACCAAACCGTCTGCAGCCAGTGAGATTACGGCATCCCCAATCTGGGTATGTCGTGATACGAAGGAGATGGAGTAGATGAAGGTGGTGTAGTACCTTGATATTCAGATATTGTCACCAAACACGGCTAAAGCCATTTCAAGTAACCTATCAATTTTGAATGAATGTCTTACACCGCTGGGATGTACTGAAAGTCAACTATCTATAAGATACAGAAAAATAAATAGGTAAGACACGGTAAGATTGAGATCCTGGGTTTGATTCCCAGTGGGGCCTTTACCTTTTTTTTATTTTTGCGTGTATTTTTCTGTTTCACGTTTCGTTTAGACTTATTCGTATTGTCTTCCTCTTCAATGATATATTATTGCATATTGCCTTCAAAAGTTAAAAGAAAAAGAGTTATTTAAAAAAAAATTAAAATAGAATCTATTCATCGTTGACACATTTGTAAGAACCTGGGGTTCGAGAGTGATTAGCGACGCCACTGGGTTGGTTTAAAACTACAGTCAGCATTCCGCTAGGAGTTAATAAATTAAATAAATTTTCGTTTTTTCTGTATTTTCGCTGTACTTTTCAATTGTTTCCTGTTATTTACATGCATTTTGCTATGTTATGGTCGCGTTAACGCCAGTAACAAACGTTACGGTTTAATTCAGAGTTTCGCTAGAAGATACGTGGAAACTAACCATTGTAAATAAAATAAAAAAGCTTGAAAGAGAACTTTGTTAACCGCATGGTTAGTTTATACGTTTAGAGAGTGGTATTTATGTAGAAACTCCGTTCCGTATTTATTCATTCAATTACATGGAAAGTTTTACTGAAAATTCTAACTAACAATAGTTGTTTTCAGGCAAAGTTGAAGTGCATTATGGAGTTATTTAATTTAAATTAGTACATGTTACAAACACGAATTTTCTCAACTCACCAATTTATTTTCTACGCTTTAATAGTACGTTTTTCAGTTTAGAACAAAAACATTGATAGATGTATGATCATTATAGAACATTTAATAATATTACACTATTCTAAAAACCTAGAAGTTCCAAAATTAGTATTATAAACAAATTTGGATTGAATGGGTTGAGTTGCGAGACGATAAAGTAGGTACGTACAACTATTACATACTTATAAAGTGTAATCATTATGTATATACCTGCCTACATCGGTAAATTTTTATGCTTTATACATACCTGCTAGTACGCAGATATACAAAAGGCGAAATAATTTGTTATTGAATTTTCATATGCCACATCAGGTTATTTTCCATGATCGTTAACACTGTATGGCTGTCCAAAAGGTTGTCTAATGAAGGAGCGTAAGATAATATCACCTAATGATAATAATAACCCAAAAAATAATAACGATAATTCTTTTGGCCATGAAAATCTCAAATTATGAACAGTGAAATGTATTTAATACTAGCTGACATGTACCCGGCGTTGCTCCACTTTTCCCTTCTTTCAACAAATATAACATATATATCAACCTTCCGTAAGAAATTATCTAAATAATAATGAAAACACTTTTTCATTATCAATCTCCGTTGCATAGTTTAGAAGAACTAAGCGGACAAAGAGACAGACGTGACTTTGTTTTATACTATTTAGAGATGCCAATGTATTGTCACGATTACGAATTTACTAAAAGTTTATAAGGAAACGGCCTGTAATCCCATCTTTAGTTAATTATGATCTGGGATGTTCTGGGATGTTCCCGAACGTTTTAGACTATTCCCGAAGGTTGTGGAATGCTCTAGAATACTCTCGAATGTTTTGGACTGATCTAGAATTTTCTAGAGGGCTAAACATCCAGCCCTTATATCTTCAAAAGCACGCCCTAAGATAAAAAACGGGAACCTTTTTCATGGATGGGGCATAGAGGGCTACCACACATTATAACTCCCTTGATCGTACCGGGACTCATTTCGGAGTTTTAGCGGCACGCACATTGTACACTTACTTTTATAATATAATATTGATAACAATTATTTTACAAGCAATAATTATTCGCCTGAAACACTCATCATATCAGGAGATTTTTCAATGTGGATGAGTGTTTCAGGCGAATAATTATTGCGGTAATTATTCGGAATCGCTGGACAAGGATTATATGAAATATTTTTAAATAAAACCTTCTGATTTACCTTAATTACTATAAAAGGAATCTGACTGCATTTGGGATATTTTTAATTATAGCATTTTAATTTTTAATTGAGTAAATCGAAAATTCACTTTCGTTGTATGGGATGACAGCTGGAATGATTTATGTTGATAAAATTTTCTTTTGTTGATTTGCTGATACGAGTGGCTATATTTTTTACCAAGTGCAAATACTAGGTAGGTACTATTTAAGCCAAACTCTAAAAATAAAATAAAGATATTTAGGTATGTTTTATAAAATAGAAAAATTAAAAAAGGTGAGGTTATTATAGGTTAGGTTGGTTTATTATTAGGATTTAGGTTAGGTTAGGATAGATTGGATATTATAGGTTAGGTTGGATTATTATAGGTTAGGTTCGATTATTATAGGTTAGGTAGGATTATTATTAGGATATAGGTTAGGTTAGGTTAGGTTGGATTATTATAGGTTAGGTTAGGTTGGATTATTGTAGGTTAGGTTCGATTATTATAGGTTGGGTTGGATTATTATTAGGACATAGGTTAGGTTAGGTTGGATTATTATTAGGATATAGGTTAGGTTAGGTTAGGTTGGATTATTATTAGGATATAGGTTAGGTTGGATTATTATAGGTTAGGTTGGATTATTATAGGTTAGGTTAGGTTTGGTTGGATTATTATAGGTTAGGTAGGATTGTTATTAGGATATAGGTTAGGTTAGGTTGGATTATTATTAGGATATAGGTTAGGTTAGGTTAGGTTGGATTATTATTTTAGGATATAGGTTAGGTTGGATTATTATAGGTTAGGTTAGGTAAGGTTGGATTATTATAGGTTAGGTAGGATTGTTATTAGGATATAGGTTAGGTTAGGTTAGGTTGGATTATTGTAGGTTAGGTTGGATTATTATAGATTAGGTTCGATTATTATTAGGATATAGGTTAGGTTAGGTAAGGTTGGATTATTATAGGTTAGGTTAGGTTGGATTATTATCGGTTAAGTTAGGTGTGTTGGGATATAGGTTATATAAGGTTTGGATATAGGTTAGGTTAGGATTTAGGTTAGGTTAGTTTAGGTTTGGTTATTATAGGTTAGGTTACTATAGTTTAGGTTAAATAAAACAATAATTATAATAATAACTAAATATAAATAATTTTAGTTTTTTAAGTAACATAGAAATATTTTATTTTTCGAGTTTGGCCAAAACAGTACCTAACTAGAATTTGCATTCTGAAATGATTCAAATTCTAGCTACTACTACCAGAGAAAATGTCATCAACAGAAATCATTCCAGCTGTCATCCCATACAACGAAAGTGAATTTTCGATTTACGTAATTAAAAATTAAAATGCTAAAATTAAAAATATCCCAAATGCAGTCAGATTCCTTTTATAGTAATTAAGGTAAATCAGAAGGTTTTATTTAAAAATATTTCATATAATCCTTGTCCAGCGATTCCGAATATTTACCATTATTGCTTGTAAATTAAATTAATTGTTACCCTTTGTGCTATGCATAAAAAATCTTGTCACATTAGTTTACCAAAAAAATAATAATATAATATTGATGTAATCATTGAAGACAAAATTAATGACTCTCGAATGAAAATTTGAAACACAAAAATCAGAAACAGATTCGGCCGCATCCAGAAATCGAACCCAGGACCTTAGCCTTGCCGGGGCGTTGCTCTTCCACTGAGCTACTTCGATCCTGCCCCCTTCGGTCATATTTAACTAATTTAATTTAAGAACTACCAATATTATCTTAATTTTTTGAGGGATGTTTTATTGGTCGCTATCTTTATTTCTTTTTTATAGAAAGAAAAACATTCCCTGGTTATGAATAACCTGACAATATTTGAAAATCAACACACTACACCTGGGTGGGACCCAAACGCGATGTCAACTCATTCACCGACCGGTCAAATCTTTGTGAATGATTTTCTCAACATAGGTCGTGGGTTCAATTCCAAATGCGACCGAAATTATTATTTGGTCTTTAAACCATTAAGTTATTCTTAAAAATAAAGTTCAAAGGTAGATACAGCAGGTAGATAATATAGCTTATCACCAAGCACTCGTTCAGAAGTTATGCTATAATGTGTAAAAATATTAGTAGGTCTGATAGTTACTATATACAAGTAACCCTATTATATTTATAGTCAATTTAGAATACAATATATTTTTTTATAATCATCATGACTACGGGAAATAGACTAATAGAAATGCCACTAGTTGACAAGTCAATGATGCTTTGATGAGTTCCCACTGAATTATTAAATATATAATTAGTTCCCTACATAATTTGAAAATGTAGCGAAAACCACCGTACAATTTACTGATACTAGAATAATGCTGAATATATATAATCTGCTCCCTCTTATTTTCTCTGGGTGGTGAGGAAAGAGGGGTGTCTGCTAACACCCGGCGCGGCACACTCCAACTCGTGAACAAGGTCAACAACCAAAAGCTTGCCCTAAGCGCCACCTATTGCGCGTTTCGAGTTCTCTCAAAAGAAACCAACGCTTTGAGTTTCTGCCAAAAGATGCCGCTGCCCCAAATACACACTAATAAATTATTCTTTTCACCGTTTTGGAATAAAATTATTAAAACTATTTTCTGGTGTGATTAGAGTACGTTAATCTCTCTACATTTCTTTACCTTAGTCTATTTATTTCACATTTAATTATTAGATTTTGTGTGAGAACAGGGACGTATAATATATTAGGTTAATTAATTTTATACCTCTTCTCAATCTATGTAATAGGCAGTCAGACCACTCATTATTGTATAGGTACACATAATCGATTTGTATGGTGTTCATAAATATATTCTATCTACAGCCTATAGATGGCGTTGCACAATAAAAGATTTAAAAAATCCGTTTTTATTGCATCTTCTGTTAACTTCTTGTGATTTTCTTATTTTCCCGGTAGATTGTCTAAAATTATCATAAAATCGTAAAATTAATATATTGTTGTACCTACTGCTTTGGTAATAATTGAGTTAGCATAATCCATAGTCCCCGGCGTTGCCCGAACTTTACAAAGTTTTGCGAAATCAACAATTTTTCTCTTATTTTGAACGTCGTCGGTGTGTAAAATTTTATCAATAAATATCAACATTCTGCTTTAAGTATTGGGAAAAGTGGATGTGGTGGTTTTCAGCGAACTTCAAAATCACCGTCCTTTTGTTTTGAAGGTCAAGTATGAACATTTTCAGCATTCTCGGAATTTAACTGTAATTTGTATTAAAAAAGTGAATTAATCAATTTAAAATCTCTTTTCGACCCATGAAGTTAGACAGCAAACATTCTTGCATAGGTACACGTAATCGATTTGTTTGTAAGGTGTTAATAAAAATATTCCACCTCCGGTGTATAGATGGCGTCGCACATAAAAACGATTAAAAAATAATATTTCGAGTACCAATATACAGAACCAATTAAACACTCAGATGTTATAAATAACATTGTTTTCACATAGGTTTTCTTTAATTTACATAATATCGTAAAATTAATTTAGAAATACTCATAGTTGCTCATAACATAAAAACTCATAACATAAAATAGGGACTATTTAAGAACTTGAATAATTTACTGTAAGTCAAAGTATAAACAAGAAATTCGACATTTAATCTTCTGCCTTTTCTTGATAAAGTTTCTCTTTGGGGTACAAACTATCCCAATTAATCTCATTTCTATTTAAATAGGTACCCTCTTCTTATTTATATTTGTAGGACTTTTATACAGGGTGTCCGGGGGTAAAGTGCAGTAACTTCGTGGGGGGATTCTACATGATCGTAGGAGTAAAAAAGATAAATAACTTTTTCCGAAATTCCAATTTTTTATTTTTCATACAAAAAGACATACCTGCTAAAAAGCCATAGTGTAGGTGCAAACTTACCCGATAAATTCGCAAGTGTGAACGTGGCAACGTTGCATATTTGTGAGTGGCGCGTATCCATGGAAACCGCATGTGAATTGTAAACAATAACAACACAGAGTTCGCCGTATGTTTTGATATTTTACCAAATTCAAAAAGAGAACTGCACTAAAATCACGTTACACTTTTTATTATAAAAAATATTAATAACTCATTGAACACTTAACTAATTTCATCGCTTTTTACTAATAGGCCACTTGCATCATATTTTTTATTTTTTTTTCCGGTTAAGGAAAATATTCTAAGACATTCTGTATTATTATTATTTTTTTAATCGTATTTTTGAAACCCTGGGGATTTTTTGAAAATTTCAACCCGAAAAATCAGACCTTTTTTTATAAACCGGAAAGACGGGACATAATGTTATAGGTGAGAAAAAACAATGATTACATAGCCGAAAATCATTTTAAAAAAAATAACGTTTTCCACACGAATGACACAGCAGAATAACGAGGCATACCAAAAATATTACATCTCACAAATATTTTTTTCCTTGATCCATCTTATTGTTCATAAATCATTATAATGTACAACGTCTATATTAATAAATCCAATGTAATATACTTGTACTTGTAAATTATAATAATAATAAGAATATTATAAAATTTGATTTTGATAAAATCAGCACCATAACCATTATACCTCTAAAACACGTACCGTCATCTAAATTGTACGGGGTTCTCTTCACATCTGTCAAAAATTCAAACCAAATGAAAAGTTCGCAGAGAACAAACAATAAATCTAGTGAACGAATTCAAAAATTCTTAGATAAATTAAATTTTCAAAGTTGTTTACTCCGCCCGTCAAATTTTGTGAGACATTACATTCAAAGCACGATTTACTAATAGCGGGGGGTGCAGGAGGGGGTGCGAGGGACAGTTTACCAGCTGACCGACTGAATTCGGGTGCCGGGGGTAGCGGGGATTAGTTACCGAGGGGGCGCGGGATGTAGATTTGGCAACGACGAAAAAAATAATGCCGTCTAGGTTATTCGGAGAAATTTTTCGTTATTAGCTTAAAAGTACATCTAAAAGTTGGAATTTCAGAAAAAGTTATTTATCTTTTTTACTCCTACGATCACGTAGAATCACCTCCCGAAGTTACTGCACTTTACCACCGGACATCCTGAATATGTATTAATAAGTACCTACCTAGAAATGCCTAGGATTCATTTGTGTTTGAATTATGAATTTTTATTTTATGTTATACGCTTTTCAAATGTCATTGATGTGTTGTCTTGGTTAAACATTAAACAGCATTATTGTGCTCGCTATGTGGCTGACATGTGAGTGATTGAAATATTTAATATAAAAAGATCGACAAATGGACTTTAAATGTCGTTTTTTGTATTTCAGAGCAACACATGGTTAAATTTGTCTTATAAAACGATAATTTTAGTGAAGAGAAATGGAAAAGTTACGATTCACTTTTACAGTGTTAGCAGCATTGGATGGAAAAACCTATGTGATCTGCATATCGTCAGTCGAGACACCCGATGGACATTTATTTGATATTCCGGTAAATATTTACCTACGACTACCGCTTTTAACACGCATTTAAAAATAAACAATCATTTGATTCATCCTAATGACAATAAACAACAACTTTTTGAATTAACGATTTTGAAAAATATTGATATTTAATATTATTTACGTAAATAATAATTTACGAGAAAATTTGGGTAAAATTCGGTTTAGGGGAGACACTCGAATAACCGAAATTGAACTTGATTTAGACTAATCCTGGGGAATCCGAATCTGTAAGAATTAGGTAGCGAAAATTTTCCAATTCGCGCAGCATTTTGACACACCGAGTTCTCGCATAGTTCGCGTTTATTTGTACGTAGTGTAGAGCACTGCCAATATAACAATTAAAAAACACAATCATAGTTTTTTATATCATAGACAATGACAAACATTTTTTTTAAATGATGTGTTAATTTATTTATACATAAAAAATATTGTAAATAAAAAACCCGTTATTTATTAAAATTAACGTATTAAGGGAACGTTTTTTTTATATGTAAATAGCCTAACCTATAATAACCTAACCTAACCTATCCTAATCTAACATATAATAATCCAACCTAACCTAACCTAACCTATCCTAATCTATCCTATAATAATCCAACCTAACCTAACCTAACCTATCCTAATCTAACATATATTAATCTAACCTATAATAATCCAACCTAACCTAACCTATCTTAATCTAACATATAATAATCCAATCTAACCTGTAATAACCTATAATAACCCAACCTTACCTAAAATGAAAAAGTTTTATTTAAAAAATATCGTAGTAAACCCTTCAATATTAAGTAACTAAATTCATATGATGTTTGGTATCAAAGTTGATCGCCTAACAGTTAACGGGTGCGTGTCTAGCGATCTCGAAAAATTGTCTATTATGCCGATTATGCCTTTCATGTTTTCTACACTGTGTGTAGAAAATAAATTATGCGCGATGTTCTGTCAAAATGGTGTCTTACGGAAAATTTTCTCGTAAATTATTATTTACGTAAATAATTTTAAATATCAATATTTTTCAAAATCGTAAATGCAAAAAGTTGTTGTTTATTGTCATTAAGATGAATCAAATTATTGTTTATTTTTGAATGCGTGTTAAAAACGGTAGTCGTAGGTACATAATTACCGATATTCCTGATGATTTGAAACTTGCAAGCAAACACACCGTCATAACAACTACGGATGTTTTTACCAATATTAAGAATTCTCTAAAGAAAAGACGCTAGTTGAGAGAAAAGGTCATACACAATCCATGGACGATCAATTGATTCCATTTCAACGTGCAGGAACAAAAGATGTGAATCATAACTAAAGACCTCATGAATTTATTACCACCAGTGTCAATTCATGGAGAGATGAATTCATGGCCAATGTTGCCAGTATATATCGATGTTCGGGAATGCGACTATGCTCGGGAAATCGGTATAAAATTATCGGTAGTTAGGACTATCGATCCGATATTGTAACGTTATCGATGTCACTGTGCTACACCCCCAAATATCATATATCTTTTTCTTTATTTTAGCAGCTAAGTTTTGCAAGCTTTTTTAAACGAATATCATTTCGAGTTCAATTTTTTTTTCTGTCAGAATTTAATCTGGTTGGGTTGCAGCAGGAATTTGTTTTAAAACCTTTTGTATTTTTTGTTATTTGTAAAATATAGCAATATATAGGAGTGGACTGGCAATTACAAGAAAGGGATGCCTGAAGAAGGACAATTGTTAGCATATCCGAAAAAAAAAAAAAACTTAACTCCGATCACCTTGAACTAGGTAAGCAATATATTCAAACCATAAAAAGAGAGTTTTTCCTCAGTTTAATATTTAAAAGCGTAATCCGTCACATTGACGGGTTCCGTAAAATCTAGTGTTAAACACCCAAAATAACGTATGCTAGCGACCACTCGGACTAGGTAAATAAGTAGGTGCTTAGGTATGTCATTTTGTATTTTTTGGCAGTCATATTTTAGGGGTTTTGGATCACAGGGGCCTATCTACAAAAACATAATTTTGAGATAAACGCGAACAAAGATTGCAATGCTCCTATGCCCACCTTAATGCCCAAATGATATAACCAACTGTATTTCTTAAACGGCTGTATGTACGAGATATGGTTTCGCGTCACTAATAAATATGATTATGGCAATACCGAAACCATGCATAACTCAAAACAGTACTTTATTTAGGCCCCTGTGATCCTAAAAAAAAATATCCACATGAAATAATGTTTTTTTGAAAAAACTAGAAAACTTTTGTTTTAGTTAACTAGAAACGCATTTATAAGATAGTACACAATTTTTGATTCGTGTTTTTTTGTTATTTATATTTTTTATAATTAAGACAAACCATTACGGAGGAAAACATGGAAAAACTTTTAAATAAGAGAGCTGTCAAAAGCGAGCGAAATCTCGTAGACATTTCAATTAATTTTCACCGTAAACTCCAACACAAAGTTTGCAATCGAGGTCAACATACAGACACAGCCATCCTAAGAATAACCCTCAATACAAGCGTCATTATGGTTTGATATCGTATGATCCTTAAGGAAAGATTATCAAACCGAAGTCGAAATCGAAGCCCAGTCAGAGGCCTGTTGTTGTAAAGCGAAGATCCGAACATTTCTCAAGAAAAGTGAAACGAAAAGTTCCACGAATGTCAACAGATAGACATAGCCAACCTAGGAATAAGGCTACACACAGGAGACGTTATAATTGAAGACCGAGTGATTCCTCGGAAAAGATTATGAAACTGAAAATGAAGCTAAAGGAATGGAGCAATCTGCCAAAACGCTCACAAGAATGCCATACCACTGAGAAAAAATCGACCGGTTGATACCTAGCAAGGTTGATCGATAAAGATTTTATCGATAATGTCGGTAACTTGATATCGTTCCCGAGCTAGACTGCATATCGCTAACGCATAAACAACAGTTCACGTCGAATTGATTGAGAATACTTAGGACGGGTTGTTTCGGAGAATTTGAACAATTGTTCAAATTTCAACGTTCATTTTCGGGTTCTGTGAAAGTCCTATTCAAGTTTTGTTATTATATCATTGTAGGCTAGTTGCTTGACAAAACTGAAATAAAAACAGAACATGAAAAAATCTTTCACAGAACTTGAAAATGAACGTTGAAATTTGATGAATTGTTCAAATTCTCCGAAACAACCCATCCTTAGTCGTTTTGAATTATAGTTTGTTCATTAACAATTTGCAGTCATGTTCGGGAACGATGACATGTTACCGACATTATCGATAAAACATTTAAACATGATGCAATCAACAGAGAAGATCGCGTTAGAGCAGAAAATATGTAGTACAACGTTTCCAAATTAATCAAGATATATTGCGATGGTTCGATGGCAGAACATAATGGTGATTAAACAGAACATTGAAGAAAACTTGAGAAACAGGACAAACAAACAATATACCTAAGCTTTTATTTTATCATATCAGGCTAATAAAAACGGCTTTAAAGTTCTAAATCTTCGACTTATGAACCCCCTTTCTTGTTTTGTTGTACTGTATAATGTGGCAAATTAGGATCTTTAGAAAATTATACATTTACAAAATTATAACTTCACAAAATAAAATAAAACACACTCTTTGGCGTTTCTTACATGCATCAAAATAGGCAGCTGGTGTTAAGCTGGAATTTAAACCTTATCGCCATTTACATAAGGAGTGCTATTGTTATCGGCCTGATTCCAAATGTTACACGACGTGGTGCGTCGTTTTAATGTATGATCGTTTATTAGTTAAGCAAAATTTAAAAAAAGTATATTAGCAAAGAGGATATCTAAATATAGAAGTGATATGTTAGAAGTGTATAGCGGACACAAAAGAGAATGAGTCTAAAAAAATATTTTATTTTGCAATAAATTGTTTAAAAGTTTTTTTCGAAAATGCAAGTCACTTGTGCTTTAATAAACTTAAGTTTTCGTGACTTCGATCAGAGTGCTTGACCAGAGAGATTTGATCAGAGCTTTTTATTTTTTTAAATTCTTTCTTGATTGGAAAACCAATTTCCTCGGCCTGTCTGGGTCCTAGGAGTTGAAATTTCTTATGTAAACTGGTGAAGTTAGTTTCCCTTCAAATCTATGTAATATCTCACTGATCAGTGTATAATCAGCATAGATAATAGGAGAAAAGCGGAAAGTATTTTCTTGAACAATGCTATATTTTCTTTGCGCTAAATGGCATCTTATTACGTATTATTTATTTATTTATTTATTTATATATATATACGCCTAAAAAGGCTTTTACATAGAAGTGATACATGATGCAGTACAATAAGAGAATATGTAATATACAGGAGATATTGACAGTAAATAGATGTAATGTAATGGAAAAAAAAATAACATAAAGTAAAAAAAGAAATTAAAACAACATTAGATATAAAACAAATCATTAAAACTAATTTACCAAAGCTACTCCAATTTGTAGGATTCAACAAAGTGTTGATGTAGATTATGCTTAATTCTATATATGGAGTCAATAAATAAATCAATAACACCCCCATACTTGTTGCCCAGATCATGCATCCAAATTATTAAGTATTATAAAACAATGGCCCTATCGAGACTGTTGAATCCAACCGTAACAGAAAATGAAACAGGGTGCAAATGTAACGTAGGTTTTTAATTTGCAGACAAGGAATTCAATGGTTAAATTACAATAGACAGTGAATCAAATGTTCAATAACGTTGTTAGTGAAGACTTCGACCCCAGTTAAAACAGATCAAGATTTTATTTAATATTTATTGCGTAAATGGGGTTTTTTCTACGGAGTTATTTTTTTATTTTTAGGATTGTCAGAATAGATGCCGAACAGTTTTAGCAAAAGGAAAGTTCTCGTGAAAGACTATAATTCAGAATCTAAATTGCTTCAGCCCATCAAATATGATGACCAAATCTGAATAGCCAGGTAACCTTCTTCTTTCCCATAATTTCCCCCTCCCCACTTCAGTCTCACAACATACGCCTATCGGGGATACCGTAGTCTCACTGGCTCCAGATGATTGGGAGCAGAAATAAATCTGACCGGTTTTTAGCTTAGTGGACAAATTCCCACCCAGGCGTCTTATGTACAATTCTTCTGCTGGTACGATTTCTCCACCATTGTACCAGCAACATTTTCTTCCTCAGTGATGGTAGTTTAGGATAGGTAGTTTGGATTTAATAAACAATACAGGTTATGTTTATAAGAATTTAAAAAACGAATAAAGAAGTTGGGAGAGAAAGAAGATTAAAATCAATGTATGTTTTCTTTTTATCGATGTTCGGTCTGGTAGGTGTATTATTTTACAGATGACGAATATTTTTCAAAAATTATATTTAAAGTTAAATGTTTTTGTTGCAACAACAACAAAAAACAACAAGATTTTCCGACTGCAGAAGTACTTGTCATTTAAATGCGACTTCACTACGAAAAATGTATGCCCATTACCGAGGCTATTAGATTCAAAAACGGGATTGCTTTTTGCACTAACTTGCAGACCATAGGCAAGTCCTGCAATGTTTGGAAGATGATAAGATGTATGAAATAAGACGAACACTATACAGTATACAAGACATCATAATAAATTGTACACTAATACAGTAAATGGCAAGAGTAGCATATTTCATAAGGGTTTAAACATTTACTGTCCTTAAGACTATCCTACATTCAAAATGTAGATTTTTAGAAATTACTACGTGAAATATTATACAAAATGTTCCACATATAAATCACAATAAATTTTATACGTTATCTAAATTACTTTCTTAAGCGTGTGTTCCACTTTGAGACAGCTTTTCCCATGGCGCAATCTGCTTTTATATCATCACCATTCGCAAATAATATTTAATGTTTAAATAAATATATTTAATTAAAACGTTTTTAACATCACAAGAGAAAAAAATAACAATGCTTTTGGCGGAATTCGCTTTCACAAAATGTATATTATTACGTTGAGAATTCTCGAAAGTACCTACCCATATAATATATGTGGGTATGTAATACCTGGAAATATATAATAATGTATTGTAAAGTTTGATAATAACTTCATTTATTATCTTCAGACCTATTATAAATAAGTCTTCCTCAGTTATTTATTATATTTGTTCGCATAAACCTAAGGAATCCGGTTAATTATTATTCATTTCGCTTTCTTCGCAATCCACGATCTCTGCCATTTAAATAATTGTACAGCTCCGAAATGTTCTAGCGACCATAACAATCATTAGGACACACATGTAGTCAAACTTACGACCATCTCAATAATATGATTGTGTTATACTAGAATACTAGAGGGTCCCTCGGTTTAACCCAAAGATATTCTTGAATTCTTATATCATTGGATTAACCCTTCAAATGAATTAATTATAATTTTGTGGAATTTCGTAATGCTACTGAGGTATCTAAAATGTGCAAGATATTTCTTATTTTTGTAGTTGTCGTAAGAAGAAATACCATTTTAAAAGCAAGATCAAATAATCTTTTGGATGTTTATATTGAAACGTAGATTGACATTTTTAAGTAATGAAATTTTTATATCAATAATGAAAATGTAAAAAAAAATACTCACCCAAATATTAATAATTTTGAAAGAATTCTTTTTAGAAAAATAAATCCTTTTAGGTTTTTAGGAATTTTTATTTCACTTTTTAAACCGTTTATACAATTAAGCATTATAAATATTTGTACTTTAAAAAAAAGCATTTTTAAAACATCAATACTTTTTTACATAAAATGCTAAACACGGGCGATTCGGTCAGAATCGTGTTTGTGGCTAGTAATGTCCTTCTGAGGCTCGAAGGGTTAAGCAGATCTGAATATTATTCCCAAATAATAACATTTGGTCATATATATTTCTTCTTTTGTGCCGTAAGGGTCTATCTAGTTTATTATATTTCTTTCCAAAATATGTAGGTACCTAATCGATAGATAATAATTCATCGTGATTGTTTGACGCCGCTCGTACAAAATTATACAACTGGTTGAACCGTATACAACCAAAACGTTGTAACTGCCAGAATAACAGTTGCTATAATATTAAGTATTTAAACACAAAGAAGTCAATTTAATTATGAAAAGTGACTAATGTTAAAAACATTTTATTCATACAACGCCTTTGAGTACGAATTTATTATCTTATAAATATCTTATAAATCTCCGAAAGTTCTTCACCGATTGCTTTGAATTTTTGACATAACATTGCATTCGAATTTTTTAATATTATGTAGATATGGAGATGAATGATTGACTCGCCGAACGTCACAGCGGTGCTGCCAAGGTCTGTTATGACGAACCTCCTGCTGGCGCTGTTGGAAGACTCTCTCGCTGCAGAATCTCCATCTTCTATATTCGTGCCACCTGTTCCTGTACTTCATTTTATTTAACTTAACTTCACTTTAATTATATACTATTCATTTTTTTTGTAATACCTGCATCAACTGTAAAGCACCCCTGAGGTGATATCTCACAAAAGCGGCGCTATACAAATTATCCAAGAAATAAATAAATGTCACTTGTGATACGTAGAGGTGGTTTTTTTTAAATAGCGCAATCTATGCTATTGTTTTTCTATCTGCACAGACAGACTGAGCCACAGCTAGTTATTTATAAATTTTATCCTTAACCTTTTTCATCTTTTGAAAAAAGTTCTTACGTTTTTAAATTAGCATTTTTTCTGTTGGGAGGACTAGTGTCAATGTTCTTTAAAAATATTTTGTGTATGTTTTTGATACATCTTGTAGGAATAAAACAATTTCATAATAAATTAACTACCCAGCTTAGTAAAAATAACGTCTAAGAAATACAGATAAGTTGATGTAAAGGTAACTAAAATAATATTGATATGTAAGTTTGCATATTTTAACTTTTTCACATTTTCAGCAAATATCCCACGAAAAGTGTCTAGACTTATTGCCATAATTTGTTATTGTGTTGAATCTTGGGTAAAGGAGTGTAATATATAAATCAATTAAACCTATATAAAAGAAAATGCTAGAGAGATAAAAGTGAAAAGCGGTTGAGACACTAAGTAAGTAGCATCTGAAATTCTTTGTTAATTTAAAACAAAATGAATGTTAGATAATATAAATAAATATAACAAATTAAATGTGAAATTCATGGACAAATTCTTATGCGAACCAAAGAACTAACAGGAATCAAAGAGAAACAAAGATTATTAATATACAGCAAATTTAATAGACAATATAACACCTATCTATATGAATTTCATTCTTGTTTTCATGAATGAATGCAAATCTTAGAAATGGAAATTAACTCACTTCCCGAGATCCGATCGTGCTGAAACTCGGCAGATAGACTCTTTGCCGATGACAATGCTTTACATCAACATTTAGTGGAAATTGTGCACGCAGATATATACAAATTTCTCTGAAATTCGATGACATTACAGCAATTAATATAGGTACGCACTAAATGTCAGGTTTATCCAATTGTTATTTGGATCGGTTGGTGGAGTTGTTGACTCCAGTTTCTGGGTAGGAAGGTCCAATCCTCAGTCAAACCATTTTTTTGCCGTTTAATTTGAAAATAGATAAGTATTAGAAAAATAATATTTTTATCTGTCTACCTAAATTATCCAAGAAATAAATAAATGTCACTTGTGAGAGGTAGAGGTGGTTTTTTTTAAATAGCGCAATCTATGCTATTGTTTTTCTATCTGCACAGACAGACTGAGCCACAGTAACACGTTACTGGGCACAGCTAGTTATTTATAAATTTTATCCTTTTACTTTTTCATCTTAATACGCCCAGTGGCGTAAACATATTTAAAAAAATATATGTGGGTATAGCAGTGTGATAACTGCCCTGATGTTGGACCTTGTAAAGAAGGAGGAGGCGCAACATGGCAAAAACAAAATACAACACAATTTTCTTCTGCCATAGAGTCATTGCACATTGCACAAATCATTTCCGAGTTATTGATAAAATGATTACGTGAGTTTCAAAGTTTTATAATGTTTACATAAATTAACAGGTAGTATAATAAATATTTATGGCTATACATATACAAGATGTCCTGGGGTAAGTGCGCCAACTTCGAAGGGAAGCAGGAGGGGGGGGGGGTTTATACATATAAACGCCCGTCTTGGTGGAGTGACCCGGACGTTAAGGTAAGGACGAACGGTAATCCGAAGGTCTAAAACTGCGCTCGCTGCGTGCGGCCCGTGTACGCCGCAAGTCTCTAATATTTTAGGTTGTGTTGCGTGCATTATTGTAGTAGCTTGTCGCTCCAATACCCTTAATATCGCCCTTGTGAAAGACCATCGTTCAGAATCAAAACGTTGCTGGAAATGGGTTTAGCATTGTTTGGTGACCATATTAGAAAGGTCAGGTACTTTTCCCCATCTATTCCCTTCCCTACTTACTTCAGCCTAACAAAATACCCTGATTAGGGTGCCACAATGCTTACATTTTGTATATATCAATAACATCTGATTTTCGGCTAATTCCTAATACTGTATTGAGTACAATATATATTATAGCGACTGCCAGATAGGTACATGCAGCTATGAAAAGGAAGCGTTAATAAATCAGTGGTATCCAATGACGTTACAGTTATACCAGTCTAGTTTACACTAGACTTAAATTCAAACTAACAATTCCTCCATTGGGCACCATGAAACAGGCAGCTGCATAGTATGGTGCTCTAATGTATCTTCTCTAAATAAACGTATTAATCATGTAACATGCACTTATAAATTAATAAAAAAATGTATGTAATATATTTATACGTGCTTTAGAAATCTCAAAGTAGCAAGCAAAAAGTACGTTAATTGTAGTGCTTTCGATTTCGTAGTTTAAGATCTCGTGCTACCTCCAAGTAAATTGCATAAAAAAGTGGTAAAAAGCCCTCATGTGTAATGAGAAAATGTTTCAACTACTTGGCAAACACCAGTAAAAGCCAAGGAATAACATTTCAATTATAAACACAGGAAACTTACTTATTATTATCAATCATCGTAAATAATACGATCGTTTCCCGCCCTTATTTAGACTTTTTTTTTTCTTTTTTATATTAACTCCACACAGGAGGCCCTGAAGAAAATAATTTCCCTCAAGTCCTATGTCATCTTTGGGGATGCTGTGTGGAGGGTCTTTTTGTGGAGAGGAAGGAGTCAACATGGGTCTTGAAGAGTCCCAAGTTGTAGGAGGGAGGAAACACAGAGGCCGGCAGTCCGTTCCACAGCCGAGCTGTTGAACCTAAGAACGAATCGTAGAAGCGACCCGTTCTCATGTGACAAATTTCAACCGTGTACAAATGTTGGGCGCGCGTTTGGCGTGTATCCCGACTACGCACCGATGCCGAAGGGATCAATGACGCTAGTTCCCCAGAGCATCTTCCATTGTAATACCGATAGAACAAGGACAGCATACCTACCTGACGCCTGAGCTCTAAAGATTGCAGTCCGTTTGTTAAGATTGGGGAATCTATCAAACGGACCGCCCGTTTCTGCACAGAGTCAAGGGTTTTTTCAGGTATTTTGGGGCTCCGGACCAGAGATGGCTGCCAAATTCGACAGTAGGGCGCACTTGCGATTTGTACAGGGTCAGCAGTTGTGTACTATTAAAGTATCTGCGGGCCCTGTACAGTACGCTCAGCTTCTGAGAGGCCAACTTTACTCTGGCTTCAATGGAGCCCCCGTACCTGAGCTGGTCACTTATAGTTACACCAAGCATACCAATGGAAGGCCTGTTCGGAAGATTGCTTCGGTTGAAGGAGACTAGATTATCATTTGGATCCCTTTTAGACGTAATCAGACAGGATTGGGTCTTTGAAACATTAAATTCGACGAGATTATTTTTACCCCAGGAGGAAATACTCTCGAGATAACCGCCCATTCTCTGCTTCAAAGCCCTCCGAGCCGTTGGAGTTTGTGTGCCCTTTGGGGGCCTGTCAAACAAAATCTATCATAAACTGTACTGTCATCCGCGTAACAATGAATCGGTGCACATGTCAAAAGGTCATTGATGTGCAACAAAAACAAAGTCGGATCGAATCGAATCTGAATCGACCTATCCCTTAAAAAGTCAGCAATCCACGTACACAGGGATGCGGGAAGTCCGTAAGAAGGCAATTTGTTGACAAGTCCTCGGTGCCAGACCCGGTCAAAGGCCTTGGATATGTCTAGTGCGACTGTTTAGGTCTCACCGTGACGTTCCAGGCACCGCCCCCAAACATGCGTCACATACGCGAGAAGATCACCGCACGAGCGGTTCCGCCGGAATCCGTATTGACGGTCGTTGATAATTTTGTTCTTCTCGAGGTATGTGAGCAGTTTGTCGTTGATCACACGTTCCATCACTTTGGACAGAACTGATCGCTATGGGGCGGTAGTTGGCCGGGTTGGAGCGGTCACCTTTCTTGGGAATAGGCTGAATGATGTTATAGAAAATGCAAGGCCAATTAGTATACATGTCTGGACGCGCATCTGCCAAATTACGAAGTCAGTACTGTCGCTAAGAAAAATTCACTGTTTAAAATAGTCTTGTCACAATATTAATTTATAAATACAGCAAGCTTGTACGCTTGTGATAAAATAACACAACCACTAGTAGTAACACCGAGTATCAACCATCGCCGCCATTTGAAAACTGTCGTTGCTCTATTATGGCACGGCATTGGTCTATGCCTGTATTCTAGTCGGCCTCGAAGTAGTATTCGACGCAACTTTTGAATGATGACAATTACTGCTTATTATATTTTTTCCACCTGTAAACAACCAACTTAATTTTTGTAGGAAAGGCTTTGTTAGTGCTAAATTTCTCACTAGGCGTCGAGACAAATTAAATCTTTATTTATTGGTGAAATATTTTTGACTTGTCACATATTATTATTTTTTAATAATAAACTAATGTTTATAAGACAAGGTTTTGCATAGCATAAAGGATAACGAATAATTAGTCGCCTGAAATATTAATTAAGCCGCCCGATCCATTTATATATATATATTTTTTGAATTTACATTTATCGTACATGAACATCGTTTGAATTAAGAATTTACTTGAAACTTGCCACATTTTATCTTAATTTTGAGAGACAATAACAAGTCCAAATGTATTTTAACGCCAATGGTGGTATTTTACAATTTTTAGTAATCAAATAATAAATCTTTCTAATAACGACATTGGCGCATAATATTATGTCTAAAGAATATATTTCATTATAGAGTTAGCATATCTATGTTTCAATTATGGTACCAACTTACCCATATTGTTTTTATTATCCAGACTAGAATTTAAAAAAATTCAAGCAGACGGAATCAATGCGTCAGCATTTGTGGGAATTGCCACTTACAGCGTTATGTTATAATGTCAAACTAAGGAAAGTGTTGTATTTACACATCTAGAAATGCCCATAAATTAAAGCCAGCGACTGTAATGACCCGTTAACGTGGGTTGGAATAGATTTGAATAGTTGTATTGATTGAGGACTAAACATGGCTTAAACGGTAATGGGGCGATAAATTTGAATGGGTGTTAACAAATTATTGATACGACACTTAGTGGGATGTCCGCTGTTCACGCAAAAATGTTAGATCTTGGATGGTGATACCATTGTGATTTTAGAAGCAGCAATCTGGATCGGGTTTTGGAAAAATTAATACTTTTCTTTTACAGATCTAATAGCATATTATAGTCTCCTTTCTCAGGATTTTTTCAGTGAGGTAGGCATGTGGTTATAAAGTTTAATAGCGTTTACGTATTGAACATTGAAAGTGACTAAAGACTGCAGACAAAAAAAAAGTGACGAAAAAAAAGCTTTGCATCCATCCTTCCGATTGAACTTACCCTTATACAATTAATTGTTCGTTAGTCTAGTTCTGATGCATTACCTCTCGACATTATTGTTGTTTAGATTCGTTTTAGGTCACCTCTTTTGCTTTTCGCCTGTTGGCTAATTTTCTTATTGGTACCTGTAAAATTTATTAAATCTTCTCATGTAATTAATTGAGTGACAGGAAGTCCTGTTTTAGCTCGACCATTTGGCATTTAATATAGTTCAAGATTGTAGCCCTTTTAATGCTTAAAGTAGATAGGTATTTAAGTACCTACTTACATATCTATAATTCAGAGAAAATTTAGGTTTTGATTTATATATTAAAAAGAAATTAGAAACACACTTTTTTGACGCAAGGTCTACTGTAATGTAACTGTTACTACGGAACTACCAATTAGGTGCATGCTGTTAATTGAAACATGATGATTTTCATACATAATTTGATTTCCAATCGTACTCAGAGAATGTGTGATGTGCAAGTGGAAGAAAATAGCGGAGACCATGGAGATCCCGCTAAGACCATAGCACTAAAATAATCAAATAATTTTATAAACACTCAACACACAATCCCTAGAACTATAAAGCTGATTTTTAAATTGACTCCTATAGAACGATAGACTAATAAATTTACTAGAAAATTCAAGAAAAAAAAACGGTATTTAAAATAAATCACTTTCACCAATAGTAAGATTATACTGACTTTACTAAGGGCAAACAACGGAGAAAAATGAGTTTTGCTGATTTAATTTTTCATTTAATAAAAGCCAAGTATGAAAAAGGAAACCGTTATTTATTTTTCTGCCTTTTTGTGATAAAATTTCTTTTTGGGGTATAATCTATCCCAATTAATTTAATTTATTTTTGACTGTAGAGATTAGGTAGGTACGCTCTTCTTATTTACATTTGTTGGGCTTTTCGGATATTTAACCCAAACTAGAACTTTTTCCAAAACAAAAAAATTAAACCTACATGGGGGTCTACCACAGTGAAATCCAGTTACGGTTCGTGGTCTTTTTATCTGGGTGTCCGGAAATTCAAGAAAGATATATTTTATCAAATGTGCTAAATGTACCGTTATTGCACTTCATTGAATTATAACGACAGTCGCATAATTTAAGTTAGGTTGGTGAGAGGGGTAACTATTATGTATATTCCGCCAGTGTGAACAGATTTATGACAAGAATATTCGCGA